>VDFB02058242.1:334449610-334566284 GCA_007258455.2 Sequoia sempervirens
AATTAATTATTAATGTGCCTAAGTTTAGCTTAAGTAATAAAGAGGAATAAGTGACTTAATTAATTAATCAATATGATGTAATTAATTAAGCATAATAACTTATTACTCTAACACCCCCCCTTAATATGAACTTAGGAAGAACCTAAAACACTAGAATAAGATGCATGAAAGCAAAGATGGGTCCCGACAACTAGGCCTGATTAGGTACCCATTTACAAATGCAATATGAGGTAGAGAAGGAAAAACCCAGTGGGACAAAACCCCCCTACAATGTGATAACATGCTGCAAAGAAGCACTGGAAGAACTTTGTAGAGTAACATTGGAACTGCAATCTGGCAAGCAAGAAAAGATATCTCTATCTACAACTGAAACCAAAACCGGAATCAAAATAATGTGACAGCAAACCCGATGCCACAGAACACTCGAAAACTCAAAACATGAACAACCCTAGAATCTATGAAGCAGCAAGCAATTATTGAATGATGTATTACTGAAAATGAAGTGCAAAGATGCAAGATACACTCTCCCAACTGCCAAAATATCCAAGTAATCGCCAAACAACCCATCGGGCCAAATCTAGACTAATTGATAAACCTAGGATAGATACAGAAAAGTGCATGGACAACAACATAGAGCTCCTTGATACCTTTCCAACGCCACAAACGAGATGAAAATTGGACATTGTGGCAAAAAGTTATGAGCTCAGAAGTCCAAAAACAACATCTGACTTCAAACAGAAATAAATGCAGTAAAATAGTAAATTTCTGAAAAATAAACAGCACTACAGGAAAGTGCTCAGAACCAGCTTTCTGGCAATATCTCGTTTGCCCGATTTCGATACCGTATGCCCAAGTTATGGCTAAAAGAAAAAAATTGCTCTTTTAGAAAAAACTAGGGTTAGGAGGGGCATAGAGGGGTTGACTGTACGGATGACGTCATCATGACGTCAGCAAAAGCCAAGCATAAATTTGACGGCCATCTGGCCGTCGTCGCAAAAAAAACCCCCTGCAAAAAAAAATTCGGCCGCCGGAAAAGAATTGACGAACGAAATATTCCCTGTATGCGCCGAAATATTCCTTCGCCGAGATGCCGACCGATTGCTGGCTCGGAGGTCTTGGTCAGCCATACGACCATCGACGAACTGCAGAGAGCCGGCCGGGGGCTGGAGGGAGGCGGTGGACGGGTGGATGCACTGGTGGCGGGCTACGGATGGGTGGCCGCCCGATGGCCGCTCGGTGGCGG
This sequence comes from Sequoia sempervirens, assembly GCA_007258455.2. Lineage (NCBI taxonomy): Eukaryota > Viridiplantae > Streptophyta > Pinopsida > Cupressales > Cupressaceae > Sequoia > Sequoia sempervirens. The sequence continues at coordinate 334,450,854 of VDFB02058242.1, forward strand.
ACCCCTTTTGATACGGAATGTGGCGTAAAACAAAATTTCAATTTTTTAATTCTTTTGATTTTTTTTAAAATGCCTCAGGCTAGCGTGTTGAGGTAGTATAGCTGAATAATTCCCTCACGGATCAAGCTGCACAAAATGGAGCTGATTTGGCGTTTCTAGGGTTTTTGGGGCCTTTAGCGAGCTTAGCGATGGCGGCGTCGTTTGAGCCCATTTGTCCCAAAAAAATGGCTACCCCCAGATCTTTAGAAAAGATGCCTGTGGAAACCCTTGCACTTGAAACTCACGAGAGGCGATATCTTCAGATCACGAACAAAGCGGTTGATTTGGAGCTGATACCATGTTAGAAAACCAAGATCACCTACATGCAAGATGGATACCGTCACATGCAAAGATATAAAGAACCAAAAAGATGTTCTTTGAACCTCAAAGTGTAAAATGCATTAAGAGAATCGATTATTACAAAGTGATCAATCCTTATGAAGGAGATCAAGAAACCCTGGGAAACCCTAAATGAAACCCTGCACTTAATAATTAATAATTAATTAATTATTAATGTGCCTAAGTTTAGCTTAAGTAATAAAGAGGAATAAATGACTTAATTAATTAATCAATATGATGTAATTAATTAAGCATAATAACTTATTACTCTAACAAAGGATGCATCTACTCACACCTATCAAACAAGATAATAGTTTCACTAAGCATATGACGAAGGATTCATCTTCATATACTAAGTTAAACGAGATGGTTTTGATAACTCTTGTCTAAGCATATGCAAAAGGATGCATCTACACATACCTAGGTAAGGTGATTTTGATCATGTTTTCAAGGATTTCGTCTCGAAGATTTTGATGATTTTGATTTTGTCCAAAAAAGCCTAGTATTAGGGATGATTCCAAGATTTTCAAAAGGTGATTATGAGATGGTCTTTGTTTTGATGTTTTGAAGGATGGATGAAAATGATTTTGATTTGATTTGATCCTAAGATGAACCTAGAAAGACACTTTGTTTTCCTGGACCTTGGTATTGAAGAACAAGCTTTTCTCTAAACAAGATGTTCAAACTCTCTGAAAAGATTTGGGTTTTGGCAGTAATAGAATGAATACAAACTAGGATTGTTTCTTGAAGCCTTCTTGTAAAAGTTGAAAAGCAATCTTTGTCTGACTTCGTATAACATAGAGAGACGTTCTTGTCGGGATATCAGACTAAGGGCTTTCACCTTCGGTTTCTTGATCTTGATTTTGCGTGAAATCATTTGAGACACATGTGTGGGGTCCAATTGTTTTTAATCTTTGTTTAATGAATTCTTTTTACCAAAAACAGACACTTGATTATGTTTCAAACTGAATGTCCAATGTCACAACTTCTTTTTGTCCCACAAAGTGCTATGTGGAAGTTCCAAGAAATCAAGACAAGGGTTTCCTAATGTTGACCTTTGTAAGAGCAAATTAAGATGTAAACCCAATTACTTAGAAACCTCTAAGGACATAATCCCTAGGGTAAGCAATAGTTCTTGGGTTTTGTCAAAGGTATTTTCTCTAACCAAGGGGTTTGAAATTTTGATGATGATGTTGAATGTTGGTTTTTCAATGTTTTTAATAAACACACTGTGTTTTTAAACAAACATATAACACCCTAGCTCAATTGGTACGTTTTTCTTAGTGGGCTTGCCTCATGCCCTTCGTAGTAGAAGAGACGACTTTACATGCAACCAAGGATAAAATATAAAGGTATGTTAAGAATGAAGTCTTAACCTTTATATTTCAACCAAGATTGGACATGGCAAGTAACTTCTTGGAATCTAAGTTCCAATGCACCACTTTGATAAGCTCGTTGGATGGACTGGATGGCAACTACAAACAAGGTTCTTAATGACACAACATTGGGGACATGGCACCTTGCGAGTGTCCAGCAAGCCACTAAAGGCTTTGATCAATCCTACTAGGGGCTCTTATATGTTTTACGGTAGTACCCCATTCTAAAAGACACTATACGGCTAAGGCCTACATACCATGAGGACTTGACAGTTTAGTCTTATCCATTTGTATACCGGCCCAAATGAAAAACCAGTTGGAGTCGCCTTCAAGTTCTCCTTTCGGATGTGTCTCTTAGGCAGGCCCCTCTAAAGGTAAACAATATTGAGCAAGCACATCTGTAGTTCGATCGACCTTCATTTAGAAACAAAGGGAGAACACACGTGATATACCTAACTCACACTTGCAAAGTATTTTGTTCAATTTTTTAAACCCAAATCAAAGTGTGTATGGGCAATTATTTACGCAACTTAATGTCACCAAAAGCCTTTTGATTCTCAAGATCGCCATGAGGTGCGAGAGAAATGCATACGTCTTTTGATGATATTACTTTGTGTACGTAATTGCAAAACAAAGCAAACACTCGTTTATTTTAAATCACTCAAAGCAATAATGACTTCGTTTTAAGTGCCAAAGGAAATGTGATAGTTTGCTTTGTTCAATTTTAGCCAAAATTGAAATCTAGTTAGTTTCTAAGGTTCAATTTTAATTCCAACTTTGAAAAAGAATCAATGATTGAGTTGGCTTAAAACAAAAAATTAAAGCATGAAATGGAAGCCCTTAAGCATTAAAAAATGCTTTGTGAGTTTCAAGCTTGATGCTCAATTCTTCAACTCCAACTTTGCGTTCGTTTTGGGTCAACTCCAACGTTCGGTCTCAATGTCCACCTTTACCTTTTTCCTTTCGCTTTCCTCATTTTCACTTTCCTTCTTTCTTTGCTTTCGTTACCCTTCCTTCGGTTTCCTATGAAAAATCATAAATAAGGGTTATGTATGTCTTGCCAAGTGGTAAAAAAGATAATAAATGAAATACACAAGATGTGTCAATATATGAGTTTATTATGATAAAAGATAACTCCATACTAGATGTCAATGTATTCTTGATTTGTACCTTCTTTCAATCATAAATGGTTGGTCAATAATAATAAAAAAAAGATTTTCCCTGTTGATCCAAAGATATGACTAAAAATTTAAGCATATAACAATGATCTTCCAAAACAATGGTTTTCAAAAATAATAAGCCAACACCTTGATATGTTTAAAATTTGCAAATAATCCAACGTTGCTTCATATTTTCATATGCCAGTTATTCAAATGCTATTTTAATTCCTTAGTCTTCCTATTATAACTCCCATTGCCATTTTATTCAAAAGAAGGCTGCTTACAAAGGCACCGGAAAAAATTAAAAGGAAATACACACTGCGAAAGCTTAAAACCCCATAAGTCAAAGCAAAATTAATGAGGTGTAATTGGAAGACGTAAAAGCACATGTATAAGATAGAAGAAGAAAAAAAAATAACAATAAATGCGAGAATGGTGGGGCGAGAGAGGCTGTCAAGTTGACAAGGGAACAATTTAATGCCCTTTCATTTCAATGTTCATTCTAGCTGCTCAATTCAAAAAAGCAAATCTATTAGGAAGTTATGGCCTGCGGCTGTGGCCATTGTGCCTGCATTTGTGTTATTTTGTATCTAATTTTGGATGTTGATGTGACTTTACTGCAACTTGGTGACCTCGATTCTACACTAGAGACAACCACTTCGCATTAACTTTTAATCATTTAATATTAAATCTACGATCTATACTATCCGTGTGTGTATGCATTTGGCATGTGAGATTGGTAACCGTAGGGTGATGTTGGTTGGCTTTGAGCTCCTTCGATTGGCAGTCTCTCTGCCAAATTGAAATACGCTTTCCTAACTTGCCTTTGCTATTCCTAGATACGCCTGTGGCTTAGTCCAGGTAAAAAGTGAAACAACTGAAGAAAAAAATGCCATCTACACATTCTCGCGCATCCTGCACAATTATTGGCCCAGTAACATCAATATTCAGATCTGAGTATACAATAATCTTTTAGCTTCTTTGACTTAGAGTACAACGCTTTTATGTACTGTCGGCCTTTTTATTATGTGAGATTTGATTTTTGAAGAGATTCCCCATTGATTGATATTATATTTAAAGTAGTTAATGTTCAAAAAGAAGCAAAGAGAGTCAATTTCTATCGAGCTATAACGAAACTACAAATCTGCCATCTTACTTTTTGAACACCATGCAAAAGAAGATCTAAATGTGCTGCCTGATAAATATGCTGCCTGATTCAATTTCTATTTCATAAAAAAGTGATGTCTAGAGAATACGCATATGTTGAATAGTGCTTGAGAATAATCCAATCTCACACATAAAGACTACGCAATCTAAAAGCTGAAGACCAAAGTGTAACTCATAGAATACAGAGTGTCTATCTCTCCAATATGGCACACAGATCTATAGTGCAGAGAATGATATTTTCTCTTAGAATGCCAAAATATGAGCATAGAGAGGGCATGCGAACCTTTTAAACTCATGGTCTCACGACTATATGCAAAATAAATTTGTTGAAAAGGCATATGAAGCTTTCAAGCAAATGCCATTAGTAGGCGTAAAGAAAGCAGTGCGTAACTACCCTTTTAGAATTTTTTGAACTAATGCAATGGGTAGGCGTAAAGGCCAATGCTCAAACCTTTGTCAGTATCCCTGTTACCCACCTTTTTTTAGCTATTCAAAAGTAATTCATTAAATCTTAGAACAAACAAGCACTAAATCTGCAAAACAATGGGTGCCAAATGTATCACAAGAAATGCAAAGAGGTCAACAACATATTGAAATACAAAGATAAATCAGTGTGTGTATTCAATAAAACAAAGATAACAACTTATGAGCAACCCTCCTTCTAGGGCCAGATGTGAGTACCTTTTAAAATCTGCACATACTTATCTTCAAACCAAGGTTAGTATCCACAAATTTCTCAAGAACACTCCTATGAAATACATTGTGAATGCTTCCAAATGCAATACATGACAAAAGAAAACTAAGAACATTATGAAAACAACAACAAATACCTATTCCATAGTGGATTGGTGTCAAATGTGTAATTGACCCTTTCCCAATCCTTGATCAAAGCTAAAATGATGCAAATGCCAATATGATGGAGAGCCAAAATCAATCCTCAAGGTAAGAGAATGACTTTGCATGTAAAAAATGTGGATGGATTGATGAGGATTAAGGTCTTCATTTATAGATTTTTTTAATTAGAGATGGGCCAAATGGGTGAAATGTGGGACTAAAGATCCACCAATGAGAAGAGGCCATTTGTCAAGTGGTGATAGGCTATGGGTTGTGCAAGATTTGGGAAATGTGCCCATGAGAGGGAGTTTCAAATTTGAATTTGAGAGGCAAGATGAGTGGGGGACAAGAAAATGATTAAAAAAATGTAATGTTGGAGGGACAAATCAACTTGTCATATTTTTAAAATTTGAGGGAATATTCCCCATAAATGCCATGTTGAGTGAAAATGATGGATTTAATAAATCAATAAATTGATATATTTGTGCAAGTGGAGATATCTAGAGGATTTGATGGGTGATTAGCATTTAATCAAGGATTAGATTAATTAAGCTGATATTAGATGATTGTGACATTCAACTTAGACTTTTGGGTTTGTTTAAATTAAATGAGAAGAAATTGATCATTAGAGTTTTAATTAAATATCATTGATCTATTTAATTAAATGGATATCTTTAGAAGATTAATTGATTTATTTAATAACCTTTAGGAGATTGATAAACCTGATTTATTTAATTGATGAATGAATGTGATGCATAATGTCAATTTGACATGTCTACACTTACTTTCCTCCAACCTCTTATAAGTTAACTACACTATTCATAGTGATGGGGACCCATAAAATGACTATTTTGATACCCCTAGCTGAGGTCATTATGATTTCTTCATAGCAACAAGCAATGTTTGAGTTATGCATACAAAAGCCCTGATCAAAGGAGAGAGAAAGTACAAGATATTTTGAGGAAGGCACCATAACGTAAAGAAAATACCTTACCTATTGCATGGATATTCTAGTCAAACATTTTGATGCACTTTGATTCAATTGTAGTTAGATATGATTCATCTTTCTTGAGGCCTATTGGATGAGTAGATGTGCCACCACAACAATCTTCTCGCATTTGTACTATTTTTACTTGCTTTTCTGTAAAATGCCTTCTCCTTCCAAGCTCAAAATCAAATCTTTGTTTTCACATCAAGGGTTTAAAGGGTTTTTATTTTTACCTCTGCTTGCTCTGTATTTTTTTTCAATTTGAAATAAGATTTATGGCATACAACTTGTTGAATCTGATAGCTTGTAGATCACATCAAGAAAAAAATCCTAAAAGACTATTGTTTAATGAAGGTTTTTTCTTGTACCATGGTTTTCTTTATTGTCATCTGTGCAAGGCTCTTGGAAACCAATTAAGAAAATATGAACAAAATAAACAACTCATGGGAAAACCCTTAGAAATTATAATTGTGTAGTACACATTTATCAATATATCTGTGAAATTACTATTTTCATTTTCCTTTAAACATGAGATGAACTAGATTCTCCCTAGAGCTGTTGCTTCAATCTATTCACAATAAACAAAAAGTGATCTAAGAATTTTGGAATTTAGAGCTACCAGTTTCTTGCTTGAGTTTGAAAGAAGATTTTGGCAGAAATGAAAATATAGATTGAGTGTTTAGGGTTTGGAGCATTCTATTAAAAGGGCAACCCACTTACCTCAAATTGATTATGTAATAATTGCTATGTCAATATTTACATCGCCACCCTCACGCAAGTGGAGAAGCGAAAGGTCAATACCAACGAGGAAGAGTTTGGAGGAGTGAGGAAAATAGTTGGGAAATTGGGGAAAATGATGAACCACTGGGATTCATTACATTGTAGTTCATCGCCTCTTGAGCACTCTGCACTGTTCGCATGAAAAAGGGTTGCAAAAGCTAAGGATGGGGATGCCTTTGGTGTAATAAATAAATAAATAAATAAATATATACATATATATATAGCGTCAAATGCTATTCATTATATATACATATATACATACACACATATATAACTAATGGCCGATTTATAGTATAAATACCATGGTTGATATAAAGAGAATATAGCGCTACATTTGACAACGTAATGTTAAGTATTAAACCACATTTATCATTAATGATAATGGGCAATGGAAATACATAAACATTAATCTAGTATGTGAATTTTATTAAACTCAATAATAAAGTGCCACACACTAATTAAATGTAATGTACCAAGTCAAACTTTATACATCACTATAGTGATGGATGTTGATTCTTTGAAATATGTTGATTCCCATGCCTTGGACCAAGTCGACTAAGTAATATGCAGACATAAAATGATTGACTAATTCCTCTGTTTTAAACAACAAGCTTATAGATAGGAAATGTGATAATACTTGGTGCCATAATATGAATTCTTTATTTCTTTTAGAAGTCTTTTAAGCCCAAAAGTTGATTTCTTGAATGAAGCACGTGCTTTATGAAATAGTCAAACTATTGTTGGCAAGCATCGGTTTGAATTGATGTATAGCTTTGATGAGTATTATGATAGGAAACCACCACCTTTTCTTTATTAAGCTGAGTCAATGGTATATTACTGAGAAGTGTCATAGCATAAGACTTGTTTGTAGGCTGTAGATGTTGGTTTTTGGGTATAAATATGAGGCATTCTCACCTCATTTGGATACACTTCTTCTAAGCATCATTATGCTACTCCATTCTGTTGTATTTTTCATCGAGAGTTTCTTATATTGTTGTGAGTTATTGAGAGGAAGATTAGGGGGAGAAATTGAGAGGGTTTGTTGCTAAGTTGATTTTAAGAGGAGGCTAAGCTTGAGATCTTGTGGGTCAATTGGAATAAGTGTTTAACAGGCATGAGTTAATATTCTCTTCATGTTTTATCTTTTTCTGAAAGATTGATTACCTTGTGTGTTTAAATCAAAAATTGCATTAGTTTGCTTGCAATAGAGTAATAATCTATTTGCTTGTAGGAAATGAAAAGTCTTGTTGATATGTTTTACTTATAAGTGTTTGCACTTACTCCATAAATTAAGGATTGATTGATTATCACCTATAGAATTACATACTAGGATTGATGAAATGGGAATGGCTTGTTAAGTTATTTCATGCAAGTTAATTTATAGACTTAGAAAGCTCATATGTTAAACCTGGGATTAGAATATCCATTGAAGGGGTGGGGTAACTTATGCTTTTGCTTATGTTTTGTTGGTTGTGATACCATTGTGTTTTGGGAAAAGATAATAAGTTATTTCTTAGTTTAATGACTACCTATTGAAGGAAATTACCTATGCATAGTTTTAATGGCCTTAAGTCAAGTTGAGCTAGAGTAGTGTATGTGAATAAAATGACCGTCACTTGAAGTACTAAGTGAGAATACTTTGGCCAAAGTAGTGTGATTGCCTTGGCTCCACTGTCAATTCACTGTGTTCCTTTTACACATGCTAGTTCAAGATTGTAGTATCTACAGGTTCTAGTTATGTAGGGCACAACACTAAGCTTAGAATGGTTGTCGTTACGAGGTTACTCCACCAATCTTTTCGTTGAAGGGAAGGGCCATCTATCCAATGAGAGATGTGTGGGGGACCACATATGAGTTTGTAGTTGACAAAAAAGTGCTTGAGTGATGCTTCTCCTCCTCAGTTGGCCACCAAGACTTGAAAGGATTGAGATATGTATGTATTTTGTATGCAACCTTTGAAAATATTATATTATGTGGAACATTATTTTGAAAATAAAATCAAGATTTGCAATTTGTTATGTCATCTATGTTCATTTGTTCTCATTTGGAAAATAATTTTTTTATAGCAATGATTAAGAAAACATAGTTTATTTACTTAGAAGTGAAAACTTAAGAAATTTTACTTGCCTGAACAATTGGCATGTTACAATGGGAATATCCTTTCGCAACCAGTCTTGCCTTTTACTTCTTAACATCGCCTTTTGAATTGAACTTTTTGAAGATCCATTTACAATTAATATCTTTCCATCCATTCAATAATCAAACCAAGTCCTAAATTTTGTTCTTTTCAAAAATAACAATTTCATCATCCATAACCAACTTCTAAGACTTGCTATCATTTATCTCTATTGCCTCTTTTATTGTTTATGATGAAAACTAGTGTTAATGATCAAAGCAAAAATACATCTAAAACTAGACAAACTAGACTTCTTTGGTTGCCTTCTTTTCTGAGTAGACCTCCACAAAAGTTGAAGTATAAGTTCTTTCTCCTTCAAACTCATGTATATGTCTCTAAAAAGTTGATATCTCAAGATTATGCTTTTGATGTCCATAAGTACTTGCATGCGTCTCCTAAATCTTAAATCAATCTTAGATGATTTAAAAGAATTAGGGTTTTTCTTCTAAATCTTAAATCAATCTTAGATGATTTAAAAGAATTAGGGTTTTTCTTTAAGTACATTATCCTAATGTGTAATTTAAAATAATTTATGTTTTTGTTCACTCAAAACGATTAATAACAAAGATAAATGAATATTTAAAAATCTGAAATTAGATTTGTTTAAAAAAAACCACTTGGTCAATTCCACGTTTGTGAATGTAGAAAACCATTTATTAAATAAATAACAACAAACAAAAAGATAGAGAGGAGAAAAAAAAAAAAAACCAAACAATCCATATTCTTCAAACAAAAAGTCAAACCAAACAATACACATATTCTTCAAACAGAAAGTCAATACACATTTTCTAGAAACTGGAGCAAATTAAATTTATGCAAATTTCAAGACTATTTTAAATTACAACTTATTGATAAATCTTAAAACAAAAACCACCAATGAAAAGAGCAAGTTTTATTTAAAATAATAAGTTAAATATAAATCATGTAATAAATCAAAATTATTTTAAAATAATATTGTTTTGTCAATGTCTAACCGGCCACCAAAATTGACTGGACAATTAAATCTAAATAAAATATTACATAATTTAACATTTGTGAATCGAATCTTTTCCCTCTCTTCCCCATCACGGGGGTCAGCCGAGTGAGTCATCATATCAATCATGATTCAGGCCGAAAGTGATGACGTTGTTCACTTTTTCATCATAAGTATTTTTGTTCGCATTCTACAGATAAAATGGAATTCTAATTCTGTAACTTACGTAATCAATTTCTTGAAAGAATCAATTTTCCTTATTTTCACATATACCCATGAATCGAATCTTATGCTTTACCGCATTAGATCTTTGAAAGGTGGGTTATGATCCATTCGGTGCTGTAATGGTTTTTATATTCCTTTTTATCCTCTGTTTTCATTACAAAATCCTTTTTCGCTTCAGAAAAGATACAGATTTAATTTGTTTGTCCCTGTGTGCAAAATGAATTATCTTACTTGATCTTGATAACAAGAAAATGAATTTTATAATATAAAACAGTTCCTTACATGGAATTCTGTAATGTCAATATTGCATTTGGTGCAGAGGACAAAGCCCAAACTCAATTTTGCTTTTTAACATAGCACAGATTGTATTAAGAACCCCAAATTGTTACAAAGAAGTTTAATACATTCATCACTACCCAACAATGAAATTTCAGACAGATAGGGAATAGCCTACATGCCACAGATTTGGAATTTTACAGTCATAAAACCAGGTTGATTTTATCCCTTGATCCACAACAACAAATACTTGAATGACCAAGAAATATTGTCCTCAAGCAGCATTTATGCAGCAGGTGAAGTATCTATCCAGCCAAGTCCTCTTCTGCAATGGAAAACAGAAAATTCAACATCATTCAACAGGAGATTCAACATTACTCAACCATAATGAGAAAGCAAGAAAGCAAGAAAGGAAAATACATAAAAAGGGAAAAAAGTCCTCTTCTGCAACATAAAATAGTAAATTCACCATTGCTCAACTGTAAGAAGAAAGAAAGAACAATAGAAAACAGGCAATTCAGCAACACCCAACTGTAATGAGAAAGCAAGAAAGATCAATAGAAAACTGTAAATTCAACATTACCCAACTTACTGAACCGAACAGAACTTAAAATTACTTTCTTCAAATAACCACAAAAGATAATAGGACATCGATAAAGCCTATAGAATAAGCCAGGGTACTTATTGGCTGTCTAAATAATACAGAAATAAAAAGCCAGATTCAATATTAAAAATTAAATCAATTGTGAAAAAGATCTGTAATATGAGTGTTTTTTAGGGCATATATTTACTGGGTGCCTCCTAAATGAAATCTTTTTCAACAAAGTATTGTATGCAAAAAATTATTGGATACAATCTCAAAACTTTAAAAAAATTGTGTGGAATGAAGGAGGAGGTGATAGTTATGATGTTAGAAGAAATAGTTTGATTTCTTTATTTCAAATCACTGAATCTAAATATATTTTTAATGTCAAGCCCCAAATACTGTCCGAGAATATGTATCACAAAGTTGGCATATTCACTCTCTTAAAATATGGTGGTCTGTCCCAATCCTCAAAAATAGAAATATGAATCTAAAATTTTTATGGTCTGTCCCAATCCTCAGAAATCTCACAAGCATCCTTGATAGAGAATATGAATCTAAAACTAGAAATAATCCTTGTTCAATTGATCTTTTCAATAAAAAGTTGACACATTCATTCCAAACTGGAAGATAAATTGGTTTGTCTCAGTCCTCAAAAAAAACCCACAAACAACCTTGATAGAGAATATGTATATGAAAATAAAAAGACTCCTCACCCACCCGATCTCTCAAAAACAAAGGTGACACACTCATTCCTCTCTTAGAATATGATGGTCTGTCTCAATCCTCAAAAATCCCAGAGACAGGCAAGGAGAACTCCAAGTGCATAAAATCAATATTGTGAAACTTAAATACACAATGATACAAGAAAACAAGAAAGGGAAAAAAGAAGAAACAGACAGGCTTGTAGTGATAAAGCAAGACAGAAAAGGGGGAAAAACCCCTAAATCTGAGAGGCCAAGGTCATGATCTTACGTGAGGATGTGTGTCATGAGATTGAGAAATAAGGTGCCCCTTATCTCCATCATCGCTGACTTTACTACTCTTATTGTCAGTGGGGATTTCAATCTTGACCCCTGTTTTTTTCTGCTCCCTGGCAGTGGCGAACACCATGGAGTAATCTGTGGGCATGGTTGCACTCTCCCACCCACCAAACTTGGGCACTGCTGCATATGACCCTGTTTTCTGCATAAACAAACACAGATAAAATCAGACCCATTACTCTACCAAACGGTAGACAAACCTGCAGCAATCAAATGCTTCAATCGCTCACCTCGTTGCTCTGATCTTCCATCTTCTTACTTGTTTGCTGCTTTGAAAAGTTCTCTGATTCCTAAGAAAGATGAGCAGTGGTATGAAGGTAATCTGGGATGAAGGGAAATGGGTATGGAGAAGAAAGAAATAAAGAAATTGGAATGGAGAGCGAAACAGAGAGGACAGTGCAGAAAACAAGAGACAGATAGGTGTAATGAGAGGACAGTGGTCAGAACACGTAAAATACAGCAGCTGACAGCGAAGCAGCACAAAGTTTATCTTACTCTCCAACCAGCTCACTATACCTCCTTTGCCTTTTTCGCCGTGTATTTATTCTGCTCTCTCCGTGTCTGCCTTTATATATATATGTATACATTATATATATCATCAATATATATACATATAATTTGATGATTCGAAATATTCTCTAGGATAGATGAATTGTCACGTTTTATATATATACATATATATTTTGATGATTTGAAATATTTTCTACGGTAAAATTGTCTTTCGATTTTAAAAAATATATTATTATTGTTTTTTTTAATTAAAAATGATATTTTGACAATCTTTTGGTTGTTCCAAAGACGATTCGATTGTGTGTAATTTTTTACATCCAGAAGTCTTTGGAACAATACAATATGGATTGTGGAAACTTGATATCATTAATCTTTTGGTTGTGTAAAAAGTAGTTTGAAATATTTAACGTTATACAGTTTTGATCAAACTCTCATCATTTTTTGTACTATAGACTATTTTTTTCAACGGTGTAAAAGTAGTTTGAAATACTCTGTAGCAAAGTTGACTGGACCCTATCAAGAACTATGTCATAGAAACTCTTTCTACTATATTTTTATTTTATTAGAAAAATATATGTATTGATAATACTAAAAATAATATATGAAGAATAACATTTCTAATTGAATTTATGATCAAATTAGTTTATGTAAATCCAAACAAACTTTCCATTTTGAATTAAAAAAATTAATGCTATAAAGTTTAGAAAAAGTCTTAGTATTGTAGTATAAAATAGAAGATTGATGGGTAGGGTTAGTTGTGACTAAGTAGGATGTAAGTTTTAAAAGTAGGTTAGGTTTGTACATCTCAAAATAATATAATATTAGATTTTAAAAAGGAATTATTTTGTAAAATGTTTATATAAAAGAATTTTCATTTTAGGTTATCTATTACAACTTATTCTATAATCAATCTCTTCAAATATGTTATTTTTATTTGAAAAAATATTAAAAAGTATAGTATGTTTTATGATAATGTATTTTTTTGTTTAATGGTGTGAAAGGAAGTTACATAACATTGTGGAACAACTTCCTAATTAATTTTGTGAGGAGAGAATATCAATAGACTATAGATATATTATCTTAAATGAAGATATATGCCACGCGCAATAACATACAATCACCTGCAAATTAACATAAGTAACAAATAAATAATACAATTGACATAGTTAGGAAAACTCATTTAAGAAAAAACCTAGTAACAAATGTAACCTTAATGTATAATTCAATAATTACAAATACTCAGGTAACAATTCTATATCAAAATATATCTAATCAAACACAAGCATCAACTATCTTTGAAGAAATTTTGGTTACAAGATAGCATATTATAGATCCATCCTAAACATCCAATTTATAGCTAATCCCAACATTGAAAATTGTAAGTGATTTCTAAGTACATGTGTTGAAACCATGAGTAAGTTCAAGTGCCCAAATCTAAAACAAAATCTAGTGTCTCCACAAAGCTTGGTGAAAATACAAATAAAATTATAAACTTCACATGACTTCCTCTACCAATTTAGGGTGTATCATTTTGGACTAATTCGTGTCATAGTTGACTAAGGATCCTCTTTAATGTCCTCTTAGTCCACAATTAATTTTTTCTCTTCATGCTTTTTTCTATCTTGGAAACTCTTACACACCTTACAATTGTCATAGTTGCTTTTAGCAACTTCCTACGCTAAATTAAAATTTTAAATTAACATATACAAAGTAATTAATTAAATCAAATACTAGGATTTGTAAGGTGCATGACATGCAATTTCAACATTCTTCCACTTGTTGTATACCTTACAAAAGAAAAAGGGAAAACAATAGAAGTGAACTACCCACCAAGGAAAAAATGCCAATAACCTTTCTACACCATCTAAACTTCTCTATGCTCATACTTCACAAAGCATCTAGATACAACACTCACCCAATTATCCACCTTCTTGAGCATGTCCCTTTCATCTTCCACATCAAGAAATAAATGATATTGTGTATCAACATAGTTTGTGGGTGAAGTATGTGGTTCTTTGCCAAAATAATGGGACTTTAACTATCACAATTAATTATCACTACTCCCTAACTTAACCCAACATTTAGACACAACCTTTGAAGTCAAACTGCCTCCTTACAAGTATGAGTAGTCATCATCTACTATGCTTTTATAATAAAAACACCAACCACAACTTGTTGCTTATTCACCCAATTGATTGCACTACCAAATAGGCTAAACATAGCCATTAGAAGAAATCTTATTTTTCAACATCTCCTACCCAATATAAGTCTACAAATTATATGTATATATCCACTAGCATACTATAAAACTCCCTTGTTGTAGGAGACTATTGGTGTTGAGCTTCTTTATTTGTAAAGTTTGTGTTGCTGAAGATGTGGTTGTCAAATTTGTGCCTACCAAAGATGGTGCTACTAAAGAAATAGCTACAATGATATAGTTTCCAAAGTTACTTGAAATCAAACAAAGTAATTTATATTACCTTTTAGATATTTGAAAAAACCATATTCCATTTAGCTCGATGATCTTTTCTAGGATTAGTCATAAATTGGCTCAAGGCTCCCATTGCTTTGGTAATGTCTAATTTGGTGCTTGAACTATAACACATGAGGCTTCCAACTACACTAGGATAAGGTACACATTTCATTTACTCCATCTCTCTAGGTGTAGGACACTGTAACTCAATAGAAAGATTTATTTCTAAAAAATAAGAGTTCACTCACTTGTTTGCAATTTTCCAAGTTGAAATGTTGTAAAATAGAGTCAACATACTTTATCTAGCTCAACCAAAAAAAATCTATTAGCTCTATCCATTTGTTCTCCAAGGTAAAAGAAAGATAATGAGTCCACTTTTAGTGGAAATTTTGTGAGTTAAAAAAATTCCAATAAAAATGGGCACCTATTTTGTAAAAAAGGGTACCCATTTAGGATTGGGCTTTCAAACCTAAACTCCTACTCATATAAGATAGGTACCCATTTTAAAATGGGTAGGTCTTTTAAAATGAAATGCATACCCATTTAAAAGGGTACCCATTTCTATTTACATCATATACTTGTTCCTTTTTAGAACAGGTATGCATTTGGGAGCATGTATGTGTTTTGGAGCGAGTACACATTTCATAAAATTTGAAATTTGAAATTTATAGTTTTGCTTTTGTTTTAGGCTTGGAAACCCAACCCTTAGCCTTGGACCTACAAGTAAAATGCCATGAAAAAATAAGAGAAAATTTGACTTTAGCAGTATAGTTGATGACCTTTTTTTAGATTTTTTTTGACAAAATTAAAATCCATTATAGATGACAATATCTAGGTTCTAAATATGCATTTTTTTATGATTGAAAATATTTTCTATTTAGTAATTAATATTTTAGGAAAGTGGTTCACAAACTTGAAATGAAAGGTATTGCTATTTTTTTAATAACTTTTAATTTTGATTCTTTTTTGATTTTTTTTTATGTGACCAATCTAGACATCATTATCTACACAATAAAAAATAAAATAGAATTTATGATTATTTTAACTTGAATTATGTTGGTCATACACGAGGGGTTTTCAAATATAACAATATCCTGAGCAAAATTCACCATAATATAAATCATTTTCTCAAAAATAATTAGAAAACTAATTTTATTTAGTTCAAATTATGTTGTTTGTACACATGCATGCTTTGGCTCAAAACATAAGACATTAAAAAATTTATTTTTGTACATCCTATAAAAATATAGATTTTGTCATTTAGGTATTAGAATAACATATTTGAAAAATAAACACAAAATCCTATATTTCATATTTTTGGACCAGGTTAAGATTTTGTATAAGTGCTTCAAATTTTTACTCCAACTATAACAAACTTTTATTTTCAAGAAAAAAACTTCTACTTTTTGGCCAAAAAGTGGACCCAAAGTTTCTTCTACTTAAGTACCCTCCATCCCTAGACAAACTTGTGACACCCATATCTTTCATATTAAATCATAATGAAAGTTAAGATTTCAAATCCCTAATCATAGATCTATATTGTTATCAAATATAAATACAACATCAACATACAAAGTGATAATAATATAATGGTCAACATCTCACTCATAATACACACAAAGATCTAATTTGGATCTAACAAGCTCCAACCTCAAAACATAAGAATCAAAATTTTGGTGCCATATTTTAGGAGATTATTTGAGACCACAAAGATATTTCTTTTCAACTTAAAACTAAATTTTCTTTTCTTTTCACTACATAGTGCTTCTATTGTGTCATGTTGATCTCTTCCTTTAGCTCCTCATGCAAGAAAGTTTTCTTCACATCCATTTGATCAATCTCAAGCATAAATGCCACAACAATAAATAATAAAAATCAAATTGATAAAGATTCCCAAGTAAAACAAAAATCTAACCCCTCTACTTGGAAACAACCGTTAGCAACCAACCTTGTACTTTTTTACCTTACCATTGATGAGAGACATATACATTCTATTTTATCCCATATTCTAGCTTTTTTCACATACCTTACTACCCATATTTATATTCCATTTCCATATCATATCATATCATATCATATATTTTTACCACCTTTTGCTTCATATGATTAAATATAAATAAGTGATATTTAATATAGTTTTTAGGTAAAATATATGAAAATTAAATATTAGATTAGATTTAGTAATATTATTTGTCATTATGTTGAGAAAATAGTTCCAATAACATATCAATAAAGGTGGAGATAATAGACTTCACAATAGACTTCTTGTCGCACATGGGTGCACTTGGCAACAAATAATTTCAGCGATTAACCAATTTTAAAGTAATTATTTGTTGTGTTAAATATTAATTATCTTATTGTGAAGCATTTTTTCCTTAATCGATTTTTATTTTTAGCTTTTATATTTTTTTTGGCTTTGGATGTGTCCACGCTCAAAGTAAAGTTGTTTAGAAAGGTGTACAACACGCCACGTTGTGGCTGCACAACTTTCATTTACCACCTTCCTTTCGGGAGAGAGCCAGGACATGTGTCATCTTGGCGAAGTTTTTCTCAAGGATAATTTTCACAAGTCTGAGAATCCCCGCCCGCTTGACACATCATCTCTTCATTGCAAGCAGTTTGCGCTTTTATGAAGCAATCTCTTTTGGAGTGTGTCAAAGCTTGCTGGGTTTCTTTGTTTTCAGGATGGAAACTTTGAGTCGGTGCCATCGAGCCATGCAATTGGTCAACTATAAATTTTCCAGGTTGTTTTCCAGGATCTGATCCTTTTCAAATAACGATCTTTGCTAAATATCTAAAGGGAATTAATGCGGGAGTTGAAAATTGATGAGCAAAGATTGTTATGAACTAATTAAAGATCTATGATTAGATCATGAGATATCAAATGCCAACATCTGACAACAATTACTTATGGAATGTGGCAGGGGTCTTCTCTTTTTTCAACTATAAATGGGAGGCGGCGACAAAAAAAGAGTTTTCTTTTTTCCTAAAAAGTTCCAAGTTTCAATTTCCTTTTCTTAGGAAAAGTTTCTTTAGTTTTATGAAGTTATAGAACTATTTTCAGAAGTAGAATTAGCAAAACTACTTTTCTCTGGCATGTTATATTGTTTATGCTGAAACTATTATCGAATTGGCATCTGAACTCTATTTTAAAGTTCATTTAATATTCAAGCACGAACCATTTGGAAGAAATATTTGAGACTGTGCATGTTATGGCCTTTATCAAGTTCTTTCTTTATGTTTTCGTTCAGAATGAAACACTGTGTTAAGTTGAATTCAAATAGTTTGAGTAGTTGATTTCCATGTTGTAGGCTTATATGGTAGGATAATAACCTGTGAAAATTGGATTATGTTTGTGAAATTCTCTATTTTTCTAAAAGGTTTTTGTTATTGTTATTGTAGACACCTAAATTTGGACACTTACATTTGTCCAAATTTATCTCTGTTCGTCTAAATATCCTCTTACTTGCATTAATTAAGTAATATTACTATTATTTAATTAATACCCCCAAAGTCCTCTAAATCCCTAAGGTATCTAGTTAAATAATTAAATACCTTACCCGTTATCCCCCTTTTCCTCAAAGAATTAAATAAGTAAGTTATTTATTTAATTCCTCACATGTCACATCCTCCATAATCCTCTGCTAATCTGGATTAGCTTAATTAATCCATGATTAGGATATGCACACCCTTAATCAGGATTAATGTCACATCCTCCATATTTTGCCACTTGCCTCTAATCTTTCATTAATCTTCTTAATCACCTATTTGCACAACCTTAATCTAATCACATGCCATTTCTGGTATGTCCTCCAAGTCAAACTTTCATAAGTGCTTTCTTTATTAAGCCTTGACCTCTTCCCCATGTGAATTAAAAATTCACGTTTATGCATTCAATGCATTTCTCTTCCCCATGCAAGTTGTTGGAAAATTCTAAATTCTTTCATATGTCACATCAAGGACCTCTTTTATGAGGACCTTGTCTTATCCCCAAGGTACTCCCTAATCATGTGAATTTTAAATTCACATTTATTCCCCCAACAAATTCTCTCATCACCATCACTCTCATATGGGGACAAGAACTTTCTTTTTAAGGAGATTTTCCCCTAATCCCAAGGTCCTTGCATGTACCTCCACCTCACATGTCCTCTTTCCACATCACTTGTCCTTGTGATATCTCCCCTTCCACATGGCAAGATGTGAAGGCTTGTGAGTCCTCAACTCACCACAACCCTCCATCTTCTCCATGTTGGCTAAATCCTAGCCATTGAATCCTCTAGAGACTCTTCCCTTAAAATGGAATATTTTGTCTCATTTTCATTCATAACACACATTCAAGCCTTCAAAAAATTCAACTCTCAAGCTCAAGAACTTGCATCCTCCATTGTTGCATAGTGAATCTTTCATTACATCCATTTTGCATTCATCTATCAAAATACCCACATCTTTCATTGCATTCTATCCAATTTACATCACTTTTCATAGCATTTTAGTCTATTTGCGATCAAGGAGCACACATTCAAGCTACATCAAAGGGCCAACCAAAGGGATTACTTGGACAAGGTATAATGTTTTGTTTATCTTTATTTTGTTCAAGTTAAACTTAGGCTAATCTTGAGGTGGTGTTGTGTTGTTTCCCCTTTTGCATTTCTTTGTATTTTGCATCTTTTAGGTTTAGAAATAATGTTGCATTACAGTTATATTATGTTATAAGAAGAGAGAGGGTTTATGCAATTTCTGAAAATTTTTTTCTGTTAACCTTGGAAATCTTTATGTTTGATTGGACCTTAATAAACACTGCCTATGAGATATTTGAAAGACTACACTATGCTTTTTGTTAGCCTTTGTTGTTCGTTCTCTTCCCAACAATGAAGGGTTGTGGCATTTTGTGTCTAATATATCATTCATAAGAAAGATTGGGTTAAAAATGTTGTAAAACCTTTGGTGCATCACCATTTTTATGTTTTATGCTTACATTTTCTTCTACCATTTTCTCCAAAACTCAAAGAAGAGTTAGCTTTCTATAAAAATCTCAGAGGTATTCAGTGAGACGTAAATCAGTCCCCCACTCGTTGAATTTACCATAAGGCTATCGAAGAGGCATAAGATTTGATGATCAACAGTTCTTTTTCTGGCATGCCTAGTGGGACCTGAAGTTTTCCGAATGCCTGATTAGAAGTCAGAAATATTTCTTAAATTAGGCCAAGGAAAGAATCTATAAGTTTCATGCCCAGAGTCCAAACAAGAGCATCCTCAAGAGGCCATTTCTTGTACTCCCAATTACCCACCTCAGTACCTAGGAGAAGAAGACTTATAGGTTTTGTATCACTTGTAAGGAGTAATAGAGCAAGGAGTGAGAGCCCAAAATCTAGAGCCTTATCTACTCCACCTGGAGGCCGAACTTTCCAAATCAAAATACCAGTATACCCAATTCATAGGAATTTGTTCTCCATGGCTCATATAGCTACCCTTGCTCCTAGAAATTTTGTAACCTGAGATAGTGGTAGTCCACTACAACCACCTATGCCCCTAGACATATGGCCTACCATACTCGCTAACGCCCTCAAGGCTAGTCCAATTTTTTTCGGAGAAGACTTCAAAACCCCCTTTGAACACCTTCAAGATATAGCGGAGGTATGTAGGGTACATAACATAGCATAGGAAAATATTACTCTTAGGATGTTACCCACCTCTTTCAAAGGAAAGGCTCAAGATTGGTATCGGTCTTCGGCCTTCGGTTCTATCTGCTCTAGTGATCAGTTTAGAGAGGTTATTTGAATGCTTCTCAGAGAAGGGAGATCATTCTTCATTGTTACATCAACTAATCACCATCAAAAGAGCCCTGCAAGAGGCCATGAGCTAATTCAACACCAGGTTCGATAAAACCTGACAAAGAATCTCTGTGACTGCTCGACCTCCAGCTACGATAGCATTTATGTTCTACTTGAGGGCTTTCAATTCAGATATCATGGTGATGATAACCTCCATGGGAGGGGATATCTTACTTGATGCATATGAGTTGGTTGTGCATCCGAAAAATAGTTTGATTGATGCTAGGAAGCTTCCACCATGATCTCTGATGCCTGTGTTTTTAGAAATCTTTGGTAGTCCTTAGGAAGAAGCTACTCTAATCACTTCCATTACACAACTGATGACATCCGCTATGCCACAATCCATGTATGTGTACCCTGCCACACGACCTAGCATGTCAGGCTCTTCTTTTATAGCAATGAACATCAGTGACATGAAGAGTCTCATGTGGACTTTCACTAATGAGTTGGTTCTCATTAAATGAAAACAAGAAACACCTCTAAAGCAAACCACTCAAAACCTATGATGGAAGTAGGCCATCTTATCAACAAAGCACGTACCAAGGACCCTCTAGAGGAGGAGGTCAGAAAACAGTGTTTACAAACCGGATAGTTTTGGTCACCATGCCACTTCAGGTAGTAAAGGACAACCAGAGTAAAGAGTTAATCCTAGGCCAAAACAATTTGGCAGAAGATGGGAATGTATGGTGCTTCCCATGTAGTGATAGTCATATGCCCCAAAAATTTCTGAGGGGAAATATGCAAAAGAAGATAGTGGAACAAAGAAATAAGGGTGCACTTTGAATGCAAATGAATATGAGTCTTCTAAAATGGAAAATGCCCACTTCAGAGCACAAATGCAAGGAATGTCCTTGGAGCAAGAACTAGATATTGCACTTGATCAAGCACTATTTTCATGAATGGAAGAAGAAGATGCGGTATTTGCGAATGAAGCTCTGATGACTAGTACTCCACAAGTACAGTTAGACTACGACATAAGATCCAAAAGAAGGTTCATAGGAGAATATGTGCAACAAGCTCTGTCATGTCCTCAACCATGACAACCACCGCCGCAAGAAAAGTAGGCCCCGCCAATCATCGACTGACCTACTCAACAGCCATGAGTTTCATTGTTGCTAGAGAAGGATATGGATAAGGTCCCGATCCCATTCATGGCAGATCATTTTCCTTTGAAGATGAGAGAGATACCACTATTTAAGCCCAAGGTCCAACTAGTCAAAATGCTCAATGTGGTGGAACAATTGAAGAAGGAACCTACTAATGTATCTTTGTGGGATGTCATATCTATTCCCAAACAAAAGACATTGCTTTAGGAAGCATTAAAGACAAAAGAAAAAATATTGTAGATGGATGTGACTCCGCCATATGATCAACGTAAAGATAAAGAACTAGTGTTGGAACCTCAAGCTCCGAAAGCCACAACTTTTGTGAATGATGTGGATAATGCAAAAGAGAAAGAGGTAAGCAAGCCAAAGCCCACACCTTTCTTTTTAATACTTATTGTGGGAGAAGCTTTTGCATAATAACATGATTGATTTAGGGGCTAGTACAATGGTCACGCCAAAGCAAGTGGCTGATGCCTTGAAAATTAAGTATGAGCCCTTTGAGAAGGGAATCATGCAATTAGATGAGAAGAAGGTTTTGACTATCAGTTGGATAAAATATTTATCTCTAACCCTCTTCTCATGTCTAAGCTAAACAATCACACAAGTAGTGGTGATAGACATTCCCCTGGTCTTTAGAGTGTGTCTTTCAAGAGATTTCACTATGAAGCTTGGTGGGTATTTGGCGCTCGGTTGGTCCCACTTGATATTGAGAACCAAGCATGGGATGAAGATGAAGATTTTTGTTTGAATCTTTGCATCCCAAACACATAGCAGACAATGTAGTCCTATGCTTTGAAGCAACGCATACCTCTTTCTCGCAAAGGGGGAGATATTATGTAGAGATGTTGGAAGATAAAGAAGACACGAGTGATCGAACTCCCAAGGAAGAGGTGCTACTCAACCAATTCATTGATTTTGACGAGCATTCGACAACTTTCATGCAATGGGACTAGGCACTTATGTGATCTTTGACGATGATCAAGTCTTTTTGAAATAGATAAAGGATCAGGAGAAATATAATGATCCAGGTGACAATCGTCTATGGACCTTATACTTTGATGGCACCAAATGCAAAGCCGATTCTAAAGCGGGTATTTGACTAGTGTCTCCGACAGGATCATAAACCCTCAAAGCTTTTCATTTTCAGTTCTCATGCTCAAAAAATGATGTAGAATATGAGGCCTTGGTCCATGGTCTAACCCTTGTCGAATGAATAGATGTCAAGAAAACACAAGCATTCAAAGATTCAAAATTAGTGGTGAGTGAGGTCCGTGGGCAAGCGACTACAAAGAATACAAGAATGAAGTCATACATACATTGGATATGGGATCTGATTGAGAGTTTTGAAGCTTTCGATAGACAAGTTATTCCCTGATCTCAAAATAGTGTCGCTGATCGGATGGCTTCTATCGATTCACAATTTGAACCAATTTCTAATTCAAAAACAAAGCAGAATGCAGTACAAATCATTGTCCAATAAACAATCCTTGAGAATAATCAAAACTAGAAAGTATTCAAGGATGACATTCAAATTGTTGCCTTTATATAGAAATCCGAAGGAGTTTTTGATTATTCATAGCTAGGAGAAAAATTTCCCAAAGAATAGGTTATCTAGTTAAAAGGCATCAAGCTTCCTCGAGGTTTAATCTCCCTTGAAAATATCTTTGATTGTGAAGACGCAAGAAATGGTAAGCAAAGGTTTACTGCGGATGTGAGAGATTATGAAGAGCTTGATGTTAGAAGTGACAAAAAGTTAAAAGTTGAAAGGGAGGTTCCGCGAAAGGACAAGGAAATACTAAAGGATCTATGTTTCAGATATGATTGGGTTATAGCCTAAACCTATGATGATCTCAGAGGGTATGATCTAGACATAATTCAACATACCATTGACTTGGCGGAAGGATCAAAGCCCGTCTGACAGAAGTAAAGGCTAGTCAATCTAAAGGTTGAAGTGTTGATGGCGCAAGAGCTCACCAAATTGATCGAGTCAAAGATGATATATCTGATTAAGTATTCCACTTGGGTGTAAAATTTGGTACCAGTTCGGAGAAAGAATGGTGATATTAGGCTTTGTGTTGATTTCTGAGATTTGAATAAAGCTTCACTAAAAGACCACTACCCTTTGCCATCAATGGAGTAGATCCTATAGACTGTGGTCAGATTGGAGATGTTTTCATTGCTTGACGGTTTCTTAGGCTATAACCAGGTCTATGTAAAGGAAGGTGACCACCATTAGACAACGTTTACCACTAAGTGGGGAATGTTTGCATACTAAAAAATGTCAAACTTTCAAATACTAGTGCGACTTTTCAATGAGCAATGGATATTGTTTTTAGAGGATTAATCAACTTGATTATCTTAATATATCTGGATGACTTAATGGTATTTTCAAAGTCAAAGGATGATCACTTTGATCATCTAAAAAATGTTTTCCAGAAGTGTCAATAGTTTGAGATTTCTTTGAATCCCAAAGAATGTGTTTTCGAAGTACCCTAAGGTAAGCTACTTGGTTTTGTAGTGTCAAAAGAGGGAATAGCAATAGACCTCGAAAGGGTGAGATCCATAATGGAGTTACCCCTACTAGTAAATCAGAAAGGATTGTAGTCCTTCTTGGGGAAGATCAACTTTTTCAGCAGGTTTATTTCAGATTTTGCAAGTATTGTGAGACCTATGTGCGTTGATGCTCAAAAAGAACCTAATTTTCAAATGGACCCTCGAAGGCAAAGAAACTTTTCAGCAGATAAAGATAGCTATCTCTGCCACTCCAGTGTTGGCTAACCCAAACTTTTCTAAAGATTTCCTACTCTATGTGTACAACGGCCAACATAGCATAGCTTCGGTACTCACTTAGAAGGACGAGGGAAATAATAGAGAGCATCCTAATTGCATTTCACTCAAGGAATCTTAAGGATTATGAGGCAAGGTATAATTGAGGCCAGGTATAATTTTGTTGAAAAGAAGGATTTTTCCATTGTTAAAAGCCTAAAGAAGTTTTGACATTTGGTGATGGCCAATAAAATTACTATTCTCTTCGTATATCCCAATGTTCAAGAGTATATCACCGAAGGTGAGATAACTGAAAAGAGAGGAAATTGGATCACCAAGATCCTAGAGTATGATGTTGACATTAGAAAAACCAAGTTGGTTCAGGGAAGAGGTCTATGTGAGTACATTGCACAAGAATAAAGTTTCGTAGTTGAAAGGGAGACCGATCAAGTCTACTCAAACCAGTTCGAGTCCAATGAGTCCTAGGTGGTGGATCGAACATAGTATATGCAAAGGGGCACTACCCGACCAACCTTCCATTCCACAAAAGGTGATACTACCGACTGCAAGACACTAGGTATGTATTAATTGAAGTATATTATTCAAGAGAAATTATGATGGTGTCCTACTCTGATGCTTAGAAAAGCCGCATGCAGAAAGAGTTCTTAACGAATTCCATAACAGTCTTGAGGGTGGACATTTCTCTGCCAAGACTACCACTTTGAAGATAATGTCGGTAGGATACTATTGGCCCTTTATGTTTTCCAAAGCACACCATCTGGTGCAAAAGTGTACTCAATGCCAATTCTTTGTTGGAAAAATAAAGAATTCAGCTTTTCCTTTGAGCCCAATTGTAACTAAGGAACCCTTTGCTCAATGGGGTTTGAATTTTGTCAAAATGATACATCCTATTTCTAGTGCTGGCCACAAGTGGATCTAGACAACAATCGACTACTTCACAAGGTGGATGGAGGTTGTAGCCCTAAAAAATTCCACAAAGGGAAAGATCATCAATTTCCTTGAAGAATTGGTAACCAGATTTGGCTCACCAAAAACTATCATATCCGATAATTGATGAGCCTAGTTTTTGGTCTAGTTTGGGTAGAATCTATAATCTATTTTCTCATTGATGTCATGTATTTTAATGCTTAAATGTTGGTATTTGAATATTGTTTCCCTCAAACCATTGACATTTGACATTACCCTATCTTTGCAAGCTTTAATGATATTTGGCAGAATATGTGGGTTATCTATGTTGATTTTGCATGCGATTAATGAGTGTTTCTTATAGTGGTTATTGATGTGTAGTTATTATGCGTACTAACCATGGAATGAAGAATTAATACGTCAAGTTATGGAAGACACTACCAACTTGGCATGCACCATACTGTCCAGTTGAGAAGCCACTCCAGGACAAAGGCAGCTGGTAGTAGAGATTCTTCAAGCAACCAAATGTAACCACCTTGCAATGGACCTTAATGACTGTGCATGCATGGGCGTTACTGCTATGTTGGATCTGCGCTTGACTTGCATGTCTGACTGGATTTCATGCACGCATAACCGTCGCCGCTCCACTTTCCCCTATTTTCCCTAAATGGAATTCTCCCAGTCGTGGAGTTGAATGCCTTGTTAGCTATAGTATAGATAATAATTTGATGCTTCTTCTTTGAAGGTTGCACAATTCTACATTGTACTCTCATTTCAATGATACAGATACATTACTCTTTGTATGCATGATTTATAGTGAATAAAAATAAAGTTCTAAGTTTGAACATCTGGGTTTTTGTTAGTTTAGAGGATACTTATCCAAGGGGGTCCACTTGGTGAGTAATCCATTCTCTTAGTTAGCATTAGCCTAGTATTACTTGCCATTTGATACTTAGTTTGAATTCTAGCATCGACTGTTCCTGTAGCCACTAGAAGTCGATTATGTGTCTGTTCCTGCAACCAAAGCAGACAAAATAGTCCCTGTTTGTTGCACAAATTTTCATTCTTGCTTTGTGCTTCAGTTTAATCATAGTTGTTGGTGGATGTTCAACATTTTCTTTATTTCCTTTCAGTTATTTACTTTCAACATTGTGTTTCTTAGCTGTAGAATGCAATGACTACTTGATCCCCTAGTGCACATATAGTACTGGCCCATTTCAAGTTCATGTCCTTAGGTTGACAAGTTAAATGCACCTTCATGATGGTTGAATGACTATTTAGGTTAGATGTCCAATCTTTGAATCATGGTTGCAAAATCCCAGTTATGAGATCATTGTAGGAGGACGACATTTTTGGTGTTGTTTACAGGGATGGTGTCAAGCTAGGAATTTTTTGGAGTCATTGGTAGTTTTGTTGTAGTATCTTTAAAAGTTGTTCTTAGCATATCCTCGTATAGGAAGTAATGACCCTCCCGATTCTTTACTAATTTTTTGTGTGAGATGACTGATAGTGAGCGATACCGCATGCATAGAGGAAGGAGAAGGGATGCTTATGGGAGATTTCTTCCTAATAATCCTCATCCATTCCAGTTAGTTGAGTACCAGAACTTATCAGAAGAATAAGATACAAACCCCTTTGTAGATGTATATCTTAATTTGACTAGTTTTGAAGTCTCCTCGAAAGATCAAAATCAGCTTAAGAACCCGTTTGTCTTTGAACCACATCAAGTAGGCATGGGTGATGCAAAGGGGAATAGACAAAACCAACCAGCTCTTCCTTTCCCCATTGCCCATCAGAATGAAGTTGACAACATTAAGAACATTCCTGCCTCAACACTCTCTAAGTTCTATGGACTTGTGATAGAAGATCGCGATACCTTCTTATTTGAATTTGACATACTCTGTAGGAGTTATGATTATACTACTGATGCCCATAGGTTTAAGTTATTTCCCACCACTTTGAAAGAGGCTGCATTAAGATGGTTCATGAGCCTAAGCAAAGATACTATGCAAACTTGGGAAGATATGAAGACAAAATTCCTTAAGAAGTACAAGGAATACTGTAGGGGTAGTAACATGAGAGAAAGAAACATTTTCAGGATGCTGCAAAGGAAGATGAAAGCCTAAAAGAATACATTGTAATATTTTTGTTTTTCCTACGAAAATCTCCACACCATGCACTTAATCAGGACTCACAAAAGTTGCTTTTCCTAAGAGGAATCAATGATGGTTGCAATGATTCTTTGGACCTCATGGTAGGAGGAGATATCTCCCAAGTTCCCTAGGAAGATATCAAGAAGATATGCCAGAATTACTCTAGGGAAGCTTCAAAGAAAGGGAGAGCTTATCAACCATCCATGGGTAAGTCAACCACTGGTGGAGTTTCAAGAATGGAGATCACTCATTTGTTGGCAGACTTCAAGCAAAATATTATTAACAATCTAGCTACTCAGTTAGATGCACTTTAGGCCAAAAAGAAGCAAGAGGAGGCAAAAATGATGTTGACAGAATATTGTCCTCACTGCAGACAAAAGAAGGACTACAGATGTAAGATGGTTGCTAAACTGGAAAGTAAGAAGATTCCACATGAGTTCAAGCCAATTCAGATTGAAGAAGATAAAATCTACTATGTTGCACAAAGGAAGCCCTAGGCTCCAAGACAAGGTATGCCACCAGATCCACTATCATATGCTAGACCATATTTTAACTCTTATTCATCTGGAAACTAATGGAAACCCCCATATCCACCCAATTATTGAGAATATCCACCACATCCTTGGAGTAACCCTCCAAACACTTGGCCTAGCCATCAGAGTCCTCCACCTTAGTGGCAACAACCTTAGGTGAATTGGCAACAATTTCAAGGGCACTGACAACCACCTCTAGGAAATTGGCAGCAAACAAATCAATGGAGAGGAGGGCATCAATGGCCTACCCAGAATACCACCTACATGCAACCACCTTCTCAGCCTTAACAACCTGTTATAATGCCTCCACCTGCTAATTCAAGTCCTAATGTACCTAAACCAACTTAGCTACCAGCTCAGTCCACACTCAATCCTAATAATAAACCATAGTAGCAACCTATATATTCTGCTAATTCAAACCCATTTCATGCATATGCTGTGAGTGTAAGTGATATCCATTTGCATTTAGGAACCAAGCTACCAGCCCCTTCCAAGCCCATCATTACTGAGCTTCCTATGGAAGAGGAGGAGAAGCCTCTGAATGATCCTATTTAGCCAAGTGCTCCTAAAATACTTGAACCAATCCAAGCCAAACGGGCCGAGCAAGAACCACCATTTCCTCAAAGACTGGAAGTTGCTAAGAAGAAGGAAGAAAAAGAGGATACTACTTTTGACATCCTGGAACAACTAAAGAATATATGATTTCAAATACCCCTATTTCAGGCCATAAAAGATGTTCCAATCTACGACAGAGCCATTAAGGAATCTTGTCTTAAGAAGCCAAGAAGGAAGAAGAAAGACCCAACTACAGTTCATGTGGTGGGCCAGCTAACTGATATCATGTTGGGAAAAGTGACTATTCCCAAGTATAATGACCCAAGCAGTCCTATCGTAGTAGTTGTCATAAACGAGATTCAAGTGAAGAATGCTCTAATTGATTTAGGGGCAACAATCAATGTAATGACCAAAGACATCCTACAAGAACTAAATATTGCAAGCATGAGAGCTACTCCTACTATCTTGTAGCTTGTAGATAGCTCTACTATTAAGCTTGATGGTGTAGTGGAGGATCTTGTGGTAGTGCTAGACTCCTGGGAATATCCAACAAATTTTATGATTCTAGGCCACACTAGGCTGGTATCCCATTATCTGTGGAAGACCTTTGTTGGAAACTGCAAATGCCTATATTAGATGTCAATAAGGTGACATGACCATTTTGGATGGAAGGAGTACTAAAATTTTTGTTCTTTATCCACCTGCTTAGTTGTCTCATGATAAAGAAGATTTTGTATGGCCATAAGTTGGTGAAGAGGCCAAAGAAGTTAATTCTATTGAGCAACTTATGATGCTATGCAAAAGCTCTTTCATCTAGCTCCAAGATGAGGATGAGGTGTTGATTAACATCATTCAAAACCATTATGGAGTGGAGGACATGTCATCTTTTGCTTCAATCAACACACTTTTGCTTGTTCTTCCTACAACCATTGTTTCTGCAGACGTTTTTCCTGTAGATATTCTTCCTATATCCATTGTTTCTGCAGACATTTTTCCTATAGATATTCTTCCTGTAGCCACTATTCCTACAGATGCTATTCCTGTAGCAATAGGTACATTCCATACATTGTTTCCATATGAAATAAAGGTTCCATGTGTTAATGAGGCAGCCATGGTAGTTTTAACTACACAAGTACAAGTGTAAGAAGGAAAATATCTAAAAATTAAAAATAAATTGAGTGAAGCGCAACAACAGTTGTTGGAAAATTTATTAAGAGCCCATCAACATGCATTTACATGGGATTATCATGACATGAATGGAATGGATCCTAAACTCTATACCCATATAATTTATATAAGAAATGATTGCACTCTAGTAAGACAACCACAAAGGAGGATTAACCCTGCACTAAGAGAAATTGTGAAAGGAGAACTGTAGAAATTGCTAGATGCAGGATTTATCTATCCCATTTCAGATAGTCAGTGGGTGTCCCCATTGGTGATTGTGCCCAAGAAAGGAGGGAAGTGCCGAGTTTTTGTTTATTACAAAGAACTTAATGCTGCCACCAAGAAAGATCACTTTCCTTTACCTTTCATTGATCAAGTTTTAGACACACTTGCAGGAAAGCAATACTTCTCTTTTCTAGATGGATTCAGTGGCTACAACTAGATCCAAATTGCACCATAAGACCAGGAGAAGATCACATTTTCCTATCCATGGGGGACCTATGCCTATTCGGTACTCCCGTTTGGCTTGTGCAATGCACCTGCAACCTTCTAGAGGGCAGTCATTGGTATATTTTCAGACATTTCTCATGATTGCATGGAGATTTATATGGCTGACTTTACTACTTATGGTGTTGATTTTGATTGAGCATTGGAGAATTTCAAAAGGGTCCTACACAGATGTGAGGATAAAAACTTGTCCTTAAATAGTGAAAAATGCTTTATGATGATGCAAGAGGGTGTAGTTCTTGGCCACTAGATCTCCCATAAGGGAATTCAAGTAGATCATTCAAAAATAGAGGTAATCACAAATTTTCCTACGCCTGCAAAATAGAAGGATGTTAGAAGTTTCTTGGGTCATGCAGGATATTATAGGCAATTTATCAAAGACTTCAGTAAGGTAGCAACACCGTTGTATACCCTTCTCACTAAGGATGCTAAATTTCAGTGGACTGAAGCTAGTGACAAGGCATTTTCTACTTTGAAGGCAACTTTGAAAAATGCTCCTATACTTAAGGGACCCAATTGGGAGCTTCCTTTCCACATTCACACTGATGCATCAGATTATGCCATAGGAGCAGTCTTAGGACAGAGAGAGGGAGCTGTTGAGAATGCTATCTACTTTGTCAACAAAATTTACAAGGAGCTGAATTCAATTATACTATGACAGAGAGAAATGTTGGCCGTAGTTTATGCACTAAACAAATTCAAACATTACATAACAAGATACCAAATCTTTGTGCACAATGATCATGCAACCATTAGATATCTTATGAATAAACCTTTGATCACAGGGAGATTGGAAAGATGGTTATTATTGATGCAGGAGTTTGATATAACTATTGTAGATAAGCCAGGAAGAGCTAATGTTGTTGTAGATTTTCTTTCAAGGCTGACTACATCAAAAGACAAATAGCCCATAGATGAATCTTTTCCTGATGAGCATCTATTCTCCCTTAGTGTACTAGATGTTTGTTTTATACTAGACCTGACCATGCCATGAGAAGATGTGTAAGAGAAGATAAGACTTATGAAATTTTGCATGCATGTCATAATGAACCATGTGGAGGACACTTTGCAGCCAAAAGAACAACAATGAAGATCTTGAACATAGGGTACTACTGGCCAACACTCCAGAGAGATGCAGGAAGGTATACTAGAAAATGTGATAGATGTCAAAGGATGGGTAGACCAACTAGATCTTATGAGATTCTATTGTGCCCTCAGATAGTGATCACTCCCTTTGACAAATGGGTATTAGATTTTGTGGGACCAATTGACCCTCCATCAAATGGTAAGTCGTATATATTAGTATCCACTGATTATGTAACAAAATGGGTAGAAGTAAAGGCCATGAAGCATGCAAATGATAACAAAGTTTTAGAGTTTCTTTATGAGGAGATCTTCATAAGATATGGAGTTCCAAGAGAAATAGTGACTGATCAAGGGCCACAATTCACATCAACTCTTATTGCAACACTGGTGAATGAGTATAATATCAGACACAGAAAGTCTACTCCTTATCACCCCCAGGCTAATGGCCAAGTTGAGGTGACAAATCGAGAAATTGAAGCTATTCAGACTAAAATGGTAGCTATCCATAGGAAAGATTGGGTGAACAGATTACCTGAAGCTATTTGGGCCTATAGGACAACATGGAAAACAACTATAGGTTCACCCCATTTGAGTTGTTGTATGGAAAGACAACTATGATGCCAATTGAATTTGAACACAAAACTCTACGAACTGCAGTGGATTTAGGGATGGACATTTCTAAAGCACAAAAAGAAAGAATCATGCAGCTAAATGCTTTGGATGAAATAAGGAGAGCAACCTTGCAACATATAGAAGCAGTGCATAATTAGAGAATCAAGTGGCATGAAAGATTTATCAAAGAAAAGAAGTTCAAACCAGGAGATTTGGCCTTGCTCTATGATTCAAGATATTAGGAAAATGTAGGAAAATTGCAGACGAGATGGCTAGGACCATACGAGATTGTTGAGGTCTTTCCCAATGGAGCCATCCAACTTACCACCATTGACCCTGTCAAGTTCAAATTACTTGTCAACGACCATCGCCTCAGGTTATATCATAAGCCAACTTTTAAAGAAGAATTCCTGTAGCAATTCACCCAACACTTAGAGCTTCCTACAACCGAAGGCAGTGGACCTAGTGTCCCTCCTTTAGCCTAATTGAGGTATGTAATTTTCATAATAAAGACTTTCACTTATGTGGAAGTCCATTTCTTCATTATCTGCCCATCCACCCATCCGTACCACCTTTCTCTCTCTTCCATCACTTCATTCCACCTCATTCCATTCCACCCCATATTCATTCATTTCTCAATCCATTTTCCAACAAGGTGAGCATTACTTTATCCACGATCTTTGCAGTAAATCTTCCACACATTTAGGTATGTGCACATTAATTGCTATCTTTAATCATCTTTTAAGTACGTTCATTTAATCACTGTATGCTAGCATAGGTATTCACATAAATTCCATCATTGCTTGCTAATTGCCACTCCCATCTCACATGTGTGGACACATGTCCAAATTTAGGTTGGGGGGAGGGAAATGAAAAAGATGCAAATATTTTATTGTCCATGTGTCAAACCATATTAGGCTACGTCAAAATTTTAAAATGAGCTGATTGCATGAGTGAAGTGATAGTAACTGTAGCCACCAATTCTTCCTATCATAATTTCCCTTTATCACTCATTTTCTTGCTATTTATGCCCTGCCCTAATCTTGAGTTGCAAGCAAGAAGACAAAACAAAAGAAAGAAAATTCAGTCAACGCAAATACTGCAGGGAAGTGCACTTGATTTTTAGAAGGGGAATTGCAAAAAAATTAAAAGAAGTTTCAGAGCATTTGTTTGATTATAGACAATGGGAGGTGGGTTAGTTCGAAGTGAACCCATGGTGCATGATATTTTACTGCAGGATGCATAATGCCTGGTTGAATTTCAAAACCGTGGATGTATAGATTACTTTTTGAAGCTGGATGGTTTTGATGAAGGCATTGCCCTTGAATTTGCCCAGACATTTTCAAAAGGAAAAACCACAGTAAAAGGGTTAGAAGTCGTAGCAACAAAGGAAAAAATTGCAAAAGTTACATGGTTACCTACTAATGGTGAAAATTACCCTGTTTCAAGAGATGCTAGGTTAGCTAGTGCTGAATTTGCAGAGCCAAACAACCCCCCATTGACCATAGACAAGCAAGGTGCAAAAAGAATGTCTTTGCCTAAGCCATGGAAGCATATAGCTATGTATGTTATCAAATACATTACTTGTGAGGGCCGCTAGTCAAAATTTCATTTTGTCCACTTCAAGCTTTTGAACCACATGAGGCACGGGAGGAGGATGAATGTACCCAATGTGTTGTACAATCTTCTCTCAATCATGGCAACTGAGACCCAGAAAGGTAGGGATAATTTTGCTTCCCACCATTGCCTAATTAAATTAATAGTTGAAAAATCTTTGCATGATGTTTCTAGAATGAATTAGAAAGAGTTTATTAAGGTTGATCAAGATTATCGCCAGGAGGAGTTTGTCGATGTTGAACATTTGCCACCTAGGGCTACACCTCAATCTCATAGGTCTAGCAGGAGGGAAAGCATGACATAAGCCATTCCTAGTACTTCAACCTTTGGTGTTGGCTCTGGCATGAATCCACATGCAACAAAGGAAATAATTGAAATTAGTTCTTTTGGAACAGAGCACTTAGAAAAAGAAAGCTCTTCCTCGAATTTTGATGATGAAGTTCCACTTGAAACCCTCATGAATACTAGGGCACAATAGAGGGAGGTAGAAATAAGAAAAGGAAAGGTTAAAACACATCCTATAGAAATAAAAGTACCAAGTCTGAAAAATAGGAAGGTTGACACTATTCCTCTTGCAGCCAAAGGAAGACATGAAGGACCTCTCAAAAAATCAAGACCAATCGGGCCTGTGTTTGGTACACCTCTGCAGGAAAGCCCTAAACCTAATGAGACCCTGCATAAGGACCCTGAAGCTCCGGTGGAGTAGGAGCATATTGAAAAAGAAGAAGAAGGCATATTTAAGGGAGAAACAAACATAAAACTAGCCAATCTTGCTAGCATTGCAGAGGAATTGGAAGGAAATTAGAACTTCCTGAAGCATGAGCATGAAGTCCTGCAACAACAACTAGAACCAAAGTAGGAGTTCCTACAGCCACAACAAGAACAAGAGTCCTTGTAGCAAAAGGAAGAAGAAACAACACCCTTACAACCAGAGATAACTGGACAAATAATGCCACATGAGGAGCTGCCATCAACAAAAAGACTAGTAGGAACTCATAATACTCCTAATTTTTCAGTACATGCAATAATTTTGAATATTTGGAAGGAGATACAAAGGAGGGAGGAAGAATGGGAGAAGGAAAAATGAAAGTGAAAGGAAGAAATTCAAAACAAGGATGAAGAAATTGAGGAGAAAAATGTAGAAATCGCTACCCTAAAGCAGGGGGTAGATGATATGGTAGCTTTGGTGCCAAAGATTCTGGAATGTAGAGAACCCCCAAGGGTCTATGCTCTACTCCTAAAAGAGAAGTATATCTCTTTTAAGATATCAAGACTTGCCTCAGGTTTGAATCTTTCTATTGATACCCCTATGGAATTTTTCAATGCTTATAGGATTACCTCCCTTGAAATGAAGAATTTGTTATGTGAATTTTATTTACATAATTATGCTGTCACAAAGGACCATGAGTGGAACCCACTACTGCATGTTGGAGATGTTCAATTGAGAGCATTCATGTCTTGGGTGCAAAATGAAACTAGTTGGGGACAACAACACAATGCTTATAAACAATTGGATTATGATATCCCTCTACATGTTAGAGCTGAATGAAGTAACCTAATGGATATTTACAGAGAATGGCGTAGAATGCTGCTTAGATTGAGCTATGGCAATAGGATTATGCCTTGGATTGAGGCATTTTATAATGAATATGAGGTAAAAACAACAACAAAAGAGGAAATTGTGAGGAGATGTTTATCCCAGAGATGGAATAGTTTGACTGATGAGTTGAAACAAGCCGAGCCTCATTCCATCCACAATTATGCTGCAACATTAAAAAGAATTGAGAGACATATTCAAATTGGAAGAACTCAGGGATGATATTGGCTTCCCCTGACTTTTCAGCCACCCATGCTCATGTGGCCCGTTCCAAATTTTAGATTCTACTAGAGTGATATTGCTATATAAAGGAAAAGATGAGATAGATTTGACAGATTGAGAGTATTCTATTGGGATCCTGACTCACACACTACAACCACTAATGTTGGATAGCTCTCAGTTGCAAATTTTAGAGCTTTGACCAAACAAAAGAACAAATCTTCCCCTACTGGAGGACCAACAAAATGTTAGGTTGGGGGGGAGTGGTGAGCCTAGTTTTTGGTCTAGATTGGGTAGAATCTATAGTCTATTTTGTCATTGATGTCATGTATTGTAATGCTTAAATGTTGGTATTGGCATAATGTTTCCCTCAAACCATTGACATTCGACATTACCCTATCTCTACAAGCTTTTATGATATTTGGCATAATATGTGGGTCATCTATGTTGATTTTGCATACGATTAATGAGTGTTTCTTATAGTGGTTATTGATGTGTAGTTATAATGTGTACTAATCATGGATTGCAGACTTAATACGTCAAGTTATGGAAGACACCACCAGCTGGGCATGCACCTTAACATCCAGCTAAGAAGCTGCTCCAGGATAAAGGAAGCCGACAGTAGAGATTCTTCATGTAACTGAATGCAACCGCCTTGCAGTGGACCTTAATGATCGAGCATGTGTGGGTGTTATTGCTGTACTAGATATGCGCTTGACTTGCATGTCTGACCAGATTCCATGTATGCATAATCATCATCGCTCCACTTTCCCCTGTTTTCCCTAAATAGTATCATCCCAGTCGTGGAGTTGATTGCCTTGTTAGTTGTAGTATAAATAATAATTTGACGCTCCTTCGAAGGTTGCACAATTCTACATTATACTCTCATTTCAATGATATAAATACATTACTTTTTGTATGCATGATTTACAATGAATGAAAATAAAGTTTTGAGTTCAAACATCTGCATTTTTGTTAGTTTAGAGGATACTTATCCAAGGGGGCCCAATTGGTGAATAATCCATTCTCTTAGTTAGCATTAGCCTAGTATTACTTGCCATTTGATACTTAGTTTGAAATCTGGCATTGACTGTTCCTATAGCCACTAGAAGTCCATTTTGTGTTTGTTCTTACAGTCAAAGCAGACAAAGTAATCCCTATTTGTTGCACATATTTTCATTCTTGCTTTGCATTTTAGTTTAAACATAGTTGTTGGTGGATGTTCAACATTTGCTTTATTTCCTTTCAGCTATTTACTTTCAGCATTGTGTTTCTTAGCTGTAGAATGCAATGACTACTTGATCCCCTAGTGCACATACAGTGTTGACCCATTTCAAGTTCACATCCCTTGGTTGAAAAGTTAAATGCACCTTCATGATGGTTGAATGACTATTCAAGTTAGATGTCCAATCTTTGAATCATGGCCACAAAAGCCCACTTATGAGATCATTCTAGGAGGCTGACAATAATGCTTGAGCTTTTGTAGGTTTGGGGATGTTGGATTTTGCTATCTGTAGACATGCAAATTTGACCACTCCCATATGGTCAAATCTATCTCCTTTATTCGTCTATTTCATCGATATTAATTAAATAATTTATTTAATTAATATTTCCCCTTTCCCTAAGGTTTCTAAAGTATTTAATTTAATAATTAAATACTTTACCTTTCATCCTTCTTCTCTAAATTAAATAAATATATCAATTTATTTAATTTAGTCATTTAACCTTTTGAATTTAAATCAATTTTAAATTCCCTCTTTTCTCTCTCCTTGTCACATTCTCCATAATCTTCTTCTAATTTTGATTAGTTAAATTAATCCATGATTAGGATGTGCACACCTTTAATCAAGATTAATGTCACATCCTCTATTTTTGGCCACCTGTCTCTAATCCTTCATTAATCTTCTTAATCACTTGTTTGTACAACCTCAATCTAATCAAATGCCATATTTGGCATGTCCTCCAAGTCAACCTTTTATAAGTGCTTAAAATTCACATTTATTCATTCAATGCATTTCTTTTCCCCATGCAAGTTGTTGGAAAATTCTAAATTCTCTCACTTGTCACATCAGTCACATGGGACAAGGATATCCTTTATGAGGACCTTGTCTTATCCTTAAGGTAATTCCAATCACGTGAATTTAAAATTCACATTTACTCCCCTAACAACTTCTCCCATCCCCATGATGATAAGAGAGGACTTTCTAAAATTCCTCACTTGTCACCATCACTCTCATATGGGGACAAGAACTTCCTTTTTGAAGAGATTTTCCCCTAATTCTAAGGTACTTGCAAGTAACTCCACCTCACATGTCCTCTTTCCACATCACCTATCCTTGTGACACCTCCCCTTCCACATGGCAAGATGTGAGGACTTGTGAGTCTTCAACTCACCATAGCCCTTCATCTTTCCCATGTTGGAAAAATCCTGACCGTTGAATCCTCTAGAGACTCTTCCCTTAAAATGGAAGATTTTTTCTCATTTTCATTCATAACATGCATTCACATTCAAGCAAAAATTCTACTCTCAACCATCCATCTTCAAGCACTTGCATTCAAGCTCTCACACCTCCATTTTTGAATCTTCAAGCTCATTTGCATTCATTTTTCTCATCCACTCATATACCCATTTGAATCATTTGAATCCTCATTGCATCCTCATCATTTTTCATCTATTTTCATCATATTTTCCATCAAGGAGCACACATTCAAGCTACATCAAAGGGCCAACCAAAAGGATCACTATAATCTTATGTTTATCTTTATTTTGTTCAAGTCAACTTAGGCTAATCATTGAGGTGGTGTTGTGTTATTTATCCTTTGTATTTCTTTGTATTTTGCATCTTTTAGGTCTAGTAAATAACATTGCATTACATTTTTGGTACACCCAGTGGAACCCACAAACGAGTCTGTTTCTTTCACGTTTGTTGTTTACATTTTTGCATGTTTAGGTTACATAGAGGTGACTCCACAACTAACAGGGGTGACCTTGCCCTAAGATAGGCGACCTTGCCCTAAGATAGGTGACCCTGCACTAAGACAGGCGACCTTGCCCTAAGACAGTCGACCTTGCCCTATGATAGAAAACCTTGCCCTTAATAGGGGCAATTATGTCCTAGACAGAGGCATCTCTAAGGTAAAAACAATGACTTAAACTTCATTCCAGAGTCTGTTTCTTGTTGTTTTTGTTAGTATTGACCCCTAACCTATTTTTTTGGTGAATATGTTCATTTTTACTAACGTTTGTGCAACTATTTCATGTTTGTCCAAGGCTAGAGAGCAAAACTTCTAACATATTTGTTGCAGGACGAACAAACCAAGATTCTTAGTTAGCTTGTTTATTTTCCATTTTCACACTAGTTAGGCACATAGATCTAAGTAGAGGGAGTCAATATACTTGTGTGTTGTGCTTTTAAAGTGGGATATTAATGTATCTAATCCCCTTGTGCCATTTGGAGATCCTGGGTGAAGAGAAATTGCACCTCAGTCATTTGGTTTACTTGGGGGGCACTAAATCGTTCAAGCTTTCCCCTTGTACTTCGTACGAGCCTGGGGATTAGCCGAAAATGTTTAGTGTCTTCTTTTAGCAGAACTTGCTTGGGATTTCATCACCCCAAGGGACGATCCCAACCATGTGTACCAGCGGGGTATATAAAGGGGGAAAAGTGAAAGCTGTACCCCTATCCAGTCACGTCGTGTCTAACAAAGCGTCAAAGATAGGGTGATACCTAGATAAGACGTTAATAGTTGGTCCAAGTTTCTAGTACCTCGCTGGGGCTTCCGACTCATGCTTGTGATGGGCTGGTGTTCACGGTTGTGCCTCACATACCATGTGTATATTGAGGACACCCTAGATTTCCTTGTTCATCCTAGTTAGAGGACTATGTTGGCCATACCCTCTTACTAATCTTAGGATTGTGCTAATTGAACTGTCTTTTTTGTGCAAAACCAGTGCATGTCTTATTAGTCAAGTCAGCCTTTTCCTTTTGCTTGTTGTTTGATGCATTTCCTATCCTTTTCCATAGCCATTTTTATCCAAGTTAAGTCTAGGTCTACTAATAGGGGAAACCTTTCCCTCAATAGGGGTGACCTTGCCCTTAACTTGGGTGGCCTTGCCCTATTTTCCCATTCCAAGCATCCGTTTCCCCATTCCGAGCATCCATTTCTCCATTCTGAGTATCTGTTTCCCAGTTTCGATAGTCTGTTTACTCGTTTCAAAGGTTCGTTTGTTAGTTCCGATAATCTGTTTGCCCCTTTTCTGATTTAGACAAGTCTAAAAGTTGAGTTGGGCGACCTTGCCCTTGACTTGGGCGACCTTGCCCAATGACTTGGGTGACCTTGCCCTTGACTTGGGCGACCCTACCCTTGACTTGGGTGACCATTCCCATTGACTTGGGTAACCTTTCCCTTGACTTGAGTGACCTTGCCACCTAGATAGGTGAAATTTCTCAAAATTAGACCTTCATCTGTCTTCTTGTCATTGTCGTTTCCGTTCATCAACACCTTCTGAAAGTGATCGTTTCATCGACCAAATCACATAGGTGCATCTTAGAACATCATTAGAGTCCATATTCATCATCGGTTCATCAATACCAATCAACTAGACTTCGTTTTAGGGGTTTTGGTTTTGATGTCGAAATAGAGGCCAATTGACACATTTTCAGGGCTTCAAACTTTCATATTGACCCTCAAAATCACAATTTAGTGTTTTTTTCTAGTTTTTGAAAAATCATTTTTGTTAATAACTTAGAATGCATGTCTCAGATTTAGGATGTTAGTTTTCAATTCATCCTACCTTATTTTTAGGAATTTTTTGGGAAAAACTGGACTTTCAAAGGTATGCCTGTGAAATTTTGTAAAATGACAAAATTTGACAATTTTTGAAAACTGCCAAATCTGGAAAAAATCTGATTGTTAGCACCTTACGTTATCTAATTAAACCCCTAAACTTGGTTTAAAATCACTCCCATCACATCCTCCAATTATCCTAATATGAGCTTTAATCCAGTCCCAATATGAGCTTAACCTAAATCCCAATCTGAGCTTTAGTCCATCTACATCCAAGATCTTTTGATATCAAAACAAATCTTAAGATCCATTCCTCCATCTTCTTCCAATCCATCCTATTTATCCTTTCATTGCCTTTTCTTTCCTTCTAATTTTTTTTCCCATCTTTGCAATCCCTATCCATCTAATCTAACATCATGAATCCTTATCCTTCACTAATGCAACCAGAAACAGTAGTTAAGGGGAATCCTAATTACATTGATGACGATAACGAGAGTCTTGTTGATCAAGAGGTATATGACATAGATCCCCTTGATGCTATAATTTCTAGTAAGCTTTCCCTGACCACTTTCCAAAATCCAATTACCCCTCTGAGCTATCCTGTTACGTCTTCATCCATGCCTAATAATGCTCCTTATGCTACCTCTGACAAAGGATATCCATTATCTCTCCTGCCTGTATCTTCATCATATCCTTCATCTACATCTTTCTCTTATCCAAAACACACATCCTCTTATCCCAATCTACCATCCCAATCCTCCCATCCTAATATACCATCCCAATACTTCTATTACAATCCCCCATCCATGTCCCCCTATCCTAATCCTCCTTACTAGTTTTCCCATCCTAATCTTACATTCACACCTTCTTATCTTAATCCTACATCCCCATCAACCTATCCTAATCCAACATCCACATATTCCTATCCTAATACAACATCTACGTCAACCTATCCTAATCAAACATCCCAATATTTATGTTTGAATCAATTATCTCAATACCTCTTCTACAATCCACCACCCACATCTTCTTATCCTAATCCACCACCTACATCCTCTTGTCCCAATCCACCATCCACGTCTTCCTATCCTAATCCACCATCTTGATCTTCCCAACCAAATCCTCCTTCCCAATACCCTTACTACAATCCACCAATTGCACCCTCTTGTTCTAATCCACCATCCATATCCTCCTATGTCACTCCATCTTCCACTCCACCATCACTAGTAGAATTTGGCAAATAAATGACTACGTGACTAAAAATTTTAGTCACGTGACTAAAAATTTTAGTCACGTGACTAAAAATGACTAAATTCTACTATTTTTTTGCAATTCACAAGTATAAATGACTAAATAAATGACTAAATAAATGACTAATTTGGTCATCGGGTAAAATCACAACTAAATAATTAGCTAGACAAATAAAAATGACTAAATAAATGACTATTACTCCATTCTTTTTTCTTTCGAATTTGATGATAATCCATAGAGCTTAAGCCCCCCTCATGGGACCCCTACCTCAATAGACCATTTGGCCACCTAGGTTGCTTGGTGCACCAAAAATACCTATTGCATGGAAGGCATTGCCTCTTGGTGCAGTCTTAAGGCCTTCACATATTTTATAAAAAAATTTAACATTTACATTCTTTAACTTTTATTACTCATTATGTTAATAAATCATTAATGTTTTTAACTATGATTTGAAGCCAGTTTGATTTTCCTGTTGTGTTAGCATGTCAAATGTATCAAAGAGAAATTGTGGTCAATTTAAAATATGATTTAAATAATCCAATTGCATTTTGAGGGCTATCTTGTAGACACTTTCATTTCAAAAGGTCTAGTTATTTCTAAAAGCAATTAGATTCAATTTACATGGATTGTAGAAATGTAATGTCTGTAAAAGTAATTATTTCTAGAAGCAGTGTCTTTAAAACATAAGGTCAAGTAGCTATTTCTAGAAGAAATTAGATTCAATTTACATGGATTGTAGAAACATGATGGTTGCGTCTATTGAAAATAAAGATTTATCCCTTAAAAAAAACATTTTTCCCTAAAAAAGAAGATTTTGCCATAAAATTGAAGATTTTTCCCTAAAAATGAAGATTGATTCACTTCTATCTTCGCTTGCTGATATACTCGACTATCTTAATAATAAAAAATATAAATAACAATGAACGCTTTTGGTATGCAATTTTTTTCTCTTTTAGGATTTAAATTGTTAATTATTTTTTAAAAATAGAATTATTTTATAATCTATGAAATCAATTGTGTGTTGATCATTTTTATAGATGTTATACAAATTTGAATTCTAGTAATTTTAGGAGCACATCATGCTTATCTTAATTTTTACAACCTATATTAAAATGACAATGTAGATAGATGCATTTTTTTCCCCTAAAAATGAAGATTAATTTTTGATGCCTTCCATGCAATAGTTTTTTTTGGTGCATTTTAGCAATAGGTATTTTTGGTGCCTTCATCAGGACATGTATGCATTTGGAAGGAATTTTAGGCAATTGATTTTTGGCGTAAAACATTGTGATTACACGTTGGAGGGAAGTTTGGAAGTTTAATCAACAATTTGGTGTTTCAATTCCTGCGTTTTTAGGTTTTTCCTTGCTTTGCAGAGCAAAAAATAAGCTTAAGAAAGACTCCATCAATATTAAAACCACAATTTGGGTGGCTTGCAACTTTTTCTAGAGATTAGGTTTTGCTAAATATATCACAAAAAACTAGGTTTAATCTACAAAGATTGTTTTTACTTTTTCTTTTTTAGTGTAATGGGAGGAAGCAAATTGAAGGAGGAAAACGATGCATCAATGGGCATGGCAGAAAGGAGATCAAGTGAGAAGGATGATGAACATGAACATGAGAATGAGCATGAACACAAGCATGAGCAGTGCCCCTGCCCTTCCACCTCTAATGAAGATGATCCTGGTACTGCTTTTGTCCTCTTCAACTTTTGCTTCCAGGGTTTTTAAAATTCTATGTTTTTTCTTCTTCTTGTTTTTGTCACGAATTCATTGATGTGTGTGGCCCCGAGGACTTAGGGTCATTTTTGGTCTTAGAGCTCCCTTGTTCGATGATAGCCTGATGTGATGACATTGGGGTGTGATGTATTTTGGAGAACTTATTTGTAATTTTATTCTTTTTAATTAACATATCGCAGGTTATGTGATGATTTATGGGGATTCAACTGCGTAGTTTCAAGTCAACCTCCATTCACCCATGCCTAGCTTTGGGTGAAGATTGACTTCAAAATACGTAGTTGGATCCCCAAAAATCATCATATAATTTGATACGCTACTAAACACCACATTATGATAATATTACAACTTATCGATGCAAAAAATTGAGCAACCAATGTTTACATTTTATGAAACACTACAATCTACTAGAGCGTACTCAATCAAATTGTAGTTTTTTCCAATGTTAAATTTGACATTGCATCGTTCTCTTTATATAACTAAGCTGGATACTTGCTTTCAATTCCAGATTCTGAGGTCATTAGGCTCTCATCCAGATTGTTTCCTTTTTGATGTTAAATTTCATGATCCAACCTAGCAAGGGTAGCAGCCTGTATGCGCCCTTTGAAACTATTGTAGGAGTAACTGCAATACAAAAACAAAAATGAATCAAATTAAATGTGGGAAGAAAGAAAATTCAATTGAAGAGTACTAAATTGATCAAAAAATTGAATATGCATTTGATTGACAAAATTGGTTATATACATGCAACAACCATTGCCAAAATTCTACCAGCAGTTGCATTCTAATGACATTAGTTATTTACAAGATGTTCTTGACTTGAACTTGGGGACAAATGATTGACATGCTAATGGCGTTTCTATGATTGCTGCCCTGATAATTTAACATATTAGTTTTGTTCCTTGAGGACCTGGCATAGTGCATACTTCAAATTTTTGATGCAAAGATTTCAGTCTCTTCTTGCTTTGTTATTTTGTTCAAAATGGAACAGACTCTGTTATTACCACAAGTCTATAACATCCTAATTCATCAGGCATAATAACACAATTTAATGCCACTGAACCAATAGAACAGGTAGAAGTTGGACAATTCTTCCTGATATTCACTGGAACCCCATAACTTAAACTTTCAAAAG
Source organism: Sequoia sempervirens (assembly GCA_007258455.2). Taxonomy (NCBI): domain Eukaryota; kingdom Viridiplantae; phylum Streptophyta; class Pinopsida; order Cupressales; family Cupressaceae; genus Sequoia; species Sequoia sempervirens. Next base: position 334,495,382 of record VDFB02058242.1, read on the forward strand.
ATCTTGGCTATCAAAGTGTCTTTACATACTGCAACCATCAGTTTGAATATTTTTTATGGACTCAATTATAGAACCTTCCCATGACTATGCTCAAGAATTTGGGGCACTGTTCCACTTGAGCTGCCAACCCCTTTTAGTTCAAGCTATTGCATGTATTTTACTGACAAGTTTTTGTCTAATCTTAGATACGTTCAAGAAAGAGAACAAGAAGAAAAACCAACAACTACTTACATTGTTGGCCTTAAAGGAACTCTTCCAACATAAGTGGGTACATGATTGGAATCACCTTTCTAGTTATCCCCTTTCTTGTAAATGTCTATATTTAGTTAGTTGATAGACTTTTATTGTGGACTTTCCAGTCCACATTTGCTCTCCAAACCTATCTCACATGCGTGAAACCGAGTCTCATGCTGGTAAACCATTTTCAATTTCCAAATTTCAGGTGCTCAGAAAATTTATCAAACAACTATCAAAAATCTTTTGACTTCTCATAAATCAGATTGCTATCTTTACAGCCTGTGCAAGGATGTCAGAGAATATTATTATGAAGTGACAGATTAAATGGAGAGAGTCTATGTATTTTTCATGCCCAAAATATTTTGTTGAATCCAAAATGAGCTTTCTTGTAAGATTTGAGAACTGCTCAAGCCCAGAGGAGAATGCTAGTCAATTTGGCATTTTCAAGGATAATTTCTAAAGGGCTTTGGAGCACCAAAAGTTGGATCCAAGCATTGTCCATGACATCATGAAGTTTCAGATTTGATGGAGGCCGAGTTCCACTGTCAATATTTGGGGCTTCGTGCCCATCCTTTCTGAATCTAGCGCTCATGATGCACCCATTCTGCCCACCAATGATCCAGAGAAGGGGGCCATCATGAAGGTGAAAAATCAGGTGGGGAATTGGTTTCAATTTTAACAGCAAACTCTGTCCATTTTTTCTCATTGTAATCAGTAATAGTACAACACAAATTGTTTAGAATCTTAAGGTAAGTCACTCGCCATGGTTTCATTGAATATTTTTCCCAATCTGTAGGCGCTCGGCTCATTTTTGTGGTGTTTTATTTCATATATGATATAATTGTACTACCTACTCTTATACCCCTATTTGTTTGTTTTCCTTGTATTGAAGTTATTTTTTTGGTAGAATGTGTGCAACATTTTATCAGGATTCATTGAAGTTCAACATGGTGGCAATTGACCAAGTTCATCCCTTGCTTAATGACATATTGATTGCACTCTCTAGGGTTTCTTAGCTCTCTCCCGACGTTGAGGGGAAAGTGAAGATGAGGGAATGGATTTCTAGGCAGATGAGCTTGCTGGAGCAATGGGAATTAGTGATTCAAAGACAAGAGCTCCTCCATAGCAACACATCCAAAATAAAAGCTTCTAAGAATTTATTGTCTTTGCTTCATAGGAGGCTTTTAATCCCCTCTTGTTCTATCAGTAAGTACACCCAATCTCAATCTCTAAAAAAATTCTTTGCTACCAAGAGTTGTTGCTTAAATTTACATGGCTTTTATATTTCCACAAAGAATCATCATTAGACAAGGCATAACTCAAACTGCTCTATTAAAATATTACACCACACCCACAATAGGATCACATAGTTGAAGGAGTCTGTTCAGTTTGCCATGCCTTCATTGTTAGGCTCCTAGATAGACATAAAGGTTTGCATATTCGGAAAATAAAAGATCTACTGAATAAGATTAAAGAGTAGGGGTGTTCAATTGGACTTGACTTGGCTAAGCGCCTCATTACACACTTTGAAAAGGCTAAGATGTTGCACAAATCTGTACATGTCTTCCATGAGGTAAGAATAACATACCCAAAATTGAATGCTTGCATTTTTGTAAAAAACATGAAAGACAAGTGAGGCTCTCAATTTATTACATGCAATTTTGGAGGCCAACTATGTGCCAAATGAGACCAGTTTGTCAATAGTGTTTTTTACATTGTTAAAGGAAAACAGTCTGCAGGAGGCAGAAATGACTATAGTTCACATTAGTAAGAAATGTTGCCAATCTTTCCCAGATGTTCTGCATTTTACTCAGTTCACTAATGCATTGCATAAAGTAGGGAAGGTAGACAAGGCCTGGGAGCTTGTGCATTTAGCCAAAAAGTAAGGGGATTTCCCTGAGTATAGCGCCCTTCAATGTGATATTGACTAGTCTCGGCCAATGTGGCGATTTCTCTAGAATTAATTAGGCTCTTCTGCCAATTTTCTTGATGTATTTTTCTTCTTGATGACAGAACACATGGTGTACTCTTCAAACATCAATTGCAAATTCATAATTGATTTTACTTGAAAGTGTTTTCTTATTGTTTTTTCTGTCCCAAGAAATTTGTTTGCCAAGGGAGGGATTTTTTTATTATTGTTTTGTCAGTCTTAGGCATATGCGAAATTTGATGAAAATTTGGGGTAGTTGTTGTGCATAATGCATATGTTACATATTATTCTAAGGATGTCATGTGTATTTCATTTTGAATTTATATAGGTTAATAAATGTTCACTAATCAATCAAACTGCATGCAAGATGCACTGTGGAGAAACTAAGCTAGTCTATTCCCTGAAGTAAGCAATGCCTTAAGAACTTGAAACACACTAAATCTTATAACAAAAATAATCCAGTTTTATTTCAGACTTTTTATTTCTAAGTCTCTCTTTGCATAAGATAAGCTTGTGTTTATATAATCTAAAGCCTAAAATTATTACAATGACATTTATTTTTAATGCTTCAATCTGTCTACCTTAATTTCTTTGTATCTACCTTTTCCAGTTGTTTTAGTTGTCCCCCTACTGAATACATTATGTTTATTAAAGAATGAAGGTTGGATGTGATACTAGAATGGTGATAGATAGCCAAATTACAATATGCAATAGATAAATTTTTAATTAAAAATTAGAAACTTGAAATAAAAAAATCTAATAGTAGAGATCTGAACAGTAAGAGAACTGGGGCACCAAATACCCAATGTGTACAGGGTTGGAGGGTTAAATCCAATAACTAGAATAAGATAGCTTACAAGAATCTGAATTTTGGAAGCAATGATTTTTTTCTAGAAATGGCAAGCGCTTCATTGTTAGGATTTGACACCAGCTGATCATGTCTCTATGTCTAAATGAATATCTGCATAGGAGGAGCCTGCCTGCATTTATAGTAAAAAAATATTACAATGATATTTAATGTTTTTAGCTATCCAATTACATTTTTTATATATTTCTATCTACCCTTTCCAGCTGCCCTCTTACATGTTAATTTATTTCTATCAATCAACTTGCAAATGGATTTTACTTATAGAAAACAATAGTTAAATAATGAACTCAGTTAGATGTTTAGATCAACAAAGCCACAAAAATCATAATTTTCATAGTAAATTAGGTGGATAAGAGGCAGAAGCCAAAAGCTTGCAACATCCACTTGGAGAAGCTTGTAGTGAGTTCACCTTTAGTCATTTTAGCAATTTTTTTTAGCAAGATGTAAGATGTTTGTTGCCCTATTAGCTGATGGTGGAGCTGCTTTCTTGGTTAAATAAAGATATATGAGTAGGCTAAGAGAAGTAATAGGTGGTTGATCTGCTTCTATTGTTTTGATAGCTTTGGTGTTGGCTCTATTGAATGTCTCAAATTTTCTGTGTTGGGTTTGAGCATGTGTTGTCCTGTTTATTCTAGGTTTATATTTGAAAACATAAATATTAGATGTTAACATCTTACACATGTGCTAAAGATTGCTCATCTATAAAATTAGTGACACAAGTTTATATTGAACAAGGAATAAAATGCAAAAGCATAAGAACATCAATGTGCGATGGTGTCAAGAGGCACCAAAAGAATAATGACACTATATAAATGAATACAAGTGAATGAAGGTGATTCAAGTCATTGAAAAAGTTGTGAACATTGACTCTATTTATACACTTCTCATTAAGTTACAAAAATTTAGATTGACCCATTAAGTTTCTAACCTCAAGATAATTGTGTTGCAAGTTTCATATGCAAAGTAGACATTTACGTATGCAAGTTACACCAACAAGGTACAGATAATTTAATATCGGTAAATCAAAGAGACTTTACAAGATTGGTTTTACTCTTTAACAACTCCCCCAATACACAAATTGGAGGGCCAAAGGAAGGTGACATTAACAAGTCAAACCTCTTGAAAGAAGAGAGGCCTAACACACACCGCACGCCCTTCCCCCTACCCTGAATGGATAAATCTCATTGAAATTGTAAGATTCTACAAAAACTATATCTATAAAAATTTGAAATAGCAGTTCGTGAGGAAACAAATTTAAAGAAATATAAGTAGTAATATTCTGTTATGATTAGAATCTATGTCACATCGCGAAGTTCATGTTTGGGTTTGCAATTGCAAGGAAAACATTTAAATCAAATTTGTCAATGATAATATTCAAGAAAATATTTGTGATATAATTTGAAGAATATAATTCTATATTTTTTTAATATTTTTATTATGATATTAAAATATTCATTAATAATAATATACTATAATATTATGTTTTAATTTCATATATTTAAATTTATAAGCATTTAATATAATATTCAAAATTAATTGAAAATTTAAAACCAAAAGATATTGATTCAAGCAGCTGGAGTAAAGGTTGATTTATTGGCCCTTCATTTGGTAGTGAGTGGAATCTTTTTCACCAAAGGGATATGAGCTCTGCCAAATCGTGAAGCCAGACATGATAGTGCAACGAATATTGCAGCTGACATTTTTGTAGTTGATGTGCACGTGGACCTGACAATACAACCAATACTATAGTTGGCATTTTGACTATGAACCTAGCCCTTGTCTATTGTTTCACAATGAAGGACTACATTCATTATCTTTGTAGTGCCATTCTTTGAAAAATGACTGGAATTTCCTGACAAAGAAGCAACAATTTTCATAGGGTTTTTTAATAAAATCTTTTGTGTTGCATACAAATGATTAGTAAGACAAATTTAGACAATTTTTTAGGGACTATAATGGGATTTGTCGAATTTTGAACTTTTTGGTTGAAATTCGGTGAACCTTGTTATATAGATTAGGACAAATAAAGAGTACAGCCCAGGCTTGCAAGTGAGCCACTCTCAATTTTGAAGACAATCAATCTTCATTATGCAAATTACATAAATTTCATTCCAAATATTCATCTACTTAGAAAACCTTTTTTTTAAATAATTCATCTCACTACAAATCAATATAAAAATAATCGTTGCCTGATTACAAATGCATGTATTTATATGTTATAGTTCCCAAAAATAAATTAAACTTTTTTTCCTAGCAATGGAACTAGCCAAAATAGAACAAGTTCTAATCTTTTAGATGTCATAACTTGTAATAGTCTGACAAGAGCGCATTATGAGTGGGGTTATATTGATGAACCATTAGAGTTGTTAGATAAAATGATGCATGGTCATTGTTGTCCCAATAGAATTACATTTACTACCCTGATTGGTGGCCTCTGCAGGGTAGGAAATGTAGATGAAGCTCTCAAATTGGTGGCTAAGACGAGGGATGCTAATTGTACTCCAGATGAAGTTACATTTACTACTCTAATTGATGGCCTCTATAAGGTTAACCAAGTAGATGAGGCTCTTTGATTAGTAGCACGTGCTCTTCATTTGAAATGCAGGTATGCAGGTCTCTGATTTTAGGATCTATTTTTTATTTAACTGGTAATGTCTTTTTTATAATGATAACATCTCTTTCACTAAAGTTTTATGATCTTTATTTACTCAGAATTTCCTTTGTTTTGTTGTACATAACTACTTTGCATTAGTCTTTGTTCTTTTCTGCGTGGGTTTGAAACAGGCCATGTTTTCTTTACTGCTGCCCTTGGATCTTGATCACTATCCACCTTGAAGATAAACACACTGGACAATCTATCGACATACCCCTTGAATCTCTTATAGATGCAAGTGCTAGTATAATCATTTTATCCTATATGTACACCTGGCCCAGTTCTTCGAAGCCTCACTTCTTGCAAGCAAGATAAACTAGCTGAGGAAGATTTTTATTGACTAGAGCCTTACTAACTGCATGTAAATTATGCTAATTGAGGTGATTTTGCATTCCTAGCTCTGGTACAATTTGCACATGCATGGACTAATAGCCATAACACATCTTCACTGTTGCAAATCTATTTAACCATGGTAATGATTAGTGTACATCATCATTTTTTGGTGGATAATTCTTTATTTGTCTTATGCTGCTATGTTTTCTTCTATTCATGTTATGATTTATCATTGGTATTATGTGAAAAATCATGTAGACAATTTTTTTCCCCCTATCTTGCCATCCAATGCTTACTCAATCCTTTTGAAGATTAAATGTTACTAAGTAGTGCAAGAATCAACATCATTATAGCAGGAAATAGGAAGACCATCCTGTTTTCATGTGTCACAGGGACATGTAAATAGTTATTAATTAATTAAAGATTGAAGGAATTATATTAGTCACAAGAGATTCAAGTTTGGACTAACTGCAAGTTTTGACAATATTAATTATTTAATCATAAAACTTGATTTCAATTCAAGTCAGGAAAATGATTGGAATGCCTTAGGAAAAATTACTTTGCAACCAAGCATATCAAATTAAAGCACACTATTGAAATATGTCTTGCCACAGGCCCCTACTAATGGGATAAGAGACAAGTAGCATGCCAAAAATGATTCTGTTTGGTTGAGATACCCAGAGGGGTTTTTTAAGATGAACTTTGATGGAGCCTCAAGAGGCAATGCGGGCCCTGTTGGAGTAGGTGTGGTGCTCACAAATGAGAAAGGTTGCTTTGTTCATGGTAGTTCCCTTTTTCTTTTTCTATCAAATCAATAACGAGGCATTATTATCACAGGCTATCATTAGCCATTTTTCTTGGGCACAAGAAAATTGTGGTTGAAGGAGACTTGTGTCATTAATGGGCTCCAAAAAGACAATCATCAAAATTGGAAATTTTGGCATATTCTGGAAGACCCTTCAGATGGGATATATGAGGTTTGAATAAGAACCCTTAATTATTGTTTCCTTGTTTAAAACCTTGTGTCTTTATTTTAACTACTTCATCTTAGTGTGACTGAGTTCTTGATTGCATAGTTTTTGGAGTAAACACTTTGTTGATCTCAAGACTAGTAGGTAGAACTTTTTCGGTTTATGTTTCTAACTATTTGTATAGTTTTTCTTTTGTTGATCGTGTAAGGTTGAGTTCAAAATGTTATATTGGTTTGGGGACTTAAATCCATTATGGGTTTGTTTTTTATTTTGTTGTAATGAAACTTTTCTTCTAATATTTAACAAAGTTACAAGATGCTATTGTAATATTTAACAAACTTTATTTTGTCAGGGTGTAATCTTTCATCTCTTTGTTGTGATAAGTTTGAGTTTTCTAACAATTATTTGGTTCCATTGTAGACAAGGGTGTCTCTGTAGGCACTAATGATAATAATGTTTAGAAGCTTACAAAGTTGAGTTTTATGGTTTTTATGGACTCTTTGGTTCTATTCTAGGTAGTTTTCTAATTGTATACATCAAGGTGTTGATAAACACCAACATGTTACAAGCTCCAATAATTTAGTCTCACCAACTTTTTCAATGATTTCCTTTTTTTATTACATAGATGTAAACTGTTAAACCTGTCTTTTAGGTTTTCTAATTTTTGGAAATTTTTGTTACTTCACCACAATTTTTTTTGCAAGTTCCCTGAAATGTCTAACCATTTTTTTTGTGGATTTCACTGAATTATTTCCAAAGTTCTCATAGCTAAGATGTTTTTTTTGCAACTCATAGACTATAGTGACTATGGGTGCTATAAAATGACTATCATTCATGTTACTTCCAGATAAAGCCTGTATGTGCATCAAATTTATCCTTGGGCTTTGATGATTTTTATTAGTAGTATTTGCTAATGAAACAACACCAATTTTTAATTCTATTGCTTCTGTATTCAGTTGTAGTTTGGCATCATGCTTTATAGCTTATAAGATGACCTATTCTTTTGCCAATAATTGTATTGATCTATCTGTGATCAAAATACTCTGTTTGTTGGGGTGCCATATCACTCATTCAATATCTTATCGTTATTTCTAACACTATCCTAGGGCTATAATATTATAGTATTTACTGATAAGATAATTGTATGATTTATATGTGATCAAATTTCTTAGTTTTTTGGTTTTCCATGTGGCTTGTTTAATATCTTATCTTTATTTCTAATAGGTGGCTGAAATAATTAAGGAAGATTTGTGGCCAAATCCCTTGAAGTATTTCAACAATGTGAGTATCTAATATTAATGTGAGTTTGTGTAGTAGTTTGATCATTGTCTTATAATCTGTAAAAAATGACAGGAAGCTGATGATGAGTATGATGATGGTGAAGATGAGGATCTTGTAAGTATTACCATTGAGGGTAGAACCCACTTTGAGTTTCTTTTATAGTAAAAGGGAATTGTGTAGATAATTCCCCCTTTGAGTTTCTTTTATAGTTAAAGGGAATTGTGTAGATAATTCCCCCTTTGAGTTTCTTTTGTACTAAAAGGGGAATTGTGGAGAGAATTTTAGTGTTATTTTTAGAATGCTTTTTATTCTTGTAAACAATGTTTATTTTGTGAAATGTCATGTCATTCTGTGGATGGGTTTTGAACTTTTGAGTTATAATAAGTACCTTTTTTCTTGTTTTGAGAACTTTGACTGATCTATTTTTACTTCTGTGTTTGATCTTTCTTTGGAAGGGAAAAAGCACAGATGGTCTTGATGAAGATGAAGAAGATCAAGAGGATGATGAAGATGAAGAGTAACAGATAGGGAGTTGTTCTTCTGTCTAAATCTTTTTTTGAACCAAGTACTATTATTTTCCTTGTGAAGGTTGAGTGGTTGGAGAGAAACCTCACACCATACAAGTTGGTATAGCTACAGTTGTAAATTTTTCTATTTTTATACAAATGGTATTGGTATTGGGTTAAGGGCGAGAAAGTACAAATTTGTTTTCTCTATTTGTTTTGGTGGACTGTACAATTTAAGAAGGGCTAGCAATTCCCTGAAAGTTTCCATGTTACAAATGATGTGTTCTAAAAAAGAATACAAGTATGATATGTAGGGTACTGTAGTTACATTTATACAAATGTTGAAACTGTCATTTCTCTATTATATACACTGCTATTTCTGCACTGATAATTTTTATCACAGTTTAGTTTATGTTGTGTAGGATACTAGGATACGTTCATGTATGAGGTTTTATGTCACCAAAAAATTCATGCCTTTGTTTTGTTGGGATCTTGAAAGTAGATCCCTTTCAAACTTTGGAGCATTTGCATTGGTGCAATTGAAAACTTTAGTGACTTGAATGGTGAGAATGCAAGAAATTTCTTTTTGAATTCAAAAATATGGGGAATATGATATTAGGCGAATACTCACTAGCATTAAATGGTGGAATTATCAACCTCAAAAGGAGGCATACATTTAAATTATCATAGCATAGATATTTTACGAAGGATTAGAATAAGTTGACATCATTTATTTAATCTTTTCAATGACTTGTCACGAGAAATTCCATTTTTCCTGCCTTGCTAGATTTGAGGTGTGACAAAAATACTATTAGTTGTCTTACTCTTATTGTTGTTTTTTCTTTGCTGAGCTCTTCATAATTGTCTTACTCTATATGTTTTTATAGCTGTTTCTTACTATCAAGGGGGTGTATGACTGTGGCCCAATGATAGTGACCTATAACATGCTACCCTTTTCCTTGTATAACTTAGGATATTCATGAAATATGATTGTATACTATGAATTTTATGCTTGGAAAGGCTCTGTTGACTATTTTTTAAATGAATTACTCATCTGGATATATTTTTTTGCTTGATGGTTAAATTACATGCAGATCAATTTGATCAAAGCAACATGAAAACAAAAATGCCTTGATGTCAACAGAGCTGCCGGTATTGACAGTAATTAGGATGAACTAGTGGACAAGAATGTGCAGCACAATCATAGTTGTGTTGAAGTTGAGGTGATATAATAGTTGTTGTGGACAAAAATTTATAGCTTTTGCATTCTTTATTTGACTTATATTAACTCTGTATGATGATTAAACCACATGCAGAGCAATTATATGAAAGTGAAACGAAAACGAAAAGACCTTGTCAATAGAGCTCTCGGCAAAGCTACACAACTTCAAGGCAATGTTGACAGTGATTATGCTGAATTCGAGTATTATGTGCATGATATTTATAGTACTAGTGGTGCTGAACTTGAGGTGAGTACTATGAAATGTTACTTTTCGTTGATTCTAAAACCCTTAATGTATTAATGACTGTTATGATCCCAAATAGTGAACAAGCTTATAGAATAGTGAATAGACAACTAAAACATTGATTGTTGGCACTTCAATACTTTATGATGTTTGACTGTGTTTTAGGGCATTGTAATTGACCTTGTCAACATCTTGAACTTAGGGTGCTGCTTCTTTCATTGGATGATACCTGTTGTTCTTTCCTTCACAGATTTGTTGTTAACTCTTATTATGGCTGTCGTTATTAAAAAAAGTTTTTTTTGATATTCTTGCCACTTTCTCTTAATTTGTCTTCTTTCTATTTAGTAATGATATTTGTTTCTTGATCCATTAATCTCTCTGTTACAACCATAAAACTTGCTGCCCTTGCACTAAACTCACTGCTACAACCATGAAACTTGCTACTACAACACTTGGGATTGACCCAATTGTTCATGTTCATCAATTTTCTCTTAGAATTATGTTTAACCCTTTCATTGATTAACTCTCTTCCCTTAGTATCTAATTCCCATTTCTAGGACACACACACACATAAGCAAACAAACACCCCACCCCCAAATACATATGCACAACCACAAACATCTGCAAGCACACATGTGAACTTAGACAGATACAAATGTGACCTTAGATGCACACACATCTCTAGACACATGCACACTAATGCACACACCCTCACATGTGCATGCACATAGACACATGTATTCCAACATTCTTGTTACATATCTACTCGTCCTATAAATGGAATGTAATTTTTTGCATGTACTTTCTTAGCCACCAACCTAGTTGATATAGGTGGTATTAGAGATAGCTAAAAAGGAGCATTGTGTGATTGATGAAACTCATAAGAAACTATGAAAGAATAAGGCTCACAAAGCAAGAGCTTTAGGCCTAGCAATGAGGTTCTACTAGACAAAATAATGAAAGAGACTATAACATCAAAGCCTTCAAGCGAAAAAATAAAAGTGCAAAACAAAATAGGATTAACTACTCTTAAGTGCAAAACAAAATAGAGAAAGATTGCATTGTTTCCTCAATGAATGCTCTTGATGGCCATCACATGTTGCCTGGATACATTTTGTTCTTTGTTCTTCTTTTATATGTCATCATTGCCAGGGTTATGTTTTAGAGCTTTAATGCCACTGTTTTTGTACATCCCAATGTATTTCACCTTCACCTTGTAGCAGTAGTAGTAGTGCTCTCATATTGCATTCTTTTTTTGTGTGCATTAGCTACCTTTTTTGTTCAACAATGTTGTCATAACCTTATGTGTCTGGTATGTGTGCATAGTAATGTAGTGTTTATATTTGTGGCCTTTGTATCTTATTAGCATGAAACTAATAGTAACATTGTAAGCACTGTTATGAGTGTCAGTTTTTTAGTAAATTAGATTGATGAATGGTTCTTGGAATCTATGCTTACTCTAATCCCTCTCCCCCATTCTCTTTCTGGTTGACTTTATACCCTATGGATGATAATAATCATCTAGACTACTAGGTCTCTTGATCAACAAAAATATGAGACTGCTAAGGTAATTTTTAGGGTAAAACAGTCATAAGGTATCATTGCAATTATTTTTGTAAATTTATTTTTGCAATTATTTTAACACACACATGCAAGTACTATTTAAGTTACAAGTAATGGTTGTTTTATTATGCAAAGAAGGGTAATCATTACCTATGTAATATAATGTGTTATTTTTTTTCTTTTTGTAGAAATGAATTGGTAAACTCAAAGAAGGGGATAAAGTTAGGGTGTTGGATCCGTTTGATGGTGATGTTGTGGGCATTCGGTGGATTCACTCCCTATCTATTGTACATGGAGTCAACTTGAAAGGAACAAGAGATTCAAATGTAAACATTTTAAAGGTCACAAGTAACATACCCCTTGCTTATGAAAACAAAATTGATGGATCTATTTTTCTGAAAGAGAAAGAGGGAACCTTCACATGGTGGCCACTAAAATATTTGCAAAAAATGACATAGTTGAACATGTTTATCATGTACTAGTTGTTAGACATCTTGGCTCACTGTTTTATGTAGTATTGTGAATTTGTTCAAGGATTTTAATTATCATAGTGTATTTGAAAGAGTTGGAAACTCTTAGACAACTTTGACATTTTATAACTTGATATATATATATATATATTGATCATGATGTTGAATCAATCTTTTAATTCTAGCATGTTGTAGCTTGTTCGTATATGTAATATTTTTATTTGCTTTTATGTTTTAGTTCAAGTTTAATATTATGTTAGTTTTGCATTATAAAATTTATGGTATTTAATAAATTATTCATTTCATGACTATATTTAATACAAATTAATGGAAACTAATAAATAAAAATGACTAAATTAATGACTAAATATGTGACTAAATGACTAAATATATGACTAAATTAATGACTAAATAAATGACTAAATATATGACTAAATAAATCACTACCATGACTAAATAAATGACCAAGTAACAACAATCAATGACTTAATTAATGACTAAATATATGACTAAATAAATCACTACCATGACTAAATAAATGACTAGTTAACAACAATCAATGACTAAATTAACTACTAAATCAATGACTAAATCATTGAACAAATCGATGACTAAATCAATGACTAGATAAATGACTAAAATAGTTTAGTCATAAATTTGGTCGCATTATAAATGACCGGCAATAAACTACTAATGGTCACGTGACCAAAATTAGTCATTTATATGCAATTTTTAGTAGTTTATTTAGTCATATATTACTGTTTTTGTACTAGTGCATGTACTAATCCTCCATCTAATCCCAGTCCTATATCCAATCCCATTCCCCCATCTAATCCTAGTCCACCAATCCATAATCCTATCCTCCACCAATCCCTAATCCTTCGCCTATTCCCACCACCCCAGCTAAGCCTAGAGTATGCACAATTCTCACTCTAGAGGTCCTCCAAGGACTCATGACAAAGAATACATCCCCAACTCCACATCTTGAATTCGTGGAACCATGCTACCCCACTCCCGCATGTACGGTCACTAGTGATGAGACCCTTCTCCATCCCACACCTATCATTATTGCTCCCACCCCTAGCACCACCCAAACCGCTGAAAGCATCATACCCACCGAATCTATCAAACCCCCATCTCCTACCCCAAGAGCCATCAAATCCATCATAGACACCCAAATCTAATCTACTCCTCCTACTCCTAGATCTACTCAATCCATCAAAGACATGCAAATCCATTCCACTCCTCCCACTCCTAGTATCACTGAAATCTATTCCCATGAACCTCTTGAATCCTCCATCCTTCCATCTCCCCCACTTGGGGAGTGCCTCCAACACTCCATCATCATGCCACCCACACACGATGAGTTATGCCAAGAGCTTGATCTAGAGCATACTGACATATCCCCTCCTCCACATCAAGATCCTGCCATCTCATCTAGTCCACCTCAAGATCATAGTCCCCCATCCATTCCATCCCATGATCCCCTTGACACTCAAGATCCAACTGCTCCATCTCAAGATCCCTTATCACCTGCTTCCACAAATATAGATCTGATTATATCACATAATCCCTCTCCTGATACCTTACCACTCACTCCTCCTGATTAAGATGTTTCCCCATCATCTCCATCTCGTGATCCTCCATCGTCGAATAGCCCTACCATTACAACACCATGTTTATATCCCCTTGGTACTCTTACATTCATCCATGGTGGTTTTCTTGTAGAAGAGGAACCAAGCATATACATCGCCCATCCTCCTCCATCTAATAATAGACTCACATTATGTTTCCAAAATAACCAACATCCTATTATAGATCGAATGCTCAAAAGTATGAAATATCAAGGAAAAGGTTTAGGCCTTCATGAGAAAGGTATTTTAGAGCCCATACATGTCAAAGATAATTTTTGTACACAAGGTCTTGGCTATATCTCTCAAGAGTCACAATCCAAAAAGGTTGGTACAACCTCTATACGTCCTCAATGAACCTCCTCCAAAAGAATAATAGGCTCTTCCCATCACTCCACTAAACCATTTTCCACCATCCCCCCTCCATCGTATAGCCTTAAAACAACCATCCATATTCCGCCTTCGACATCCAAATCCATTTTGGGTCCTTAAGTACCTCCATCCACCATCTGCCATCCTTCACCAACTCCATCTATCTTGGATCCTTGTGTCCCTCCATCCACCATCACACATCCCGCACATACTAAGTCCATTTTGGGCCCTCCATCTCATCCTATCCATCCTTTTATCCATCCATCACCTATCCATGTCACCCATCATGAACATCCCACTCTCATATTCCCTAATTAGGATCAACAAAGGCACATACCTACACATCCTCTATCCACATATCATCCCCAAAATCCAACCTCCATCACTCCACATCATCCATCTCCTCACACCCATCCAATTACTATTAAAAGCACTTTGGATACCAAAGTAAAAATGCATAAATCTAAACATCCACATGAATCTAAATCTCCTCATGTCCCCTTAAAAAGACATGTTGAAGAAAAGAAAAATCAAATCCACAATCAAAATCAAACCCATCGGTCACAAAGGCCCACCAAAGCAAAGATCAAAACAATGTGGATCCCAAAGAAAAAAGATGCAATGCCTTCAAATGAAAAATTTGTAACAACATCCAAAGTTTCTAATCCAAATGCTAATCATACACCCCTTCCATCTCCTAAATCTATTTTGGGTCCTTATGTCCCAAAATTCACCATCCCATCTCCTCCATTATCCCCACATTCTCCGTCCGTTAATCTTCTTATCCTTTCACATCCACCACCATATGCGCCAATGTTGGTCCTGAACTCATCACCCCATCACACACCTACCCCATCATTCCATCCATACACTTTCCAACATCCCATCCATTATCCCACATATCTCCCCCATCAAATTCCTTTAATCCATTCTCTTGCATAATCCATTTATCCTAATAAGGTTGTACCAACATCCAATAGTCATTTCACACATGGGTTCTTAATACTCGTATGGAACTTGATGATTGAGTCCTTCATCCATCTCCTTATCACATATATTTTAAATCCGCTTATCCACATCCCTATCCTTATCCATCTCCATCCGCATTCTATCCAAAAATCCAAAAAAAAAAGTCAAAAAAAGAAGAAGAAATAATTTGTCCAATGGTGAAAACTTGGAAAACAAGCACCTTGGATAAGTACCATGATGAAAACCTGGAAAAAAAGCGTCATGTGTAAATCCCCCATCCAGCTTACTTCCACACTTGGGGGAAACTATGTCCCCTTCATCCATCTCCTCCATCCCACCCATCTTACACATCTTTCCTATCATATCCTATTTATCCCAATCCCTCCATCCTTCTTGTGATCTTGATATATATAGGCGAAAACATATATACATGCTTTGGACACCTCTTGACACATATTCCCCTCATCCATACACTATTGTATTCCTTATCCTATACATCTACCTTTTTCATCCATAAATCCTATCCACATCCATATGCCTTCCTTGTCCACTCATCATGATACCATCCATCTCCCTCACTCATCCACCCATCATATCCTCCTCCATTCATCTCCTTTATCTTCCCATCCACCCATCTTCCATCCCTCCTGCCTCATCACGCATGACATATCTAGAGTGGGGGCATCAACCAACTTTGTGATATAGTCCTCAAAGACATCCTTCATCCATCATATCATCCCCTTCATCTCCCCATCCTTATCTTCATATCCATCATAGCATCCTTTTCATCTCTCCATCCTTATCTTCCTATCTGTCTATGATAGCATATCTTCCATCTCCCCATCCTTATCTTCCTATCCATCCAAAAGATCTCTTCCATCTCCCCATCATTATCTTCCTATCCATCCAAACAATCCCTCCCATCTCCCCATCCTTATCCCTCTATCCATCCATTACAACATCCATCTTCTCATCCTTATCTTCTCATCCATCCAAATAATCTCTTCCATCTCCTCATCATTATCTTCCTATCCATCCAAACAATCCCTCCTGTCTCCCCATCCTTATCTTCCCATCCAAACAATTCCTTCCATCTCCCATCCTTATCTTCCTATCCATCTAAACAATCTCTTCCATCTCCCCATCCTTATCTTCCTTTCCATCGTAGCATCCCTTTCATCTCCCCATCCCTATCTTCCTATTCGTCTATCATAGCATCCATTCCATCCCCCATCCTTATCTTCCTAACCATTCATCTCTATCCTCATCCCCTCTCATAATCCCTTGTCATTGGTATTTAGATATAATCTTCCCCCATGTGACCCAATTCCATATATCTCATCATTATCCCTCCTGCTTATCTTTACAATATCCTATCACTTCTCATCACTCATCTCTCCATCATGTCATTCTCCCCATTCATCTTTTGATGATTTAGACAACTATCCCATCCTTGAGCTACACATGATCACCACCATCCTATCCAACAGGACTGTCTTGTCTCATCATATTGGTTCAATCTTTTTATCCCATTATCATGGTTATCTCATCATCCCTTATCCATCGTTTGTCTTTGGTCAGTCATCAGAGTTTTTGAACTATGTTGCCCTTGCACTTTCACATAGGCAAGGTCGATCATTTGATCCACCCTTGGGGCTTTGCTTTGTTTTTCTTTTCTTTGTTTTTGTTCGTCTAGTCTTTGTCATCCATCAAGGTCTCCATTATCCTCTTTCCGCTTTTATCGTTGGCCTTTTATTGAACTACAAGGGCTCTATGCTTTCACATAGGCAAGGCTAATATTTGATTGGCCCCCAAGCCCCTAAGTCTTTAGGGAGTACCCGTCTTATGTTTTGTGTCTTATCGTCGTGTCATGTCATCAAGTATGTCCTTATCTAGTTCATTCTTCACAAATGAGATCTAGTCGTATCATGAGATTCAATCAGTTTTGGAGTCTGCTACATCATAATTGATCTTATAGTTTAGTATCCATCTTTGGCCTCAACAAGATGCATCCTTCTTAACAAACCTCATCAGTCCCATCCATCTTCTTGATCCTATGGAAAAGGATGTTTTGAAATTGATTGCAATCTTTTGACACTCTTGGCTTTTATTCATCATTTGTGCTCCCTATCACAACTTATCAAGGCCGCCATGATCTATCATGCCATGGTGTGTTTTGACTAGTAAACAAAGGGGCATATCTTGATCTTTTTGCTTAGTTGTTGTCTTCTTATTTGTCCAACATAGCACCCACCAAGATCCTTGAGGTCTTGTGTTACATTGGGGCATCCTTTCATGCTTGTGGTTATCCCAATGCCTGGCCCGACCAAGGTCTTCACGAATTTGGGGTGTTGGGATAGCCTTTTTGTCTGTTGTGTTTGTTTTACGCAATAGACACTAATTCGCCTTGGTTTACATACCCTGGCACCTGGTGTTTTATGCTATAGAAAAATTAGTGCTCCAAAAATGGCAAATTGCATTAGGATTTCATTTCATGATCAATTCCATTGCATTGCATTCATAATTGACCTATGACCTATGATTTTGGTTGTGCAAACATTCACCTTCCATCTCCCGTTCTTCTTAGGATACCAATGGTTATTGACAGGTGCAGTTTCACACCCATATTCCCTTAATTTTGTAATGATTACAAGGAAAGTACTTTCCATTAAATCAACAATATGCCTACCATTGATCCTCACCTTTATGCAAGCCCTTATTTACACTCATGTTCATGTTGCATTCCATTTCACATTAGGCTATCTCACATCTCTACCCAATCTTAATCCATTCAATCTAACACAAATAATCTAATCACATCCTTGGTCTTGTTTGCAGCCTTGCTACAAGCCTTGATCCAATTATCATCATCATCATCTTCTTCGGGATGTATCCTTCCCTATCATTTGGTGTTGTTTTGGGATGTATCCTTCCCTCATCAACAACACTTTCATCATCATCATTAGGATATATCCTTCCCTATCCTCATGTTGTTTTGGGATATATCATTCCCTCATCGACAACACTCCATCCATCATCAACCCATTTGGGCTTGTAGCTTTCCTGGGGCAACATCACCTTTGTCCTTACATCCATTTGTGCTTCCCAATCTCCTATCGCTTATCATCCTCTCTTATCCATCAATCGACATCATCTTCCTCGTATACCCTTTCATCACCTCATCCATTTTGAAAGCACACCCATGTTCTCTAGAACCTGCATGTCCTCTCGAGGGGGCATCCTCAATCCCTAATCTTCATATTCACTCCCATCATCCTTCTTCCTAGTCACTCCTTTGATGACTAGGGAATATTTCTCAATCTAATCATCTTCTTCCTGGTGCTATCTTTTAATCTTCTTTGAAATGATGCTACTTCATAGCACCATCTCAAAGAGGGGAAAAATGTAGACATCTAAATTTAACCACTCCCATATGGTCAAATCTATCTCCTTTATTCATCTATTTCATTGATATTAATTAAATAATTTATCTAATTAATATTTCCCCTTTCCCTAAGATTTCTAAAGTATTTAATTTAATAATTAAATACTTTACCTTTCATCCTTCTTCTCTAAATTAAATAAATATATCAATTTATTTAATTTAGTCATTTAGCCTTTTGAATTTAAATTAATTTTAAATTACCTCTTTTTCCTCTCCTTGTCACATCCTCCATAATCTTCTTCTAATATGGATTAGTTTAATTAATCTATGATTAGGATGTGCACACCTTTAATCAAGATTAATGTCACATCCTCCATATTTGGCCACTTGTCTCTAATCCTTCATTAATCTTCTTAATCACTTGTTTGCACAACCTTAATCTAATCACATGCCATCTTTGGCATGCCCTCCAAGTCAACCTTTCATAAGTTCCTTTTTGAGCTTTGACCTCTTGCCCATGTGAATTTAAAATTCACATTTATTCATTCAATGCATTTCTCTTCCCCATGCAAGTTGTTGAGAAATTCTAAATTCTCTCACTTGTCACATCAGTCACATGGGACAAGGATCTCCTTTATGAGGACTTTGTCTTATCCTCAAGGTAGTTCCAATCATGTGAATTTAAAATTCACATTTATTCCCCCAACAACTTCTCTCATCCCCATGATGATAAGAGAGGACTTTCTACAATTCCTCACTTGTAACCATTACTCTCATATGGGGACAAGAACTTCCTTTTTGAGGAGATTTTTCCCCAATCCCAAGGTACTTGCAAATACATCCACCTCACATGTCCTCTTTCCACATCACCTATCCTTGTGACACCTCCCCTTCCACATGGAAAAATGTGAGGGTTTGTGTGTCCTCAACTCACCACAACCCTTCATTTTACTCATGTTGGAAAAATTTTGACCATTGAATCCTCTAGAGACTATTCCCTTAAAATAGAAGATTTTGTCTCATTTTCATTCATAACATGCATTCACATTCAAGAAAAAATTCCACTCTAAAGCATCCAACTTCAAGAACTTTCATTCAAGCTCTCACACCTCCATTGTTGAATCTTCAAACTCATTTGCATCCATTTTACTCATCCACTCATATACCCATTTGAATCATTTGAATCTGTAGACATTTAAATTTGGACACCTATATTTGTCCAAATTTATCCTTTTTCGTCTAAATATCCTCTTACTTTCATTAATTAAGTAATATTACTATTATTTAATTAATACCCTTAAAGTCCTCTAAATCCCTAAGGTATCTATCACATCCTCTATCACTTTTTCTTAATCCTAATCCACCTCCTAATTCCATAATTAGGGATGTGCATATGTCTAATCCTTGATTAGGATGTGTCACATCCTCCAAATTTTGCAAGTTGGCTCCTAATCTTCATTAGCCACTAACTGTCTTCTAATCATTGATCAATTAGTTCAATTATCATCTTAGTCAACTCTCCCCTAAGGAATATTAAATTCCTTTTATTATCCCCATGTGAATTTAAAATTCACTTTTATTCCTCCAAATCTCTCCTCTTCCCCATGTGGATCATTGAGAGCTCAAATCAATCACATGGGACAAACACTTACCTTTTTAAGGACCTTGTCTTATCCACAAGGTACTTCTCAGCTTCCTTTATAAGCACCTTGTCTTATCCACAAAGTACTCCCAATCATGTGAATTTAAAATTCACATTTATTTCTCCAACAACTTCTCTCATTCTCATGGTCCTCTCACTTGTCACCATCACCCTTATCCCAAGGTACTTGCAAGTACCTCCACCTCACTTGTACTCTCTCCACCTCATTTGTCCTTGTGACACTTCATCCTCCACATAGAAAAATGTGAGGGCTTGTGAGTCCTCAACTCACCACAACCCTTAATTTTTCCCATGTTGGAAAAACCTTAATTGTTCAATTCTCTAGAAAATTCTCCCCTAAATATAGAGGATTTCTCTTTCATTCAGACATTAGGCATTCGACTTACAATCACATTTTCAAGTTCTCCAACTTCATCTCTCAAACAAATTCAATCACTTGAATCCATCCTCCATTGTTGAAGCTTCAAACTTTCATTGTACCCATTTTGTTTACTTTCTCACGTACCCACATCTCTCATTTGAATCTTCATTTCATCGAGATCATTTTGCATCCACTTTTAGCACTCTTTCCATCAAGGAGCACACATTATCAACAATCAAAGTGCCAACCAAAATATCAACTTGAACAAAGGTCAATTTCTTCTTGTTTATCTTTTCTTTTGTTTGAGTTTAACTAGGCTAATCTTGAGGTTGTGTAGTGTTGTTTCCTTCTTTGTATCATTTTGTTTTGCATCACTTAGGATAGGTAAACCTCACTGCATCACATTTCCTCATTGCATCCTCATCATTTTGCATCCATTTTCATCATATTTTCTATCAAGGAGGACACATTCAAGCTACACCAAAAGGCCAACCACAAGGAGCACACATTCAAGCCACATCAATAGGCCAACCAAAAGGATCTCTTGGAAAAGGTATAATTTGTTTTTTATCTTTATTTTGTTAAAGTCAACTTAGGCTAATCATTGAGGTGGTGTTGTGTTATTTCTTCTTTGCATTTCTTTGTATTTTGCATCTTTTAGGTCTAGTAAATAGCACTACATTACACTATCAAACATGGGGTTTAGCTTAAAACTTCATCAAACTACTATCCACAAGGAAATGGGTTAGCGAAATCAACCAACAAAAACCTAATTAGGTTAATCAAGCGGATCAGTTCAGAATGACAAAGGGATTGGCACAAGCACCTGTGAGCTACTCTGTGGGTAGACCAGATTACTCCCAAGAAGATCCTAAAGACCTCCCTTTATGAACTGGTATACAGAAAAGAGGTAGTTTTACTTGTTTCCATAGAAATCCTTGCTTTGCAACTACTAAAAGTCCTGGAGATTGAAGAAAGCGGTGGAATGGAAGTTCGGATGGCGAAACTACTCAAACTTGTAGAAGATAGAGAAAAAGCCTATGGAGCCATGATCGACCACCAACAGACAGTAAAGCAGTGGTTCGATAAAAATACCTCCAACCCAGATTTCAAGGAGGGGAGCTTAGTACTAAAGTACGATGAGCGCACTACGAAACGAGGACAA
The DNA here is from genome assembly GCA_007258455.2 of Sequoia sempervirens. Classification (NCBI taxonomy): domain Eukaryota; kingdom Viridiplantae; phylum Streptophyta; class Pinopsida; order Cupressales; family Cupressaceae; genus Sequoia; species Sequoia sempervirens. Next base: position 334,517,206 of record VDFB02058242.1, read on the forward strand.
CATACCAAATTTGAAGCGCTATAGATGAGACCCTTTTGAATTAGCACGTGCAAAGAAAATAATGCTTATGAACCTGAAGATATGGAAGGTAATACTTTGGATATATTAGTGAACGATATTTATCTTAAATTGTTCCATTAAACTATGCAGTTCATTTAAATTTTTTAGCAGTTATGTACCATATGTAATTTTTTTTGTAAATACATTCTAATTTTGAGAATAATCCATGAGAAAAACATAGAGGAAGTAGAAAGTTTGTATTATATTATATTCATAAAAATTTTACAATGTAATACAAGCCCAAGGCTCATATTTAAATATGAAGCCCTCTCGAGCAAACCCAAAAAGAGTCATAAAGCAAAAAGAAGCAAAAAGGAGGCAACATGCAAAAAATAGTGAAACTATGCCTTTAGCCATTGTTTAGAAATCTAAAGCGGCTCGTCGTCGGGTTTTATTCTTCTTCTTCTTCTCAGTCAGGATGCAAAAGGAGGTGAACACGCAACACACACAGGCTCGACATAGTGTGGACCATAGGCCTAGTCACTGCGGTTATACACCAAAAAATCAAAGTGCTTCCTCTAGTCAAGCCTCAGAACATGCTCCATGCCGTACTCCCATAACAGGTAGGTGGCTGCTGGCAGAGATGTTAAATGATGCCCTTCAAGGTCCATGGTGTGGAAGTCATAAAGGAAGGGCAGCCAGGGTACGTCTATCCAGAAGTCCACATGCCTGTGGATATCCATGGCGCTTGGAATACCGACGCTAGGGATAGCTACCTGCATGATTTCTTTGAGCCCTTCCATCAACACAAAGTCAAAAATTTGGAAGCATAATTCAATTATGATGGGCTTGGCCACATTTAGGTTAGGCAGGGAAGCAACGAAGTGGGAAAGTACATTGTAGTTTCTCCTTAATTGGTTCTCATTATAAATGTAGTCTAGGCTGACTACCCATTTGAACACAACTAGGCAAAGGCATTCACAACTTTTCACCAAGTGCTTAATTATGTTGCTGGTGATCTCTCCCAGAAAGTAGTATTGCGGCCTTCGTGGTAGAATTTGAATAGGAGTGCCTAGGCCAACATAAATTTTGATAAAGTAGCAGATTGTGGTAGAATGGGAGATAGCGAGAAAAGCTTGCTAAACTTAAAGGCTATTTTTCTTTAAATGAATATTGTAATAAAGTGGCATAGCTATATATAGAAAGGATGAGCCGACAAACCCAACCAATGAGAAATCCATTTTTGGTTGGATAACAACAGAAAAATACCAAACCAAATGGAGGCCAACAAATAAATCATATAGAAGATCTGACTGGAGGTCTTTAGAAATAAATTAGGGCATTGGGAGTAAATGCTCATGTATGCCGATTGTCGACGTGTGTCCTTTGCCATCATCAACAACAACCAACTTACTTATGTGAAAAGACATAGATTAAAGTGCTAAATTCTGACAAATTAAATAGGAACGCCTTTTCAAGAGTACCTTGCATTACTTCAACACGTTTCTCATAGATAAAGGCAAGATTTCCAATGCAATGAGCTTATTTGTGAAAGAGGAGATGGGGAGAATGTACTAATTCCATTCTCGTGGTGTTTTCAGAATTACCAAGGGATACAAATCTCAAATCCACACGTATCACCTCGGTGGCAGCATTAATAGATAAATGATAATGATATAGCCTTAACTACATGTATGTCAAAGGGAATTATCTGTACTCAAAAGCAGATTTTTCTAAGAAGCAAAACGAAAGTGGTCATTTTCATTGAGGAAAATCTCTGTAACTTCTTGATGCAGACATGGTGAAGCCATCAACATCTGGTAGGAAAGCAGGAGCCTAATCTAAAAGGCTTAGTTACGCTGATATCTTTGGGTGGAACTCATTCGCCAATGCCCTAATGCTTGAGGAGCAGCTGTTTGAATTTTGTAAAAAGGTGCAACCAGACAGACGTATCATGAGAGAGGTAGTGTAGGATTTCACTGACAATATTTTCAACCCCAAGTTAACATCTAACCCTAAAAACCTTAGGGAGGGGGCATTACAGAGAATGATAGATCATGGGTCATTTTAAGGTTTTGCGTCTTGACTTTGGAATTGTGGCCTGCCATAGTTCATGTTGCTTGTTGTACACCCATGCTTGGAGTTGGTGGACACATGCACCAAAAGATTCAAAAAAAAGACAAGAGCCATTGAGGGTAATAGGATCAAAGTTACAATTTCTGCCGAAGCCATATAGGATATGTTGTGTATGCCTACCACATGGGGCACCAAATGTTGCAATGAGGAGACAATGGAAATAAACTGGGAGGAAAGAACTCAGAAGGAAAGCTTTTTTGAGTGTGAGATGAAGGAAAGACCAGTGAGAGCCCACTTTTCTTTTCCCCTTGTGCACAAAAAATTTAAGAAAGACACACAAACTATCTTCTTGATGCTGGCCAGGATTTATGACCTTGATAATGATGAGGAGGTCCATCCCTTCTAGATGGGCCTAGATTTTATGCTCAAGAGGGAGAAGATTCAACAATATTATTATTTTTCCAATGTAGTAGTTGGAGGAATGCTAGAACAATTGAAGAACTATATTACTGAGTACAAATTCAGGTATTCCTCTTTCTTGGCCCACTTGATTTTGCATCAAAATTTTGAGTTGCTGGAGATAAATATACTAATGTCTAGGTTTGATGCTAAAGGCTACTATCAACTAGTTTTTGTATGGACTCATGTGCTTTAAAAAATGGGGGATTACTACTGGTTTGTAGATCATTTTCTGAGACCAATGCTTCAAGATTTGTTGCCACGCCCTAAGGGCCATTTCTCTCCTCAAGTCATACAATGGATAAAAAATCCACTGACCCCAATGGATTATTTCCTAGGAGAGGATTTTACGTTTATCAGATTTCATGTTTTTTTCGGGGAGCCTTTCAAACTCCCTAGATTTGTAACAGATAGAGTTTTTATGTTGGAGGCATGCCATCAGGAAACCCTTGCCGACAACGCCTATGGCGTCGGAAGGAATAAGACCTTGCCAATAATCACATGACACTGGGAAAGCGAAAGGCCAAGGGTGAGCTTACAAACCTTCTAGTGGCCCTAGGCTTGGTCTTCATTTGTGACACATGGGACTACAATCCGACAAAGCACTTCACTTTGAAACATGAGAGCTAGGAGTATTTTGAGAGGAGGAGGATTCTGACTCAAGAAAGGTTGGAAGTATAAATTGACTTGGCCCACATTCCAATCCAATGAACAAAATGTTTAAATTTTTGTGTTGTAGGTGAAGTATTAGAGGAACCTTCTAATGGGTAAATCCCTCAACACACAGTTGAAGCGCAAAGGGTGGTCGGAAAGAAAGAAGGCAGATTTATGGAGGTCTCGACAAGAGACAAAATGCCCCAATGCCCTGTTCAGAGAGTTTCAACCACATGACGATAGGTTTGAGGAGATTTAGGATCAAGAGGTGAACACCGACAATAGCAATCCAAAGACAAGCCATGAGATTGAAGAAGATCATCTCCTGTGTACTTCTCATCCTTAGGAATCTGATAGGAGGAGAGGCCTGAGGCAATGGGACTCACAAGTCACATCCTCTGCTAGTGCTTGAAGCAAAGGAAAAAGGACCCAACAGTCCCCTAGAGGGTCCACTATGGTTATCGAAGGCCAAGTTTTGGAGGGATCAATCGTGAAAGGATCGGAACATACCGGTTCTGGTCGTGTAAAGAGAAGATGAGTCTAGGATCTAGGTGCATCTGATGCATCGACCCGAGGAGAAGAAGAAGTGGAGTTTGTTCTACAAAGTGTTTTGACCGCCGTGACCTAGGTAAGTTTTAATCCCTCTCCTCTTCCTAATTCTACATCTCTGGTTACTCCTCTACCCCCATCCATGGAAAGGAATCCTCCATCCTTGGACCCTGAGATTTTTGTCTTGAATACACCCCCTACCATTTTTAATGAACCTCCTAAAGCAACCCCATGCATCGAACAAGCAACATCCACCTCGACCGCTATTGATTATTTAATTGCGTTGTTAAGGGACCCCATTGAAAGGGTTGAAACATCCATGTTGCCCGTCATTCCTAGTCCATTCACTTCTGGGTAAAAATATCTCATTCCACTCGTCTCTCTTTTCACCCTAACTGGTTTTCCCCCTACCCAATCTCAATTTGGTATCCTGCATTTTTCAATGATAACACTCCCATTTTCCTCCTCGCATACTCATACATTTGAGGTTTCTCCTTTTCTAACCCTTTTTGGTCTCCCTCCTGGTGCTTCAATTGCAACATACAACATTGATACCCCTTAGAGTCTCCATGAGTATTTTGATGCAACCAAGCAGGCTTGATAGGTCAAGAAGCAAAAACAACTATTAAAGAATGCCACAAGCTATTGGCTACCAAGAAAATTGAAGCTTGCTTCAATGAAGAGTGGAATTCTTTGTTGATCACTACCATGAAGCCACTTGTATCCAAGCCCGAGGGACAAATGCATATGGAGGATTATGACATTAGAGCCATGGGCCTGTATTTGAATAATACTCACTTGCACGACAAAGTGGCCCTATCTAAGGCCACCCAGAAGGTGGTATATGCAGATTATGAGAGACTGGATAGGAAGTTGAAGAAGCGCTAGGGGAAGCTGATAAATGTAAAGGAAACAGTGAATAGGCTGCAGATAGGCCAAAGATGTCAAGATGACCCGTATAAGGAAAATACAAAATCAACAAGGAGAAACATCTAAGTTGCTTGTGGAGGCCCAAGGTGAACAAATTTAACTGTATGCCAAAATTGAAAAGTTGAGAGTTGAGCTTACTGTTGAGCACCAGAGAAATGTAGAGTACCAACATGCTTAGGAAAATATAAAAAGAGAGTTGGATGGTGTTCGATCTCAAGCTTCAAATGATCTACAAAAGGCACAGGTAGAAGAAGAAAGTCAAAAGAAGAAATTAGAAGGTTGAACTCAGAACTAACAAATGCTCTCATATAGAAGAACCAAATGGAGGAGAATGCAAGAGTGAGAGAGGCTTAGTTCAATCAGGAGCTAGTTGCTACACAAGGGGCTTGGACACTCACGATATTGAAGAAGTTGATATCCACACATTAGGAGTGAATCATTGTTGTAGTTTCCATTCTTAGGCCCACGTTACAATTTTTAAGGGATGTTTGGGAATTAAACGGAAGGTTGGTCCGATCGCTTTGCTTGTAGAACGATCAATCTCACCATTGTTTGTCTAGTTTTCTTATCATTTTTGCTTATTAATTAGGGGGAGTCAACATATTGTCTTCCATGTTTGAAAGTTCTTTGTGTCACCCAAGGGGCGCTATACCATATAAATCTTTCCCCTTGCACTTCGTGTGAGCCTAAGGAGTAGCCAAAAATGGTTAGTGTCCTTTATTTAGCGGGACCTGACCTGCTTGGGGATTTCATCACCCCTAGGGATGATCCCAACCACGTGTACTAGTGGGGTATACAAAGGGGGGAGAGTGAAAACTGTACCTCAATCTAGTCACGTTGTGTCTAGCAGAGCATCAAAGCTAGGGTGATACCTAGATAGATGTGAAGAGTTGGTCTTAGCCTTCAGTATCTCGCTGGGGTTCCTAACTCACGCTTGTGACAGGATGGTGTTCATTTTTCATGCCTAACGTATCGAGCGTATATCTAGGACTCCCTAGTTGCCTTGTTCATCCTAGTTAGAGGATCATGTTGGCCATACCCTCTTCACTAATCTTAGGATCGTGCTGCTTGAAGTGTCTTTTTTGTGCAAAACCAGTGCATATCTATTTAGTCAAATTAGCCTTGGAATTTTTCTTGTTGTTTGTTGTGTTTTTAGTCCTTTTCCATAGCTATCTTCACCTAAGTCAAGTTTAGTTTTCTGCACATAGGCAAACCTGCCTTGAATAGGGGTGAACCTACCTTCTGTCTTAGTCATTTCTCAACCTTTTTATCTCAGAATTGTCTATCTTTACACCAAACAAGTGAACCTATCTTGAACAAGGGTGACTCTTCCCTCTGTCAGTCAAACAACCATCAAAACAACTAGTTTCTCCAGTTGGGTGAACCTGCTCTAAGTTGGACGAACTTTCCCTATACTTGGGAAAACCTACCCCTACTTGGGAAAACCTTCCCCTAATTGGGCGAACCTACCCCAACTTGGGTGAACCTGCCCCCCAAACAACCTTTTTCACCTTTTGTTCAGTCATTTTGAGCACCCGTTTTCCCATTTTGAACACTTGTTTCCTCGTTCCGAGCATCCATCTCCTTATTCTGAGCATCCTTTCATCCATTCCACACATTTTTCTCCTTGTTCCGAGAGTCAGTCTCTCCTTTCAAGCACCCATTTACTCATTCTGAGCACCTATTCATCTATTTTGAGCATTCATCTCCTCATTTCAAGAGTCAGTCTCCCCTTTCGAGGAATCATTTACTTGTTTCGAGTAATCGTTCATCCATTCCAAGCATCCCTCTACTCATTTTGAGAGTCATTTTCCTCTTCCATGCAATCATTTACTTGTTCCAAGTAATTGTTCATCCATTTCGAGCTTTTGTCTCCTTGTTCTGAGCATTTTTCTTCCATTCTGATCATCCATTCATTCATTCTGACTATCCATTCATCCATTCTGAGCATCCGTCTCCTTGTTTCGAGAGTCAGTCTCCCCTTCTGAGCATTCATTCATCCATTCTGAACATTCGCTCATCCATTTTGAGCTTTTGTTTCCTCATTTTGAGAGACTATCTACCTGTTCCAAAAGTCCATTTCCCTATTCCAAGGGTCTGAAAGTAGATAGGTGAACTTTCCCATTGGATAGACGAACCTGCCCAGCAGACAGGTGAACCTGCCCAACAGACAGGCGAACCTGCCCCAGCAGATAGGCGAACCTACCCAGTGGATAGGTGAACTTTCCCAATAGATAAGTGAACCTTCCCACCAATAGGAAAAGCTACCATTCAATAGGTGAACCTTCCCACCAATAGGTGAACCTGGCCTCCAATAGGAAAACTTTCCCACCAATAGGAAAACCTGCCCTTCAATAGGTGACCCTGCTCAATAATTGGCAGACTTGCCCACCAATAGGTGAACCTACCCTTCAATAGGTGAACCTGCCCTTCAATAGATGACCTTTCCCACCAATGGGTGAACCTACCCTCCAATAGGTGACCTTTCCCTTTAGATAGGTGACCTTTCCCTCCAGATAGGTGACCTTGCCTCCTAGATAGGCGAACTTTCCCAAAAGCAGACCTTCATCCGTCTTCCCGTCATCGTCATTTTTGTTTATCAACACTTTTTGAAAGTCATCATTTTATTGAAAAAATCACATAGGGGCTTCTTAGAACATCATTAGAGTCCATATCCATCATCAAATCATCCATCCCAATCACCTAGACTTCGTTTCAAGGATTTTGATTTTGACACAAAAACTTCTGAAGGCCATAACTTTTGACTCGAGTGTCTGTTTGGGCTAAAATTTTATGGGTGGTTGCGTTATGAGGTGGCATGTGGATTCCCAACTGACATCTAGTTGGCCCCCATTTTGACACATTTTTGGTGCCTCAAACTTTTATCTTGACCCTTAAAATCACAATTTAGTGTTTTTCTCCAATTTTTGAAAAATCATTTTCGTTAATAACTCAAAATGCATGTCTCAAATTTAGGATGTTAGTTGGAAATTAATAATAGCTTAGTTTTAGGAAGTTTTTGAAAAAAAAATTGACTCTCAAAGATATGCCTGTGCAGTTACCTAAAATGGAAAAAATTGACAAATTTTAAAAACTGCCAAATCTAGAAAAATCTGATTGTCAGCACCTTACGTCCTCTAGTTAAAACCCCTAAACCTGGTGTAGAATCAATCCCATCACATCCTCCAATCATACTAATCTGATCTTTAACCTAAATCCTAATTTGAGCTTCAATCCAATCCCAATATGAGCTTTAGTCCATCTACATCCAAGATCTTTTGATATCAAAACAAATCTTAATACCCCTTCTCCCATCTTCTTCAAATTCATTCTATTTATCCTTTAATTACCTTTTCTTTCCATATAATTTTTTGTTCCCATATTTTCAATCCCTATCCATCTAATCTAACATCATGAATCCTTATCATTCACTAATGCAACCAATAATAGTATTCAAGGGGAATCCTAATTACGTTGACAACGATAACGAGATTCTTGTGGATCAAGAAGAATATGACCTAGATACCCTTGATGCTATCATTTCTAGTAAGCTTTCCCCAACCACTTTCCAAAATCTAATCACCCCTCTGAGTTATCCCATCACCTATTCACCCACACCTACTAGCAATCCTTATGCTACCTTTGACAAGGGATATCCAGTATCTTCCCCATTCGCATATTCATCATAACCTTCATCCACATCATTTTATTATCCAAAATCCACATCCTCTTATCCCAATCTATCATCCCAATTTAATCTACCATCCCAATACTCCTATTACAATCCCCCATCCATGTCCCCCTATCCTAATCCTCCTTACCAGTCTACCTATCCTAATCCTACATCCACACCTTCTTATTCTAATCCAACATCCACATCTTCCTATCCTTATCCTACATCCACAACATCTTATCCTAATCCAACATCCACATCTTCCTATCCTTATCCTACATCCACACCTTATTCTAATCCAACATCCACATCTTCCTATCCTAATCCACCATCCACGTCCTCCTATCTTAATCCACCATCTCAATCTTCCCATCCTAATCTATTATCCCAATACATTTATTATAATCCACCACCCATATCCTCTTGTCCTAATACACCACCCATATCCTCTTGTCCTAATCCACCATCCATGTCCTCCTATCAAAATTCACCATCCCAATATCCCTACCTTAACCCTCCATCCAATCCTAATCCTCCATCTACCCTTAGTCTTCCATCCAATCCCGTTCTTCCATATAATCCTTGTCCACCAATCCATAATAATAATCCTCCATCAATCCATAATCCTTCATCCACTCCTACTGCACCATCTAAGCCTAGAGTATGCAAAATTCTCACTCCAGAGGTTCTCTAAGGACTTATGACAAAGAAGACATCCCCAACTCCACATCTTGACGTCATGGAACCGTGCCATCCCAATCCATCATCCAATATCACTAGTGAGGGGACCCTTCTCCATCCCACACCTATCATTGATGTTACCACCCCTTGTGCCACTCAAACTATTAAAATCATCACACCCACCGAATCCACTAAACCCCCATCTCCTACTTCGAGAACCATCAAACCCATCAAAGACAATCAAACCCAATCACCATATTCTACTCCTAGATCCACCCAATCCATCACAAACATCCAAATCCATTCCCATGAACTTCATGAATCCCCATCCTTTCATCTCCCCCACTTGAGGAGTCTCTTCAACACTCTGTCATTATACCATCCACACAAGATGAGTCATGCCAAGAGCTTGATCTAGAGCATACCAACATATCACATCAAGATTTTGTCATCCCATCTAGTCCATCTCAAGATCACAATCCCCCATCCACTCCATCTCATGATTCCCTTGACACTCAAGATCCAATCACTCCATCTCATGAGCTCCTATTGCCTGCTCCCATAAACCCAGATCCTATCATGTCACCTAATCCCTTTCTTAATCCCTTACTACTCCCTTGTCCTGATCAAGATGCTGCTATCCCATCATGTCCATCTCATGATCCTCCATCATCGCTTAAACCTACTATCCCCACATCACTTTTATATCCTCTTGGTACTCTCACATTCCTCCATGGTGGTCTCCTTGTAGAAGAAAAAAAAGCATATATACCACCCATCATCCTCCACTTAATAATGGACTCGCACCATTCTTCTAGAATAACACAAATCCTATCATGGATTGAATGCTCAAGAACATGAACTATCAAGGAAAAGGTTTAGGCCTTCATGAGCAAGGTATTTTAGAGCCCATCCAAGTCAAAGAACACTCCTATACACGAGGTATCAAATGTACTACTCACAAATGAAAATCCAAAAATGTTGGTACAACCTCCACATACCCTCAACAATCCTCTTCTAAACGAATAAGAGGCTCCTCCCATCACTCCACTTGATCATTTGTTGCCATCCCCCCTCATTCACTGTATCGCCTCCAAAAAACCATCCATATTCATCCTTCATTTTATCTATCCATTTTGGGTCTTTACATCCCTCCATCTCCCATCACACATCGTCTAACTACTAAGTCCATTTTGGGCCCTTATATCCCAAAATCACCTCCTCCATCTTGTCCTATTTATCTTTCTATCCATCCATCACCTATCCATACCACCCAACATAAACATCCCACTCTCATATTCCCTAATTAGGATCAACAAAGGCATACACCTACACATCCTGCATCCACATATCATCCCCAAAATCCTACCTCTATCGCTCTGTTCATATTTCCTCCACATCATCCATCTCCTTGCACCCATCCCATTGCTACTAAAAGAACTTTGGATGCTAAAGTAAAAATGCATAAATCTAAATATCCACATGAACCTAAATCCCCTCATGTATCCTTAAAAGGACATGTTGAAAAAAAGAAAAATCCAAATCAAACCCACATGCCACAAAGGCCCACCAAAGAAAAGATCAAAACCATGTGGATCCCGAAGAAAAAAGATGCAATGCCTTCAAATGAAAAATCTGTAACAACATCCAAAGTTGCTAATCCTAATGCTACACATTCTCATCCACCATCTCCTAAATCTATTTTGGGTCTTTATGTCCCAAAATTCACTATCCCATCTCCTCCATTATCCCCACATTCTCCATCCATTAATCCTCCTATCCTTTTGCATACACCACCATATGTGCCAATGTTGGTCCTAAAAACATCTCCCCATCACATGCCTACCTCATCATTCTATCCATACACTTTCCAACATCCCATCCATTATCCCACATATCTCCCACATCAAATCCCTTTAATCCATCCTCATGCATGACCAATTTATCCTCATAAGGTTGTACCAACATCAAATAGTCACTTCACACATGGGCTCTTAATACCTCATATGGAACTTGATGCTTGAGTCCTTCATCCCTATCCTTATCACATGGCTTCTAAATCCACTTATCCACATCTCTATCCTTATGCATCTCCATCCACATTCTATCCAAAAATTAGAAAAAATAAAAAAATTCAAAAAAAAAAAAACAACAAAAAAAAGTAAAGAGAAATAATTCGTCCAATGGTGAAAACTTGGCAAGCAAGCACCTTGGATAAGTACCATGATGAAAACCCAGTAAATAGGCATCATGTGTAAATCCCCCATCCATTTTTCTTCCATACTTGGGGGCAACTGTATCCCCTTCACCCATCTCCTCCATCCAACCTATCTTACACATCTTGCTTGTCATATCCCACTTCTCCCAACCACTCCACCCTCCTTGTGATCTTGATATCGATAGGGTAAAACATATAAACATTCTTTGGACACCTCTTGGCATACATTCCCCTCATCCATACACTATCCTAATCCTTATTCGCATCCATCTACCTTCCTTGTCCACCTTTCATGCTACCATCAATCTTCCTTCCTTATCCATGCATCCTATCCACATCCATATCGCTCCCTCATCCACCCATCATATCCTCCCCCATTTATCTCCTCCATCTTCCCATCCTTATCTTCCTATCCATCCCTACCCATCCAAAAATGCTTTTCATCTTCCCATCCTTATCTTCCTATCCATCCCTACCCATCCAAAAATTCTTTTCATCTCCCATCCTTATCTGCCTATCCATCCATCATACAATCCCTTTCATCTCCCCATCCTTATCTCCTTACCAATCCAAACAATTATTTTCATCCCCCCATCCTTCTCTCCCTATCCATTCATCTCTATCGTTATCCCATCTCATAATCCCTTGTCATTGGTATTTGGCTATAGGCTTCCCCTCATGCAATCCAATTCCATTTATCTCACTGTCATCAGTCCCACCTCTTTCAAACATCTTTCCCATCTCTTATCACTTCTCATCACTCATCTCTCCATCATATCATTCTCCCAAATGATTTGGATAACTATCCCATCCCTGAGCTTCATGTGATCACCATCATCCTATATTATCCACTAGGTCTATTTTGTCTCATCGTATCGGTTCCATCTTTTTATCCACTTATCTTGGTCATCTCATCATCCTTTATCCATGGTTGGTCATTGGCCTTTTTGTCGAACTATGTTGCCCCTGCGCTTTCATGTAGGAAAGGTCGATCATTTGATCCACCCTCAAGGCTTCTTTTTTCTATCCATTCTTTGTCCTCCATCGAGGTCTCTATTGTCCTCTTTCCCCTTTTAATCCATGGTATTTTATCGAACTACGAGGGCTTTGTGCTTTCATGTAGGAAAGGCTAATATTTGATCAGCCCCTGAGCCCCTAGGTCTTTAGGTTGTGTCAGTCTCATGTCTTGTCTCTCTTGTGTTGTGTTATTAGGGTATGCCCTTATCTAGCTGGTTCTTCATAAATAAGATCCACTCATATCATGAGGTCCAATTGATTCTGAATATCCTGTGTCATACTGATCTTTTAGTTTAGTATCCATATTTGGTCTCAACAAGATGCATCCTTCCTAACATACCTCATCAATCCCATCCATCCCCTTGATCCTATGGCAAAGGATGTTTGAAATTGATTGTGATTTTTTTATTCTTTTGGATTTTGTTTATCATTTGAGCTCCCTATCATCACTTTTCATGGTCACCTTGATCCATCATGTCATGGTGTGGTTTGACTGGTAAACATAGGGGCATATCTTGATCTTCTATTTGTTGTTGTCTTCCTGGTTGTCCCATGTTGTACCCACCAAGATCCCTGCAGTCTTGTGTTATGCTGAGGAACCCTCTTGTGCTTGTGGTTATTCCAATGCCTAGTGCGACCAAGGTCTTCTTGACTTTGGGGTGTTGGAATAGCCTTCTTGTCTGTTGTTTTTGTTTCATGCATTAGACACTAATCCGCCTTGGTTACATATACCCTGGCACCTAGTGTCTTATGCTATAGCAAAAATTAGTGCTCCAAAAATGGCAAATCACATTAGGATTGCATTTCAGGATCAATTCCTCCATCATTTTCATTCTTTTCATTCATCTCACATCTCAATCCAATCCTTATCCATCATATCTAACACAAGTCATCTACTCACATCCTTGGTCTTGTTCCCAGCCTTGCTACAAAGCCTTGATCCAATCATCATCATTGTTGTCATAATCAGGATGCATCCTTCCCTATCCTTTGGTTCTATTTTGGGATGTATCCTTGCCTCATCAACACTTTCATCATCATAATCAGGATGTATCCTTCCCTCATCAACAAAACTTTTATCATCATCATCAAGATGTATCCTTCCTTATCTTTTTGCATTGTCTTGGGATATATCATTCCCTCATTGACAACACTCCATCCATCATCAACCCATTTTGGCTTGTTGCTTGAATAGGGAAACATCACCTTTGTCCTTACATCCATTTGTGCTTCCCAATCTCCAATTGCTTATCATCCTATGTTATCCATCACTTTGCATCATCTTCCTTATATACCCTCTCCATCACCTCATCCATTTCGAAAGTACACCCGTGTTCTCTTGAACCTGCATGTCCTCTCAAGGGGGCATTCTCAATCCCTAATCTTCATCTTCACCCCCATCAATTTTCTTCCTAGTCACTCCTTTGAATGACTGGGGCATCTTTTTCAATCTAACCATCTTCTTCCAGGTGCTATCTTTTAATCTTCTTTGAAATGATGCTATTTTGTAGCACCATCTCAAAGAGGGGAAAAATGTACACTTAAATTTGGACACCTATATTTGTCCAAATTTATCCCTTTTCTTCTAAATATCCTCTTACTTGCATTAATTAAGTATTATTACTATTATTTAATTAATACCCCTAAAGTCCTCTAAATCCCTAACGTATCTAGTTAAATAATTAAATACCTTACCCTTTATTCCCCTTTTCCTGAAAAATAATTAAATAAATAATACATTTATTTAATTCCTCATGTCACATCCTCCATAACTTTTTCTTAATCCTAATACACCTCCTAATTCCATTATTAGGGATATGCACATGTCTAATCCTTGATTAGAATGTGTCACATCCTCCAAATTTTGCAAGTTGGCTTCTAATCTTTATTAGCCACTAGTTGTCTTCTAATCATTGATTAGTTAGTCTAATCAACATCTTAGTCAACTCTCTCATCTCCCAAGGAATACTAAATTCCTTTTATTATCCCCACGTGAATTTAAAATTCACTTTTATTCCTCCAAATCTCTCCTCTTCCCCACGTGGATCATTGAAAAGTCACATCAGTCACATGGGACAAATACTTACCTTTTGAAGGACCTTGTATTATCCACAAGGTACTTCTCAGCTTCCTTTATAAGCACCTTGTCTTATCCACAAGGTACTCCCAATCATGTGAATTTAAAATTCACATCTATTTCTCCAACAACTTCTCTCATTCCCATGGTCCTCTCACTTGTCACCATCACCCTTATCCCAAGGTACTTGCAAGTACCTCCACCTCACTTGTACTCTCTCCACCTCATTTGTCCTTGTGACACTTCATCCTCCACATGGCAAGATGTGAGGGCTTGTGAGTCCTCAACTCACTACAACCCTTTATCTTTCCCATGTTGGAAAAATCTCAACCATTCAATTCTCTAGAGAATTCTCCCATAAATATAGAGGATTTATCTTTTATTAAGACATTAGGCATTCAAATTACAATAATATTTTCAAGTTCTCCAACTTCATCTCTAAAAAAACTTCAATCACTTGCATCCATCCTCCATTTTTGAAGCTTCAAACTTTCATTGTACCCATTTTGTTCACTTTCTCACATACCCACATCTCTCATTTGAATCTTCATTTCATCAAGATCATTTTGAATCCACTTTTAGCACTCTTACTATCAAGGAGCACACATTATCGACAATCAAAGGGCCAACCAAAATATCAACTTGAACAAAGGTAAATCTATTCTTGTTTATCTTTTCTTTTGTTTGAGTTCAACTAGGTTAATCTTGAGGTTGTGTAGTGTTGTTTCCTTCTTTGCATCATTATATTTTGCATCATTTAGGATAGGTAAACTTCACTGCACCACATTTCCTCATTGCATCCTCATCATTTTGTATCCATTTTCATCATATTTTCCATCAAGGAGCACACATTCAAGCTACATCAAAGGGCCAACCAAAAGGATCACTTGGACAAGGTATAATCTGTTGTTTATCTTTATTTTGTTGAAGTCAACTTAGGCTAATCATTGAGGTGGTGTTGTGTTAAATCTCCTTTCCATTTCTTTGTATTTTGCATCTTTTAGGTCTAGTAAATAACACTACATTACACTATCAAACATGGGATTTAGCTTAAAACTTCATCAAACTACTACCCACAATGAAATGGGTTAGCGGAGTCGACCAACAAAAACCTAATTAGGTTAATCAAGCGGATCAGGTCAGAATGACAAAGGGATTGGCACAAGTACCTGTGAGCTGCTCTATGGGTAGACGAGATTACTCCCAAATAGGTCCTAAAGACTCTCCTTATGAACTGGTATACATAAAAGAGGTAGTTTTACCTATTTCCATAGAAATCCTTTCGTTGCAACTACTAAAAGTCCCGGAGATTGAAGAAAGTGGCGAAATGGAAGTCCAGAGGGAAAAAATCCTCAACCTTGAAGAAGATAGATAAAAGGCCTATCGAGCCATGATTAGCCACCAACAGACAGTAAAGTAGTGGTTCGATAAAAATACCTCCAACCCAGATTTCAAGGAGGGGAGCCTAGTACTAAAGTACGATGAGCGCACTACAAAACCAAGACAATATACCAAATTTGAAGCACTATGGAAGGGACCCTTTCAAATTAGCATGTGGAAAGCAAAGAATGCATACAAACTTGAAGATATGGGAGGTAATACTTTGGATATATCAGTGAATGGTATTTATCTTAAATTGTTAAATTAAACTATGCAGTTCTTTAAAAAAATTTAGCAGTTATGTACCATATGTAATTTTTTTTGTAAATACGTTTTAATTTTGAGAATAAGCCATGGGAAAAACACATAGGAAGTTGAAAATTTGTATTATATTATATTCATAAAAAATTTACAATGTAATACAAGCCCAAGGCTCAGATTTAAATATGAAGCCCTCTCAAGTGAACCCAAATAGAGTCATAAAGAAAAAATAAGCAGAAAGGAGACAACATGCAAAAAATAGTGAAACTACGCCTCCAACCATTGTCTAGAAAGTCAAAGCAGCTCGTCATCGGGTTTTATTATTCTTCTTCTTAGTTAGGATGCAAAAGGGGGGTGAACACACAACACACATGGGCTCGACACAATGCGGACCATAGGCCTAGTCACTGCGGTTATACACTAGAAACTCAAAGTGCTTCCTCTATTCGAGCCCCAGAATATGCTCCACGCTGTACTCTCGCAACAAGTAGGTTGCTGCTGGTAGAGATGTTAAACGATGCCCTTCAAGGTCCATGGTGTGGAAGTCATAAAGGAAAGGAAAATAGGGTACGCCTATCCCGAAGTCCACATGCCTGTGGATATCCATGGCACTTGGAATATTGATGCTAGGGATAGCTACCTACACAATTTTGTCAAGCCCTTCCATCAACGCAGAGTCAAACATCTAGTGACATAATTCAATTATGATGGGATTGGCCACATTTAGGTCAAGCAGGGAAGCAACGAATTGGGAAAGTACGTTGCAGTTGCTCCTTTATTGGTTCTCATCATCAATGTAGTCTAGGCCGACTACCCACTTGAATGCAACTAGGCCAAGGCGGTCACACCTTTTCACTAGGCACTTAATTCTGTCGCTAGTGATCTCTCCCACAAAGTAGTATTGCAACCTTCATGGTAGAAGTTGAATAGGAGTGCCTAGGCTAGCAAACATTTTGATAAAGCAGCGGATTGTGGAAAAATGGGAGATAGTGAGAAAATTTTGCTAAACTTAAAGGCTATTTTTTTTTGAATGAATATTGCAATAAGGTGGCATAGCTATATATAGAAAGGATGAGCCGACAAACCAAACCAATGGGAAGTCCATTTTTGGTTGGATAGCAATGGAAAAATACCAAAGAAAATGAAGGCCAACAGATAAATCATACGAAAGATCTGATAGGAGGTCTTCAGAAATAAATTTGGGCATTGGGAGTAAATGCTCTTGTATGCTGATTGTCGATGTGTGTCCTTTGACAAAATCAACACCAGCCAACTTACTTATATGAAAAGACATGGATTAAAGTGATAAATTCTAACAAATTAAATAGGCATGCCTTTTCAGGAGTACCTTGCATTACTTCAGCATGTTTCTCATAGATAAAGGCATGATTTCCAATGTAATGAGCTTATTTGTGAAAGAGGCGATGTGGAGAATGTACTAATTCCATTCTTGCGGTGTTTTCAGAATTACTAAGGGATACAAATCTCAAATCCACACATATCACCTTGGTGGTAGCATTAATGGACAAATGATAATGACTTATCCTTAACTACATGTATGTGAGAGGGAATTAAGTGCACACAAAAGCAATTTTTTCTAAGAAGCAAAAGGACAGTGGCCATTTTCGTTGAGGAAAATCTTTGCAACTTCTTTACACAGAAATGGCGGAGCCATCAAAATCTGGTAGGAAAGCTAGAGCCTCATCTAAAAGGCCTGGTTACACCGATATCTTTGGGCATAACTCATTCGCCAATGCCCCAATGCCTGAGGAGTGGCCGTTTGAATTTTGTAAAAATGTGCAACTAGATATTCATATCAGGAGAGAGGCAGTGTAGGATTTCACTGACAATATTTTCAACCCCAAGTTAGCATCTAAGCCTAAAAACCTTAGGGAGGGGCGTTACAGAGAATGATAAATCATGGTTCGTTTTAAGGTTTTGCATCTTGACTTTGGAATTGTGGCCTGCCACAGTTCATGTTGCTTTCCGTACACCCATGCTTGGAGCTGGTGGACACATGTGCCAAAAGATTCAAAAAAAAGACATGAGCCATTGAGGGTAATAGGATCAAAGTTACAATTTTTGTTGAAGCCATACAAGATATGTTGTGTATCCCTACCATTTGGGGTGCCAAACATTTCAATGAGGAGACGATGGAAATATCTTGGGAGGAAAGAACTCAGAAGCAAAGTTTTTTTGAGGGTGAGACAAAGGAAAGACCAGTGAGAGGCCACTTTTCTTTTCCCCTTGCACATAGAAAATTGAAGAAAGACACACATACTATGTTCTCGATGCTGTCCTAGATTTATGACCTCGATAATGATGAGGAGGTCCGTCCCTTCTAGATGGGCCTAGATTTTATGCTCAATGATGAGCCTAGTTTTTGGTAGAATCTATAGTCTATTTGCTCATATATGTCATGGAGTTTAATGCTTAAGTGTTGGTATTGGCTTAATGTTTCCCTCAAACCATTGACATTTGACATTACCCTATCTCTGCAAGCTTTAATGATATTTGGCATAATATGTGGGTCATCTATATTGATTTTGCATGCAATTAATGAATGTTTCTTTGAGTGGTTATTGATGTGCAGTTATTATGCATACTAACCTTGGCCTACAGACTTAATAGGCCAAGTTATGCAAGACACTGCCAGTTGGGCATGCACCATAGCGTCTGGCTGAGAAGTTGCTCCAAGTGAAAGGTAGTCGGTAGCAAATATTCTTCATGCAACTAAACATAAATGCCTTGTAGTGGACTTTAATGATCGAGCATGCATGGGCATTACTGCTATGCTAGATCCACACTTGACTTGCATGTCTGACCAGATTCCATACATGCGTAACCATCATCACTCCACTTTTCCCTATTTTCCCTAAATGGCATCCTCCCAGTCGTGGAGTTGACTGCCTTGTTTAGCTATAGTATAAATAATTATTTTATGCTCTTTCTTTAGGAGGTTGCTTGATTTGACATTGTACTCTCATTCTCTAGTTTCAATAATATAGACAGACAATACTCTTTGTATGCATGATTTACAGTGAATAAAATAAAGTTATGAGTTCTTGTTAGTTTAGAGGATACTTATCCAAGGGGGCCTACTTGGTGAGTAATTTGTTCTCTTAGTTTAGAATTATCTTAGTATTACTTGCTGTTTGATACTTAGTTTGAAATCTGGAATTGAACGTTCCTACAGCCACTAGAATTCCATTATGTGACTGTTCCTGCAGCCAAAGCGGACATAGTAGTCCCTGTTTGTCACATAGATTTTTATTCTTGCTCTGGATTTCAGCTTAAGCATAGTTGTTGGTTGATGTTCAAAATTTTCTTTATTTCCTTTCAGCAATTTACTTTCAACATTGTGTTTCTTAGCCGTAGAATTCAATGAATACTTGAGCCCCTAGTGCACATATAGTGCTGAACCATTTCAAGTTCACGTCCCTGGGTTGACATGTTAAATGCACCTTCATGATGATTGAATGATTATTTAGGTTAGATGTCCAGTCTTTGAATCAAGGCTGTAAAGGCTTAGTTATGAGATCATTGTACGAGGCCAACATTTTTGGCATCGTTGCCGGGGATGGTGTCAAGCTAGGAAGTTTTTGGAGTCATTGGTAGTTTTTGCTTTAGTGTTTTTGAAAGTTGTTCTTAGCATATCCTCATTTAGGAAGTAATGACCCCCTGATTCTTTACCAATTCTTTGTGTGAGTTGACTGATAGTGAGTGATATCACATGGATAGAGGAAGGAGAAGGGATGCTTATGGGAGATTCCTTCCTAACAATCCTCGTCCATTCCAACTAGTTGAGTACCAAAACCTGCCAGGATCCACACCCCTTTGCAGACGCATATCCTGACCTGACCAACTCTGAAGTCTCCTCGAAAGATCAAAATTAGCTTGAGAACCCCTTTGTCTTAGGACCACATCAAGCAGGCATGGGTGATGAAAATAGGAACAGACAAAATCAACGAGATTTTCCTTTCCCCATTGCTCATCAAAATGAAGTTGATAACATCAAGAACATTCCTGCCTCAGCACTCCCCAAGTTTCATGGGCTTGTGACAGAAGATCCTGATACCTTCTTATTTGAGTTCGACATACTCTATAGAAGTTATGATTATAATACTGATGCCCATAGGCTTAAGTTATTCCCCACCACTCCACCACTTTGAAAGAGGCTGCACTAAGATGGTTCATGAGCCTAGGCAGAGATACTGTAGAAAATTGGGAAGATATGAAGACAAAATTCCTTGAGAAGTACAAAGAATATTGTAGGGGTAGTGACATGAGAGGAGGTAACATTTTTAGGATGTAGCAGAAGGAAGATGAGAGCTTGGAAGATTACATTGCAAGGTTTCTATTTTGCTTGCAAAAATCTCCACACCATGCAGTTAATGAGGACTCACAAAAATTGATTTTCCTAAGAGGAATTAATGACAACTACATTGATGCTTTGGATCTCATGGAAGGAGGAGATATGTTCCTTGCGAGGATATCAAGAAAACCTACAAAAATTACTCTAGGGAAGCTTCAAAGAAAGGGAGAGCTTATCAATCTTCCATGGGTAAGTCAACTACCGGTGGAGTTTCAAGAATGAAGATCACTCATTTGGTGGTAGACTTCAAGCAAGAAATTATCAATAACCTAGCTACTCAGCTAGACACACTTTAGGCCAAAAGAAAGCTAGAGGAGGTAGAGATGATGTTGATAGAGTATTGTCCCCACTATAGACAAAAGAAGGACTGCAGATGTAAAATGGTAGCTAACTTGGAAAGCAAGTAGATTCCACTTGAGTTCAATCCAATTCAGATTGAAGAAGACCAAGTCTACTATATTGCACAAAGGAAGCCTTGGGATCCAAGACAAGGTATGCCACCAGATCCACTATCCTATGTTGGACCATATTTTAACTCTTATTCATCTAGTAACCAATGGAAACCCCCATATCCACCCAGTTATGGAGGATATCCACCAAAGCCTTAGAGTAACCCTCTAAATGCTTGGCCCAACCATCAGAGTCCTCCACCTTAGTAGAAACAACCTAAGGGGAATTGGTAACAATTTCAAGGGCACTGACAACCACCTCTAGGAAATTGGTAGCAAACAAATCAATGGAGAGGAGGATATCTATGGTGTACTCAAAACACCAACTACATGCAACCACCTTCTCAACCCCAAAAAACTACTATAATTTTTCCACCTACTAATCCATGTTCTAATGCACCTAAACCAACTCAACTACCAACTCAACCCACACCCAATCCTAATAACAAACCACAACAATAGCCCACATATTCCACTGATTCAAATCAATTTCCTGCATATGCTGTGAGTGTAAGTGATATCCATTTGCATTTGGGAACCAAGCTAGCAGTCCCTTCCAAGCCTATCATTATTGAGCTTCCTATGGTAGAGGAGGAGGAGCCTCTGAATGATCCTATTTAGCCAAATGCACCTAAAAATCCTGAACCAGTCCAAGCCAAGTGGACTGAGCAAGAATCACCATTTCCTCAGAGACTGGAAGTTGCCAAGAAGAAAGAAGAAAAGGAGGATATCACCTTTGACATCTTGGATCAACTAAAGCATATATGTGTTTAGATCCTCTATTTCAGGCCATAAAAGATGTTTCAATCTACGACAAAGCTATCAAAGAAGCTTGTATTAAGAAGTTAGGAAGGAAGAAGAGAGACCCAACTATAGTTCATGTGGTGGACAATTAGATGATATCATGTTGGGAAAAGTGACTATTCCCAAGTATAATGACCTAGGAAGTCCTATGGTAGCAGTTGCCATAAATAGAATTCAAGTGAAGAATGCTCTGATTGATTTAGGGGCAAAAATAATTGTAATGACAAATACATCCTACAACAACTAAATATTGCATGTATGAGATCTACTCTTACTATCCTATAGCTTGCAGATAGCTCTATTGTTAAGCCTGATGGTGTAGTGGAGGATCCCTTGGTAGTTTTAGACTTCTGGGAATATCCAATAGATTTTATGATTCTTTCTCCTAAGTCTACACTAGGAAGGTATCCCATCATTCTTGGAAGCTATTGGTTGGCAACTATAGATGCCTACATTGGATGTCAGTTAGGTGACATGACCATTTCAGATGGAAGGAGTACTAAAAGGCTTGTTCTTTATCCACCTGCTAAACCATATCATGATGAAGAAGATTCTGTATGGCCACAAGTTGGTGAAGATGCCGAGGAAGTCAATTATGTGGTGCAACTTATGATGCTAGGAAAAAGATCTTTCATGCAGCTCCAAGATGAGGATGAAGTGTTGACTAACATCATTCAAAACCATTATGAAGTGGGGGAAGCATCATCTTCTACTTCAGTCAGGACACTTCTGCCTGTTCTTCCTGCAACCACTATTCTTGCAGATATTTTTCCTATAGATTTTCTTCCTGCAACCACTCTTCCTGTAGATGTTATTCCTATAGATAGACTTCCTACATCAATAGGCACATTCCATACATTGATTCCATATGAATTAAAGGTACCATGTGTTAATGAAGCAGCCATGGTAGAGTTAACTACACAAATACAAGTGTTAGAAGGAAACTATCTGAATGTTGAATGTTGATAGTAAATTGAATGAAGAGCATCAACTATTGTTGGAAAATATTTTAAGGGCCCATCAACATGCATTTGTGTGGGATTATGATGATATGAAGGGACTGGATCCTAAAATTTGTACCAATAGAATTTATATCAGAGATGATTGCACTCTAGTAAGACAACCACAAAGAAGGATTAACCCTGCACTAAGAGAAATTGTGAAAGGAGAACTACAAAAATTGCTAGATGCAGGATTTATCTACCCCATTTCATATAATCAGTGGTTTTCTCCATTAGTGATTATGCCTAAGAAAGGAGGGAAGTGGCGAGTTTGTGTCGATTATAGGGAACTTAATGCTGCCACCAAGAAGGATCACTTTCCTTTACCCTTCATTGATCAAGTTTTGGACACACTTGTAGGAAAGCAATACTTTTCTTTTCTAGATGGATTTAGCGGCTATATTCAGATTCAAATTGCACCAGAAGACTAGGAAAATACCACATTTACCTGTCCATGGGGGACCTATTCCTATTCGGTACTCCCATTTGGCTTGTGCAATGCACCTGCAACTTTCCAGAGGGCAGTCATTAGTATATTTTCAGACATTTCTCATGAGTGCATGGATATTTATATGGATGACTTCACCACTTATGGTGTTGATTTTGATCAAGCATTGGAGAATGTCAAGAGAGTCCTACAAAGATGTGAGGATCAAAACTTGTCTTTAAATAGTGAAAAATGCTTCATGATGATGCAAGAGGGTGTAGTACTTGGCCACTACATCTCCCACAAGGGAATTCAAGTAGATCCTGCAAACATTGAGGTAATCACAAATCTGCCTACACCTAAAAAACAAAAGGATGTTAGGAGTTTCTTGGGTCATACAAGATATTATAGGAAATTTATCAAAGATTTTAGCAAGGTAGCAGCACCATTATATACCATTCTCACTAAGGATGCTGAATTTTAGTGGACTGAAGCTTGTGACAAGGAATTTTCTACCTTGAAGGCTGCTTTGAAAAATGCTCATGTACTTAAGGGACCCAATTGGGAGCTTCCTTTCCACATTCACACTGATGCATCAGATTATGCCATAGGAGCAATCTTAGGAAAAAAAGAGGGAGCTGTTGAAAATGCTATTTACTTTGTCAACAAGAATTTGCAAGGAGTTGAATTCAATTATACAGAGACAAAGAAAGAGATGCTTGTAGTAGTCTATGCACTAAAAAAATTCAGACATTACATAACATGCTACCAAATCTTTGTGCACATTGATCATGAAACCATTAGATATCTCATGAATAAACCCTTAATCACAGGTAGATTGACAAGATGGTTATTGTTGATGCAGGAGTTTGATATAACTATTGTAGATAAGCCACGAAAGGCTAATGTTGTTGCAGATTTTCTTTCAAGGCTAACTACATCAGAAGACAATCAACCCATAGATGACTCTTTTCTTGATGAGCATCTATTCTCTCTTAGTGTACAAATACCTTGGTATGCTGACATAGACAATTACTTGGTGATAGGTAGAGTTCCTTCTCACTTCTCCCCAAAAGAGAAAAGGGAACTCATTGAAAAATCTTTTCCCTTCTCTTGGATTGCTGGATGTTTGTTTTATACTGGACTTGACCATGTCATGAGAAGATGTGTAAGAGAAGATGAGATATATGACATTTATCATGCATGTCATAATGAACCAAGTGGAGGAAACTTTGTGGCCAAAAGGACAACAATGAAGATCTTGAACACAAGGTACTACTGGCCAACACTCCACAAGGATGCAGGAAGGTATACCAAAAAATGTGATAGATGTCAAAGAATGGGCATACCAACCAGATTTGATGAGATTCCACTGTGCCCTTAGTTAGTAATCAATCCCTTTGACAAGTGGGGATTAGATTTTGTGGGACCAATTGACCCTCCATCAGATGGTAAGTCCTATATATTGGTATGCACTGATTATGTAACAAAATGAGTAGAAGTTAAGGCCATGAAGCATGAAGGGATAACAAGGTTGCAAAATTTCTTTGAGGATATTTTCATAAGATATGGAGTTCCAAGAGAAATAGTGACTGATCAAGGGCCACAATTCACATAAAATCTTGTTGCAACACTAGTGTTTGAGTACAATATAAGGCACCAAAAGTCTACACCTTATCACCCCCAGGCTAATGGCCAAGTTGAAGTGACAAACAGAGAAATTGAAGCCATTTTGACTAAAATAGTAGCTATCCATAAAAAATATTGGGAAAATAGATTACCCGAAGCTTTTTGGGCCTATAGGACAACATGAAAAACAACTACAGGCTTCAACCCATTTGAGTTGCTGTATGTAAAGACAACTATGATGCCAATTGAATTTGAACATAAAAGTCTATGAACTATAGTGGATTTAGGGATGGACATTTCTGAAGCATAGAGAGAAAGAATCATGCAGCTAAATGCTTTGGATGAAATAAGGAGAGCAACCCTGCAACATACAAAAGTAGTGCAGAATCAAAGAATCAAGTGGCATGGCAGATTTATCAAGGATAAAAAATTCAAACCAAGAGATTGGGCCTTGCTCTATGATTCAAGATACTAGGACAATGCAAGAAAATTGTAGACAAGGTGGCTAGGACCATATGAAGTTGTTGAGGTCTTTTCCAATGGAGCCGTTCAACTTACCACCATTGACCCTGTCAGGTTCAAATTACTTGTCAATAGTCATCGCCTTAGATTATATCATAAGCCAGCTTCTAAAGAAGAGTTCCTACAACAATTCACCCAACACTCAAAGCTTCCTACAGTCGAAGGTGGTGGACCTAGTGTCCCTCCTTCAGTCTAATTAAGGTACGTACTTTCCATAATAAAGAATTTCACTTATGTGGAAGTCCATTTCTTCATCATCTGCCCATCCACCCATCCATTACCACCTTTCTCTCTCTTCCATCACTTCATTCCACCTCATGTTCATTTATTCCTCAATTCATTTTCCAACGAGGCGACTGTTACTTTATTTGTGATATTTGCAGTAAATCTTTCACACATTCAAGTATGTGTGCATTAATTTCTATCTTTAATCATCTTTTAAGTACATTCATTTAATCGTTGTACGTTAGTATAGGTATTCACATAAATTCCATCATTATCTGTCAATCGCCACTCCCATCTCACATGTGTGGACACATGTCCAAATTTAGGTTGGGGGGAGGGGAACAAAAAAGATGCAAATATTTTACTGTTGATGTGTCAAATCATATTAGGTTGCGTCAGAAATTTTAAAATGAGCTGATTTGAAATCCAAGCAAGAAAACAACTTGCATGCATGAAGTGAAAATAATTGCAGCCGCCATTTCTTCCTATCATAATTTCCCTTTATTACTCTTTTTCCTTCCATTATTTCCCTGTCATAATCTTGAAGTTGCAAGCAAAAAAAAAGGGGGCAAAACAAAAGATAGTAAATTCAGTCAATGTTGGCACTAGAATCTAGTAGATACTGCAGGAAAGTGCATTTGATTTTCAGAAGGGGAATTGTAGGAAAAGAAGTTGTAGAGAATTTGTTTGATTATGGACATTGGGAGGTGGGTTAATTCAAAATGAACCCATGATGCATGATATTTTACTACAGGATGCACAATGCCTGGCCGAATTTAAAAAATGTGGATGGATAGATTACTTTTTGAAGTTGGATGGTTTTGATGAAGGAATTGCCCTTGAATTTTCCCAGACATTTTCAAAAGGAAAAACCATAGTAAAAAGGGTTAGAATTTGTGGCAACAAAGGAAAGAATTGCAGAGGTTACAACGTTACTTGTTGATGGTGAAAATTACCCTATTTCTGGAGACACCAGGTTAGCCAAGGCTAAATTCGCAGAACTAAATGACCCCCCATTGAACATAGACAAATAGGGTGAAAAAAAGAATGTCTCTTCCTGAGCCATGGAAGTAGATATATATGTATATCATCAAATACATTACTTGTGAGGGTCACCAGTCAAACTTGCATTCTATCCACTTCAAGATTTTGAATCACATGAGGCGCGGGAGAAGGATGAATTTACCCAATGTGCTATACAATATTCTCTCAATCATGGCAGAGAAGACCTAGAAAGGTAGGGATAATTCTTTTTTCCAAAATTGATTGATTAAATTGCTAGTTGAAAAATATCTACTTGATATTTCTAGAATATCTTGGAAAGAGTTTATTAAAGTTGATCAAGATTAATGCTAGGAAGAGTTTGTCAATGTTGAGCATTTTCCACCTAGGGCTATACCTCGATCCCATAGATTTAGTAGGAGAGTAAGCACAACTGAAGCCATTCTTAGCGCTTCAACCTCTAGTGTTGGCTCTAACATGAATCCTCCTACAGCAGAGAAAACCATAGAAATTAGTTCTTCTGAAATAGAGCACTTAGAAAAAGAAAGCTCTTCCTCAGATTCTGATGATGAATTTCCACTTGAAATCCTCATGAAAACTAGGGTACAATAGAGAGAGGTAGAAATGAGAAAAGGGAAGGCTAAAAAATAGCCTATAAAAATAAAAGTGTTAAGTTCTAATAAGAGGAAGGCTGATACTATTCATCCTGTAGCCAAAGGAAAATGTGACAGACCTCCCAGGAAATCAAGACCAGCCAGGCCTGCGACCAGTACGCCTTTGTAGGAAATCCCTAAACCTGGTGAGACCTCACATGAGGCCCCTGAAGCCCCAATGGAGCAGGAGCATGTTGAAAAAGAAGTAGACATATTTAAGAGAGCAACAAACCTAACACTGGCTGATCTTACTAGCATTGCGGAAGAATTGGAAGAAAATTAGGACTTCTTGTAGCATGAGCAAGAGGTCCTGCAACGTGAAGTCCCGCAACAATAGCTAGAACCAGAGCAGGAGTTCATGCAAGAATAAGAGTCCCTACAATGAAATGAAGAAGAAACAATACCCTTACAACTAGAGATAACTAAACAACCTAAGTCCATGCAAATAGTACCATATGAGGAGCAACCATCAACAAAAAGACTGGTAGGCATTCATAATCCTCCTAGTTTTACAATACATGAAAGAAATTTGAATCTATGGAAAGAGATACAAAGAAGGGAGGAAGAATGGAAAAACTAAAAAATGGAAGTTGAAGGAAGAAATTCAAAAGAATGATGAAGAGATTGAGGAAAAAGATGAAGAAATTGCTACCCTGAAGCATAGGGTAGATGATATGGCAGCTTTGGCGCCAAAGATTCTAGAATGTAGAGAACCCTCTAGGGTCTATGCTCTGCTCCTGAAAGAGAAGTATCTCTCTTTTAAGATGTCAGGACTTGCCTTAGGTTTGAATCCTTCTATTGATACCCCTATGGAATCTTTCAATGCTTATAGGATTGCCTCCCCCGAATTGAAGAATTTTCTATGTGAATTTTATTTACCTAATTATGCTGTGACAAAAGACCTTGATTGGAACCTACTGTTGTATGTTGGAGATGTTTAATTGAGAGCATTCATTTCTTGGGTGAAAAATGAGATTAGTTGGGGACAACAACATGGTGCTTATAAAAAGTTGGAGTCTGATATCCCTCTGCCTGTTAGAGATGAATCAAGTAACCAAAGGGGTATTTATAGAGAATGGCATAGAATTTTGCTTAGACCAAGTTATGGCAATAGGATTATGCCTTGGATTGAGGCAGTTTACATTGAGTATGAGGTAAAGACAACAACAAAAGAGGAAACCATGAGGAGATGTTTATCCCAGAGATGAAATAGTTTGACTGATAAGCTAAAACAGATTGAGCCTCATTCCATCCAAAATTATGTTGCAATATTAAAAAGAATTGAGAGACAAATTTAGATTAGGAGAACTTAGGGACGACATTGGCTTGCCTTGAATTTTCAACCACCCATGCTCATGTGGCCTGTGCCAAATTTTAGATTCTACCAGAGTGATATTGCTGCAAAAAGGAAAAGATGGGACAAGTTTGACAGATTTGGAGGATTCTATTGGGATCTTGACTGACGTACTACAACCACTGATGTTAGACAACTCTTAGTTGCAAATTTCAGAGCTTTGACCATGCAGAAGAACAACTCTTCCCCTGCTGGAGCACCAACAAGATGTTAGGTTGGCGGAGTGATGAGTCGAGTTTTTGGTCTAGTTTGCAGTAGAATCTATAGTCTATTTGCTCATACATATCATGGACTTTAATGCTTAAGTGTTGGTATTGGCTTAAATTTTCACTCAAACCATTGACATTTGACATTACCCTATCTCTGCAAGCTTTATTGATATTTGGCATAATATGTGGGTCATTTATATTGATTTTGCATGTGATTAATGAATGTTTCTTTGAGTGGTTATTGATGTGTAGTTATTATGCATACTAACCTTGGCCTGCAAACTTAATACACCAAGTTATGGAAGACATTGCCAGATGGGCATGCACCATAATGTCTAACTGAGACGCTCCAAGTCAAAGGCAGCCAACAATGAAGATTCTTTATGCAAATAAACGTAACCACCTTGTAGTGGACCTTAATGATCGAGCATGCATGGGCATTACTACTATGCTGGATCTGCGCTTGACTTGCATGTTTGGCCGAATTCCATGCATGCATAACCACTGTCTCTCCACTTTCCCCTATTTTCCCTAAATGGCATCCTCCCAGTCATGGAGTTGATTGCCTTGTTTAGCTATAGTATAAATAATGATTTGACACTCCTTCTTCAAGAGGTTGCATGATTTGATATTGTACTCTCATTCTCCAGTTTCAGTAATTTACAGACATACATTACCCTTTGTACATGATTTACAGTGAATAAAATAAAGTTCTGAGTTCAAGCATTTGAGTTCTTGTTAGTTTAGAGGATACTTATCTAAGGGGGCCCAGTTGGCGAGTAATTCATTCTCTTAGTTTAGCATTAGCTTAGTATTAATTGCTGTTTGATACTTAGTTTGAAATAT
The DNA here is from genome assembly GCA_007258455.2 of Sequoia sempervirens. Taxonomy (NCBI): domain Eukaryota; kingdom Viridiplantae; phylum Streptophyta; class Pinopsida; order Cupressales; family Cupressaceae; genus Sequoia; species Sequoia sempervirens. The sequence goes on from VDFB02058242.1 coordinate 334,546,677, forward strand.
GGCAGTGACTATTCCTGCAACCAAAGCAGATAGAGTAGTCCCTATTTTTCACACAAATTTTCATTCTTGCTCTGCATTTCAGCTTAAGCATAGTTGTTGGTTGATGTTCAACATTTGATTTATTTCCTTTCAACAATTTATTTCAACATTGTGTTTCTTAGCCATAGAATGCAATGACTACTTGAGCCCCTAGTGCACATACAGTGTTGACCCATTTTAAGTTCACGTCCCTGGGTTGACAAGTTAAATGCATCTTCGTGATGATTGAATTCCTATTCAGGTTAGATGTCCAGTCTTTGAATCAAGGATATAAAGGATTAGTTATGAGATCATTGTAGGAGGCCAACACTCAAGAGGGAGAAGATTCAACAATATTATGATTTTGTCGATGCAGTAGTCGGAGGAATGCTAGAACAATTGAAGAACTATAATATTGAGTATAAATTCAGGTATTCCTCTTTCTTGGCCCACTTGATTTTGTATCAAAATTTTGAGTTGTTGGAGAGAAATATACTAGTTTCTAGGTTTGATGCTAAAGGCTACTATCAGCTAGTTTTTGTATGGACTCATGTGCTTTAAAAAATGGGGAATTCCTATTGGTTTGTAGATCATTTTATGAGGCTAGTACTTCAAGATTTTTTGCCACGCTCTATAGGTTGTTTCTCTCCTGAGGTCGTACAATGGATGAAAACTCCACCGAACCCAATGGATTATTTGCTAGGAGAGGATTTTACGTTTATCAAATTTCATGGTTTTGTCAGGGAGCCTTTCAAACTCCCCAGATTTGTAATAGATAGAGTTTTTGTGTTGGAGGCATGCCATTAGGAAACCCTTGCCGACAACACCTATGGCATCAAAAGGAATAAGACATTGCCAACAGTCACATGACACTGGGAAAGTGAAAGGCCAAGGGTGAGCTTACAAACCTTCTAGTCACACTAGGATTTGTCTTCATTTGTGACACGTGGGACTACAATCCGATAAAGTACTTCACTTTGAAACATGAGAGCCAAGAGTATTTTGAGAGGAGGAATCTAAATCAAGAAAGGTCAAAAGTATAAATTGACTTGGTCCGCATTCCACTCAAATGAACAAAATGGTTGAATTTCTATGTGTCACAGGTAGAGTATTAGAGGAACCTTTTGATGGGTAAATCCATCAACACATAGCTGAAGCACAAAGGGTGGTCAAAAACAAAGAAGGAAGATTTCTAGAGGTCCTGACAAGAGACGAAATGCCCCAATGCCTTGTTCGGAGAGTTTTAGCCACATGACGATAGGTTTGAGGAGATTTAGGATCAAGAGGTGAACACCAACAATATAAATCTAGAGACAAGTCATGAGATTGAAGAATATCATCTCCTATGTACTTCTCATCCTTAGGAATTTGACAGGAGGAGAGGCTTTAGGCAAGGGGACTCACAAGTCACATCCTCTGCCAGTGCTTGAAGCAAAGGAAAAAGGACCTGAGGGTGCACTTTGGTTATTGAAGGACAGGTTTTGGAGGGATTAGTCACTAAAGGATTGGAATATACTAGTTCCAGTCATGCAAAGAGAAGATGAGTCCAAGATCTAGGTGCACCTGATGCATCGGTCTGAGGGGAAGAAAAAGTGGAGTTTGTTCTACAAAGTGTTTTGACTGCCGTGGCCTAGGTAATTTTTACTCCCTCTCTTCTTCCTACTTCTACATATCTAGTTACTCTTCTACCTCCATCCATGGAAAGGAATCCTCTATCCTCAGAACTTGAGCTTTTGGTCTTAAATAAACCCCTACCATTTTTAATGAACCTCCTAAAGCAACCCACACATCGAACGAGCAACATCCGCCTCGACAGTTATTGATTCTTTAATTGCCATGTCAAGGGCCCCCATTGAAAGGGCTGAAACATCCATGTTTCCCCTCAGTCCCGGTCCATCCACTTCTGGGAAAAAATATCTCATTCCACTCATATCTCTTTTCACCCTGAATGGATTTTCCCTTGCCTAATCTCAATTTGGTATCTTGCCTTTTTCCATGATAACACTCCCATTTTGCTCCCCGCATGCTCATACATCTGAGGTTTCTCCTTTTGTAACCCTTTTTGGTCTCCCTCCTGGTGCTTCAATTGCAACATAAAGCATTGATACCCCTCAGAGTCTCCAAGAGCATTTTAATGCAACCAAGCAGGCTTGATAGGTCAAAAAGCAAAAACAACTGTTAAAGAATGCAACAAGCTACTAGATACCAAGAAAATTGAAGCTTGCTTCAATGAAGAGTGAAATTTTCTGCTGATCACTACCATGAAGCCACTCATATCCAGGCTTGAGGGACAAATGCATATGGAGGATTACGACATCAGAGCCATGGGCCTAGATTTGAATGAAACTCACTCACACGACAAATTGGCCCTAGCTAAGGCCACCCAGAAGGTGGTATATGCAGATTACAAGAGACTAGATAGGAAGTTTAAGAAGCGCGAGGCAAAGATGATAAATGTAAAGGAAACAATGAATAGGCTGCAAACAAGCCAAAGATGTCGAGATGGCCCGTATAAGGAAAATATAAAATCAACAAGGAGAAACATCTAAGTTGCTTGTGGAGGCCCAAGGTGAACAGATTCAACTATATGCCAAAATTGAAAAGTTGAGAGTTGAGCTTACTGTTGAGCACTAGACAAATGTAGAGTACTAACATGCTTAGGAAAACACAAAAAAGAGAGCTCGATGGTGTTTGATCTCAAGCTTCAAATGATCTACAAAAGGAACAGGCAGAAGCATAAAAGTCAAAAGAAGAAATCAGAAGGTTGAACTCAGAACTAACAAATTCTCTTAGAGAGAAGAACCAAATGGAGGAGAATGCAAGAGTGAGAGAGGCTTAGTTCAATTAGGAGCTAGTTGTTGCATAAGGGACTGGGACCCTCCTGATATTGAAGAAGCTTATATCTACACACAAGGAGTGAGTCACAATTGTATTTTTCATTCTTAGGTCCGCTTTACAATTTTTAAGGGATGTTTGAGAATTAAGTGGGAAGGTTGGCCTGATGGCTAATCAAATTCTGTAGATATGTGCTCCCTGAGTGGAGGAATCACAAAGTTTGATTTCTAGGTTGTGTGTGGCCACTGATGAGGCTGTAAAAGGTGTAGGGATTCCTGATTGAAGAGCCGCCTCCATCAAAGCAAATGAGATCATCAACTGCCACAAGATTGCAACAAGGTGCAAGGAATGTCAAATGGTGTTGAACAAGAGGGTTGATGAAATCAAGAAGGATTTCAGTGTCCTAGTTAGCTTTTGGTTACCTCCTCTTTTCTCAATGGATGGAGATGTGCTATCAGTTGAGCAAGTCACATATGCAATCAGACATAAGGTCCAAACTTCTACGAAACTCTCGGGTTCAAGCGTGATGCCCACAGTTGATGGAATCGAGCGCAAGATCCTTCCTCTTTCTCGTCTCTATTATCATCTTGGGGAGGTTTCGACAGGATGGGGAGTTGTTTCTTTCAAGGAATTCTTTGAGATAGATCAAGCATACAAGCTCATCCATGCTCTTGTTTGACCGATTGATGCAGATTGGGAGGTACAACATTCTGCTTTCATCAAACTCCAAGAATTTCTAGAGGTCTAGGCCTCATGCCTTTGCAAGCTAAGGCCCCCTCAGGAGTCACCTCGCACTGTAGCCAATTCTCTCCCTTATCTGATCTTTGGATTTTGGCTTCTATGTGTTTGTGCTCAAAGCAGTTGTTCAAAGGCACGCAATGCACCACGGGTGGTTCTGGCTTTCATTTACTACCTTCCTTTTAGAGAGCCAAGACATGCTTCAAGTAGGTGGAGATTTTCAAGGATGATTTTCACAAGTTTGAGAATCCTCGCCCAATTTGACATGTCATATCTTCACTACAGGAAGTTTCTGGTAACTTTTAGGAAGCAACTTTTGGAGTGTTAGAGCTTGTTGGTTTCTTTGTTTTTTAGGATGGAAAACCTTGAGTTAGTGCCATCGAGCCACTTGATTGGTCAACTATATGTTGGTATGTGTCACCGATCATGCTATAATCGTATAGCCCATGGTATAATCGCATAATCCCCGGCATGTATCCTGCCGGGCAAGGGCCGGGCCGAAAGCTCTTTAGGTGGGGTCTGCGGGCGCAGCCCGGTAGGTAATTCTCCTACTTTGATCACCAAAAAAAGGAAAAATCAATCTAAAAGAAAATTCGAATTTTGTAGTAACCCAAAACTGGAAGCCGGGCTTGATAAAAAGGGGCTCAAGGTGTTACATTTATGAAAAACATAGGATTATTCAGCAAGATTGTAATTAGGTTTTGGTAATCGATAATAAAATTATTGGATGGTCATGCTCTGGTGGATGTGTAGCCCGGATTGGGTGGAACTACTAAATTCTCCTCGCGGTTATAATTCTATTCCGTGGTGCGTTTTAGTTTCCTCGCTTTATTACTTAAAACTACATTTAATTGTTGATATCTACCTTCTTAACCCTTAACACTATACTTTTTCCAAGCCATTTCTAGGATACTCATATCCTTTTAGATAACAAACTTTGCTAAATATCTAAAGGGAATCAATGTGACAATTGGGAATTGATGAGCAAAGATTGCCATGACCTAGTTAAAGATCTACGATCAGATTGTGAGCTATCAAATTCCAAAATCTAACAACAATTACTTCTGGAATGTGGTGGCGGTCTTCTCTTTTTTCAGCTATAAATGGGAGGCGGTGACAAAAAAGGAGTTTTTTTCCTAAAAAGTTCCAAGTTTTAGTTTCCTTTTCTTAGGAAAAGTTTCTTTAGTTTTTTGAAGTTATAGCACTATTTTCAAAAGCAGAATTAGCAAAACTTCTTTTCTCTAGCATGTTATATTGTTTATGCTCAAACTATTATCATATTGGCATCCGACCTCTATTTTAAAGTTCATTTAATATTCAAGCACAAACCATTTGGAAGAAATCTTTGAAACTGTGCATGTTATGGCCCTTACCAATTTCTTTCTTTATGTTTTTTGTTTAGAATGAAACACTATGTTAAGCTGAATTCAAATATTTTGAGTAGTTGATTTCCATGTTGTAAGCTTATATGGTAGGATAATAACTTGTGAAAATTGGACTATGTCTATGAACTTCTCTATTTTTTTGAAGGGTTGTTTTGTTATATTATGCTGTAAGAAGAGAGAGGGTTTATGGAATTTCTAAATGTGTTTTTGTTAACCTTGGAAATCTTTATGTTTTATCAAACCTTAATGAATATTGCCTGTGGGGAGATTTGATAGACTACACTGTGCTTGTTGTTAGCCTTTGCTATTCGTTCTCTTCTCAACAATGAAGGGTTGTGGTGTTTTGTGTCTAATATATCATTCATAGGAAAGATTGGGTTTAAAATGTTGTGAAACCTTTGGTGCATCGCCATTTTTATATTTTATGTTTACATTTTCTTCTACCCTTTTCTCCAAAACTCAAAGAAGAGTTGACTTTCTATTAAAATTCCAAAGGTATTCAATGAGGCGCAAATCAGTCCCCCACTCAATGGATTTCCATAAGACTGTCAGAGAGGCAAAATCTTTGATGATCAACACTTATTATAACAACTAATAACTTATTTTTATACTCATACATGACATGAAATAGTGTGTATTATTTTTTGTTACAACTAATAAATTTGTGATGAACATAGATTGAGAAAAATAGCTATTTTCATGGCAAAATAAACTCCTATATTTATGATCAGTTTCATTCTAACCCACAAGCCATAAATAATGCCAAAAGATATTAAAAGAGAATAGGATAAAATGTTATACAATAGAGCTATATAAATGTAATAAGGAGAGATAAAAGTATGAATACTGTTGGAAATATAGTGCAACAACAATGTAATAGTGTAGGAAAAAGTGCAGAAAATAATGTAATATTCTTCATGAAAATATAATATATGCAACAAATATTTTTCTGAGTAATTAGCATTTCTACAGTCACCTCATGGAATGGGAGGAGGGTCCACTCCCAAGAAATGATGGTGATATTATTTTTTATTTTCTTTATTTTGAATAATTTATGTTATTATTTTATTTTGGTATTGTGTGATTAAATTATAAATTGTAGATTTTATTTTTGATGTATGAAGAGTATATTTTAGATTTATTTAGTCATTTATTTTTATGATAAATCAATTTAAATTAGTTTTGGTAGTAGGCTATTTTCATAGAATATATTTTTACCAATTTGCACAATTCCTATAACAAATTTTTTTTGAATTCTTGTAGCAATTTTAAAAGAATTATTTTACTTTCATTAGAATAGTTGCATTTCATTGACACTCACGTCACTACCTAAAACCCTTTCACATATAGCTATGATTCCTTTCACAAGGTTATGCCTCTGGATTGAAACTTACACCAAACTGAATTTAATTATCAACTATTAAATTTATCTCATTATTTACCCTAGGTTTGGCCTATCGACCATCATAATTGAGTTTCTTGAAGATCCATTTACAACCAACAAGTTTCACCCTAGGAAATTAAACCTACTCTTACATATTATTCTTCTTCTTTAGTGTTTCCATCTCCTTATCCATGACCATCATCTAGGACTCATTGTCATTCATCTCCATCACCTTGCTTTATAATTATAGGCTCATCAATGTTAGCAAACAAAGAAAATATATATTGATAATTATTTTCAACTAGATATGCACCCTTGCTAAGTTGTGAAATCATCTAGCTAGTGAAACATGGGATGATATCACAGAGTGTGGGCTCTAATAGCTTGAGATCAACCTCTAGAAAGGGCTAGTTACCTTGATACTTCACCTATTCTAACTAAAAATATCGTTGCTTTTATTGAGGAGAGGGATAAAAAATTACATGAAATGAAACCTAAGACTTAACAAGGTGATGTACCAAATTATTTTTTGGCCTACACTTGTTTAAATGTACATAATATGATTAACAAATTAAACTACAACATACACAACTAGAAATTTCATATGTCCTTGCATCAGTATTTCATGACCAAGTTCAATATCTAGGACATCATTTAGAAGGAGCTGGAATTGTTCTCATAACTTAAAATTTACCCTTAATTGGATAAAAACAAGTCATGACTTGAAAAAGTACATATTTTTTGCATAGAGACAATGAAGATAAGATAAAAATCAAGGGGGAAAGGACACCACCACAATACTAGACCAACTATCTTGAGATATTTACACAATAGAAAACAATGAGAAGGTAAAAAAAACCCCATCCTTATTGATCAAAAGGAACAAAACAATTAAGTACTAGCCTAATTTTTTAGTGTTTCTCAAAACAAATAAGTTATTGAGTTACAATGCTTATTTTTTCAACTAGAAAGAACTCATTTTCAAAGTTACAATATATAGTTCAACTAGAAAGAATTGGTACTTCAGTTACAATGCATAATATACACTATAAAGAATTTATCTTTAGAGTTACAATCTTAATCCAATTTACTAGAACTAAATGAAATCAGACCTTAGGCATCCCTTTATGCTATTCAATTGTTTCCTATTGTATAGGCACCTATTTTGAGGATAAATGACAAGTGTTTGCATTAGGTTTTTGGATCAAACCTATTTGGGAACCTAGTTGAGTTGACTCTAGTTTTGATCCTTGGATTCCTCCTTAGAATGTTGGTTGTTGAAGATGCTTCCCTAAAATATCTCACAGGTTTTCTCTGCTGCCTTAAATCGAGTCAAACTATTTCCTATATTCCCTTAACCTATTGCATAAATCACCAAATTAACCTAGATACCCTCTAATGTGCATGAATGATCATTAATCTTCTCAAACTATCATCACCTTCAATTGCATGTTTATAGAGCATATGAGAGTTTGAACTGATTAAAAGACCTAGGAGGGTGTGGGAGGGTTTCTAGGACAAGCATTGACACATATCTCACCATTAGGATTTATTTTCACTCATGCTCTCATCACATATGTATTAAAAATATATCACTCATATCAGTCAACCATGTCTTTGTTTCTTGTGATTAGGTCTATTAGCACAAAGCTTCTTGATAGGTCTACATTGTTTGTCACACCCTTGATGCTTCAAGTCTAGCCCTTATTCTTCACAAACCTCATTTATTATTGAAATGACTGTTATGGCCATAATAACTTCTTTTTCATTGCACTTTATGATTTGTATTAACCCCCTATGATCATTCTTGACATCTTGACATTCATCTCTCTACAAAAGACCTCTTCCTTTTTTCTTCATGACCTATCAATATGTTTCCTCAATTACATATATTGTCCTATTGACAAGGTTTTTTTTCTTGATTATCATTTAGGGCTTCTTGAAGAGGGTTTCAATATTTATAATCCGTCTCTAATATATAATATTCAAAGCTCTTTTGAATGTCATCTCAACTCTATTCATTGTAAACCTCACCATGACTCCAATAACAATACAAAATATTCAAAATGGATAAGAAAACTTGTTGGAGGTTAATTGATACCCTGTTTCTTTCATGATTATTCTATATGGGCCCCTAATTTAACACTATACCATGCCTTTAACATATATCATAAAAAATACATCCCACTGTCTTTTGTTTCCACCAAATCATCTCTTCATGTATCATAGTCTTCATCTTATAGGCATTATAGTGAATTCAAAATCGGTGAAGGATTCTCATAGCTCTGACATACCTTGCAACCTTGTTATTCTTACCTATTTTTCATCCATTTCTTATGATAGTCTTCTAGTCATGTGTTTGTTTAATATTTTTAACTATCACATAAGGCTTACAAGGCACACACACTATCTTTACTTGACAAAAATGTTTAGGGTTTGTGAAGCTTTGGATAGGCACACCAACAACCTTTAAATTTGAAGCACATCAAAACACTTTGACAAGGTTTTTTGACATCTTCTATGTTCTCATTTAATGTTTAAAATTTGTCATCTATATTTGACTATCATGAAGGATCCTTTACTATGGTTTAGAAAAGATACCAAATGACACCCTTGTATGGTTTTCAATGATGGTATGAGCTTCTCAAAATGGATAAAAGGGATCTATTAATGAATTGGTTACAAAATTATTTGAATCTAAGACCAAAACCTAAGTCCAAAACAATACATATAAACACAACATCGAGCAATGTATATGATGTTCATCATAAAAACCCCTTATCCTCTGATAGTATGACAATATGCTATCTTTTCATAACATAAAATTTTCCCCTTATCTCACTCATAGTTTGCAAATGAATTCTCATTATCACACCTATTTAATCTTCATGACCTGTTATTGATTCTTCATATCATTATTGTACCTTTTCATATGACTATCATTACTTGTGGTTTTGGGAAATTTTTGGATGTTGAGAAACTTAAGTTTAAAATCTCATGTGCACAGGTGCTCGTATTGCTAGTTGGAATTATTATGATGTTGCATTTTTTTATTAGGTCTATCCCTGGCTGACCTAATGAATAGTTGATTTTGTGGTGTGGATGTATTTGTGACCTATCTTAAGTCTATGTCGACATGTTGTAGCATCCTACATGCTTTAATTGTTTTTGGAAAGGTTTTTGTACAAGCTTGAAGCTGACAATAAATCTTTTTGGAAAATAAGGGATGCATCTAATTAGGTTAACCTAATTGATGTTTGTGGATAAATTATATATATATATATATATATATATATATTGGAATTTTTTTGAGATTGATGTGGTTGAGAAAGTGATAGAGAAAAAAACAAGTATGCAGAGATGATGAAGTGTGTAAGGTTATTTTATTGAGCATCAAAGGAACTGAATCAACACTTTTTAGGTGTAACTTTACTAGTTCATATTCTGATTATAAGCCATTTCTATATTATATCTTAGTAGGCAGTGACCCTCTCATTTTGGACAGCGAGTCCTGGTAGTGAGCCACTCTTTGTAATATCTTATAACTGGTTATACTATATTGTGAGCTAATCCTCACTGTGGTTTTTCCCATTTTGGGTTTTCCACATAAAATCCTAGTGTTCATGTGTTGTGTGCTTCTAAGTTTTGCTAATGCTCTTGCTCATTCTTACTATTATATGTAATGGAGTAATTGGATGACCTGTTTGTTCAATAAGTTTAAGAAGATACTGATTCACCCCCCCTCTCAGTATCTTGGGTATTCAACACCTTTGATTGGTAATAGTCATGCCTTGCTACTATCATGTGGACCCTTAAACTATCTCTTGAATCCACTGTCATCTCAACCTTGTAAATTATGTCATTATCCTATCTTCCATCAATACACTATTGTGTAGGGTTAAATCCAATACCCTTTCCCTTTTTTCATGTATTGATATAATGTACATGTTTTCCCTTAATAACACCTTGTAAGTGTTAGGTATAAACCAATTATGCCAAAGGGCTATTACTCCAGCTTTGTCACATATATTTTTAGGATTTTGACCTCTTGGTTGAGGCTTCAAGTGTTTAAAGAGGGTTTTTTTTCCATATATTCATGATTTATTTCACTCTTTATTACAATAAATTTTATTGACTATTTTTCTTAGCTTGGTTTGTCCTCTTCTTTCATGCTTTGGATTTCTACTTAACAAACCTCTTCCTCATGGCTTCTATATACTCTGTCATCTACATTGTACTATAAATATTCATTCCTTTGACTAAGGTCTGTCATTGTTGTGTCTTGAATCATTTGAGGGCTGGATTATTTCTTTCATTCTCACTATCAAAAAAAAGATCTAGCTTCTCATGACATAATTTTTGATAATCTTAAAAAATAAAAATGTTAAATATTTCTATCTAGGTCCACCACTCTTATTTCACTACGACCCTTCATTGACATTGACATTGCCTATGTACTATTGTCTTCATTATAATAGCATTTCCTTACCCTTAGAAATGTCACATTCCATTGGTACTTGTCTAATACCATACATCTCTATCATACATTGTTATTCATTCCTACCATTTCTTTTCCATTGCTTACTTATCACCTTTTCCCTTAGAATTGTCATGTATTGACTATATTTTTTGATTTATACCAACATGATTGTGCTTTGGTTTATTCTTTTGAATAGGTTCTTTCATTTTATTTTGACTACCACACTTATTTTCCTCAAAACACCATCCTTTATTGTGTCCAATGCTCAATGCTCTAGTGTGTTTTGAAGTTTTACTATTACATTTATTTATTTATTTTTATATGTTTGGAGTACTTATCCTTTACCTTGATACTATCATCTACGCCCTCTATCACTACATGCAATAAAAACCTTGATTGTATAATGACAAACAAATTCAATGGACATTTGAAAAACCCAAAGATTTCAATTCTACATGAGGATTTGGTTTTGTTAATTATGGAATATGTTAAAGCCCAAAACCTTGTGAGGTCTTTGAAAGGAAAGGGCAGACTTAAGAATAAACAAAAACCTAAGCTTGTTCAATATTCTGATATGAGTTCTAAATCCCCTTAAGATGATGAAGATGAAGAATGGTGGGAAACTAAAGATGGGGGTGACTCTATGGAAGTGTTATCTTCTTTTCCTTTGGATGGAAAAGAGAAAAGGAAAATAAAAGCCTCTTCTAAGAAAGTCTCTCCAAAAAGGAAAGCCAAGAAGGAAATTTATTGGTCAGAGGGTTCCCAAACTAGCAATGAGGAGGTGGGTTTCAACAAAAAAATGAAGGGATTTCCCTAGGGGCTGAAGATGGAAAAGGAAAGGAGAAATGTGGGGATGAGGTAATTTTGGGTGGAGCAAGAAAGGCCATGGCCCACTACCCAATGAAAGGATTTACTAAGGAAAACACAAATGCTACTAATATTCAACCTCTTCTAGAGGATTTATCTTGCTTATATGTTGAAAGCGAGGAAATTTATGACATCCTAGGGATTGCTAGAGAGGGAGTAACAAGTAATTTCAAAATGGATAAATGGTTTCTCTTGGAGATTAATAAAGTTAATGTCAAAGTGTGTGGATTGCAGGAAAAGGTTTCTAATGAGGGGAGTGACCAGTATGCATCTAGGTACAAGGAGCTAAAGAACATGGTAGTGGCTGCTGAGAATACCATCAATAAGTTAAAAAGGATTATGAAAGCCACATGAAGGACATGGAAAAAAATATTCAAGTGATTAACTCAAACATTAAGAATATCCTAAAAATTAGTCAATGCTCAATAAAGAACAATGTTGAAGCACTAAGGATCCTCATGGAGAAATTAAAAGTGCTTAGATAGGAACATATGGCTGGTGTTATCCCTAGAAACAACAAAATGAAGGAGCAGGGTGCAAAAGAAATAGGAAAAAAACTTTTGTTGGAGGGAGAGAAAGGACCTAGTGCTTGGACTTGTGGTAGTAAGAATTTTTTTTTTGAAGAGGAAAATAATGAAATGATGAGCCTGGTTAATCAACACTACAACTAAGAATTAGAGGTGGTTGACACCTTAAAGAACATGAAGTAATATGTTGTTTTTAGTTTCTTTTTGTTCACTATTGTTTGGTTGTGTTTTTCTCTATTTAAGAAGAATTTTGTTGTAAATGGTTTTAGGTCCCTTCAAAACCTATTTTTCCCACTAATTAAAAATAAAGGCAATGGATATACATCAACCTTTCTTGACTCTATCAAGTGTTATTCTTCTTTCGTGACAAAACTAGACTCTCTTTCTATTTACTATATCTTATATCCATGGACTATTTTAAGATCAAAACTCACATAGCATAACCATGCTCAAGCCCTCATTTCCATGTCTTTAACTCTTTCAAATTATCACTATGCTATTTTTTTAGAGAGTTTCAAGAACATCAACCAGGGTTTTGAATATAACATAGGGATTTTGATAGGAAACAAGGTTTCAACAACACTCTAAACCCTCATAATTATGTTAAAAAATATTGTCATGGATTCAAGGAAATTTTGCATCCTCTAGCATTCTCAAGTAACATTTAAAGCACACAATTTGGATTGTACCTAAACACAAAACCAATAAAAGACATTTGATGATTTTTTAACAATCCTAACCCAACACAAAGACTTTATATCTGTTATAAAGGCCTCCATTTATTAAATTATCCATTGTGTAATTCTTCTATAACTCCTCATAAGAAATTTCTCCTTGCATAGGCAATAGAAGGTCTCATCAAAAGTATCCAACAATAAAGATTATATGCATTCTTTTATGACAATGATGATGAAAGGATTTCAACATGATGGACCCGCATTTTTATAACAATATTTTCTCACATACTTATTCTTGCATGCACTTGCATGGTTAAAGGAATATTATCTCTTAGAACCAAACAACAATTCTTACATGCCTTGTGCTCATTGTGAATGAATCTATATGCGGAAATTCTTTCAAACTGACCTCTATGGTGTTGAAACTTGGAAACAATAGTGAATATGTAACACATAAGAATTGATCCATCAATGCTCCTCATTTTGATCTATAATAGTATTAGTTTCCTTTAAAATCCTTTAAACTCATGTAAAGAAACCTAAAGTGATAGAAACCCTAGAGATTGACCTATTCTTACTATAACTCAAACTCCTTTCCAAACATAACTCCTTCCAAAAATACATGCACGTGGAGTTGACAAAGTCAAGGAATTAAAAAGCTAAGACTCATTTTAACAAAGGACATTACTTGAAGGTTTAGAATATGAATAAAACATATTATCTAAGTTTTTTTTATTTGTAACATTTTCAACCATTTTTGAAGGTCCTAGGACAAGATCAAATGACATGAGCATATCTTTGATCCTCCCAAATTATTGAATCTAATCTTGAATCTACAATGACCATTAATACAAAGGAAAGTATTGTCACTCAAATAAACCTTTTCACTATCAATTCTCTCAGAATAAAAGACACTCCATATAAGAGAGGCTCAAAATTTCATCATTGATTCATCCTCACATGAATGCTGAACAAAGGCCAACAAATGCATTAAATACATCATTTTGAGAAGTTCTTATGTTTGTTCAATCATCATCTAATTCCTTTTTTTTATTATTCTCTATGTAATCCTTCATGTTGCAATTCTTCCATAGCTCTAACACTTATCTTAGATTTATTGTGAGACTAGATCTTCCTTGTAGCATACATACACACAACCCTAGGGAAGTTGCATTTAACAACACAATTGCAATAATTTTTTTTTTTTTGTAGGGAGGCCCCACCACCACTGTCGCCATGGCATGCATGGGAGACGGTGTGTGTGAAGCACATAGTCCGCCACTTTCGTGGGAGTAGACAACGTGTGCCAAGCACCTGATCCCATTACACAGAGTGGGAGGAGGTGAATGTGTCTTGAGCACACACAAGCCCACTTTTCCAGCCCATGGGGGCCAGTGTGTGTGGAGTGCAAGCCCCACACATAGGCTCATGGGGAAGCAGGCGACATGCTTTATTGGGGCTTCATTTTTGTTAAAAAGAAAATTACGTTTTCTTTTGTGAAAAATATAAATTAGTTTTTTATTATTTTAATATTGTTATATTATATATATTATATAATAATATATATATTATATAATAATATATATATAAGTATATAATAATATATATATATATATTATATAATAATATATATATATATTATATAATAATAATAATATATATATTATGTATATATATATAATATATATGTGTTATATGTATATATATATATAATATTTAAAATAATGTTTATTTATATATATATATATTATATATAAATACTTATGTATATATATATGTATATACATTTGGTATGTATATGTATATAGACAATGTATAAGTATATATAATTTATATATATACATTTCTTAAAAAATTATTTAGTTTGGTTAAAAGCTGTAGAAGTCTCGATGCAGTTGGAATAGAATTTAATGATTATTTAAAAAATTGATAATCAAATATCTTTATTTAGAAATTTCATTTTTGATTATGTTTGGATAATAAGGTATTAAAGTTTATTTAATTTGGGTTATAATGATAATATTTTTGTTAATTGTGGCATTTAAATGATGATGTTTGAATATTTGAAATAGGAATTGCTTTTAAAATGATGATTGCATTATTGCAGTTGTAACGGAATTACCATTTTAATAAATAATGTTATTTTAAAAGATTATTCTAATCCTTATTTAGGATTGAGCAAGTAGAGTTAAATTATTGGCTTAAATTCCTTAATGTCAACAATGAGACTTAGATAATTAAATATATAATAGGATATACATTGAGTATATACTATTACGTATATTTGTTGGAATATATTTGAATCCAAGTAGAAATAAGATTTAGTTGATTTATTTAATGCTAAGTTGAAATAAAGGCTAATTTATTTGATCTAAATGTTTAATTATTAAAATGTTTTAATTATAGAATACAATGATGAAACTTAGAGTAAATGATTGACTTATTATTTAATCTAAATGTTTTATTAATCAAGTGGTTTTATTTATAGTATATGATCGTGAAACTTAGAGATAACGATTGATTTCAATTTTAATCAAATGAATTCATTTAGTAAAGTGTTTTGATTAGGATTATAATTGTGAAATTTAGAGTTAATGAATGATTTATTTCAGTCAAATGACTTTAATCATTAAAATGCTTTGATTATGAATCTAATTGTGAACCTTAGAGTAAAATGATTGGTTTTTAAATATTTCCATGTCGTGAAATGACATTGGTGTATTTGATTGGATAATTGCAAGAAATGGAAATTGTGATTGACTGGATCTAGGAAATCCGAACATTAGTTTATTTAATTGCTCGTGATGCTTCTAGTGTTTATTTGTTCTTTCTCGATGTTGGGAGAATAGAGTAAATGTTTTGAAGTCTTCCAGATAGGGGTTCGTTTATTGGTATGGGTTGTCGTTATGTTAGTCAACTGTTGTGTGTTGTGGAAAGTGCATATAGTTACACCATGTTGTTTCACCGGTTTTCTGAGCGGGGGATGAGTGTGTACCTCCTTGGGATTAGGAGAGGGTTATGTAATTTGTGCCTCCTTTGGAAGGAGTGGAACATGTTTGAACCTCCGGTGTTTTAGGAGTGGGTTTTGTACTTCTATTTCCTCCATAGTTTGGGAGGACAGATGGGTGGGTTATCCCGGTGCCTATTGTGGTTTTCACCGTGTATGTTGTCTTAGAGGTGAGCTGCAATGGGGGCCCGATGCACAAAGTGGTGTCAGGGAAACTCTTTGCAAGTTGGTAATTCAGTGATAACATAATAAACTTTTAGAAGCTTAGGTTGCATCAAACATTAAACAAGATTAATTATGCCTCGCTCATGGACCCAAGGGCTTATATAGACTTGGGATGAGACGAGAAGGCCTGGAATGGCAAGGTCATCTATCTTGTCTTCACGAGAGGTATTTTATTCTGCATGATTGAGCATGGGTGCCAAGATTTTGGTAGAGGCCACCAAGATAACCCATGGTGGGGGCCAGAGCCTAGGAAGATTCTTAGAGGATATCCCTTGATGAGCTATGCGATGACACTCTTTCTAAGTCAATAGTTTGTATTTGGTCTTTGTGACATTCTCAATCTATTTTATGTCTGGAAGCAATGTGACTTATGTCAGTGGTGTGAGAGTCATACTAGAGTTGTTCGTATGACCATTCAGTTCATGTGATGTGGTACTTGTATTTATTCTGTATCAGTTTTGTGTAGCCTATGTCTAGAGGTAGATGGTCTTGTGTAGGAATTCCTTGTTACTATCTCCTATCACGGAGATGAATATGCGGTTTCCATGGCCTTAACCATTAGGTCTTCTTCTTGTTTGTATGGTAGTGATTTCCAGTTGGAGAGCTCGTGGGACTAGTTCTTCATGTTTACTCTTTCAGTTATTATGGTAATTTTATACCCCTCTTTGTATCGAGGTGGAAGTTGTAATTATAATCCTTATATTTTGGAAGTATCTCATTCGGGGAATGAGAGTTGTAACCATATTGTAAAGTATATTATTGGGAATCATGTGGAACTCTTATGTCTCTGATTTAATTTTATCATGTATGGAATGTATGTGCAATTTAATTTGTCAAACAATTATATGTAATGGTTTTAATTCATGTTTCTTGTTTGGGTTGAAGTAAACTCGGTCTCATAACCTTAGGGGTTGTTGCATCATGTAGTGAACTTACTTGTTATTTGTACTTAAAAAAAAAAATTATTGCAATTGTGTTGTTAAATGCAACTTCCCCTAGGGTTTGATGGGCTTACATTCCCTTTAGATATAGACCCTTTATCTTTCTTTTATTCTCTCCATTTTTTATTTCTTTTTCGGTATTCCTCTAACAACCAACACAGATCCTTGACACTTGATACATTTTTTTCTATCTCAAATCCTTCAAGAGAAGAGTATTGACCACTTCTTCAAGTGTAAAATTAGTTGTAATACTATTGATTGCAACCACTAGGTTGTCCATTGATTTTGATAAAGAAATTAATAAATAAATACATCAATCCTTACCATCAATTCACACTCCTATAGATTGTAACTAGCTCACAATTGTATTGGACACATTGAGGTGATCTATGATTGAACCTCATTTATCATACTCACAATATACAACTTATTCCATAGAAAAATATTATTTATCAAGGATTTAATTTAGTTTAGGTTATCTAAATTCTTCTAGAAATTATCTATTGCAGTTTCTGCCAATACATTCAATAGTGTTGAATTTATCAAATATAGCTTAATTAGGCTTCTATTCATATTAAAAAGTTTGTTTCTAGATATCACTAACCATAGATCTTGATTGTATTAGTTTTGTTGATATCAAGGATCCTTCCAATACTAGTTATAATGATCACATTAGTTTTGTTGATAATAAGGATCCTTCCAATACTACTTAGAATTATCACATTGGATTTATTAAAAAATAAAAAGGATACATGCAACACATCCAACATCCATGGAATAAATAAAATATGAAACATGATGAAAATAAAGGAAAAATTTATATGCAAGAAAATATCAATTGCACACCATGGGGTGGAATTGATTGACCTTGGAGTTCCAATGAATATTGTTACTATAAGTCATGGTATTTATAGAGAATCAAAGTGAGAAAAAAATAAAAAAATAAAAATAATTAGATATACATTCTCATGATAATAATAAATATTCTAACAAAGAAACATCTACCAAATAATCTTAAAAATAAGTGCATGTAACATGAGTGACAACACCTTGTCTTGCTTCTCAAAAGATAACATCAAATTACTACATTAGTACTATTAATATATTTTTTACTTTGGTCTAAATAGTCAAACAAGGTTGCTCATGTTGTTTGGTCTTGTCCTAGAACCTTAAAAAATGGTTGAAAATGTTACAAAGGGAAAAAAAGAAAAAAGAAAAAATCTTAAATAATCTGTCTTGTTCATATTCTAAATCTTCAAGTGAAGTCATTTGTTAAAAGGAATCTTATCTTGTTAATGTCTCAACTTTGTCAACTCCACATGTATGTAGTGTGGAGGGAGTTTTGTGTGAAAATAATATGAGTCCAACTTGACTTGAGTGATATTTTTAGGGTTTTTGTTATGTTTTGGGTCACTTTCATGGAGTTCACAGTTTTCATGGTGTAGCGAAGACCATCAAAGCAAGAAAATATATCTAGAGGGAAAACCATACTAATATTTAATAATCTCATGTTCAGTTTCAATGATGAAGAATAAATATTTTGTTTTTTTTCACCATTATGTTCAGTTTCAATGCCATGAATACCTTGTTGCAGAGCAGATTGGATGTGAAAGTGTATCTATTTTGAAGGAAAAGGAGCTTAAAATTGTTTTATGGTCCCTTGAGATTGTCATTTACCACCCATGCAAGAGCACACACTTATGCATATGTGAGTTTCATTCTTGAAGGAGACAAGTACCTTTGAGGGTTTCATAAATCATGAGTAGTGCAAAAGATAGTATGGAGGTTCTTAGTCAAGATTGTGTAAAGAGAAGATTTTTTGCTTTATTTTTGTTTTAAATAGTAGCTTTAAGCATTTAATTATGATAAATCTTATGAATACATAATGAAAAGAATTGTTTTAGTTTTGTATAGTGAATAGTGTGTAATGTCCTTTTGTTTACCTTGTCTCCTTGTCAATAGTATCATGGTTCACATGGTTATTGATAGTGGAAGATATGATAAGAGAAAAGAGTCTAGGGTAAAGTGAAAAGACAAAGGACATAAAAAAAGGAATGAAGAATAGTCTAGGTTTGCAAGTACATCAACAATCCAAAAGTTCCAAGAACTCCTCATAGTAGGTCTAAGAAGTCCTCATGGAAAGGTACATAACAATTAGGTATGACAACATATCAAAACATGTAGTTGTTATAAAGAAAAGGGTGAAAAATATATAATGAGTTATGTCAAAGATAGCACTACAATATGGTCATAGGAAATGATGAACATGATATGAGGTATGGTAGTCATCATGTTCATTAGAAGAATTAGAAAACAATAGAAACAACATAAGAAATAATTTTGTAATAAAAATTCATAAGGACATTTCAAGGGTCACTCATACATTTTTGATGACTATGAAAGGGTTAGTGAACAAAGGAAAAGCAAAGATTACATTCATAAAGACAAGAGATGATAAAAGCCCATTCATTACAATGTATGACCTTTTCCTCAAGGTGCCATAATAGATGATAAAAGGGTAAAA
>VDFB02058242.1:334566384-334912416 GCA_007258455.2 Sequoia sempervirens
AAAAAGCTTAAACAAAGCTTAAAAGAGTTGGAAGAAATAAATAAATTGTTTTCAGACCCTACAACCTTAGACAGAGCAGCAAGGTATATGGCATCCATCTTCAGGTCTACATCACAGAACAAAGAGACAAAGGAACAAGAGGTCACTACAGTATCTAGAAGCCTCTACGATGAATTCTCAACAGTTAATGACTAGCGTATAGTTGATCCTATGGAGAGAAAAATCTAGACCTTGGAAGACAAAGTGTACGAGGATATGGCTTCTACAACACCTTCTGAGACGTCCTATGAGATACATAGCGGTAGTACCTTAGATGTTGATGTGCACTAATGACAGCACACATGATGTTGTTGATTATGAGGGAAGTGATGCTGATTCAGCCTCATGCTATAATTTGGATTTGGATGGAGAGAGAGGTGGTTCAGGAGATGGAACGTGAGATGTATGGTTATGATCAGTTTGGAGGTGTTCAGTTTGTGAACAATCCTTTGTTCGAAGCGGACACTACTATGGCCTATGATAATCCGCTTTTTGAGTTGGATGTTGATTGCACTCTAGACCCTAGTCTTGAGTTGAGTAGCGATAGAGATGTTTGGAGTCCTGCTAGTGCACCGGGATGTCAGACGCAGCTCATAAAAGAGTTTTTTGATGTGTACACGGTGCGGAGCACATACAATTTCACGTTTGATCCAAATCTACACGACTTGTTTCAAGTGCACAGTTTTGATATGCACGTGCTCAACATGTTGGATGACAGCATATCTCGTGCAGTTATAGGGAGCAAGTGTTGCGAGCAGTTTGACTTGCTTCCTTATGGGTTTCTCTCTCCTATGACCGATGGTATTGAGGTTGACAAGGTACAACATGATGATCTAGCCTCTTTCTAAGGAGAAGATGGCATTCATATTAGAGATGCCGTGTTTGGAAAATCTTCTACCTTGTTCTCTCATGATGATTATTATTTGATTCAGGACTTGGAGACTTGTTGCGTTTTGGAGATACGAGGTATCAAAGTGGCACAATGGGAAGTGATAGGTATTGGCTTTCCAACAGTGTGGTTGCATCAGATTCACCATCACAGTTTTGGGATTGAGATGATTCAGCAGGTTGTGCTAGTGCTGGTGTTACAGAGGTTGTTTGGTGATTGCAGGGACATTACACAAATCTACCCTTAGGATTCGGGTGGACTTATGTTTTACTTTGCTCCTGAGATTGCTTGGGGACAAGCAATTTCAGGGAGGGCGGACTGTAATGTCCCCTTTTTAGCATGACCATGACTGTGGATGGTTTAGCCTATTCCTGACCCTCGTAGGCTAGAGCAAATGGTTAGGGGGTCTTATTTGGCAATATTTGGTATAGCTTCGCCTCCAGTGATCAATGAGAGTTCAAATCTGACCTTCGTTGGACTCAGTTTGGCACACTTACTATTTATAGTAAGTGAATATTTCAGGACAATCAGGGTTTCTATCTATAGCAGGGCACCTGAACAGGCTTCATTTGTAGTGCCAATCCTTTACACCATTGGTTTGATCAGATAATGAGGGATTTCAATGGTTGATAGAGAGGGACCCTTACTATTTTTAGTAAGGCAATTGGATGTGCAGTGGATGCAATGGTTAACTCCTTGGTTCAGACAGAATCAAGAACTAATGAGTATTTATGGAGTTATGTTATTTTAATTATTAATCAAGTATAAATCAAGAACTATTGAGTATTTATGGAGTTATTTTAATTATTAATAAAGTATTACTTTATTAATAATTAAATATAAAGTGCAATTATAATGAGCAATGGGGCCATGATCCTTATTTAAGTGATTTTTAAAGTGACTAAGAATAATTAAAATATTTAAATGTTATTATAAAGTTATAATGTAACTTTATAATAATAAAGTCACTTTAATTTTATAAAGTGC
Source organism: Sequoia sempervirens (assembly GCA_007258455.2). NCBI lineage: Eukaryota > Viridiplantae > Streptophyta > Pinopsida > Cupressales > Cupressaceae > Sequoia > Sequoia sempervirens. Next base: position 334,568,300 of record VDFB02058242.1, read on the forward strand.
GTTAAGTGAAAATTAAAAGTGGGAATATATCTTTTATCCCACATTGGCCAGGAAAGTGTTTGAGCTCTCACAAGAAAAGAATAGAAGGGACTTAAGAGCTCATTCTCAGGCATCCAGAATTGATATTGATATTTGATAATTTCTCTTGTGGAGCCGAGGGCTTCTGTGGTTGTTCACATTTGTCTTTGGGAACGAAAACTCCCATTGATAGCATAACTAAGGAAGTGAAATATCTTCTAAAGGGTTGCTGATTGAAAGGGATACCTCAGTCCTTTCATCAAGTGCTTTAATTGTGGCCAAAGGGCCAATTTTGCATATGTTGGTTTAAGGTTCGATTGAATGATATTTTGGAGAGTTTGGCTTCATCGATTTTGCATTGAGTGGCTGGGTTTACATCTTGTGCAATCAACTTTGTATATCAGGCATTTTCAACCATTCATAACAACTTGTTGGTGCCACGATTTTACTCATATCTTCCATCTTTGACATCGATTCTTCCATTGACTTGTTGTATATCATTCCTTGATGGTGTATGATGATTTCAAAGGCATTTGAGAAGGGTTTCTGTCAGAAAACGAATTAAATTAGAAGTCTGATATATCTAAGCAGGGGTGGCCAGTTAAGGAGGGTGATTTCTTCATAGAAGCCCTTTAAAATTCTAATAAAATTTCTGAGGCATTGTTGGGAGGCTAGGAGGCTAGGTGCCAGGGTTTTAAAGACAAATTCATTGCAAGTAAGAAGGATCAGACCATTTTTGCCCAGACAGCCATCATTTCCAGGTTTTCACATATGTAGTTATTTTTCATCATTTCATGACTGTATTCATTACTGGCTTCATAAGCATTTTTGGCATTGTATTAGAAGGTGTTGCATCAAGCATCCCATAGTTTTTAGCATGCTGCTGTAGGTGAACTTCATAATCAGATTTGGGCATTGTATGAGCTCTAAAATGTGAGCCAAGAGACTTGGCATATTGGCATGTAATTGGGATTGCATTCAAATCAATGGAGTTATAAGTTGCTGGCTGCATATTCATTGTAATATTCTTTCATGAGCATTTCTTAGTTTGTATGCCAATTGTTTGACGAAATGCCAATTGGCTGTAGATGCTTAATTTGCATATAGAAGTCATTTATGTGCATAGTAAAAGAGGAAAATAAGTCATTGATGCATTTAGATTGTTGATAGATCATTATAGCATTAAATTACAAGCATTTAGAATAGTTTGACATCATTCACAAGTCATCAAAGCAAACTGAAACACAAATCAGCAAGCAAGGACTTTGCACACCAACCGTTTGGAAAAATTACAAGGGCAGAAAATTGAAGAGTTTTGAGTCAGCGTGGGCTAGGCTCATTACAAACACTGGTTTCTAATTCCATTGTATGATTCCATTACATGTGGCCAATAATTAGTTCTGATTTTTTATAAAAATCCCAACCCTATTACAAAGCAGGCCTGAAGGCTACAAAGAGAAAAACCAAAATAAACTAACCAAAAGCTAACAACAGAGCAGAGAAAAGCAGCACAAAAACAACAAACAATAGGAAAACCACCAGTTACATCATGTCTTTTGGGGGAGACACATTTCCCCAATCATCAAATAGGAAATTAAATATATGTTTGTTAGTTAGGAGTGGTCCCAATCTTTATGTCAGAGTTGATTTTGTGGATTGGGTCTTTGATGAGCAACACTTTTGGCTTCTATTGAAAAGAATATTTCGTTCCTCTTTTTCCCACTTCACTAATTTTATGTTATCTTTATTTGTTTATGTGCTCTTCTTGAATCCTACTACTTTATGTTATTTTTTATCAGGTTAAAAGCCTTTAGTTAGCCTCCTTTGTGTTGCTAATGGCAAGAAGCTCACACTAGGCTACATGTAGTAGGGATAAAGCCAAGGAGACCATTAAAGCCATATATGGTGGGGTTGACAACAAATACTATCCCATATGAGAAATTATTCATCAATGATGGCACATATGACAATTTATTGCTTGAATCTATTGTTCCAATTTTGCTCGAAGTCCAAGGCCAATGAAAAAGTTGCTGAAAGTTGTACTTTTCAATTTCTTGTGTTATTGTCAAACAATGAGCTTGAATTTTTTTTCAATTTTGGTCTCATTTTAGATGTATGGTAGGAGAGATTTGGTATTAAGGTGCTAAACCTTCAAAGGATTGTTGTACATGTCATGTGCCAACCATGCAACACACCAAAATACAAGTAGAATTGGAGTATTCTTTTACAGATACACTCCAAGAAGTGCAATAAATTGATTGTGCAAAGACTAAATAATCTTGTCTATGATCATTACAACTTTTTCCTTCACACAAGAAAATCCTAAACTCAGATTTATTTCCATTGCATTGGAGGAAGTTGATCAACTATCAGATTGGATCACCAAGGCTGCAAATCCTATGCTTATTGAGGATGGCCACACATGGGTTGGTCAAGTTGAGATTAACGGAGAGGTGGTAGTAGTAGAGAGAATGTAAGAATATCCCTTAGATGTTGCTAACAAATGCAAAGTTATTACAGTTGCAGTAGCATCAAGGACATGTGTAATGTCCCCTTCTCAAGCCTAATCAGTTTGAAGACCATTAGCCTATTTCCTGAGTTCCTGTGCACTAATTGGTAAAACAAGGGGACTCCAAAGATCTTGGAGGACACAGTTTCAGAGTTACAAGGTTTCTTTTGTTGGCAATGAGCTTTGTGGGCAATCTTGATCTAAATGACTCTTTTTGAAGTGCTTTATGACTTTTGGGGTGTTTTCCAAACTTCTTGGAAAGCATGGCTATTTATAGTAAGTCACCTAATTGGCTTCTCTATTCACCTATTGCCTCAATATCATATCGGCATGGTCAAATTTGGATTCTAATGTGTTCTAACTTTTCACAACTTGGGTGAGTTATTAAGTTATTTAATTAATATTTCACTAATGTTGTCTAATGTTGAGAAATAATTAAAGGACAACTTAGTGTGATAGCTCATTAGAAAGGTGATTAAATGTTGCACATAATGAATTATTTAATTTAAAGCAAAAAATGTTTTTTCGAAAAAAAAAAGCAATGAAAAAGAAAGAAAAAAACGAAAAATGTTTTTTCGAAAAAGCAATGGAAAAGCAAAAAAGTGCTTTTCCGAAAAAGCACAAAAAAAGCTATAAAAAGAGGTGTTGGGGGCTCATTTGGATATGCTGAAGAATGATAATGTTATGTTGCCGAAATGGCTTTGGTTCTCTTCAATCTTTGAGGATGAAATCCCTCATAGATTTCTAGTTTCAGAATTGCAAGATATTCCACAGCGAGACTATGGTGTGATTCCAACCAGGAATCACCATTGGAGCTGCTTTGAAGTTTCAGTTTTGGTTTTTCAGTATGAATATTTTGATGATGTGATGAGTCATTAGAGCTGTTTGGGAACATGGTTCTAGCTTGCATTCACTTGGGACGCATATGGGAGTGATTTGGTCACTATTCCGACTGTAACAACAAGGTTTCAGACCTCTTTCAAACATGCATCAGCCATCTAATTGCCAATCTTTGAGGTATATCTGACATATCCATGACGGGTGGTTAGTTTTTTGATGTTGTGATACATGTGAGGGGTGTTCTATCAATTTCTTTCATGATCATATTTGAACAGCAGATATGTATTTGGTTTGGAATGAATTGTAATAGGAAACATTGTAACACCGGGTGGTAGTACCACCAATGATCTTGCTCTTATTACTTCTTGTTACTTACCCCACTACATAAGTGGCTCTTGTTACTCATCCCACTACATAAGTGACTTTGTTACTCACTCACCACTGAAAGGTGGAAGAGTTGCTTATTTCTTGTATTCACTCACCACTGAAAAGTGGAAGAGTTGGCTTTACATTTCCTTTATTGTATAAGCTTTCCCACTAAAAAGTGGAAGTGCCAAGCTAACCCCACTGGATAAGTGGATTACTTTCAACTACTTCATTTGCAAGTATTATTGTAATCATGTACACAATATGCTCTCACTCCCATACTGGGAACTTGGTGATCAAAAAGTGTAAAGGAAAGTTGTTTAGAAATTTCCATTTTGTTGAGCTAACAAGATTTTCAAAAAGGGTAGGGTGATTATTAGTCTACAATGTGAGTACAAAAGGCACTAAAGAGTTAGTAATGTTAGGTAGAGCTGTAAAATCTCCTTTCTAACATATTTCATGACTCCATGATGTAGTCATTGTTTTTGGTGCCATAGATATACTAATCTATGAGCTCTATACACCAAAAAACTCTTATGAATATTTATAAATTTATAAAACTTGTTTCCTTTAGCTCAAATCCACTTTGTACTTATTTGTTTAATGTATACTTTAGTATGTGAGCAAAGAAGCACATAATTGATTAGCTTTTAGGCCTTAAAGTTGATTTCAAGATAGTAGATAGAAAATAATGGGTTTATTAAAAAATCTCCATATATCACTTTTTCTTCAATTTTTTTGGCTATGCCAAGTCCAAGTCTAAATTTGTATATCAAATTTGTGTCAAGCTTGAGATTGGTACGTATGGCTTTCTTTCATACGTTGAGGATATATCCAATAAGATTTCCAAAGTTCTATAGAAAAAAAAGCATTAATTGTTCATTTGAACTACATAAGAATGTTAGGAATCCGATCCCCTTCCTAAAAGATCAAAGATAATTTCTTCACAACATTGGGATCTATAAAATAAAATGCTCCTTCAAAACTCCGTACAGGAACGACACTCTAATGGAACAAGGATCCGAATATGCTAAATCCAATTTTTTCAAGGAATTTAAATACAACATAACCAGCAATAGTTAACTGGATTAGCGTTAGCCTCAAACTAAAAACTGAACTTGAAATGAAAACTACTCAACGTCAAGAATGTGCACTCAAGATCCCACTGAGGGCGAGGTGCTAACATATGACGGAGTGAAGAAATTTGAAATTATAAACTGATAGGCGGATAACCAGCCATGAAAAGCATTTCCACACTACCACCAAACAGTGGGGGGAAAAGATTACAATAAAAACAATTCATCCGCTGCGGCGGGCATCCACAGAGCTGTGTGGATTCACCACTATGAAAGTGGGTATAAGAGAGTTACAAAACAGATTGTCCACACTGGCGGTAAACCATCCAGGGGAAATTTAATGATAAAACAGTAAGTAATTGCAGAACTGAAAGATTGGTTGGATTAGTAATGCTTAATCTCAACCTTACAAATTAAACTCTGCAGATTACAAATTACAATGATAAGGAATGAATCTTAGATATGAAGTATGAACTTTTACAATGATATAACACTCAAATACTGAAGTATAAGATTAGAAACTGGAAATTGAAACAATCTGATATAAAAATCAGAATTCTGGAAATTCAACCAGCAAACTGTGAATTCATGAAATGCTCATAAGTTGATCAATTTACCTCCGAATGATGAGATATCAGTTGCAAATGCTTCCTAGAAGTTTGGCGCCCAAGATGCATTCCAGAAACGAACACCAAAGATTCCAGATTATTTAGCACGAATCCCAATGCTCTTCTAAATGGTACGGCCTCCTTAGAAAATCGATTTTGCAAGTAAAAAATAAATACTTGGAATTAAATTCCAATTCTTTGTGGAAGGTGGCGCCTTGTATCAACAATTGATTTGCCAAAGTACCCAGAACGGAAATAAAATCACTCCAATAGATATGAACAAAAATCAGCTTCAGCTGTTGATAAACCAGGAAATCAAAACTGTGAAAATACTCCAAAAATTCTTCAATCTTGATGCTCAATCTGCTAGTCTGATGTTGAGAAGCAGCAATGTAGCCAACTAGGTGTTATATTGCAAACACGAAATTGGATGAGAGGCTAGGAGGTAGACATCCTCGAAGCAATATGTCAATTGTCATTTCGACAGCATAACTTTAGCATAATTTTCATGGATGAAATGCTGGAGCAAAGACCCTGAATAAATAAGAGCTCACAAACTCTTCAAATGCCTGAGAAGCAGATCAAAAGACACAGGAGACCCTTCAAATTCCCAAAAACTTTCAACTTCTCAAGGTGGCGTCCAAAATTGCATCATAAGAATTTTCACTTTATTTTAAAATTCACTTTTAGAAAAGTGGCGTCTATTTTCCCAAGGCATAATATTCATGATAAAAAATTATTAAAACTCTCCATGAAGGCGTCACCCTTCAAGGTCCCCTTTTTAAACACAACTTTAAGTTGTTCAACTAGGCCAAGGGGGTCAACTGCATAATATAACCTTAATGCCTTATTTCAACATAAAAATTGTCTTCAGAGGGCAAATAAGAACTGCAATTAAATGCTCCAACTGGAAATGAAGTACTGAAAGCTGACAAACACCATACTGCTTAAAATAGAATTTACTATAAATAGTAAACTCACAGAAAATGCCAAGGAACCTCCGAACTGGAAACCCTAATTTTACCTCATTCATGCCTACAGGTTCCCGGAATAGGCGGATGAGTGTCACAACGGATTACTGATGATGGGACATTACAAGGATCAAAGAACATGGTGTTAACATCAAACACGAGCATATTGGAAAATCAACTCTTGCCAAACATTCATCCAATACCAAACAACACATATGCTAAGAAGCTACCAAAATCCTTGTGAAAAAAAAATAATAATGGAAGAGGAAGCTAAGTGAAGCAATTGAAATTGACAAGCTCCCACATAGTTTGCAAAGAGATGAGGGAAACCCTCTTAGACACAATTTTTGTATTTCCTCTTGATTGTCATTGTTCTTTCCTTTACAAATTCATTTCTTCTCTCTACCACATTTATTCCACCATTTCTTGTTCTCCTCAATCTTCGACTCTTATTGTTTTTCATGTCTTTCAAACTTTTTCTCATTTATCTGTTTCGATTCTCCCTCTTCAGATTTCATCTTTTCCCATTCTATTATTGTTTTTATGATCACCATTTCTCTTGTCATTTTTATTTTATTTTCTTCCTTTTTTACTTCATCTTTCTATGGAATTTAATATCTTAATCTTTTTTCTCTTTCAACCATCTTTACCTTTATCTCAATTAATTTTTCATTTTTACTTGTACCAATTTATTTATAATATCATCGTTCTACTTTTATTTTACCACTAACCCACCTTATTGTTCTCTTCATTTTATTATTTCCACCTTTAACTTACAGCCTGTCATGTCCCCTTTTTTGATTAAACCAAGGAAATAATAAAAATAATATCTTAAGTTGTTCCAATGACTTTATTTTATTTAAAGAGCAACTTAATATTATTTTATTATTAAAAAGAAAGGTCCAATAAAGTGTTTTTAAAAAGAGGGTCGCCAAAACAAAAGGGCCAACTGAAAAAATTCAATTAAAGAGCATATTCTAGACACTTTCAAAAGGAGGCTTAAATTAGTAAATAAAGGAATATAAAAGGAGGAGCTTGTCTGGGGAAAATATGGCATTCTAAATATTTCATCAGTTTGATTTTTCTAATAGCTTGGACCTTGTGTTCATCTATTAGCTCCCAAGGACGAAAAGCCTTGGTGTGCAGATGTATAGAGAACAAAACCCTCGTCTATAGAGGTGATTTCATATTCCATTCAAGGATCACATTGGTGCTGAATGCTTCCAGTTTGATGAGTTGAAGATTTATAGATTTTGGGATTTGTGCAGAAAGTTCCAGATTGAGTGCAAGATTTCAGTTTGGTTTGTGGGTTTCTAGTTAATAAGATCTACATTTCCAAATTTAATTGCAGGGTTTCAATGTAATATCTATTAGTTGTGAAAGAGTTATTATTGGTGCAGCTTAATTTGTGTAGAGTTAATTTTATTGCTGCATATAATCTTATTTGCTACTTGTGTTGGAAGGTCGGTGCCTTTGTCCCCTTGGATAGGTTGGTGCCTGTCCAGCCCATCGTGGATTCGTGACATGGCTTAACTACCTCCCATTGATCTTGTATAAATCTGGCGTTTGTATCTGGCATTGCTAAAGCCATTGTAACAAATGGTATCAGAGCAAGGTCACGGGTTTGAATCCCGTAGTCGCACTTGGGGGGGGCATTGTTGGAAGGTTGGTGCCTTCATCCCCTTGGATAGGTTGGTGCCTATCCAGCCCGCCGTGGATTCGTGACATGGCTTAACCGCCTCCCATTGATCTTGTATAAATGTGGCCTTTGTATCGGGCATTAACAGGTCAATCTTTTGGCACAACGGTAAAGCCATTGCAACACTGTGTGCTTGGAATGGTCGCACCTTTATGAATAATATTCCTGATTGTGAATTAGCAGCTTCATGAATCAGCAAAGGGTGTCATGAACTTCCTAAAATCTACTGCAAAAGACAAAGTTTATCTTAAACCCTTCTTAGCCATCCCATATTGATCAGATGTTATGATAGATATAATATTATTTGTGAGTAACAAGAGGATAAGATGAAGGAGCTTACATTAATGAGGCAAGGTTTGACAAACTTCCTGTTGGTCTTTCATACACTTCAACCCAACAAAAGAAGACAAAATAAGGGGGTTTCATTTAATATCATGTGGGATGCAACTTATGATAGTAGTTTCCATATCACTATTAATTCCTAATCACAGCCTTGGGAAATATAAAGAGACTTCCGTACAGTTCTGGGTTGTACCATAATACCTGCTGCAGCTATCCTAAGATTGGGATTAAGCTAGAGCAGGCTAAATACATCAAAATTTAAGGAGCCGTCAATACTGCTATAGAACTGCAATAAGTTTCCATCAGTCCGTACTACATCAGAGGGTCATCTGTACCAAATTACAGGATCAGATGAGTAAGTAATCTGTTATTTCTCTTCAGCAGGGTAATTATCAGATTTCCAGCAGTTTTAAGATTCCAAAACCAGGCCATTCATCAGTCCGTTCCAATACTAACAGTGTGGGTAATGTTTGCATTTGATAATCATCACTTAGGAGTTTGTATTGCTGTCATCAGCCGCATATTACAAGTTTGATATAAGGGTTTGCACAAATAACATTGTCTCAGCAGTAGTGAGTGTCTGTAGAAGCTAGTGAATCATTTCAATATTCGAAAGTGTTTGTTTATCAGAATAAAATTCTCAGTGTAGATCCCTGTGCAGTTCTCTACTAGTTTTATTCTGTTGTAATGTAGTCTTGGAAGGCATTGCCACCAGATCCCTTTCAAGTATTTGTATTGGCATTGTGATGGAGATTAATGACGTAGCTGCCAAGCTCTGCACATTATTATTTAGTTTGGTAGTTACATGTATTGCTCTGGAAGGCTTGCCACCAAAAGTGAAATTAGTTGGTTATGTTCACATCCCAGTTACAGTATGCTCTCACATTGCCCACATTGGGATCTTGGTGCTCAGAAAGTGCAAAGGTTGGTGTTCTGCTATTGAAAATTTGCAAAGTGAGCTAATATTCCAAATAGGGACATTACACGTCCCCTAAACATTTCCAACCCAAATATTTTAGCATTTCTTTTAACTTTGTTTTAACTTACCATTTTCTGTGCTTTTTGGGCCCTTCTTATAAAACGAAATCTGCAATCCACCCATCATTTTTCATCCTAATGAAACATAATGCAAAAAAAAACTCACAGTTTTTTCTAGAAGTATTTCAGTCATTACCATGATCCATTTAGTTTTGTTTCTCTTATGATGTTATAAATTGTAAACTGGAGCATTGAATTATTATTCTGTGTCCCTCTCCCAAAAGAGTAAAAAGAATTTTTCTAAATATCACCACATCAAAAATGTGGATTCTCTTGATAGACTACCATAAACTCCTTAGCTTCTTGTAGTATTTCTTAAAATTAGATATAGAGTTTCATGAATCCTTTGATCTCTCCATTCGCAGGAGTATGTTTTTCAATATGCAATAAGGCAAGTTTGTCTTCAGCATGTCATCAAGTTAATCAAGTTCATTGATAGAATTCATTGAATGGATTGAACTTAAGAGATGCATATGCATAATATGGATTTAAGTGAGAAAGAAAAGACAGAAAATATGTCACAAAGATACCTTGGACATCTTAGATTTGGCTTTTATTTTTGGAGCATTGAGCTCAAGTTCTTCTTCTCGCTCCAGCTCTCTCTCTCTTGCTTCAAGGTTTTGTTCCAAGTAATACTGAAAAATCCCAAAGAACTCGCATTTTTAGACATTATCAACTTCATAAAATAGAGAAAACACGATGAAACTATATACAATGTACATAATATCTACACTAATATTTTGACATCATTTGTATGCCAAACTAACACAAAAGTAAGAATGTCTGAAAAACATATAAAATAAAATGAGATGTTTTAGACTTTAGAGTTAGACCATTAAGATAACAATGAACTGAAAACAAGGTTGCTTTATTTATATGCAAGAACTTATAATTTTATTCAGTTATTTCTTTGCCTACCTTTCTTAAACAAACATAATTCCTTGAATGAAGAACGCAATGCTCCCACTTAATCAGGATTTACACAATTGGAAAATTTAAAGTACAGGAAATCGTAAGGTACTTACATTATAATCACCAACATAATCATTTAGCATTCCATCCTTCACCTCCACAACTCTATTGACTATTTGTTTTAGAAAGTATCGATCATGAGACACAGCAATTACTGTTCCACGATACTCTCTTATTGCCTCCTGATCATTCAATTACAGGCAATACATCAGTTACAAGTGTAAATTTCTAAGTCAAAATAAAATGCTTGGAAAAATAAAGTTATGCATGTAGAGTAGCAGGAGGAATCTCTTAAGAGCAATCTTTAGTTTTCACCTCAAGCATCTCCTTTGTTGGTATGTCAAGATGATTAGTTGGCTCATCCAGTACAAGAAGTGTTGAAGGTGTAACCATGAATTTACAAAATGCCAACCGTGCCTGAAATATTGCACTTAGATGAATGCTCAGTATACTTGTATATATCATTTCTTTGTTACTAAATTAAAATCTGAAAATCAAAAAATGTGCGAAAAAAAATTATGGAGTAACTTTGTGTAGAAGTAAATGATGCTTGAAAATTTGAAACAATGTAGCAGCAACGAAGTTACAACAAATAGATTGTGAAAAACAATACAACATACAGCGAAGAGCTCCAACAATAACAAACAATATGGAAATCAATAACAGCATGCAAAACTTCAATATAGAGGTACATTTATTTTAGCTTCCTCAAGAATCCATCAACAGTCTTCTTTAAAAATCCTGGACCATAGATCCAGATGGGGTTTACCAGAGAAGTCAAGCATATTGGAAATAAAAATGACAAATATAAGCAACTACAAAACTTTATTTTCCCATACAGAAAGTGGTGGGTTATGATCTTCCCACGATGACAAAAATTGTGAGGGAAAGATGTAATGACCCTGCTCAAATCTGATTGAAAAACTTGATTTTGGCCTTGTACCAAACACTTTGCATATAAGGGTCATAAGGGGCAAGGGACTGATATAACATTTCAGTTTGCTTTAATGGTCTTTTCTTCACTTAGCATCAATGAGAATGTTTGCAAATGATTCTAATTTGTCTAAACAATGTCCTAACATGAATGTGCAACTTATTTTGGCAATATTCAATGCATATATATGAACTAAGCATGAAAAATGATCACCTACAACCAACTGGTATTTTAACAAACATTGGTATGCAAACTAACAAACTAAATACAAATGATACTGAATTGCTCAAATGACACCAGCAACTTATATCTCCTTAATTGCAATGAAATTTCTAATACAATGCTCATGAAATATGGCCAAGACTCTTGGCATTTACATGGATTACAAAATATGATAATGCTGGTATAATGCACACCTACAGCTGAAACTTATAACACCTAAAATGCAATGCTAACATGAATGATAAACAAAGGAACCTGGAGAAATGATGATGCCTTAGAAGAGAGCTGATGAAAGAATCAAGTTTCAAGCAAAATGAACTCCTCTTAGGCCCCAATCGAAGCTTTCACCCAGCCGCCCCTGTTCTTGCCTGGCAATACTTTAGATAAATAAATGCAGCAATTAAACTCCACCTCTTGGCACTTGAAATGATTGGTGGCAATAGCAATTGAATGCAACAATACCCAGAACCATAGGATGCTTCAATGATGAGATATGAACAAAAATGTCTTGCCAATGGTGCCCTTGCTGTAGTATATCAGACCACTGAAATTATTTACCAGCAACCTGATAGCTACTCCAAAATACTCCAAAACAATTGCCAAGCTCTCCCAAGATGAATGCTCAAATACCCACAAAGAAATAATGCACGAATGAGGCCATACAAGCAAAAATCTGAATATGATATGCAAAATCGTGGCTCCAGTATGCAGACTTATATGACTGAAAATATTATATCAGAACTTCTGGCAATGACTGAATGAATGCAATCAACCTCCTCAATGCAAAATTGACGAAGACTATGAACTCCAAAATGTCTCCAACAATGCTCCAAAACAAAGCATACAAAAACTTGGCCAAAGGCCACTAAGTTTTTACAATGAAGCTCAAATAGAAAGTTTGAAGTAACTTTCTCCCAGCTGCAATAATTCAAGTGATATTTCACACCCTCAAAATTGCTCACCAATTGAGAGTTTTCGTTCTCAATGGCCAAAGACAACTGCAGAAACCCTAGGCTCCACAACCATCAAACATCAACATCAACAACAACAAATTTGGATGATGAGAATGAAGCCCATGATGTCTATTTATACTTTTTCCTCAAGAGGTCGGCCTCCTTCTAGAACTTTCCCAAGTCATCTTCTAGAAGGAATATTATTTTATTTTATTTTATTATTTTATTATTTTGCACTTTATAATAAAATAATTATTCATAACATAAAGTGCAAACATAACATTACTTTATAACATGAGGTTTCTAAAAATAGAAACATATCAAGAAATCATTAGAACACCTCCATATGTAACTGAATCACGAAACAAGCCAACCAATCAACTGGGTATCCTACCAAAATCTCTTATCAAGCTCCATTAGCCTCACGAGATCGGAATAGGCTAATTCCTCTAAACTCCATCCCTCATGAAAAAGGGGACATTACAAAAGATAGCTTACAAAGTATTATATGAACCAAAAGCTTTGATAATTCAAAACAGGTTTTCAGGTGAAAGTCGCCAGGTTGATGTGTTTGCACTTTCCTTCTCACTAGTACTCGTATCAGTTAGAAGTGTTTGTGTGTTTTGGGGTCCCCTTGTCTTGTGGTTATTACTATTATACATAAAGATTAGATGGGGGAAGCTTATAAGGTTTTACAGGCACTAAATGCTTTGCAAATTCAAAACAGGTTATGGGATGAAAATCCCTGGGTTGATGTGTTTGTATATTCGGTATTCCTTCTCACTGGTACTATTGTTCGATAGAGGTGCTTGTGTGTTTTGAGGGTCCACTTGTTGTGTGGTTATTACCGTTATACATGTAAAATAAAGATTAGAGAAGAAATCAAATACATGGCTTAACACACTGCTTGAAAATCCCTCAAAAATAAAGATCTAATTAAAAGTTGACGATGGCAGATCCAATGAATTTACAAAAAAGATGAGTGTTAAGTTGTGATTGTCCTACTTTGACAACAATTTTGAGTAAAGAGACACTTAGAAGGTATTACAATTGTGAGACAAGGTAGCTTATGAGGCATTACAATTGTGAGACAAGAGAGGCTTACATGTTTTGAGACATTAAATACAAGCTTTGAGCTGAAATTCCCTCACAGGGTTGACTTGTTGGCATCTTCCTTCACATTGGCACTAACATTTCTTAGGGGTGCTTGGATAAAGGTTGAAGAGGAAATGGCTACTCATGGAAATTGGTCATCAAAGAGCTCACTTAATACACATGATTAAAAATCCCAAAAAATAAAATAAATAATTTAAGTATTTGATTGTGAAAGCTCCATATGGTTTGCAAACAAAATATTTTTCCCCTAAAGAACAAGTGTAAAAAGAAGACCAGTAAAGACAAGAAGAATATTAATTGCCACCACAGCACCCTTGATGGTAACGACCTTCTAATATTTAGTGATAACAGAAAGAAGGATAAAAACCCATCACTGCAAGATGTATGAAACTATTTGGGCAGAAAATAGTCAAAAGAAAAAGGATTATTTGGTTAGATATTTTCCACCTATCATGTGTGATGCTGTAAGAAAATGGTAAAAGAAAATTATGCCGTTCATTTAATAGTTTACAAAATAGATTGACCTTTGAGCAGGTTTGGAAACAAATTTAAGCTTATGCATAATAATATTAAGGTGATAGATCAAATCAACCTAATGTCATGTCCCCGATTGAGCCTTAACTTCATTCCGGCAGGAAATAGTGTTTATCAACACTAAAGTGAAATTTGAATTTTAAATAATAAATAATAATAATAATATACTATTAAGTAATTAATAAATAATAAATAATAAATTTAAATTATTGATAAAATAACATAAACTCTTTGGCCGACCTATTGGGAGGCATCTTGTGATCAAGTATTTATATGTGCTCATCGCCTGAGTTTGATATCACGAATTTGGGATTGGATCTTTGCCTAACATCGGTGAGGACGTAGTCACTCACATGTGGGCACTTAGGTACAGGACATAGTTGCTGGCCTGAGGAATTCATGTTAATTCACTATTCCTTCAGCATTCACTCATCTCTAGGTTTCATGTATTTGTATACAGGAGGCGGATCAAGCTCTAAATAGCGAATGTACCATCATAGCCGAGTTAACACACACCAAATTCAATGAACAGGGAAGCGATCACTGTCTCAAGCGATCAAGCCGAGCCTAACGGCTCTGGTCGGGTGGACACGCACAAGCTCGTTCATTAGTGGCCACGCTTCAGGCTACTTCCAGCATCATTCATCGTGGGAGATTCCTGGAAATTGAAGCGTTAGCACAAGAATCGCGTCATCCCTCAGGCCCGTATCATAGGCGCGGAGTATCCGCAATCACAAGACTCAAGCAAATATCATCCATACCATCAATTCTGTGGTGGCGATAGATCCATCTGAAGAAACCCGATCTATATTCGTCAAGGCGCAATCAACAGTTCGGGTATCCCCTTCAGAGGCATTCCGTATCACTTCCAGTTACCAGTGCGTCCCTTGGATGATCAAATCACGGCACTCTCCTAGTAGCGACATCACACCAGACACCCAGCAACTATCAGGCGACATCCACATTAAGCATTCCAGCTTCAGAAGAGCGATTGGCATCTCCCGGATTTCACAATCGAGAGATCCCTGCTTTGGTCGTTTGCACTCATCTGAGCGATTGGTGTCATCTGCATGGAGGCATACTGAATGTGAACATTACGACCCGGCTTTGTATTTTCATCGGGATTCTAGAGTACATCGTCATATTTGTATTTGAATTTTGTGTTACTCCTTATGAATTGACTTTCACTTGAGTCAAGGATAATAATATAAGTTTCGCTATGGTGTTTGTTCTTTCATACAATCTGCTGCTATTTGGTATTCTACGCAATTATCATTGGATTGACTCTTTTTTTCGGTGAATCCACATTGGTTACTTTTCTGGGAATTTAGCTTGATATGTGAAGTGTGAATTGAAGCAATTGTTGTTGTGTTTTTGTATAAGCTAAGATTGATTATTGTTTCCTGTGCGCGAGCTGGGCTAGGCATTTTACAGTGGTATCAAAGCCATGACCCTGCCAGCCAATGGGTTTGCATATTAAAAGAAATCATGGAGCATTGTGAAGAGATACTACAGGAAATTCTCCAACTTCAAGAGAGATCAAGGGAAACATTGGAAGAGCTCAAGTTAGCATTCAAAGGATGGGAGTTGAAAAGAAAAGGAGACAAGGAAGCAAACAGGATCATTGATGAATATGAAAGTCTACAAGATGATTTCAAGAATCGCATGTCCTTGGACTCTTATGTGAGCCTATTTGGAAGCGTCGAACCAAGCAAGAAAGATGTGTGTGACTACATTTTGGAAACAAGAAGAAAGGGGGAACAAGCCAAAGTTGTCATCGACACAAAGGAAGAGCTGCCACCTTGCCACATACAACCATATCAAGGTACTGATTCTTTTGTTGAGCGTAATGTTTCATCATCATCTAAGGAAGGCGAAGTGGAGGAAGAAGACAATGTTACCGAGGCACTGACATGCGAAGGACAATCTCATGAGGAGGTGCAAGAGGACATTATAACCAGGTATGATGATCATGAGGATGTGAAATTGAACCATGACTCTATACATGATCTTGAGATAGAAGAGTATCCTACGGATGAGAAAGAAACTTGCCTCGTCAAGACACAAAAGTTATTGGATAGCAATTCCAAGGACTATTTGGAGGACCTAACTAATTGCGTGGGACAGAATCTGGAAGAACATCCGAGGATCAATGAGGATACCAAACCAGCCATGTTGAGTTCACATAAAGGAGATGGAGATATCATAGTTGTGAAGGGACAAGTAGAGGGGGTGCATAAGAGCTTTGGAACTGAAAAGCACTCTCAGTACAACTTCCCCTTGATAGAGTATGATGAATTTTGTGAGGAAATAGCTCAGGAGGAGACTGAATTGGAAAGACATGAGAAAGAGATACATCCCAAGACCTAGCATGTGAGCATGGGTGCACATCTGTTGGATAGTCAACTGAAGGTCAATAAAGGTATGGTTGGGTTGACTCTACATCACTTTGAGCATATTCATAAGATGATATCAGCACTATGTTGGAAGATTCTAGATAAACATGATGATTTTAAGGAACTGCATGTACTTAAGGGGCTTGGATGGTAGTTAAGACCAACTACCTATATATGCTTGTGGATAGAGATCATCTACTCATCTTGGGTAAGATGTACTATGCTACTATGAGGGATAGAATGGAGGAGATTGACAACATATAGGAAGATCTTCATCTAGTCCATTACTCCTCGAGATCCAAATCCCAGATCCCTCTTCCCTTGAGAAGTATACCAACAACTTGGAGAGAGCAACTCATGACAGAACATTCTAGGGACACCTTTGCACGTGTGGCATTGGAGGGAAAAAATCAAGGCAATAGGTATCGAGTACTTGATGGCATAATATACTTTGAGGGCAGAATCTTCTTGGTCCCAGGATCAAGGTTGAAGCATGAGGTAGCTGATTTTGGGAAACCCGGGGTTGAATATAAATCAAAAATGACTGATCAAATTCATAAACCAAAAATATTGCATAAGCCACACACGTTGGAGAGGCAATTGAGGATGAATGATATTCAGATCACGGCATTCCTGACTCACTTTGATGACGTTCATAAAAGGATGGCAGATTTGTGTGGGAAGGCTCTGGAAGGAAGTATATCTCTTGATGATCTGCACAGACTCCAAGAGAATATGGCGGTAGTGAAGTCAACCTTCCTACACCTACATGCGGATAGGAATCATGTCCTCGCCCTCAACAAAATTTATGTTGGTGCCTTGAAACAAGAGGAAGATGAAATGGAGAGCACTATGGATTTCCGGGTGAGCACTCAAAGGGCTTCTCGAGAATCGAAAGAGCATGTGGGTGAGCATTGCAGGGAATGGAGCTTGGCGTACTCTTCATCACTCTTAACAGAATTTCAAATTATATGACAGCCACATCCAATGAAAAACAGGGTAACAAGGGGTTGATAGCCGACTCATATCTTCACCATATCATGTTATGACAGCCCAAAGAATCAGCATTGAGGGTTATAACTCTCATGAGGGAACTCATAGTGGGTCAACACATGTTGGAGAGTATGAAAAATTATGCAAGGAAGTGATTGAAGGCTCCATAAAATGGCATGTCAACAGTTCTAAACTTCTGATTTGGAACAACAATCCCTCATTCTTGCGTAATCGGATATTGATGGCATTTACACATGAGAATCAAAGAGGGAAGACTCTTCCCGCGATCAATATTACCTTAGGAGCCAAAGATGAAGAGTTGATAGGCCCTAGCATGAAGGAGGCAAAGGTGATACGAGGCATCTAGAACACAAAGGAGGAGCCCTGTATGGCAGCCAAGCAAGTGAAGCAATGACCCGAGGTATGAACCAGAATTCCTCATTTATTCACATATCTTGCTTCATGTGGAATTGGTATCACCTCTTTGAGGGAGTCGTTCGAAGGTTCACCACATACATGGTGTGATGAAGCACACACCTAGTGGACCAGCCACTAGTATTATGCCTTCATTGGTAAATGGAGATAGGGGTGGAGCAAATCTGGGTTGGTCATTGATTCCTTATGGAACACTTGAGGCATTTACTCGCAACAAGGTACAACCCCATAGTATAGAAGACCCCTTGGTGGAGCATGCGATTGCCCTACTTCAGGGACTTATGGCACAGATCATACACGCATTTGCTTTTGAGTGGAGCACACGGGGAGGAATGGAGTCTCAACCGGTCTATAAACTTGGGTATGAAGATGTCATAATACAAGACTTTGGGTTGCAAATAATTGTGTCTCAACTAAGCTATGATATATGGCCTTCGCCTTATGCTATGATAAGAGATGCCCGCCCTACATTGTTGTACATGGATCTCCTAACAAGTACGTGGAGGATCGTGACTACTTTAGTGATTTGGAGGGATAGAAAACATCCCTTTGGCGCAATGATGAGGCTCTATCCCTCATTGTCATTAGAAGAGTTCTGCACATCCATGGGAGATCTTTGGGAGTCAGGGGATTAGCTGGTGATGATAGCTTTTCAAGATACATCCACCAGTTGATAGATGTTGGTTGTGTCAGTGCGATGAGTTGGGATCCAGGTATCAATGTGTTTGGTGCATTCATCCATTGGGATCATAATGATGGACTTGATAGGATTAATATTAGAGTGGAGCAGTGGAAGACTCGGTGCAAGTGGCCATGCCCCTAGGATCATATCTTTCATCACTCGTTGTTTGATTCAATGTGCATGAACACAAGTCTGTGGCTGCTTGAGGGAAAGCAACATCTAAGCGGGGAGGACTATCATGTCCCCAATTGAGCCCTAACTTCATTCAGGCGGGAATTAGTGTTTATCAACACTAAAGTGAAATTTAAATTTTTAATAATAAATAATAGTAATAATATACTATTAAATAATTAATAAATAATAAATAATAAATTTAAATTATTGATAAAATAACATGACCTGTTGGGAGGCATCTTGTGATCAAGTACTTATATGTGCTCTTCGCCTGAGCTTGATATCACGAATTTGGGATTGGATCTTTGCCTAACATCGGTGAGGACGTAGTCACTCACGCGCGGGCACTCAAGTACAGGACGTAGTTGCTGGCTTGAGGAATTTGTGTTAATTCACTATTCCTTCAACATTCACTCATCTCCAGGTTTCGTGTATTTGCATACAGAAGGCGGATCAAGCTCTGAATAGCGAATGTACCATCATAGCCGAGTTAACACGCACCAAATTTAGTGAACGGGGAAGCGATCACCGTCTCAAGCGATCAGGCCGAGCCTAACGGCTCTGGTCAGGTGGACACGCACAAGCCTGTTCATCAGTGGCCACGCTTCAGGCTGCTTCCAGCATTGTTCATCATGGGAGATTCCCGGAAATTGAAGCATCAACACAAGAATCGCGTCATCCCTCAGGCCTGTATCATAGGCACGGAGTATCCGCAATCACAAGACTCAAGTGAATATCATCCATACCATTAGTTCTGTGGCAGCAGTAGATCCATATGAAGAAACCCAATCTATATTCGTCAAGGCGCAATCAACAGTTCAGGTATCCCCTTCAAAGGCATTCCATATCACTTCCAGTTACCAGTACGTCCCTTGGATGATCAAATCATCAAGACTCTCCCAAGAGTCAGAGAAACCCTAGTTTCCCCTGATACTGATTCTGACTGAATTTTTAGGTTTTTCTGAAGGTTTTTGATTTTTTTTGCAATTTTTGAGTTTTGAGCAATTAATGAATGGTACGATTTTGCTAGAAATTAATGATAAATTCTATAAAAATGCTAGATGGACAATATGCGTAGGGAATACAAGATAGAATGAAGGCGTTTCATCTATTATTCATATGAGCTCAATACAACAAGGATCTGCTAACATGCAATAAAAAATAATGATTTTTATTGAAAAAAACCTGGTAAACCAGCAAGCTGAAAGGTACAGATCTGATGGTACGGCTGCATTAATGTCTCACTTTCTCCTCTGTCAAAAGCCACGCAGTTCCTCTCTGGATGTTAGCGCCCAAATGGAAAGTGCCAGATGATGAAGACAAGAGGCGATTTGCTTCCCTTGAGAAAAGACGCCTTTCCTTCAATGGTACGGCCTGGTACAGTCTGGTACGGCCAGGAAAGAACAGCAGCAAGAAATAAATGATAGTACGGCCCTTTACCAATCTCCAGATCTCAAGTATAGGTGCACCTAAATGATTGAAGGTCTTCTGAATGCAAAACTACTCTGAAACTCTGTAAACAAATATACTCTGAAGCTCTGTGATTTCCTCTGCCTGAAGAAACCTCTGCTGCAATAAATCAAGTGCTATTTCACACCCTCTGAATTGCTTCCAGTGGAGATGGCTCGTTCCCCAAGGAATTCGAACTCGAAACCCTAAAGTCTCTTGCTCAGATCAAAGTTGATCAGTTCTCAAATTCAATAATCTCATAATGGCCAATTCCCAAGGCAAATGCACTATAAGGCTGAAAAGTGCGATTTCCTTAAAAATAGGGTTTTAATAAATATTTGACTTTTTAATTCTTTTAATTCTCCATAGTCCTCAGCGAAATATTTTAATATAATTTTAAATGCCAAATTGGCCCCTTTCCTGATGATGGGCGACCCCTTAATGAAATCACTTAAGTTATAATTTAATGTTATAACTTTATATTATAATCATCAATAATTAATATTTAATTAATATAATTAAATATTAATATCTTCCTCGTTACTCATCCAATGACTGATCCGTCTGAAGCTGACGAACTCTGAAGTGATTCCGATACTGCCAAAGCCATACTGCTAAAAAAGCAGGGGTCCCACGCCACCGCCAGAACTGCTAAAAATAGCAATTGCAAGAAGTCTCCGACGAGCCCAAATGAAAGCCTCATCAAACCGCTAACCGGTTGAGCCAAGTCGGTGACCTCTATCCCGCCTATTCGCCTACAGGGTCGGGTGTGATAGGCCAACTCAGACTCGAGAGAATGTGAGGGGACATGACAATAGCAATGTCACACCAAACACCCGACAACTATCAGGCGACATCCACATTAAGCATTCCAGCTTCAAAAGAGCGATTGGCATCTCCTGGATTTCACAATCGAGAGACCCCTGCTCTGGTCATTTGCACTCATTTGGGCGATTGGCATCATCTTACATGGAGGCATACCGAATGTGAACATTATGACCTGGCTTTGTATTTTCATCAGGATCCTAGAGTACATCGTCATATTTGTATTTGAATTTTGTGTTACTCCTTATGAATTGATTTTCACTTGAGTCGGGGATAATAATATAATTCTGGCTATGGTGTTTGTTCTTTCATACAATCTACTGCTATCTGGTATTCTGTGCATTAATCATTGGATTGACTCTCTTTTTCGGTGAATCCACATTGGTTACTTTTCTGGGAATTGGGCTTGATATGTGAAGTGTGAATTGAAGCAATTGTTGCTGTGTTTTTGTATAAGCTGAGATTGATTACTGTTTCCTGTGCGCGAGCTGGGCTGGGCATTTTACACCTAATGTGTCGATGTGTTGATGGTGTGGTCCAAGGGGCATGCTAATAAGTTAATAACTGCAAATAATGGCACCAATGTGTTGAAATTTATCCAAAGAAAACAAGAAAAATATGGTTGAGAAGATCCTTTCATCATCACAAAGAGCATTGCAAGCAATTTTAATTACAACTAAACCGCATTTTGAACTTGAATGCAACACAAAAAGTAGTCCAACAAGTTTCAGGTAATGAAGGCATACAATTCAATTACTTGGCAAAATATGCATGCTTGTGCAAATCCATGCACCAGCTAAGATGCACAGTATTAGATCAAATGGAATCAGTGAGATCAACATAACAAGAAATGGGTACCCCCTGGCAGTGCTTCAGGACCAAGTCCTAGACACAAATTCTGGTAAACTCGTTATCTATTACCATATCTACAGCAGTTGTCACTAAGCTGAAGCTTGCCATAGAAGGGAAAAGGACATGAAGATTCAAAGTTGAAGTTGCAGCCTGCATTAACAAGTGTGCACCTGACAAAGGAAGGTGCAGGACTTTTTTTCTTTGTTTTCAAAGCAAAATTGGTGAGCCTATTAACAGAAGTATGCCAAACATAAGGAAAAATTAAATTTTATTTGTTGAAATCCACGAGTATGCCCCTTCGTGTGTCCTGTCACTGGTGAACCAATTTTTGAAGTTAAAATTTGATGTGCCTATACTCTGTCATGCACCCTTCAACAGCAGACATAAGGTTTTAAAGAAAAGTGAGTAAAAGCATGCTCAAACATGCATCAATGACAATCTAACAAATGTATAATGTTTGCCAAACATGCAGATGTGCAGGGGTGCACAGCCTAGGGCATTAAAAACGGGTTTTTCTATGTGAAAAATCATGCCCCTATGGATAGTCACATGCCATAAGATGAGGGTCAACTTAGAATGATAATGGGTTACATACATGTTCATTAATGCACCCTTAAAAGGGCTGACAAGGGTTTCTTTAAAGGCTGCACAAATGTATATTGGGTTGTGCACTTTAATTGTGACTGATATATATGTCAGGGCACGCCCTTTCGTGGTTAATCATGATCTTTCAGAAATAGAAGTTCATCTATCAATAGAGGAGCAATCCTCTGCAAAGGGAAAGCAGTTTTAAATAATAAAATCAAGAGACAGAAATAGCTGTGGCGTTGGTGCATGAATAGATCCTGTCTTTGTTGTTTAATATTTATCCATCATTTTGTTCATCTGAAGTGCAGCAGCAGATTTAGCTTAGTGGATTTCCATATTACAACAGGTTTTTCATCAAAAATTTAGCGAGGTTGCAGAGGATTAAGGACAGTGATTTCAGTTCCAAATAACCATAGAATTTCAGTATAAAACAGCTGTTTTTCAGAGTCTTTAAGAGCACCTGGGCACTGAGGGTTTGGGGATTTTCATCACCAAATATACTGCTGTTGATTTTTGGTTGCTCGGCTTTCAATAATGATAAGTTTATCATTCTGGTGATTTTTTTTCAGAACTGATTTGCTAAAAGTAGGAGATCAGCATATATGACTGCCATCACATTGGTGTGTTTAGAGAGCATATTTGTATGCCTCTAAGGACTTATCGAAAGCACTTAAAATTGCAGATTTTCAGCTTTGGTTTGCTGAAAAAAGGACTTATCATATTCAGAGGATCAAAATGTCAAAGTTACAGAGTCTTTTACGAGGAATTGCCATGGTCAGTGCAAAAAAGCTTAATCAAAATCATCCTCATGAGCCAACTGTCAAAAAATCAAGTTTTAGTAGCTAGTTTTAGTTGTCACTATTTTTTAGGAGATGGGCATATTTTAATAAGTCTATTTTTAGAGGTTATTTATATAGAACAGTTATTTTTAGAATATCTTCTAGAAAATCTAGTGTTGAGCTAATACTTATCCAGTTATCCTTATCAGGAGTCTATCTAAAAATTGCATGG
Source organism: Sequoia sempervirens (assembly GCA_007258455.2). Taxonomy (NCBI): domain Eukaryota; kingdom Viridiplantae; phylum Streptophyta; class Pinopsida; order Cupressales; family Cupressaceae; genus Sequoia; species Sequoia sempervirens. The sequence continues at coordinate 334,591,903 of VDFB02058242.1, forward strand.
GTTTGGGTTGCATATTTGACAAAGTTGCATAATAAGTTTTCTTTACATGCCACACAACCTATTATTAGTATCAAAGTGTTAGCTAGCTTTCTATTTATTTTTCATACAACACATTGTTAACTCTTATAAATAAGTGCTCTTGGCACTTAGGTTATTCACTAAGTATTATACTTTCAATAGAATTTAGTAATGCCTATCTTGCTTCTAAATTGTTCTTCAGATGTTTTGCATTATTTTGTTTTAATGAGTTGAATATTGCTTAACATTTACTGAAAAACTTTGTATTGCAATAGATGTTAAGTTGGTCATTGTCACTCTAAATGCAACTACCATGTTTAGCTTATAATGTCTTGTGTTTATGTGTTGAGGTAAATTAAATTGCTTTTAACAAGTTTCCAAGCTTTGTGCTCCAAATTTACTCAAATTTGATAATTGTGGCTTTGTACATAATTCCTTAATTCACTTTACCTAAGTGTCTGTGTTCTTGTGTTTATTACTATTCAATCCTTATGTCTTACATCATTTTGATCTTTGTTTTTAGCTAGAAAGAGTGCACATTTGATAGCTACATAAGGTTTATTTTCAATCAAAAAGCATAAAATGAAATATTCCGAGCCAAATTTTTTCAATTTCCAATTACAAATGAGCAATGCAACACACAACCGTTAGGGTTAGCACTTAAACCAAAACGATGCGGAATTCAACTCTAACCAAGAATGCGCCGGATGACGACGAGCATATGGTCAGAGGATCTCAAAGCAATGTTGAATAAAGAACTCTAACCAAGAATGCGCCGGATGACGATGAGCATATGGTCAGAGGATCCCTATCTTCTATTATGCTGAAAGTAAACTCAACACCCAGAATGTGCTTTCAAACCCGGAGTGGGAATGGAGCTACCATAGGGCGGAGATGTAAGATATTACAATGCAAATCAAAGTAAATAGGCGGCAAGCCAGCCTCTTCCACTTATCCAGCGGGTATTACAATGAAATAACAGAGAAGAAGTAAGATTGCTGACAGTACTACTGTTCAGCTTACAATAATTAGAGATTTCCTGCCAAATACATAGAATAAGAAAGTCTAACCATGCTGCAATATAGTATAATGTCTCCTCAATGATCACAAAGACTTTCAACCCAAACCCAACTCAAAAGATAGACTTTACGCAAGCTGATATGACAGAACAGCAACTTAATATGCATAACCACAACCCTAGAATCCACTAAAATGCTCACAACTCACTCAATACTTGCCAGAATGACATGAGACTTGATGCAAATGAAAGCTAGGATGATGACAATGAAGACTAGACAAAGAAACAACTGACAAATTGAAGTATTTTTTTTTCTAAACACTTGCCAGGCAAAACAGAATGGAACAGCCTCAAGAAATGTTCTACCAACAAGATAAAATCCAAGACACCTCTAAAAAATCTGCAACTTGGCATAGAGGGGCGCCCAAGGCTAGCAAATGCATGGGTAAACTACCCAGAACCAAAATAAATTCGCCCAAAGACTTATGAGTATAAACTTCAATCTGCAATACAAAATCAGCAACTCCAGATTTTGATTAAAATGCAAGAAACTGAACTACAAATGCAAAACAACTTCTACAATGCAAAATCTCACTACAAATCTCACTCAACTACAATCTAACTCTCCACTAGTTGCTGTCTTTCAAGCAAGAAGTCGAGCCAAGGCTAGGAGGCATTCATTCCTCGAAGCAATCCAAATACCATTCCGGCAGCATAACTTTACTCAAGACATAAGATACTGAAATGAAGAGAAGAGGTCTCCATTTATAAGCTCAACAAGGAATCTCCAGAAACTTCTAGAAAGTGCGCCCTAATTCCAATTTGAATTTGACTTCAATTTCCCTCCAAGCATAGGCGTCCCACTTTCAAAGCTAATTTTGACTTTTATTTAAAATTTATCTCCTCAACAAAGTTGGCGTACCTTTCTCCTTGTGCATTTTTGACTTTAGAAATATCAAAATAATTCCCCATGAGATGACCACCCTCAAAGTCCCCCTTTTTAAAACAACTTAAAGTTGTAACACTAGACCAAGGGGTCATAAGATGAAAATGAAACATTATTAATTTAAAATAACTTATCTCTCCAAAATGAGCACCTTAAAGCCAAAATCAATATTACCAACTGAACTGCCAGAAGAGGAAAGCTTGCTGAGTTGATGCTGACTGGACCACTGCTAAAAATAGAATTTACTAAAAATAGTAAATTCGGAAAGTTGCTTGGATCAAAGTGCATGCGACACCATTGCGAAGCTTTCTGAAAACCCAGAAAGAATCCGCAATCCAAAATCCCCGACTCCAAGTTGTAGCCGTCATAACTTACTAAAAATAGTAAGTCCGGAAAAGTTGCTCAACGCAGCTGCATGTCATACCTCTGCGAAGTTCTCTGAAAACCCTGAAGGAATCCAGAAACCAAATAGCCGAACTCCAACACGCAAACCCCTGAATCTTCAAAAGGGACTATCAAGTAGCCGAAAACCCTAATTCTGCCTCTGACGAGCCGACAACAAACGGGAATAGGCTACAATCACTGGAAAGTGTAGGGCTAAAAATGGGGACATTACAAAACCTCTTGCCTTGAGTAGATGTACATATCAACCTTTTGCCCTAGCTTAAGACCAAAAAGATATGTTTTATTGTAAATTTTGTCTGTACCACATTCTTAAAGATGCACCTTTAGTTTTGTTTCCTATGCATAAATTACCCCAAAAAAACATACTAATACTAATTGTAAATAGCAACTGCATACTATTTAGATTAGTGTTTTTAGGTTAGTTTATGTTTAAAGAGTGTTGTACACATACAAAAATTTCATATTGTGTCAAATTTTTAGACTAAAATCTTCATTTACCTACTTGTAACATGTTTCGGAATCTTGTCTACTTCACACCATCTTGTTGGTTCTTTTTCTAACCCTCAAAGGATCATAAAAATTGAGCACACCTTGCTAAAGGAGTAGGATAGTTTCAAGGAGTTCAGGCACAGTCATACAAAGAAGGCACACACCTAGAGCTAAAAGCACATTTGCAAAGGATCTATATTGTTAATTGAAGAAGCACACATAAGAAAGCAATCACTTACAATGCAAGAAAAATCTGACAAACAAGATTAGAAAGGGTAGATTTGAAATCATATAGATAATGAAATGCAAACACCCTTGAAGAAGCTTGCACGGACTTCTATAAAAAAATGAATGAAAAATTTAAAGTCAAACTCAAAGAGTATTTGTGCACGCCAAAAAGCTTACTTAGGCATGCCAATACAAAGGATCATTTCTTCTAGGAAAAAGCGCATATATAGAGTAGTGGTGCGCATAGGAAAGGCAAGACATACCAATTCAAAAGAGGAAAATATGAAAAAGGGAATTTGACAATGTATTGGTGTGCACCAAGAAGCAAGCACACACCACAATAAAGAGAGAAAATCTTCAAAATTTTGTTGCAATGTATTGTCGCAAGCCAATACAAAGTAATTTTATCAACAAGTGTGTTTCAAAAAAAAGAAATGCCCAAACTATAAGTGCATATCTAAGAAGAATGGCTTTCAAGCATGTCTATGATAGTAAAGATACATTTCTGAGGAAAAATAGGGTAAAAAAAATCCATGGTGTTTAGGCATGCACAATAAAAAGGAATGCACTTTGTTTTTTGATTCTCCCAATGGCAAGGTGCACATCTTAAAGGACATGGCACTACAAAGAGATTTTCAATAAGTGTGACCAAAAGTGCATTAAGGAAATCTAGCACATGCCAAAACAAACAATCTCCATAAATTGAAATTTCCCCTTCATTTTTCTCAAACACATCAAAAGGAATGAGAGGTACACACTTGAAGAGGTACACTGCATCTGCCAGCAAATAAGCTTCATGCATGTACACTGCATCGCAGTCTCTTGTGATGAGCCTAACTGGCTCCAACTCAACCTCTGACTTTTACTGACTTGTTTTTGTGTTTTTGAATGTTTTAAGAAGAATTTTCAACAAAAGTAGAAGGGGCGCCAAGCATAAAATGTACATAAAACTGAAATTTAAGCTAGATCTGAGAAACTGCTTATGTATTAAGTGTTAAACAACTGCTACAAATAGATCATGAGCAACAAACATACCTAGATACCTCCAGATTATTTAAATAAGAAATTTTGCACTTGTCAGGCAAGAATAGCTGAAACTGATGAAATAGCACGCCTGGAGCCTTGATCTACTTTCTCCCACGCAGTAACTGGAGAAAATGTGCTAAGAAAGGTAGGATCCCTAAATAAAACTGAGAACTGGCCAAAAGGAGAGGCATTTTTGCCTCTAGCTTCATACGCCCCTTTCCAGATGACACTCCTTTCAAGGCAAAAAGGTACAGCCTCTAAAAGAAGATGAAGATCCTTTATTGAAAGCTGGAAACTGGATGAAGATGGCATCCCTGATGAAGAAACCCCCTTCCTTATTGCAAACAGAAAAACTGCTGGATAAAGAACTCTAAAAGCACAAATGAACTCCTGTTTGGAGCTCCCTCAATAGCAACCATTCAGCTGGTATTTCACAGTCTCACAATCACAGATCTATGAAGAATTTTCGCTCTCCAAGAAGAAATTTTCTGAAACCCTTGTCCTCAAACAAAAACCATAGAGAAGAATATAACAAGCAATATCAAATGATCAAAAGTGAGTTTGAATTGCCAATTCTCCCTTATATCTCAAAAAGGCACGCTTTTCCACAAAGTCACACACTTCTTCCAAAAAGCCACGTACTTTTGACATTTAAATACATTAAAATGTATTTAAATACTTTTCAATAGTTTTTAAATTCACTTTTTAAAGTGAGCACACCTTTTTGACTTAAGTGATATATTTTCACTTTATAACATATTTAAGTGGCTTTTAACTTTTATAAAGTCAATTTGACTTTATAATATACCAATAAATTAAATAATTAACTTAACCACAGAAATATTCATAACTCCCTCCAAACTCAGTATTTTTCCATGTCGTTAGAAGCTGGCAAACACTGAGCTACAGATGCCTGCACTAAATCCACTACTAAAGTGAAGGAGTGGGAATGACAATACCCACCAAAACGGCCACTAACCCCCTAACCAAATCCTGTCGGCCTACAAGGGTCCAAGAAATAGGCTAACTCAACTACTCCTAAAACTGACTAGAATGGGGACATTACAGTCTGCCCTCCCCGAATTTGCTTGTCCGCAAGCAAACTCAAAGTTGGATGCTATAAATTGCTCTCTGCACCCCTTATCCTAATAATGGAATGTCGAACCAACCTCTCCATTCTTCTGAAGGTAATTACTTTTAAGTTGTTGTCCTTGATGGCTTTAAGCACATGAGTAACCCCATCAACCTTGAATTTCATCTCCATCTCACGAAGGTTGAGAGTGAACTCTCCAATCGCATGAAGCCACTTCATGCCAAGAATCACTTCAATGTCTCCCATGTTCACCACATAAAAATCTGCTGTAAACTCACAGTTATTAAGTTTCATCGGAAAATCCGATATCATTTTCTCACACTTATGAATGTAACCATCAGCAACTCTTACTCTTATTCCTTCAAACTCATGAGTTTGAATTCCACATCTTTCCACCAACTGTGCATCAATGAAGTTATGTGTTGCACCTGTATCAAGCAAGGAGATGACTCTTTGGCCAGCCAAGAGTCCCCGTAACCTGAAAGAACCTTCCCTTCGCATGCTAGACATTTGAGCTTCCGGTAACTCCAACTCTCCTTCAATTTCAACTTCAATTTTTGAATTTTCAGCTTCTATATTCTCTGGAACAGCTAGCTGGTCTGAAAATTCAGTCATATTTTCTCCCTCATAAAACCACTCCATTTGTCTATTCTGACCCTTAGGCTTAAGAGGACAGTCATGGTTTATGTCATAAGAGCCCTTGCAGTAAAATCAAAGCTTCTTCCTACATAAATCATTGATTGTTTCTCAATCCAAAGAAGCTGCAAACTTTTTCTTTTGGTCTAAGTTTTCTGTTTTCTTTGGATCAAATCTGTTATCATTGTAGGATGAGGATGGTTATGATTCGGACTTACTACGTGAAGTGGTAAGTTCCATGCTACGAGATTTTCTCATAGCCTCTTGCAAGGTAGGGGGATCAAAAGCTTTGATCCAACCCTTCATAGGCTCATATAGCCCCTCTACAAAAAGTATGACCAATCTCCTCTCTGATATTCCGGTTACCATGACCGAGAGCTTCTAAAACTCACCAATATAGGACTAACTGCCCATCTGCTTCAGCTGAGCGAGATCTCTGAAGTATAACTTTGGATCTCGTTTGTCAAATCTCTCAACCAACCTATCGGTGAACTCCTAATAAGTTGTGATCCTATCATGTTGTAGTGTACCCATGCCATGTTGCCACCAATCATGGGCTCTGCCATCCAAGTGTAGAGCTACAAACTTTATGGCATCCTCTTATGCCATAGGACGTAGGTTTAAGAATGTATCCAGCTTGCTAACCCAAGCTCTAGTTGTGACTCTGCCACTGCCATCAAAGGTGATGAGTGTGAACTTACTGGTAGCATGTCTAAGATCATTGTTCCTGTGCCAAGGTCTCATATCTGTCTTGTTCCTGCTGCTCTCTCTTTTTTGTGTTAGAAACCTATCAAAGTTAAGGTGATCCTTAACTCTCTATGGCAAGGCATCCCACTCATCATGTTGTGTCATAATATTGTCTCCAAAGATCATGTTACCTTCCTCCTTATCCTCGTTACCCTCTTCTGGCTCATTTCTGATAAAGGTAGGGCAAGTAGGCCTGTCATAGGTACATGTAGGAGTAACTCTGGGACGTGGAACTCCATGGCTACTACCATCCTCTTCCTGATTTTGATTCAAGCGCCTGGGACTAGATATTTGTTGTACTGCTGTAGTAAGTTGTTGTAGGACGTTAACAACCTATTCATGTCCTATCACCAAACCTCTCAGAATATCTCTGGCTTCCAAATCTTCATTATGAGCATTGTTTCTAGGTGGTTCATTTTCTTCTCTGTTACCCATGGTATCAAATGGTATATCTTCAAATTGATTTCCAAATGGTCTATTCTCAAATGAGAACTGGTTTCTCTGCAACCCTCGTCTCCTACGTGAGTAAAACCTGTGTAGCCCAAACTGATTATGATGCATATGAATGTTTAACCCTCCAGGCTAGCAGGATTAAAAGCTTTGATGCCACTGTGATGAGCCTAACTAGCTCCAACTCAACCTCTAACTTTTACTGACTTGTTTTTGTGTTTTTGAATGTTTTAAGAAGAATTTTAGACAGAAGTAGAAGGGGCGCCAAGCATAAAATGTACATAAAACTGAAATTTAAGCTAGATCTGAGAAAATGTTTATGTATTAAGTGCTAAACAACTGCTACAAATAGATCATGAGCAACAAACATACCCGAATACCTCCAGATTATTTAAATAAGAAATTTTGCACTTGTCAGGCAAGAATGGCTGAAACTGATGAAATGGCACGCCTGGAGCCTAGATCTACTTTCTCCCACGCAGTAACTGGAGAAAATGTGTTGAGAAAGGTAGGCACCCAAGATAAAACTGAGAACTGGCCAAAAGGAGAGGCGTTTTTTCCTCTAGCTTCATACACCCCATTCCAGATGATGCGCCTTTCAAGGCAAAAAGGTATGGCCTCTAAAAGAAGATGAAGATCCTTTATTGAAAGCTGGAAACTAGATGAAGATGGCGTCCCTAATGAAGAAACCCTCTTCCTTATTGCAAACTAAAAAACTGTTGGATAAAGAACTCTGAAAGCACAGATGAACTCCTATATGGAGCTCCCTCAATAGCAACCATTCACTAGTATTTCACAGTCTCACAATCATAGATCTATGAAGAATTTTCGCTCTCCAAGAAGAAATTTTTTGAAACCCTTGTCCTCAGACAAAAACCACAGAGAAGAATATAGCAAGCAATGTCAAATGATCAAAAGTGAGTTTGAATTGCCAATTCTCCCTTATTTCTCAAAAAGGCACACTTTTCCACAAAGTCAAGCACTTCTTCCAAAAAGCCACGCACTTTTGACATTTAAATACATTAAAATGTATTTAAATACTTTTCAATAGTTTTTAAATTCACTTTTTAAAGTGAGCGCACCTTTTTGACTTAAGTGATATATTTTATCACTTTATAACATATTTAAGTGGCTTTTAACTTTTATAAAGTCAATTTGACTTTATAATATACCAATAAGTTAAATAATTAACTTAACCACAGAAATATTCATAACTCCCTCCAAACTTATAGTATTTTTCCGTGTCGTCAGAAGCTGGCAAACACTGAGCTACAAATGCTTGCACTGAATCCACTACTGAAGTGAAGGAGTGGGAATGACCATACCCACCAAAACGGCCACTGACCCCCTAACCAGATCCTGTTAACCTACGAGGGTCCAAGAAATAGGCTAACTCAACTGCTCCTGAAACTGACTAGAATGGGGACATTACATCTCTCCAGATACATCATACAGTTCAGACAAGCTACTTTTTAATTGGCACAGGTTTAGATAGAATTCAAGTGCTTCAATCTAGTGCTAATAAGACAAGCTATAGAAAAAAATTATTACATCAAAAACAATATACTTTCTACAGATAATACATACGATTTTTTCAGTTGTTAAGGTCAAAAAGTTTATTATGGAATGCAAAGATAAGTAGTTTGAGATTATGTTTTAGATTAAAAAGATGGGTATCTTGAAACTACATTTATAGATTGAACTGAAGAAAGCATATCAAAAAATCAGAAAAAAGTCTACAGAATGTTACTTTATTCAAAGAAACCAATGTGTCTGGACATTATAGGAATTACAGGTCCAAATTTCTGTACCTTTTCACCACCACTCAGAAAAGCAACCTTTCTATTTAGCATGTCTGCCTTGAAGTTGCAGCGACCCAACAAGCCTTTTATATCATTAATTTTCCAATCTTCTGCAGCCATTTCAACTGTCTCAAGAACAGTCTTTTCTAAATCTAAAACTTCTGCCTGCAACAATTCTAAAGAAAATTAATTGCAGATGCCATTGTTCATACAACACAACAAAGAGAAGCGTGTATTAAACACACATAGAAACATACTAACATGCATTCTTATCAGACTTCACCCTGGAATCTGAGTCATTCTTTTACCAAGCATCGGATAATTCACTAAAATTTTACAGGATATGCACAATTAGCAAGCACTTGTTAATAGGATCAAGGAAAAAGAGCACAAAAAATTGAACTGGGCCTCTGTTATGCAATCTTTTCATCATGCCTCAATAAGTAACAATGCCTCTAAAGACAAAAAGCAAATCACCCTCAAACAGCATTAAAAAGGTGAATGCAGAAGCTTTTCATGTCATGACAAAGATTCAAGCAATAAAGGAATGACTTAATGAGGTTATTACATCGACTGGAAGCAAATATTATTGATGTGTTAAAGCTTTTAAAATAATGTGTTATCAATAGAATTCCATGAATCTCACCACTCTAACTAGTTGCTAATAAAAAGGAGAGAGAATCATGCCAATTATCCTCCAGAAAAAAGATAACCATAACACACGACCATTGCAGCTTACAGAAAAAACAAAGAAATTCCTTTGCATATACATTAATTTTTAAACAATCATGTCATTTTTTGGTCATTTTTTTCCATATAATTCCACAGAGAGACAAGCTTTCATATACTCAATCTCTTAAGGATCTGACAGCTCTGTCCAGTAAGTACTAAAGTGTAAATGTCATGTCTGTACACCCAATATAAACAATCAGCTCACATACAGGGACATCATAGCGAGCAGAAAAAAATATAGGATAGTCTTTGCAAAATATGTGTGATTAAATAGGTTTAGATTTTAGACTAAATTCAGAAGCCACTAGGAAAACCAATTGTTAGAAATGAACCACATCCCAACTTAACAATCAGGCTTTATAAAACAATGAGAATCAAATTAGGCATTGATACCATAGTTTACATACTCTCCAATTACTCTCCGAGTAGCCGAGTAATCTCCAAAAAATTTGCATGCCGAGTAATTTCTGCTTTTACTCACGGGCAGTATGCAGATGGATTTTGCCTGTTACTGACCTTTTCTACAGGCCTGTGATAGATTCTTTTACTTGTGAGGCTATTTAATGATGAATGCAACAAAGTGGAGGGGCACTATTTTTCAATCATGTTTGTATCTCTTCCCATCCTAATGAGGCTTTTGTAAGCTTGTGGTTGCTCACGACACACCCTACTATAGAAAAATGCATGAATATATCTGGAAAGCATGATAAGAAGCAAGTTAGAAATGTTATTTAAAAAAAAAGAGCAGAATAACTGTTAGTTCTCACATAAGTCCTCATCCCCAGTATCTCACTCCCATGGAAGAGAAACTCGGTTTAAGAATTTGTACAAAATCTTGTTTAACTCAAAATAAAATTGTTAAAGGTAGCCTTTGGAGAGCAGAATATAAGCTTCATTGGCATGACAGGAGTAAGACATGGCTCTGGAAGCATTTTGTGAGCACTTTGACATTTGGATCGATATTGGTGTCTGTCTACCTGTTTAACGATAATTTTGCAACCTCAAGAAATGCATTCATGAATCTATGTTATTATCCCACTCTGTTCATTTCTTGTTTGACTGCAACCAGTGGGGAACATTCAAAAGAACTGAGATGATAGCAAGAAGAGTTCCACTGCCACATGTGCAAATGTATTCATTTAAAACCAGCCAAAATTAACTCCATAATCAGTGACATTCAATGAACAAAATTCAAATCCTAACTTGGCTTTGAAGCCTACATAATTACATATATAGTCTATATCCATTTTACTTGATCACAAATAGGTCAATATTCTCATATATGATCATGCCTGCTGAGAATATTTTTCAATATATAATTCTAAAATGAACTCTTTGATTCTGAAGTGCTCTAATGAGTTAACAATTAAAAGCAATTGCTTGGCCTTTAATCAAAGAACAGCTGCACATATGAAGGATGGATTAAGGCTTATCGAGCCAACAACAAAATATGTCCCATTATATGAAGAAAGAGGTAAAGCATTAGACACTAGCATCCAATTCTTTTGGAGAGGACAATGAAAAGGAAAAGAAATGGTCATCCTCAACAAATTTGAACAGCAAAGGAAAAAGTAGCAACATTACCTGATTTTGCTCAAAATAATTAGGGAAAACATTATGCTCCCCAAGACCAACTTGCCCATGAGTAGGCTCTTCATAACCCATAATGACTCTCAATAATGTACTCTTCCCACATCCATTTGGGCCAATGATAGCTAGCTTTTCGCCTCTTTCAATATAAAGGTTTGCTTTCTTAAACAGGACCTGAGTTCATACATTCAATTGGATGGATGAGAAAGAATACAAAAGAAAAAGAACTTCAAAAAGCTGTGTTTTAATAAAATGGATTGATGTACCAAGAAGAATAACCACTTACTTTGCCATCATACTCAAATCCCAAATTTTTTATCATGACCACAGTTTTTCCACTCCGTTCTCGTTCTGGGAACCTGAACTTCATTGACTTGCGCTCAAACGGCTTCTCAATCTGCTGTTCATCCTGAAGCTTCTCCAATTTCTAAGAGAAATGTCAAATTAGTAGCAATCTCACAATAAACTATAAAGTCCAAATGACAACAATGCAAACTTAGAGCACATTTGACCACAGATATGTTCTGTAAACCAGAAATGTCAATTTGTGTCCTACACCTAGGTAAACAGTGTAAAATTAAATATGTTAATCAGAAAATTCACATCTGCTCCACAGACTGACAGGCTAAGTAAAAATAGTCAAAGTGTGCACTCTAGTATACAGCCAGCTTATATTTCAATTTATCTCTCTGTTGAAATTTTGTGAAAAGAACTACTACAGCTCTCTGCAATCTGACTTCACATACAACCATTTTCAGAAAACAATACTGAAGCATAACAGTTAGCATTTTTCAATGAAATTATAAACGAAATGCAGATATTGAATGTTGATTGTCAGCAGGACCTTTATCTGCTAATTTTTAACATGTTTACAGTTGCTGCTCTAACAATCATTCCTCTTCCAGAAGAAGTATGTTGAGATTGAGAAGTCTATATGTGACAGCTTCAAGACCAAATATTATGCAAGCTGTAGGCATGGTGGCACGGTTTCAGGCAGCACCAAAAGAAACTCATGTGCAAGCAGTTAAAAGGATATTTAAATATCTAAAAGGTACTATGGATTTTGGTTTGTAGTATTTGAGAGGTGAAGATTTCACCCTAGCAGCATACACAGATGCGGATTGGGCAGGCAATGTTGATGATAGAAAAAGTACAAGTGGAGGAGCATTCTTTCTTGGAAACAATTTAGTGTCTTGGTTAAGCAAGAAACAACCTTCAGTTTCTTTATCCACAGCAAAGGCCGAATATATAGCAGCAGTATCATGTTGCACACAAGTTCTTTGGTTGAAGCAAACATTGAAGGACATGAAGGTGGAATATGATCATCCTATTCCCATACTTTGTGACAACACAAGTACAATTAATAATTCGAAGAATTTGGTTATGCACTCAAGGACAAAGCACATTCCTATCAAGTATCACTTCTTAAGAGAACAAGTTGCAAAAGAGAATGTCAAGGTGGAGTATATTGTCACAAAGGAACAAGTTGCAGACATTTTCACAAAGCCTCTTCCTAAAGAGACTTTTGAGTATCTCAGGCAGAAATTGGGAGTGACATCACTCTCATCGAGTCACTAATTTCTTAAGAGGAGCACGAATTTAGGGGGAGCTATTTATTGCATTATCTTTCAAATCCATGAAGATTTTCCCATTGATGTCAAAGGGGGAGAGTTGAGGTAAGGGGGAGCATTATAGACAAGGGAAGAATTATGTTCTTGTTGCATTCACAAATTATTTTTTTGTAGGGTTGCCACCAATGACAAAGGGGGAGATTGTTGGAAATGTTATTGTCATTGATGTCAAAAGCAATATCAAAGGAGAACTAATTGCTTCATTCAAGGGTAGATCACATTATTTCAAGGTGATAAAAGACATGTTTATAATTCCTAAGTGTTGGTCGACCTTCCTCCACCTTGGCACTCACTTTGCAAATTGTAAAATAAAGATAATAAAAATAACACTTATGTTGTTGGCTGACCTTCTCTTTGGCCCCTTTCTCGGGTGAATTTAAATGTTTAAAATAATTTTATTATGTCAAATCTTGGTCGACCTCCTTTTGGTGAAGTGCGTGATTTGGATATAAAAACGGATTATTTTGGAGGTTAGAATGCAAGTTCTTCAATGCAAAACCATTCTTTTTAAGAGCAGAAATTAGGACAAGATGAGCAGATTTAAGAAGAAGAGCAAATTTATAGCAAACTTTCAAGGAGATTTATGGCAGATTTATGGCAAACTTTCAAAGAGATTTATGGTAGATTTACAGAAGACTCTTAAGGAGATTTATAGAAGATTTATAAGCATATTTACAAGCAGATCTTATGAAGGAGATTCACACAACAATCATGCTTTGAAGAAGCAATATTCAAGAAGACGAAAGTTTTGTTCATTTGGAGGTTGGTGCCTCCTAATTGAAGAGACTTGTGTCACTTGCTAAGTTGGTGCTTAGTAGTGTGGATTGGTGTCTCTAGTGGGTTGGTGGCTACAAAATTTGTAAGAGAATTTTATTTTATGTGGTTGGATTTGGATAGTAGATCCAAGCAGTCCTTTCTTCATCGTTTTCTCTTGAAAGGGTTTCCACGTAAATCTTGTGTTCTTATTTGTTGATGGTGTGTATTTGAAGTTATTGTTATAATTAATTTGAAAAAGTAAAAAATAGTCTTATACTGATTTACCCGTACACCCCCAACCCCCTCTCAGTATAAGTGTGTGCTCATCACTAAGGTCAATGCCCAAGCATAAAGAAACCAATAATGGCCAATTTGGAGTGGTACAACATGCAGCTTGTCATTTTACTAAAGAAAAACTTCACCAAGGGTACAGCCTACAAGGAAAGCTTACCAAACATAATACTAACAAAAATCACTCTGCAAACTCAAAAAACTGCACTCTCAAACTGAAATATCACAAACCCCAATAACTCTAAAGTTAGAAATCTAGAATCATTGCCTAATGAAGTACATTGTCAATCCCTATATGGAATTGCACTAGAAACTAGGAGGGTTTCCATCCTCGGGAAGAGAAGAATGCACATTCATTCTTGAAAAATGAGATAGTTTCAAAAAGCAAGAAGACCCTTTTCAAAAAGATTCCTCCTATTTATAATTTTTTTTAAGAAAATAAAACAATATTATTTTCTTTATAATAAATATTCATTGAAGTTAGAAATTAAAAAAAAAATGTCATTTTTAAACAAATTTTTGCACCATGGGTCAAGTGACACTTAAAATAATCACTTAAAACACCTTTTTTAATAATTAAATATAAGTTGTCTTTTAATTTTTATTTTTTGACAACTTCATTTAATTATTCAATTAATTTTCCCTTTTTTATCACCCCAATAGCCTACTTGAAAAATAATGAAAAATAAGCTAAGGGTCATCAACAAACATACACTCAAGAAGGGGTCATGACACCATTCTTATGGTACTTTCCATGATGACAAGGGTCTTGCCATAATATCAATCCTTTGCTAGAATCAGTACCTTCATGCTTTAAGCTATATTCATGGAGATAGTCAAGCTACTTTTCATTAATTGCTGATCTAAAAAATTTAGTAAACTCGAAATCAGCATTCTTCTCTAGAACATACTCCTTAATAGTTTCTTTTTGAAAGCCAATTTCGTAAATTTCTTGAATTGGAACATCCCTTTCATATTCTAAACTAACATCACCAAAATGATTCAAGTACTTATCTATCTTTGTTGATTGTAATGTCCCCATTTAGCTATACGACCTTTAGTGACTAATAGCCTATTTAGGAAGCCCGTAGGCTCGTGAGAGGTAAAATTAGGGTTTCCTATTTTATAGGGGTTCTGATGCATTTATGATGGCTTGTATGTTAGAGTTTTGGATGCATGTCTGGTGGAGTTTTCTGGGTTTTCAGAGAGCTTCGCAGTGGTATGTTTTGCAAAGGCATTGGGCAACTTTTTAGAATTTACTATTTTTAGTAAGTTCTATTTCTGGCAGTGCCATCTTGGGCAGTAGCATCAGCAGTCAGCTCAGTTTCCATTTCGAGCAGTGCAGTTTGGAGCATATTTGGCTTTCAGCATTTTGAGGCTCATTTTGGGTAAAATGATTTATTCTAAGTCATTAATGTTATAATTTCTTATTGGCCCCCTTGGCCTAGTATTAATGACTTAAAGTTGTTTTAAAAGGTGGCCTTTGAGGGTGGATGTCTCATTGAGAGATTATTTAAATATTTCTAAAGTAAATATTTCTCCTCAAGTCTTGGATGCCTAGAAAGGTGAATTTAATGTTTTAAAAAGTTAAAATATTTCAAAAGTGAAATGGGTGTCTCTTTTGGAGGGAAAAAAAAGATGGAAGCTGAAGAGCCAACAGTCACCTTCAATTCTATAAAAGCAGGCCATTGCTCATTCATTTCTCATCTTTGGAAAATATTGTAAAGTTATGCTGTTGAATTGATTTCAGAACCCGGCTAAGGGGGAGCTTAGTATTTTACACCATTCTTCGGGCCTGAAACTATGGTTCCCTAGATGGTCAATTGGGAGTGTGCTTCATTCAGAAGTGCACATTGAGCTTCAACGTTGGTGAATTTGGTGAAAATTTCCAGATTTGAGCTTGCTGGTTTTGTATTGCTGAAGATGTTTTTAATTGCAGCTCATAGAGGGAATTTAATTTCATTATGGGTATTTGATTATTCAATGTCTTTGCTCTTGGCGCCCCTAATTGTGCATTTGCAGATTTTATCATGGAAAGATTGATTTTTAAAGCAAGGTCGACTTCTTCCTAGGGCCGTACCTTGTACTTGGTGCTTTGGATTTCGTGCTGGGCCATTTTGGTGATATTTGTGCTTGGATAGTGGCTGCTTCTTGGTCGCCCAGCTTTGGAATTGATGAAATTTCAGTTTCATTGGATTTTGGAGGAGTTTGGTAAGAGTTTTGTGCATTCTTGGGTGTTGATTAGTTGCTGGTTTGATAAATTACAGTTGCTGGTTTTATATCAGATTTATATTAGAACAGTGTTGGGTTGGATTAGAGGTGATTTGAATGAGATTTGAGCATTATAGGGAGATCATGGTTGCTGGTCTGTATTTTAGTGAGTTGGTATTTTATTTCAGACTTAGTTCTTTCCTTGTGATGCAATATTTCTTGGGAAACTATGCTGCTAGTGCTCATGTGCAGTCCATTTGAAGAAGGCAGAAGCTTTGGGGTGAAGATATGAGTAGTTAATTGATGGCTAATTGCTGGTAAGAAATCTCAGTTTGCTGGTATGAAAAATCAGATTGCTTAAGGTTCAGATTTTGGTTTGATTTTCAATAATTCAGAAGGGTATCATAGAGAGAGATCATCTTCTATCAGTTGTACTTTGATTCTATTGAAAACACTTGTAATTTGCAGTAGTTCTCTACATTGTAAGGCTGATAACAGTAGTACTATTTTAGTCCATTTATTACTGCTTTATTTGTGTTTAATTATCACATTTGTAACCCCTAGATGGTTTACCGCTAGTGTGGAAAAAGAACTTGTTAATTCTCTCATTTATACCCACTGAAAAGTGGTGAATTCCCACTCATGAGTGGATGCCCACCGCAGCGGATGAATTAGTTTGTTTTGTAATCTTTTTCCCCCCACTGATTTAGTGGAAGTGCGGAATTCTTTCATGGCTGGTTTACTGCCTAGCTCCATTCAATTGTAATTTCATTTTAGTTATTGGTTAGTTATCTCCGCCATATGACAACACCTCTTCTTCATTGGGATTGAGTGTGCATTCTTGGCGTTGAGATCATTTTAAATTGGTTTTCAATTTTGGAGCTAACGCTAATTCATTTGGCGTAGTGTTGATTGTGTTGTGAAAATTCCAAGAAAAATTAAGGGGCATATTTCATTGATGCTTCAAATAAATCAATACCAACATTCTAGTAACTCAAAAGATCACTCTCATTTTTACAAGTAACATGCAAATCATGGCATGGATCCAATCTTTTGAGGATTGATGGGTGTGTGGTGAACAAGTACACCTTTCTCACTCATGTATTCAACAAGTGATGCTTCCTTCTTAACTTGATTAAGATAATTCTTTTGTTGATCTGCAACTTAGAAGTCAATAAGATAACTTTTTCTGAATTAAATTCCACATCTTCCTCCTCAATGGCAGATGTTTGCTTACTTTCACTTTCTTGCAATGTTGAGTGTTCTTCCTTCTTTAACATTTCTTTCATCTCCAACTCCTTGGAAACTTTTGTATTCTCCTCTTTCTTTCTTGACCTTTTTATATAATTTAGGGTTTAGGCCTTTTTGTTAAGATACCTCACTTCAAGTAACTCTAAGTAACCATCAATAGAAACTTGATCTTTGTATCCATTGGGTAATTCTTGATACTGGTCAAGTATTTTGATGGCCTCAAATTTATAATTCATTCTGTTCTTTTGTATTTTTATTAACACGTCTTAAACAGAATATATATCCTTTTCTATCTATAAGAAACTAGGCTGAAAAGTATTGGGTGTAAAACTAATCACAACCAATTACTTACTAGAGGGCTCTTGTTCCAATTTAAACCTACCATGAACTCTCTCGTAGTCTTTTCCAATGCATTTTGACTTTGTCTAAGAGATTCAAGCAAAGAATATGGCTCATATTTGTTTCCCATGACTCACAAGCTAACGGAAACAAAGATCAATATATTAATAGTGAAACATGCAATAGATGTAATTTGTTATACAATGTTAACTTTCCGAACAAGCTTACAAGATCACAACTCTGATATCACTGTAATGTCCCTAGCAGAAATGTTAGCCAAATTTCACCAAATTTTAAAATCAACACAAACTCAAGTTCTTTCTAATCACCAAGATTCCGATGAAGGCAAAGTGAGATCATACGAAAAACTAGAATGTAGCCAATAAGCAATAGATTTCAAAATTTACTAGCAGCAAACCGTCCAGTTTACAATCAAAGATAAATATGTAGATATTATCAATACCATCAATACATAAAAAATAGATCCAATCAATGACAAACTAGCAGATAACAAGTAGATCCGATCAATGTCAAATGGATAGATTACTGCAGGACTAGTCAATGCCAAATTGACAAATAACAAGAAAATCTTAAATTAATGTCAAATTGGCAAATAATGATATATAATTTAAAATAGATCTGGCAATAAACCGTCCAAAATTGTAGAATCCCCTCTCAGATATGATCAATATTTTCCATGATATTATCAGTTTGACACATTGCATTTTGTCAAACAAATGGCACAATAACTAACCTAAGCATTGTCAATGATATAGGAAATCACATTCACAAAATTACTTCCATTACATGGACAATATGGACATAATAAAGTTCAATCTTGAAATTCAGTGAATGCATTTGAAGGACATGAAAATGCTTCACAACTATAATTCTGAACAGCAGTATTATCAGAGGTGTTCAAGCTCAAAAAATACAAATTACAGTCATACATAAATACCACTTTGCAAGCATGTGCAGGCCGACCATTGACTCCCAATGCCATGACTTGCTGATGTAACTAAACAGCAGATTCCAATCAGCAAATGGCTACGCCCAGCTATGTATTATACACAGCAACTATTGCATCCAGCCTCCCTTCACACTCAACAGTCCTCACACCACTATGTATGGCCACGACCTCAGTTTGAAACCCTCCTGGGACTGCATCTGAGTAGGGAAATGCAGCTTGACCTCTTTAACTGTCCTGCAATCCTCACGCACCTCCAACAGGGCAGAACTGCTTGCAATAACTTCACGCCCTTTTCCTTGCCCTCAATACCATCCACAAACTCTGAAAAGGCTCACGTCCAAGCCCCCAATCTGCTACACCATCCTTTTATATCAGACTTAACCTATATATGAATGTTTGCAGCTATAACATTGGAAACTCCACGCCTTAACCAGGTATGATAGCAAGTGTTGGCGCCCAGCATTAAACCAAAATGCAACATAAATCTGTATATAAGAAGTGTCACAGCCAACTGATAAACTTCAGAATATGGCATCCCAAAAGTGATCTTGCAACACTCTCAAAATTGACTAATAAACTCTACCTTCACTTTGCTAGGAATGTTAATCGTTTAACTCCAAATTTTCCTCTGATAATTTCTCTTGCCTAGAAAGACTCACAAATTATCCAATCGTTCAACCCAGCAATCAAAGTGCAAGTGTGAATCTTGAGCGAATCCACCTCAATCCGGCTAGGGTGGAATCTTTCACCACCGAAACCAAATACCTACAAGAATCCCACCTAGGGTTTCAAACTTCGAAGAGCTCCACCTAAAAATCCAAACCAAAATAATAATCTTCGCATAATGAAGAAATGAGCTCTTGTGCACTTTTTATAACACCCTTTTAATTTTCCCGCCAAAACTTATTTGCACTTTATTATAAAGTGACTTTATTAATATCTTTTAAATATTTCCTGCACGTCACTTTATAATAACCCTGTAATCTAAATATTTAATATTACCCTTTTTTTATATACTTTTGCCAGGGCAATATTAAATATTTAAATTAATTAAATAAATTGTCAATTTGGCAAGCCGAAAAACGAGGTCATTACAATCCTCCCTTCCTAGAGATTGCTTGTCCCCAAGCAATCCACACCTGCACACCAAGGCCAAATACTCAGATCCCAGATGAACCTATAGAACGCTCCACCAAAACTCTATTGCGTCAACCTAATACCTCTGATACTAGAATACTCAGCAGCTCTGTCAATCTCTATAGTAAAAGGAAGTAGTTTACTAGTCATAAAAATTCCTAGATCCTATAGCCAAATTGGAAGTCCATCATACCCAACACCCACTGACTTCCGCTATGCAACTTTGATAACCACTGGAATCCAAATGAGCCAAGCCTCAAATTTTTGTTTTTGGAAGCAACCATCTAGAGAAAGCAAAGTAGTAGACTTGCAAAATTTGGATTCATCTTCAGAAGATTGAAGCACATTGTACCAGAGTGAACTAGACCACCCTCTATCCAACCCACACCTTTATGTGTCATCAGAGACATAGTCAAATCATGTGTATGTGGGCTAAAAGAAAACTGATGAACACACCTCACCATGCAATCAAGGTGCAATTCACCAACTTGCATCAATGGAATACCAGAAGAGTCATGTGGATTCCATACTTCACTGCCACCACTAGAAGATGATTCACAGCTCAAATCATCACGGAAAGACCTTGCAATAGCTCTATAAACCTTCTCTACAACCCTGATGGCAAGGTCTCTGACTAAAAGCAAATGGAGGTAATCTAATTTTATTACCTCTAAAGCATGCTTGATAGTCCGCAAGCTTGGAATAGAAGCTCTAACCAATACCCCTTTCTGCTTTTCTTCAAATTCAGTTGACCAAAGGAGGTATTCGACAAACTTGCGTGTGCTATCAAAGCAAGTTTAGGTTTGAACCCTTATCTTCAATAACCTTTAGTTGATCCTTCCATTCATGTGATTCGTTGGTCCGATGATCACAATCAGCTGCATAAAATGAATTTTCTAATTTGCTTTTAGGAGGGGGAAACATAACATCATAAATACCATTTTCCCCATTGGATGATGCCCTGCAATCCTCCTGTAAAGAAGATGGAACAGCGTTATGATCTAACATACAAATCTCAAAAGAATCCACTCCCTCGTCACAAAACTTATCAATAGCAATCTCTACATCACCAATGCAGAGACTTGTGCATGATTCTTCTTCTTGGACACCTCCTGTAACATTTTGTTCCTTTTTAAGCTCATCCAATGCACGCATTCCCTTGGTGTCATCTGCACCTATAATCATGATTGATGCTTTCACATCTTCAATATACCCATTCCCACAGCCAATGGATGTATGCTCATCACTGATGGCTGCCATAGATAACTAAATTTCAGCTATGGGTGATGAAGATTGTGCCATGTTCAACTCCACGGAGAGCTCGTCAATCTGAGTCTCTGACTCTTGAAGGGCCATTTGACTGCTCTTCAAGGAGTCCATCGTGACCTCAAGCTCATGAGTGAGTTCATCAACTTCCTCTTCTTTCCCCTTTGGTGCATCATAATAAATCTCATCAAGAATGAGAAGACGGTCTCTATTGGAGAGTAGATGTTGGTAGTTAGATTTCATCACCACCACCGCTTCTCTAAGTGCCTAATATTCGACAAGGGGAAGTTCTCCATCAAGAATGTGTTCCCGAAGTCTTCCAACAACAATTGGCCATCAACTTCTGAATATCATTAAAATGTTTTATGGCTGCACTGATCATGTCTTCACTTACTTTCAATTGACTTGCCAAATGATAGGACTCATGAGACCTATCATCCTCATACAAAATTTATGATTTGTAATCAGCAGTGAAATAGGATGTTGAATCACCATCACTAATTGATCGGAAAACATCATCATGCCCATCATAAACACTGGTGTTATCCACCTCATAGGATAGTTATAACGGTGTATTACAGGCTATTGTTTTGACAACCTCATTGCACACTTCCTCTATATGAATGGATGCAGGCACATCCAAAGAGTCATCCTAGAATTTCGTCAAACAACCATCAAGAGGTATGGCATCCTCATCACCAACAACTACAGATTTGCACCCCTCATCTTTTTCCCAACTAATAGATGAGGCTCCAACAACTCCGGGTGCTCTAACAAAGTTGTTAGATTCTTCTGATACCCTTGGAAGACTTGCAAAAACTCTACCATGAGTTTTTGATTTGTCTTCATTTTTCCCAAACCGATAATCAGCTGCAACTGAGAGAAAACCCAATGCTGTCCTAAAACTTCTGCAACCAAAATGTGAATCCAAAACTCACAGGTTGGCAAGAATACTAGCTCTGATACCACTATAGAATCCCCTCTCAAATTTGATCGATATTTTCCACGATATTCTCAGTTTGATACATTGCATTTTGTCAAACAAATGGCACAATAACTAACCTAAGCATTGTCAATGATATAGGAAATCACATTCACAAAATTTCTTCCGTTACACGGACAATATGGACATAATAAAGTAGTCTTGAAATTCAGTCAATACATTTGAAGGACATGAAAATGCTTCACAACGATAATTCTGAACAGCAGTATTATCAAAGGTGTTCAAGCTTAGAAAATACAAATTACAGTCATACATAAATACCACTTTGCAAGCATGTGCAAGCTGACCATTGACTCCCAAAGCCACGACTTGATGGTGTAACCAAACAGCAGATTCCAATCAGCAAATGGCTACACCCAACTACGTATTATACTCAGCAACAATCACGTCCAACCTCCCTTCACACTCAGCAATCCTCATGCCACTATGTATGGTCACAACCTCAGTTTGAAACCCTCCTAGGACTACATCTAAGTAGGGAAATGCACCTCGACCTCTTTAACTATCTTGCAATCCTCACGCACCTCCAACAGGGCGGAGCTGCCTGCAATAACTTCGCGCCCTTTTCCTGGCCCTCAATACCATCCACAAACTCTAAAAAGACTCACGTCCAAGCCCCCAATCTGCTACGCCATCCTTTTATATCAGACTTAACCTGTATATGAATGTTTGTAGCTATAACATTGGAAAGTCCACGCCTTCACCAGGTATGAGAGCAAGTGTTGGTGCCCAGCATTAAACCAAAATGCAACATAAATTTGTATATAAGAAGTGTCATGACCAGCTGATAAACTTCAGAATATGGCATCCCAAAACTGACCTAGCAACATTCTCAAAACTAAATGATAAACTCAACCTTCACTTTGCCAGGAATGTTAATCATTTAACACCAAATTTGTTTTTGATAATTTGTCTTGTCCCTGGCAATACTCACAAATTATCCAATCGTTCAACCAAGCTGTTGAAGTGCAAGTGCGAATCCACCTCAATGCAGCTAGGGTGGAATCTTTCACCACCAGAACCAGATACCCATAGGAATCCCGCCTAGGGTTTCAGACTCTAAAGAGGTCCACCTAAAAATCCAAACCAAAATAATAATCTTCGCATAATGAAGAAATGAGCTCTTGCATCCTTTTTATAACACCCTTTTAATTTTCCCGCCAAAACTTATTTGCACTTTATTATAAAGTGACTTATTATATTATAAAGTGACCTTATTAAATATCTTTTAAATATTTGTTGCACGTCACTTTATAATAACCCTGTAATCTAAATATTTAACATTATCCTTTTTTAATATACTTTTGCCAGGAAATATTAAATATTTAAATTAATTAAATAAATTATTGTCAATTTGGCGAACCGGAAAACTAAAGGTAAACCATCTAAGTTTACAAAGAGTTATTATGAAATAGATATTGAATGATATAAATATCAATTATCACAAGGCATACGAGAAATGACAATAGCCAATATAAATAATTAGCATCAAATCAATGATATTGCTGTCATACAAGGATGCAAAACTTTGAATGATGAATCCCTATGGAAACCCCAACATGCAACTGCTAAAACTGACATGCAACCTTTGAACACTGGCTTGCAACTGCATAAATCCAAATTTGTATGGCCAACTCCAAATAAGATGAATGATATCAAATAACCCTGAACTATATTGAAAATTGCTGGTTTGAAATTAATTGCATACCTGTACACCCTCTTAATGATACGGTACAGCATCCCAAACTCCCTTAGGACTGTTGCAGATCAGATTGTGACTACTAAAATAAAAAATTAATATAAAGGATGGTACAGTTGGATTTAATGCTGAAATTTGTTGATAAAAAGTGTTGCAACCACCTAACTACCAATATTTATTTTTTCTATGATGTACAATTTGCAAGAGATTAGGAAAGTCAACCACAAACTCCCACAAAAACAGCCATAAGATTTTTTGTGAAACACAATAAAATAAATGAAACCTTCAACCAAAACAAACTCTGAAGAAGAAAAGACCACACAATACTTTTTGTATTTTTCTGAAAATTTCACACCACACTAGCATGCATGAAAACTCCACACTAACTGAAAATCTAAAAATACAATCTAATACCAACTCACAGATAATCCCTAGATGGAACTATTCAAATGGCTAGGAAAGTGTTTGTCCTTAAAACCATTTTGCCAAAAGGTATTCATCCTTGGGCTGAAAAGGAAAAACTCACATTCATTCTCTAGAAAGTAGAAATTGTTAAAATGATCAAGAAGTCCCTTTTTTTGTGTCCAAACCTCCTTTTATAGATATTCAAGGGAAAATAATATAATTTTATATTATTTTATTTTATTTTTCCCTCAAAGTGATAAAATTATAAAAATATATTTTTAAATAATCTCTTTTAAGACCTTGGTCCTAGTGATTTTAACCACATTTGAGGTCCTCTTTTAAAAAACACTTAATGATAACTCTTTCAAGCACTTTATAATATAATAATAAAAATAAAATATAAGTTGCCTTTTGATGCACATAAAGTTACTTTTTGGGAAACTTAAATTAAATTATTAAATTATTTCCTTAGCTCAAATGGGGGACATAACATCTTTGTATAAAATGCACTAGCATCAATGAAAATATAGTGTACACAAAAACTAAACTTTGGCAAGCTTTTCTTTTTGAAGAGTGATAGCTTTTTAATTCGTCTCTTTCAAGACAACATAAAACAAATCAGTGTGTGAGGTAGAACCTCTTTTAGAATTGTGATGGGAAGCTCCCTGAGATCTAAACTAACCCTCAACACCAATCTATAGACAAAATATACTGTTATTGACACTTCACAGTATTCTCAAGGGAGTTTTGCATTAATGAAATAACTAAAATATATTCCTGCACTATCTTTTCGTTTCAGTGCTGAGTACAAGACCTAAAACAGTTCTTTCAAACAAATTAGATTTTATAGATTTATATGGCCTAGCTCCAACAATTGAATTTAACAACCACAGAATTGTTCACCAACTGAACGGAGAAACCAATAAACAGATGCAAACAAGATTCCAAAAGGAATGATAACTTTGAATAACATTAAACAACCCAAGCATGAAACTGCTAAGTTACATAGAAAGCTGCAATTTACATCGGTAGAGGGTATCAATACAAAGCTTGATACTGACTACCTAGTTTCAATCTAATCCTTGAAACACAAGATAGATTCAACACAAACACATGAACATGAAAAAGCATTTACTAGAAAAATATTTTCAGAGAATGAACACAGTACCACCTATCTTTAAGAATCCATGTACTGCAAGGACTTATTTATAAGGTTATAAAATACTTTATTTTGGGGATTTGACATAATAATTAAGTTTTCACAAAAAATCATTGTCTTTAAAGTTTAAAGAAAAACCCTTAAATCTACTGCAAAACAGGAAAGAACGAAAATTAAGGCAAAAAACTATTCTGAACAAAGAATAATATAAAAGCAAGCTATAAATTGCTGGCATTATATTATATCTATAGGTTAGAAATGTATAGTATTATATAAATAAACATTACAAATGATAACTGTGTTAATAATAATAATTTTTTTGTGTTGGTGATTAGCTTGTAGGTTAGTTGTCGAGATGTTTTCCAAGGAGTTAATTGGTTTTGGGAGTTTGTACAGGAAAACAATGCTTTTTAAGTGGATGCAATCAATGTAAATTAATCCATTATGGCTTGATCTGCAATTATGATGTAATCTGATTGCTGTGTCTGCTCTACCAATTTCAACATGGTACAGAGTAGGAGAGGCTGTGATGGAAGATTTAAAGTATTAGTTATTTGCCAGGGGGCAGCCATATTATTTCTTTCTTGAGACACTAGATATCTAAAACGAAACAGAGTGATGGAGAGATCAAGAGAAGCAGGTCATTTATTTGTTTGTTATTTGCTGGAGTGGGAAGTATTAAAATAATGTTTATTATTTATTTATTAATGCTCAATATTGTACTTTATTGTAAATTATTTAGATAAGATCGGCTCTGATCTTATCTAGAGTTTCTTTTTAGAAACTTCCTATTTTTGTATACTTTGTAAACTATTTATTGAGCACATTACTCTTGTTAATAACAAAAAATATTTTACCAATTACTTGTGTAATATGGTATCAGAGCCAACACGCTCAAAGTGAATTTTTAATTCATAAAAATCGTTTAAGATTTTTTCTTGTTTTTGAATTAAAATTTTTCAAAATCTTCTCTGTAAATTTTGAAGATTTTTCGTGGGTGTTAAAATTTCGAAATTTTTTGAGGCTCCTGAAAAATATTTGCTGGCTTCCTATAAGAATTTTTGTGGCTGAAAATCGAGGGTTCTTGGTGATAATTTTCATCCTTGGCCTCATTTCTTCAAATTTTGTGCTACGGTTTTGGTCGCGTTTTTTCTCAAAGGCGATATTTTTTGTCTTCCTTGGTTTTCTTTGGGCATGATTTCCTCTATTTTGAGGTGATTCAAGGGCAGCTTGTTTTTTCTTGGCCGTGTGACTTGTTCTCCTTACGAAGACTCTAACCTCATTGCGTTTTTCTTTCAAATCTTCTATTTTCTTCAAGCGCGTTTTTGCTGCAACTATTGGACATGTTTCTTTGATAGAAGATTTCTAGCAGCGTTTAAAAAAGCGCCTGCAGTCAGCGTGTTTTGTCATTTTTAAGTGTCTCTTCAAGCCTCCAGGTGGGCGCATTTTCTGAGAACCCTCTGAGCGCACATTTCTTACTGCAAATGTGTGTTTGAAGAACAAATTTGGAATGCGTTTTTCCTTGCATTTAGGACTCTAGTTTTTATCATCTCCTTAGCCTGATTGGAGGCATAATTTACGGCAAAGGTACAAGCGAGATTTCTACGTTTTCTACAATTTCTACCCGAGATGCCATCCATGGCGACTAGGGTTTTTGTGAATTTCGTCTAAGGTTTTGACCCCTTGTTCCAAGGCAAAAAAAATTTCGTTTGCAGATTCTTGGTGGGTTTTTTTGAGATCGCAACTAGGTTGGTCTCTGATTTTTCTAGGTGCATCATTTTGCGTGCCTCGAATTTTGTGCCAACGGATTTGCATTGTTTTTTGTGCCTGAACCTACATCCTTGTTTTGAAACTCGTGCCTCGGGTTTTGTGCATCAGCCTCTACTCAGTTCCTCGTTTTTCATGCCTCAAAAAGCGTGAAGATGGCCAGTTTAAATAACATTATGCTGGAGGGCAGTCAGAGATTCAACGACAAAAATTATAACACCTAGAAGCAGCGAATGATGACCACCTTTGAATACCATTGCCTTGATCAAATGATCATCGGTAATGATACCCATCCCACAATAGCGGGTAAGGATCAGGAGAAGTTTGATGAGCAGAATCATGAAGCGGTGATGCTTATTAAGCTTTCAATCACAGATGATCAGCTCCCTCAGATTCCGCTTTGAAAATCAGCAAAGGAGATTTGGGATCACTTGAAGGGTTTGCATGAGACTTTTGACAAAAGCCGTGCATTTTTCTTAAAGAATATGTTGTTTTCTATCATAATGGATGAGAAAACAACTCTGCAAGCGCACCTGAACA
The DNA here is from genome assembly GCA_007258455.2 of Sequoia sempervirens. Lineage (NCBI taxonomy): Eukaryota > Viridiplantae > Streptophyta > Pinopsida > Cupressales > Cupressaceae > Sequoia > Sequoia sempervirens. The sequence goes on from VDFB02058242.1 coordinate 334,619,508, forward strand.
AAATCCAAGAAATCAAAGATCAATTGGAGGTGATTGGTCAGAAAATGGAGGAAGACATGGTCGTGATCACTTTGAAGAGCCTACCTAAGTCCTATGAAAATTTCATAGAAACTCTCAACATTACGTCTGCTAATGTTGATCTAAAGTTTCCAGAACTTTGCACTATCCTCTTGCAGCAGGATCACTGGAAACAACAGTTCGGTAGCAGTGCATCCTCATCCTCCACGGAGCAAGCGTTTGTAGCTAAAACCCAGCCCAAGCACAAAGGCAAAGGTCAGCCTTCACAGCAAAAAGGCTCTAGTCAAACCCCAACCAGCCCTAAGAAGAAAAATATTCAGTGCAACTATTGCCACAAATATGGCCACATAAAGAAGGATTGTCGTGCACATTTGGCTTCTAAACAGAAGAAGCAGGGAGGGTCTCAACAAAAAGCAAATGTCGCCGAGCACTCCGAGCAAAAGGAATTTTCCTTTTATGCACTCATGGCAAAAAGGCCTATAGACCATGTAAAATCCTCTGCTTGGTACATTGATTCGGGTGCCTCGCGTCATTCTACTTATCGACATGACTGGTTCACAAACTTTTCCCCTTGCACTGACTCAATGATTTTTGGAGGAGAGGAAGAATACATAGTTGTCGGTACAGGCACTGTTCAGGTTCAGTTTGGTGAGAGGGATCTCATATTCGTCAACGTATATTATGTACCTGATATGGAGCTCAACCTTCTCTCAATCAGTCAGATCATGCAGCATTCTCCTCAGATGGATGTGGGCTTAGCTCGCACAAATGTTCTATTATAGATAGGGAAACTCGCACAATGGTAGCTGTTGGTATAGAGGATCATGGCCTCTAAAGGCTTGTGGACACAAGTGAGACTCCGAAGTTAGCCATGGCAGCCAAGAATTCAGCTGCCATTAGTCTTTGGCACCAGCGGTATGGGCACTTAAACGTGCACTATCTCTCTCAGCTTGCTCGGGAGGGACTTGTAGTTGGACTACCTGACATTCAAACTCAACATCAGGGCGTTTGTGGTGCTTGTCAGGCTGGGAGGCAACATCAGACACCGTTCACATATGGAGACTCTTACCAAGCTTCTAAGGTACTTCAATTAGTTTACACTGATATTTGTGGGCCTATGTCTACTTCTTTTGTAACTGGTTGCAAGTATTTTCTACTTTTTGTTGATGATTTTAGTAGGAATATGTGGGTGTACTTTCTTAAGCAGAAATCAGAAGTTTTTAATGTATTTCAGAAGTTTAAGGCCTTGGTAGAAAAAGAGTCCAATTCTTGCATAATAACTCTTAGGTCAGCTAATGGGGGGGAATTTTGTTCTAGTGCATTCTCCAACTTATGTGATACACATGGGATAAAACGTTAGTTGACCACACCCTACACTCCTCAACAAAACGGTGTTGTAGAGCGGCGCAATCATACGATTGTTGAGATGGCTCACTCCATGCTACAACACAAGAGTGTTCCTACCAAGTTTTGGGCAGAAGCAATCAATACTACTGTCTATCTCCTTAATCGGTCACCTACTCATGCCGTTAAGGGGAAGACTCCTGAGGAAGCTTGGACTGGTCGCAAACCCAAGATCAGTCATTTCAAAAATTTCGGCTCTCTTGCATATGTTTGGATTCCAGATGCCAAGCGCTCTAAGTTGGATTCCAAGAGCCAGAAACTGATGTTCACAGGGTACAGTGACAACCACAAGGCTTACCGACTGATTGATATAGACACTGATCATCTTATCTGCAGTCGGGATGTCTTTGATGAGGAACGAGGACCATTTCACCTTTCCTCACCTGTTCAACATTCAGAGGATTAGCCCCCGCAGGCTCCTGATGTGGGTGTCCAACTTCCGTTAGGTTCACCTGATGGGAGGGATGATGAAGACTCAGTCTTTGATGATGATCAACCTGATTTTCCTCTAGATGATAGTGAAAATCCCCCTGCTGAACCTACTCCAGATCCACAACCAATTCCAGCTCCTCCTGTTACATCTGATGTTGGCAGTTCTTCTCTCCGACCAAAATGGTGGCTTAAGACTATCAGTTTCTTCGACAGGATGAGCTCATTGAGGGTAGATCATCTAGAAATAAGAGCAAACAGCAGCCTACAGTCAATTTTGCTCTTATGGCCAACATCCACAGTGTCTATGAGCCTCAGACATATTCAGAGGCTAAAGGAATTCCTGAGTGGGAAAAGGCGATGGCATTTGAAGACCAAAGTCTTCAGAAGAATCACACTTGGGTCCTTTCTGATCTTCCTCCAGGGAAGAAGCCCATTAGCTGCAAATGGGTGTACAAGGTGAAATACAAAGCTGACGGAACCCTTGACAAGTACAAAGCTCGTCTGGTTGCACGAGGGTTCTCACAGAAAGAAGGCATTGACTATGAGGAGACCTTTGCTCCTATAGCCAAAATGAGCACCATACGGCTCGTCCTTGCCTTAGCAGCCCAGTTTGGTTGGAAGGTCCATCAAATGGATGTTAAGAGTGCTTTTCTCAACAGTGAGTTGAAGGAAGAAGTATACATGACACAGCCTCCAGATTTCAAAGTTGCTGGTCAAGAACAGAAGGTGTGCAGATTGGTCAAAGCACTCTACGGCCTGAAACAGGCTCCTCGAGCTTGGTACATAAAGATTGATAAGTACCTCATAGATCATGGCTTTCAGAGGAGTCCATCTGACTCTAATCTGTATGTCAAAAATACTGGTAATGAGATCTTGATTGTTGTTGTCTATGTGGATGACTTGATCATTACTGGCAGTTCGGCACATTTGATCGCTGAGATCAAACAGGATTTGTGCAAAACTTTTGACATGACAGACTTGGGACTCTTGCATTACTATTTAGGTGTTGAGGTTTGGCAGACCAAGAGCAGTATTTTCATCTCTCAGTCCAAGTATGCTCGAAGTCTTTTAGATAAGTTCTGAATGCAGGACTGCAAACCTGCCTCCACACCCATGGAAAAAGGGCTTAAGTTGTCAGCTAAGTCCGACTCACCTGTGGTAGATGAATCATTGTTCAAGCAACCAGTGGGCAGCCTCATCTATCTCACTGCCACTAGACATAACCTCAGTTTTGCAGTGAGCTACATATCACGCTTCATGACAGCCCCCAAGGTTGATCATTGGGTAGCAGCAAAGCGTGTGCTGCGTTATGTGAAGGGCACTTTTGATTTTGGACTCTTGTACACTCGGAGTCACGATCCTCAACTCAATGGTTTCACAAACTCAAATTGGGCAGGATCAGTTGATGACAGAAAATCAACATCTGGGTATGTATTCAATTTGGGATCCGGTGCAGTCACATGGACTAGTAAGAAGCAACAGGTAGTGGCCCTCTCCTCAACAAAAGCAAAGTATCGAGGAGCAGTAAAAGCAGCATGTGAGGCAGTTTGGCTTTGCTAGATGCTTGCAGATATGCAAATATCTCAAGCAGGTCCGACTCCCTTATTCTGTGATAATCAGGGAGTTCTCAAACTTGCCAAGAATCCGGTCTTCCATGAAAGAACCAAGCATGTGGAAACTCATTGTCACTTCATTCGGAAGCTGGTTGAAGACGAATCAGTTCAGTTGCTGTATGTTCCGACAGAGGACCAGACAACAGACATTCTCACCAAGTCGCTCAGTCCAGATAAGTTTGTAAAATTCAGAGGGCATCTTGGTGTAGTTGACAAATTGAGCATTAAGGGAGGGTATTAAAATAATGTTTATTATTTATTTATTAATGCTCAATATTGTACTTTATTGTAAATTATTTAGATAAGATCAGCTCTGATCTTATCTAGAGTTTCTTTTTAGAAACTTCATGTTTTTGTATATTTTGTAAACTATTTATTGAGCACATTGCTCTTGTTAATAACATCAAATATTTTACCAATTACTTGCGTAATAGGAAGGACAATGTTTATGGGGCACCATACAAAATACAGCCTGAATATTTTGTTTGGTGTCTAACTAAATAGGTCTCCTAAAATGTTGGAGGCATTTGAGGAAGCACCTTGTATAGTTTTAAAATGGTGTCTGGGAAGTAGCAGAGCCCAAGCAATAGAAACATATCAGAAAAGTGCTTCCTAGGAGTGCAGATCTGCAAAGAAGGGAGAAAACTGAAAAAGGCTCCAAACAGTAAACATGCACACAACCTGAAACCAATAACAATTCATTTGAGGGAACTTGGAGTACACTTACACCATTCATGTTTGTCATTCTGCTGCTTTTGTCTGCCGCCCACATGAGATGACTATTAGCTATATGGACAAAAATCTAATGATATGTTTGTGGCACTTCCATCACCTGTGGTATGTTAACATTCAATTTCCTTCTAATTCCAGTTTAGGCACCAAAGTGGGAGTTGGTTTGCTGCATACAAGTCAATTTATTTGCTGTCCAGGCATCCATGTGGCCAAACATTGGAGTTGTAGCATCCTTCAGAGCTGCACATAAAAGTCTTTTGCTAATCTTAGCACCCAGCTTATGGTATAGTTTGATTTTTATTTGCTTCTGTATGCCAACATTGTGGACCACCATTACATGTGTTTATATCCTGTACAAGCATTGCATAAGCATGTTGTCTCATGATTGGGGTCCGTTGAAGGTGAAGACTTAGCAGCATGATAAAAAGAATCTAGGAGTTCTTTATTTGAAACATTAGTAGTGTTTGAAGAAGTGTAGGGGTGTGCACTCTTAAGTAATTTATTTTGGATTCTTCTATCTATTAGATTTAAGAAGAAACGGTTTTCCTTCAAAACAAAGCTAATGGAATAGTTTAGTTGGTTTAGACTTAGAGATTTATGTCATATAGGAAAGTGGACAAGGGCTCAAAACCCGTTTATCTTTTGTTTGCATGGTGAAATAAGGTTTTTCTTTTTGGAGAGAATATTGTCAAAGAGTGAATTATCAATTGAAACCAACACCCATTTTTTTCTGCATTTAACCATGACCACATGGCAAAGGCTTGTACTCTTGGGGCCATCCATGCTACACATGACAAAGCCCTCAAGGACATTCATGATGCGTTCGTTGGATAGAATGTAAAGATGACAAAGAGAAGGTTGGAGGACAAAGGAGATTGGAAGAATCACCCCATCTCAAGCTAGCTTCTCACTCCAAGATGGTAGATTGTTTGAGAAGCACCACCATAACGTGTGTCCCTTGTTGGAGCAGATGGGGCTTGGCAATTCTTGGCAGTATTTGTGGATAGTGTAATCATTGGAAGATATGTAATTAGTGTATCTACATTTATTGGTTTTGTTTTTGTTGTACACTAGAGAAGAGATTTGTTGCTTTTTGGCACTTGAGGAGGGATGTTGACACTCTCAAAGGATGACAAACTTGTTCTCTCATTGTGTGGGCATTTGAGTAGGGATTTGGGACACTCTCGGAGAAAGGTGGACTCTAAAAGAAGATTTGTTGTCTCATTGTGAATGGAGGTTGGAATTTGTTATCTCATGTGATACAAAGGATTTGTTACAGGTATTTTTTGACAATTAGGAGTAGGACATCCAGTGATGCAATTACTTTGGTGTGTCCTAGGTGAGGTAAGAAATTTGATGGAGCCACATCATCAAATTTCCATTTAAGGCTGTTGTGCTTATTGCTTAGACCCAATGCAGTGTTCCTTCCTTTGTTTGGATTGATGTAATAAGGGGGAGAATAATCGAATTATATTACATCCATAGGTTAGTATAATATAGTATTAAATAAATAAACATTACAAATGATAGTAGTGGTAATTAATGTTGTGTATTAGCGATTAGTTTGCAGATTAGTTGCCAGGAAGTTTACCATGGGGAATTAATATTAACAGGCTCTCCTCATCTTGTCCAAAAATTAGGCCATGACCAAATATATATTTAGTTTAAAATATCTAATCTGAAAACTTCTATTAGTCTAAAGAATCTAAAGAACCCGGAGATGCTAGAGCAGGTGCACTGTCTTTTTCAAGTGCTAACCAAATCTTTTCTATGAATGTCCTTACAGTCTACCACAAGCCTAGAAGTTTCTTTATGTTTGTTGAGTTAACGATGAACGAAACTTTTGCTTTCCTCAAAAAAAACCCAGATCACTGGCATTTATTTATATTGCATCAATAATTTCACTGCAAGTTTCATCAATTATTCCACACTATCAAGACCAAAAGAAGATCCTCCTAGGCGCACACTCGCTGATCAAATCCAATTCCTACTGCTTCCAAAATTTTCTCTATAATTGCACATGAAAGAGATGAACTAAAGGTAATGATGCTCTATTCTGCAACTTACAATTTTTTGATATTTTCCTTGACAATTTTCAAGGTAAGCACCCAAATCTCTAAAAACAACTAAAATACCACCATCCACTCTAGAAGAAAGTACTCCTTGGGGATTGGAAATGATTCCCAGCCTAATTAAGTTAACTCATCAACACCCAAGAACTCAATGGGTTCTAAATGGCTAATGACAATTACAGAAGATGAAAAGTCAATACTCAAAGCATTCTCAAACTCAATCGCCTATTGTTGAGCTACTTTGACATCTTTTAGCAATTCAAACAACTCATCTATCAATTTCAACCCTCTGTGCCAGAACTAACCAATCCATTGTTGAGAGCCTTTGTCAAAAGAAACCAAACCATCCAACTGTTTCCTCTAATTATCTTCCAAGGGATTTAACCCGATATGCAATGTAAGCCCTCAACTCTTTGTTTTCATCCTTTAGGGTTACCTTTTCCTCTCCATCTTTCTTCTTCATCCCTACCACTATCACCTGCAGCATTCCCAACTAGTCTAATTGTCACTTGTGCACCTATGGTTGTCCTCTTCTTTGTTATACTCTAAGTTTGACCAAGGGGTTTTGATCTTTTCCCCATTTATGTTCCTGTAGTTTGTTCTTCCAATTTCCTTTCCAACTTTGTTCTATCTGTGACTACCTCGTTCATCCAATCCTCTAAAGTACTCTCCCTAACAGCCCAATTGATTGGTGACAAGGGTTTCTTATCCAACTTCACTTGAATAAGGTGAGGTGACAAACTATTCTCTCCCAAATCAACAGTATCTTGAGGTATAGTCTCCAAAGTGAAATTGCAAGGTCATATGACTGTACTTCGTTCTGTGTGTCTCAAAGTCATCTGCACAATTTCCCCAAAAATCTTCAATGTCCAGCACATGGACAAGCTTTGCTCCAAGCCTCTCAAACATATAGCCTTTCAAATGACAGGTTCTGCTTTTATGGTGAAACTTTAAGTTACACTTTTAGCATATAGGTTTGATCCACACATGTATGGACTAATCTGAATCAAAAATTTCACCCCCAACTACCACCTTCCTCTACAAATGAAGTGTAGTACTATCAACTATCTACAATACTCCATCAAAAACCCCTAGTCACTCAAATACCGTAAAAGCTTATCGGGGTAAGAATCGAATCCACAAACTCAAATTTAGAAGGTGGGGAAGTGGATAAACCAATCAGACCACTTTGATATAAAAGCTATGGCTTATTCTGAAATGCGAACATGATTTTGACTTCCAAGGTCCCTCACTGTCAATATTAGGAAAGCATCATTGACAATCTTCTAATGTTTAATGCTTTCTCTGAATTCTAGCTACAGGTATTGCTTGTAAAATAATCATTCCTCCCATATCTTATTCAATCCTATGAATGCCTTTAACTATACCAAGGAATATACTAAATATGATACCATGTAAAAGCTTTTAACCTGGTAGAAATTGCCCAACTGCCTATGGAGATTGTCATTAATGAGTTGCCCCCAGTCATTGAAGGTCTTGCCTTTGGAGATGATGCTAATGATGTAAAACATCTTGACTAATCATTTTGGCCTTTTGCCTCTAGTAACTATTTCCTTCTTGACTCTTTCTGGTACTCCTCCAAGTTGTTATCACATTTTGTCTCATTGGCCTCAAAGGGTTGCAAACTTAGGAACCTAATGATATTCATGATTGTGTGTAATTACAAAGGAGAGGAATACTCCTTATAGAGGAAATTACAAGACGATGTTTCCAAAACGAAACAATTGTTAACTAATGAAAACTAAAGCTAAAAAACTGAAAGATGCTAAAACATACTAAAGCAAACAGAAGTTACTAACAACACACTAAGTTAACTAAAAGAAAGCTAACGACTAATAAAGGCTAAGATGACCATTAATATTACATTTAATATTTTAATACCCTCCCTTAATGGTCATCGTACAAACAAAAACTAAGTCTACCCATACTCAGATGGTGTGCTAGTCATCAAAATGCATAGTATGCAAACTCCTTCTGCTCAGTATGCTCCACCACATGAGCACTTTGCTGAGATGCTTCCTGGTTGGACTTCTCATCAGCCAACCGCTTTCTACAATACCTCTATATATGACCAATCTTCCCACAGTAATGGCAAGTAATAGACTTCTTGGAGCCCTCGTCCAAATCACCTCGTCCTTTCTGCTAAGTGAACTTGCCTTTGCCAACGTCCTTGCCAGCAAATGCTTGTTCAACACTAAAAGACTCACTACTGCTACCAAACTACTTCCTCCACCTATCCTGCTACAAAAGCATGTTGCACAGCTCATCAAACTTCAAGTCAACATTGGTGGATGTAATGTTGAGCATTTCGATGAAGTGCTCGTAAGAACGTGGCAAACTTTTCAAAGTGATCACCACCATATCCTCCTCTTCCATCTTACGACCAATATTTTTTATTTTCATCAAGTGCTCCTGCAAAGATACTTGGTCATCCATCATAATAGGGAAAAGCATATTCTTCAGAAAGAAAGCCCTTCCCTTATCTGAGGTCTCATGAAGATCTTTCAAATGATTCCAAATCTCCACAACAAATTTACTAGATGATATTTCTGGTAACATCTCATCAGCGATAGATAATTTAAGAGGCATAACTGCCTCCCTATTACCTCCATCATACTTGTCTTGATCCTTCCCAGCAGTAGTGGGACAAGCTTTTGTACCTAGGACAAGCACATCTAGACACCGGTACTCAAAGATGGTAAGCATCCTCTGCTTCCACCTGTTGTAATTCTTTCCATTGAACCTCTGTGTATTTTCCAATATAACATTGGACAAAGACGCCATCCATCCCGGTTAGAAAAGCACAAAAAATGAGGTAGCACTGTGATCAGTTGGCACAAGCCCTGGACAATCGACTGGCACAACTCACGATTTTTCAAAAAATCGTCTAACAAAGAGGCTTAGAAACTGTAAGATTTTTCAGAAAAACCTTCGAAAACTCTTAAAAGTATGATTTTTTGGAAAAAAATCCTCCAAAAAACTTTTGAAAGACAGCAAAAATTTTATAGAAAAATTTTCAAAAACTCTTGTAAATTTTTGAAGAAAAATTTCAAAAACTCTTTGCAAAATTTTTTTATTTTTCCTAAAAAATTGTCAAAAACTGGCTCAAAATTTATTTATTTTTAAGCTGCCATGAAATCAAAAAACCACCACAAACACTTCAGACGTTGAAAAACCCAAAAATCTTTGAGGAAATCCGTCCAAAAACTGATCAAAAAAGAAACGCCCAAATCTTCAACAAAAACCCTAGTTGCAATTGTTTGATAGAGCCGTTGTAGATTTTTCAAGGGCCGACATAGAAACCCTAACGCCCATATGCGACTGAGAAAGCCATGAAATACAAAAAACACGTCCAGAAAAACAATCACACATCCGAACAGCAGATAAATCCCATCAAAAACTTCAAGAAAAACTTAAAAAAAAAACAGTGCCAAGAATCTCAAATACAGGGGCAAGAAAGCCAACGTGTTTTCTTTAGAAAAAAAAATGTCCAAAAACCTTCACGCCGCCAATGCAAAAAAATGCATCCAAAAATGTGAAAATCTGCGTCTGGAACAGACACAAACATGCAAACCCTTGGCACGGAAATTTTAGGAAACCATTTGCATGGATTTTAGCAAAGAAAGTCGCCAAAAAACAACCCACAAATCTGCCCAGAAACAAAGAAAAAAATCGTGCGAAAAAACCCTTGATATTTGCTAGAAAAAACCACGATTTTTTATAGCAAATAAGCCTGCGACCTTGCCCAGAAAGAAGACACAAAAATCAATTAAAGAAACCCTCGATTTCTTTTTAAAACTTCCTCAAAAATCTTCACTAAAAATAAACTTCGATTTTTTAAAAAAATCTAAAAAATCGGCTAATCAGGTTCAAGCCTAAGCTCTGATACCATGAAATGATTAATGATATTCATGATTGTGTGTAAGTACAAAGGAGAGGAATACTCCTTATAAAGGAAATTACAAGACGATGTTTCCAAAACAAAACAATCATTAACTGAAGAAAACTAAAGCTAAAAATCTAAAAGATGTTAAAATGTACTAAAGCAAACAAAAGTTACTAAAAACACACTAAGTTAACTAAAAGAAAGTTAACGACTAATAAAGGCTAAGATGACCATTGATATTACATTTAATATTTTAATACCTTCAAGTGAATCTACATCCAACTTGCACATAACTTGATTTTTAGAGGTATTGACTTCCTTAGTGCTCTGATCGTAGCAATGTGCATGTGCTATCACCGGCTTCAAACACTGAATTGAAATAGGGAAAGAGGCTGCTTGAACTAATCTGTTGTAACATAACCTTTTAGTAAATTTACTATCCTCTTTGACCTTCTCATCAGTCTTCAGATCAAGATGTTGATGTGCCCTACCAAGGTGTCACAAATGAGCTGAAGTTCATTCGCTAGGATAGTATTCACTGTTCAATTCAATTACGTGCTCTTGGAACTCCTTGTCTAAAAATCAAACCCTCGCTGTACAGACTGTTCACAATCTAAAAACTGCAGTCCTAGGGTTTGGCGGTGCTGAAAACTATGGTTAAAACTTAAAAGTAAAACCCTTGGAAAGCAATTTTGACATAACTCTAACACTGATCTTTGATAAAACTGGCCAGAAAACACAACAATTGCTACACAAATCAGCGGCAAATATAACTGGAAATCTGATGTTTAGTCCTCCTTCAGATGGCTGGAAAAAGTTTGGAAAACAAAGATAGACACCCAAGAATTTCACCTCTAAATCTGCACACAGAATATAAACACTAGGTGGCTCAGAAAGAAATCCTGAAATAACAAACCCTTCACAACAGCTGCAAAAATTTGAAAATTGATAGTTGACATCCGAGAATGTACACATGATGATCTGAAATAAAAAAGGCAAATGCAAACCCTAGGAGACACCTGAAAAATCCTTCATGATGATGCCAAGGGATGGAAATCAGGTATGGTGGCATCTAATGATGAAGAAATAAGCTGAAAGTGGAATAGCACCGTTGAAACCTGCTGAAAACAACCTGTAAAACCTAGAGCCTATCTTCTGACCTTGAATGCTACTCTATAATGAGCTGTGAAACAAAGATTCAAATCTGTCATATTATAGAGGTAGCAGTACTCAAATTAAGTGTTTTGTTTTTTTTTTTTTGTTTTAAGCACACAAATACAGATTGATGCCATCATTTGAGGTTTTTGTCGCTTAAAATAGGGTCTTCACCAACTAGGCATGCCTTAACACCACTTTAGCCACTTAGCATAAGGCAAAACTACATGGGGTGCACTTCTGGTTCTTCATAACCACCTAACCTTCAGTATTTTACTTGCAGGCACACTCCTTTGGGGTTTATGCCACTTGAAACTCACCGTACTTCTCCCAGGCATGCTCTTCAGTTGTTCTAACTTCTAACCCTTTCAACACTTGGAAATTATCACTCAAGCATGCTCCTTGCTATGTTATTGCCACTTTAAGCTTGTGATTTTATGCCTGCGCATGCTTTAAAGTTTAAAACCACTTTTGCCACTTAACACATGACAAATCCATGCCAAGCATATTTCAGGGCTATCTATGCCACTTAAACCCTGACTTACTCCTCCAAGGCATGCAACTTACTCCTCCAAGGCATGCCTTTAGTCACTAACTGCCACTTAAAACTTCTAACACTGGCTCAAGCATGCTTCTCACTTACATCTGCCACTTAAATCTTCACAAAAGTCTCATGGGCATGCTCCTGCAACATTTGTGCCACTAAACCCTTGGCATTTCACCAATATGCATGCCCTTGATTGTTACTGCCACTTAGTCTTGGCAAATCCATGTGAGGCACACTTTTGCCACATCCTTGCCACCTTCAATATGACAAGACCTGTTTTGGAGCACTCTTGAGAAATTTATGCTATCTTTTTGACACTTAGAAGAATCCATCATTCCCTACTTTGTCATGACTAGACAAATGGGCAGAATGATCTTAGTGGCAATCAACCTTGCTTAGGATGGGGGTAAGTAACAAAGTCAACAAGGACAAAAACAACATACTCAACTTTCACACCTAACACCATGATAGATGATTTCAGCAAGACAGAAGAAAATGGCTTCTAAATAAACAATTTTGGTAGGATTGTAACAAAGAGTAACTCTTCAACCTCATTAATGCACAATGCATTATTGAAATAAAATAATAGATCTTGATTTTTTTTTAAAAAGAAAACTGAAACCTGATAAAATCCTTCACATGCCTCACATTGTACTCTAAATGAGTAAAGTCTTCTGTCTGAAAAGCAAAAAAAATAATTTGAAATTACACCAAATTATGAAGCTGAGACAGACATCAAGCCTTCACAGGAAGTTAATTGTACACAACATTCTCAATATTTAAGACCAGAAAATTTTTGCACCCTGTACTCTTTATTTGGTAAATATATTGAATTGGTACACCATATAGCTACTGAGCATATTTTACCTGAGAACTAATAGTATTGAAACTTAAACAGATCGAATGTTTAACCACAAGAATAAGCATTACAAGTTTTGCAGGATGACATGCTGAATGTGTTAAAAATATTCTAATAAAAAACATTCCTAATGAAAAGTACCTTCTCTGCAGTGGAAGCACGACCTGAATGAGCCCCAGCACTCAATCGATTGATCATATCCTTTGTATGGTCAATCTCCTTCTGTTGTTTCTCCCATGCCAGACGCTGTGCCTCTATCCAAGTGGCTTTACCAATCATGTACTCGGAGTAGTTTCCATCATATGTTCTCGATACACCCATATCTGTCTCTACTATTTTTGTGCAAAGTTGGTCAAGAAAAGCTCTGTCATGAGAAACAATCACCATAGGCACGTCTTGCTTCTTGAGATAACCTTCCAGCCACTCTATAGTGTCAAGGTCGAGGTGATTTGTGGGTTCATCCAAAAGTAATAAGTCAGGTTCCTGCACAGATAGGTAAATAAGAAGCTAAAAATTCAAATAAAACAAAATATTCTGCATTACTGCTCATACTGTAGAAATTATACCTTCAGGCACCAAGATTCTTTCCAACAAACATAGTATTGTCCTTCTCATGTAATCTTAATTCTCTGAGAGGTAATTATAGTTTAAACAATTAAAAGTAGAAGGATGCCAGGGTAAGGTGAATCCATGGGAAATTTAAGCATGAACTGTTGAACCTGGCACAATATCATCTGCATTGAAGCTGGAAGTATTTACCCAGGAGATTATTTGCGTGTATTGAAGATTTGACCAGAACTTGGAAAATAATAGTTGCTATCAACTGGACCAACTTTGCTTGAATGAATGCTTGCAAGTTTTAAGCACAAGAGAAAGATTGCAATCTACAGAGAACTCATTTAACCTAATGGTTAGTTTTAAGAGCAATTTCATGCTGTATAGATTTTCAAATGCATTCATGGTGAGTTAGTTTAAAGATGAGCACAATTGAGCGAACTCAACTGCTTAAGGACATACCACCAACTTCTGTGGAAAATTCTCATAGCAATGAGAAAGAAATAAATTATATTAATACTTGTGGATGACCAAAGCATGTCAAGGATTCAAAATACAACTAGAAAAAGCAGCATGGAGGAGCCAAAAAGAAGCTACAAAAAGAAAAGAGACAATACAGCGAAATTGCATTCTTCAACTCACAATACTTGTTTAATTCACTCAATAAAGGATCTATGTATAGAAGTAATAACAACTTAAATGAGACAAACAATGTTATCAAGAATTAGAACCCATTTTTTAGTTAGAAAATTGAAATGCTTTTCATTCTATCAAAACGATAATGCAATTCAAGAACAATAGCATTAAGAGTTCCCTGCCAGTCTTAGTTTATCATGATGTCCAGAAAGAAATAAGCAATGAAATTATATTATGTCCACGAAAAACCAAGGTGGCTAAATGGAGCTCGAAAGTACAGCAAGTTACAATAGGAAATGAAAGAAGGTCTAAGACTAATTACTTGAAGAAGAATCTTGCCAAGGGACATCCTCATCTGCCAACCCCCACTAAAAGATGCCACTAACCTATCAGTGTCCTCTTGGGTAAACCCAAGTTCAGGCATCATCTTATTGATTTTGACATCCACGTCATAAAGCTGGACTGCATCTGCTTTCTTCTGCAATGAATCCAATTCGTCCAGAAGCCTGCCCATCAGATCCATGTCATCCACAGCAGACTCCAGAGCTTTTTGCACCCTCTCCATCTTCTGTGAAATCTCCATCTCCTCCTTGAATGCATTCATAAACTCTTCCTTCACAGTCCTGGTAGGTACCACCTCAAATTCTTGGGTTAAGAATGCAATTTTCATATTGTGCTTGGCCTTGATGATTTCTCCAGAGTCAGGCTCCTCTTCACCCGCAATAATTTTCAACTGAGTAGTCTTCCCTGCCCCATTGACACCCACAAGGCCTACCCTCTGGCCCTTTTTGACTTCCCAGGACACATCCTTCAATACAGTGACACCCTTAAAGGTCTTGCTGATGTGTTCTAGCCTAACACCACTAGAAATACTGGATGCCCCTGATTTGTTTCTGCTGCCCCTTTTTGAAGTTGTTTCGTTTGAGCTATCATAGAACAGGGATTCTATGTCTTTGACTTCAGTGCTGGTAGTCTCAGTTGCTGCTGATGATATTTTAATGCTGTTTTGTCTGCTGTTTTCTGTTGTCGCTTGGATTGGAACTAAGGATGCTCCTAATTGGGTTATGAGAAATGGGCCTTCTGAAACTTTGCAGCGAACAGTTCTAATTGGGGAGAATGGAAGTAGGGATTTTAAATTGGATTTTTTGTTTTCAAGGGGAATTGAAAGAGTGAGGAATGTGGGTCTGAAATCGTTGCACGCTAGCTGCCTTGCCATGTTCATATTGTGAGTCCGTAATTTATCAGGGGAGGAAGAGACTCTCCCCTTTTATCAGTTTAAAATCTTCGTCTGACCACCTTACTCTAATAATGTTCCTACCATTGGCATAAATAATATTACCTGGTTTATTTTGCAGTGTTCTGATGATCGTGTTAACTAATGAAAATATACTTCATGTGTAGTTATTCAATTCGCCTGCTAAAAATCCTTCCGACTCCCCACAAGCTCTTTCTGCAGTTTTATGGGCAATTGTATGCAGGGTCGAAATTTGTAGATACAGGATTTAAAAATTCTATCACGTTTTAGAAGAGTTTAACGGTAAAGAAAGAAGGGCCATAATTTGTTTAGATCACAAACAGGAGCCATATAAAGTGATGAGGATAAGATGTGTGACGATAAGCAGGGATATATTTAGTCCCAGGTTTGGTAGTAGTTAGTTTCCTATAAATCTTTTCTTTCTATTTTTTTGTTTAAAATAAGTAGTTATATCGAAAGTTAGCCATGTCAAAATAAAGAAGGAATTTGCTTTCTTTGTATGTTCTATCACTCATTACAATAGATTCGTTTGATACATATGAATGTATTAACTAGCATTATTATTATTATTATTATTATTATTTATTAAAATATCGAGATATATATATATATATGCAATCGCAACACGATATGGAAGACAAAATTATTAGGGTTAGGGTTACGGTTAGGGTTAGAGTAAGGGTTAAGGTTACAATTAGGATTAGTGTTATCATTATGAATAGGGTTAGGGTTACGATTAGGGATAAGAATAGGGTTAGGATTAGAGTTAAAATTCGGATTAGGGTTGGGTTAGCGTTAATAATAAGATTAGGGATAGGGTTAGGGTTACGATTATGATTAGAGTTAGAATTAAAATTTGGGTTGGCATTATCATCACAGTTACGGTTACGGTTAGAGATAGAAATAGGATTAAGGTTGGGGTTAACATTAGTATTGGGATTAGGGTTAAGGTTAAGGTTAAAAATAGGATTAGAGATAGAATTAGGGTTAGCGATAGAATTATGGTTAAGGTTAGGGTTAGGGTTAGTGTTCTAGGGTTTAGGTTAGGGTTAGGGTTAGGATTAGATTAGAGCTTGGGTTGGGAATAAGGTTAGAGTTAGGGATAATATTAGGGTTAAGTTGAGGATTTGAATTAGAGTTAGGGTTAGGGTTACAATTAGGGTTATAAATAGATTTATAGTTAGGGTTGGGATAAGAAATAGTGTTAGTGTTGGGGTTAGGATTAGGGTTAGAGTTACTATTAGAATTATGGTTAGCGATATGATCATGGTTAAGGTTAGGAATAGGGTTAGTGTTAGGGTTTGGGTATGGTTAGAGTTAGAGATATAAATTAACCTTAACATTATCCCTTACCCTAAATGAACCCTACCATTATCTCTTACCCTAAATGAACCCTAACACTATCCCTCACCCTAAATGAACCCTAAGCCCAACCCTAATTGAATCTTAACCTTAATCCTTTAACTCTAATTAAACCCTAAGCATAACCCTAATTATAACCCCAATTAAGCCCTAAATGTAATTGAACCCTATCATAATATTAACCCTAATTACACCCTAATCATAATTGAACCCTAAACCTAATCAAACATAACCCTAACATTAACCCTAACTAAACCCCAAACCTAACCCTAACCCTAATTGAACCAAACCCCAACCCTAACCCTAACCCTAATTGAACCATAACCCTAACCTTAACCTTCATTCTAACCCTAACCCTCATTGAACCATAATCATAACCCTAATTGAATCATAACTCTAACCCTAACCCAAATTGAATCATAACTCTAACCCTAACCCTAATTGAACCATAACCATAACCATAACCCTTAGTAAAACCTAACCTTAACCCTAATTAAATTCTAACCTTGGCCCTATTAAACTCTAACCCTAACCCTAATCATAAATGTAACCCCAAGCTTTATCCTAATACCCTAATTGAACCCTAAACATAAATCATAATTGAACCCTAGAATTTAATTTTAACCTTAATTGAATCATAACCTTAACCATAACAAAAACCATATTAATTGAAACATATATGCAACCCTAATTGAATCCTAACCCTGACTAAACCCTATATGTAACCCCAATTGAGTCTTAACCATTTTTTAACTCTAACCCTAATCCTAGTCTTGATTGCACCCTCTCTATAATTAAAGCCTAACCCTAATTGAACCATAACCTTAACCTTGAACCTTAAATGAATCGTAATTGTAGTTTAACCTTAACCCTAACCTTAAACAAAACACTAACCCTTAGCCTAATTCAACCCTAACTCTAACCCTAATTGAACACTGATTAAATATTAACCCTAAATGAACCCTAATCCCAACCTTCACCCTAACCCTATTTGATCCCTAATCTTGACCCCAACCCCAATAAATTGTAACTGTACAACCCTAAACTTAGTGAACACTAACTCTATCCCTAACCCTAACCTCATAACCTTAATTGAACCCTAGCTCTTATTAAATCATAATCATAATTAAACGTTGACATTAATTAAATTATAACCCTAATGATAACTAAACCCTAACCATAAGTAAACACTAACTTTAATTAACCCTAAACATAACCCTAATCCTTATTAAACCCTATTGCATTTTTATGTGAGAAATTGATTAAAAATAAGGGTAGGGTTATGGTTAGGAGTAGAGTTAGGGTTAGGGTTAGAGATAAAATTAGGGTTAGGTGTAGGATTAGGGTTAGGGTCAAAATTAGAGTTAGGGTTGGGGATAGCCCTTAGGGTTAAGGTTAGGGTTAGGGCTAGGATTAGGATTATGGGTAGATAGAGATAAAATTAGGATTAGGGTCAAGGTTAGGGTTAGGGTTAGATATAGATTTAGAGTTAAGGTTGGGGTTTGAAATAGTGTTAGTTTTATGGTTAGGTTAGAGTTAGGGTTATGGTTAGAGTTATAATTACAGTTAGTTTTAGGGTTGGGGTTAGGGTTAGGGGTAATGTTACACTTAGAATTAAATCTTAATCCTAACCATAATACTAACTCTAATTAAATCCTAATAGAATTATAATCCTAATTTAATCCTAACGTAACCCTAACCCTAACCCTATCCCTAATTTAATGATAATAGAATCATAATCCTAATTAAGTTCCCATTATATAATTTATATAGCATGAAAAATAAACTCCATACATAACCCTATCTTTAATCAATTTTATAAAATACAACCTTAATCAAAACCTAACACTAATTGAACCTTAATTAAAACCTAACCCTAATCCTAAGTGAACCCTATTCTTAACCCTAAATGAACCCTAACCCTAACCAAAATGTAAGCATAATTGAAGGCTAACCCTAATCCTAACTAAATCATAACATCAAACCTAACCCTAACCCTTATTAAACTGTAACAATAATTACAACCCTATACGAACCATAACCTTAACTAATCCTATTACCTTCACACAAATTTAACCCTAACCCTAAAGGAATTCTAATTGCAATTGAACTGTAAACCTAATTGAACTCTAACCCTAATTAAACCCTACAACCTTCAAAACTTGTAATCCTAACCCCTAATTAAACCTAACAATAATTATAAACCTATACAAACCCTAACCTTAATTGATCCTATAACGAGCTCACACTAATCTAACCCTATCTCTAAATGAAGTGTAACCCTAACCATAATTAAAAATCTAATTAAATGTTAACCCTAATTGAACCTTAAGCTTGAATAAATTGTAATCCTTACCTTAATTAAATAGTAACCTAACCTTAACACTAATAATAATAATGATATAAATTATTTAAAAATTATATGATAAAGTTAAGTGTAAATTTAAAATATTTATTTTTAAATATGTATTCATTTTGAATAAATAAAATATGGATGTTTTTTTCTTTTTTAAAAATATTTTTTAATTTTTTTTAAAATATTGAATTTTTATGATTCAAAACAATTTTTATTGTAATAGTAAATTTAGGATATTTCTTTTTATTTATCTTTCTATTTTTTAAAATTTAAATACATTAATTTAGAATTTTTAAAAAGAATAATTATTTTTCATTTTTTCATAATTTTATTTTATTCTAATATTAAAAAATATTTTATAATGATATGAAATTATATTTTTATTTTTATAAAGATCTTCAATATATAATAATTTAGAAACTTACTTTTATATGTAATAGTAAAAAGTTCTTTCATACTTGATTTTTTAAATTTTAGAAACTTCTTTTTATGTGTAGTAATTTAACATTTTTTTTAATATCTTATTTTTATAAATAATATTTTTTGATTGGAAAAGTTTATTTTAAATAAATCAAATGAACCTGTGTATTCATTTCAAACAAATAACTTGCCACAATATATGATATGGGAGGCTAATATTTTTAAGTGAAACAAAAAATAAAAAACAAATAATTCCCTTTAAAAAAATTAAAAATCAAAATTAAATAGAAAAAATCAAGATTGTAATGTTACTTTATATTATCTTATTATTGAAATTGTATTTTCATTAACAAAACTCCTCTCTTTTCTTAAATGTGATCATTCACATTTCCCCACTAAAAATTTCTTTTTCAAAACACAAATTATCTCAAACATTTTAAAAGACAATGTAAATAATTTCTAAAAATAAAACACCTCTTTTTCTTTCTATATTTCAGTTCCTTTTTATTGTTTGTTTGTTTGTTTTAGTTATGTATTTGTTTATAAGAATGTTTAAATCTATTTTGTTGAAGTGAATAATTTCAAATGGTTTGCAACTCTATACATTTTAAGGGAAGTTATTCAAGATCAGATTATGAGGCGAAGATGAGGATGACCATGATGGATATGTTGTGGAATGAAAAAATTAGTAATCAACCTATGAAATTTTTTGTTTGCTTATTTTTGATAACTAAGTTGGTATGCAAGATCTATGAATAACATATAAATCTAAAGTTGTGCAAGAATATTTTCATACAACTTCGCTTTTGCAAAGAATCTGATAGACATGTATATTAACAAATATCTACATTTTTTTTTATTCGTAAGATATTGTAATTATATTAATATCAAAAATAAATTTACAGAGTTGTCACCATGGAAATGCATCAAGCCACATCTGAGCCTAACCAACTAGTTTGAGCTAGCATGGACCACGCAGGGTTAAATATCAGGTTTTCAAAATGTGGGCACTACTAGCCCAAAAAGCCCACTGAAAAGGAAACTATCCTATTACCACTATCAATAATCTATTATAAAAACTACAATTTTTACGAGCACCCATCACTCCAGGAAACCATTTGCAGCAACAAAGGCACCAAAGTCAAGAACCACACACCGGCCAAAGGAGTGCTCCACCTTGAAAGCCTGCAAAAGATAATCCACCCCAAACGTAGCAATTTGCTTATGTTCCACCAGCGCCATCCCCTTCAGGTCTAGGATGAAGGGATAATACTTCACCACCTCCCTGGGCTTGTAAAAATCCAGGTAGTCTTTAGGTCATGGCACACCCATGCCAGGAATGGCGACCGTGAGAACCTCCTCTAACCCCACCAACCACTCATCATCAAAGACCCGATGGATTAAAGCCTCTACATCCTTCTTTTTCATCCTAATCTCTAGTAGGACGACCAAGAAACGAGAGGTGATGTGGGTGCCAACTCTTTTCGTCTCACCATTGTTGATAAAGCCCTTTCCCAACACCATTTTCACCACACCCAAGATGAGCGAATCATATTTCTTCATTATCCTTTTGAGCCATTGCTCCGTCACCTCGCCATGAAATGCCATCTCCCTCATAGAGTTGTCCAACTGGATAGGAGTATTGGCCCAAATGTTTGTCAAAGTTTTGACCGAAAATTTCACAATAAACTTTGAGCGCTCTCCCATCTTTCACACAGAATCAAGCCCACACCAAAATTCATAAGCCAAGGATGAGAAATGAGCCCAAAAATAGGCGAGATATAGAAATTCATGAAAGGCGGAGGTCACTTCCATCATAAATAGAGATGACAGAAAAAGATGCCAATGTGTCACGAATCGCCACACCAGCTCATCACAGATCTCTACTTGTATGAACTTGTCTAATCAACAATCTCAAGAATGTAAATGAGATGATGACACGAATATCCAAACATGGGCTTTGTAACTTCCCTTCATTTGCTATCATTTCCCTAGCACAAAGGCTTGTATCACCATACTAATGCCCACCTCACTCATCCTTACTCATCATTACTCCCCCATCACGGTAAGAATACCAAGTGGAGAGCCTTCTGTATCTGCAAATGACCTAGCAATAAAGGCCACCAACATGGCAATAGCCGTATCCATGAGCGCTTGAAACATCAGAACCTAAAGGCCACCTTAGCATCGACCCTAAGAGTCATACTCTCTTAGAGACACTTGCCCTTCCACCCACAAATATCTACATATTTATTACTGGTGTTGTACTAATATATATGCTTTCTTTATTTTTCATGATCGATAAATTTGAATATTTTCTTACTTAGTACATTGTCTTGTAATTATCATTAATTTTACCATAGAATTTTTTCTCTAATAAAATTATATTTTTATAGTGGTGGTCATAAAAAATGAATGCCATTGTAACCTTTCTTAACTTTAGATTACGAAACATCTATCTCCCATTTGGCTCTCTAGAACGTATATCCTCTAGAGTATTAAAACCAAATTTGTAAAATAAAAGTTAAAATTTTATATAAATTTGAAGCGCAGTTTAAGAATTTTTAAAAAAATTATCTCGTATTTTCTCTTGGGTTATTTAAAAGTAAAACATTGAATTTGAAATTTGAAGGTGTATTCTTCAGTCTTTGCTCTAAGCTTGATATATGTGTTGCCACAAAAATGGATATTTATTCTAAAAATTATCTATCTAAATGTAAATAAAGTTTGGGAGTTCATTAATTTGTCTAAGAAGTGAAAATATATAAACATAATTTTAGATTTTCTCTTGACATACATAATTTAATGCAAACCCTAGGGAGATCTGATTGAGCTTTCACATATTTGGAACTTAAAAAATAACACTTGTATGCCATTAAATCCATTGGTACTATTGGTGTTCCAAATCAACATACCAAATGAATCCTAAAGTCTAGCCAATTTATTATGTTCAGATTCAAAGGTGGATTTGGCCAACTGATAGGAAATAGAATTAACACACATTTCCCTTGCACTTCAGGCTCTGTAGGACTTAGGGGGGTGACCCTTTAGCAACATCTAAAGATTTGGACACACAATTAACATGATTTTGCTTAATAGACGATGCTCTCACAGAATTATGTTGAGAAACATAAAATATCACTCAACATTGGCAAGACATTGAGTGAATTTCAGAAACTAGCATGGAGAACATGGTACACATAACTCATAATATATAATTGAAATGGTTTTTAATTTCAATGATTTTGGGACCAAGCTGAAAACAACAAATGTATGAAAACTTGACCAGTGCCAATAAGAGGGCTATGGAGTCATAACGAACATTTCATTCTATAATGTTAAACATGTTCTGAAGATCTTTTGCAATTGTTATCATATTATGACAACAAAAGCACTGAAGCTTTATCTGCTAACCATTCTTACAAATCCACTTGAAACACAAAACTCCTGTCACATTTATTGAAACAATTACACTATCCCCTGAATAATAGGCAGTAATAAATGCAACTTGTCATTCATTAAAGCAATTACATCATTCACAGAACAAAAGGCAACAACAGATGTAACTCAAATGTAGCAATTGTGCATGAAAAAACTCAAATAATATTTGATTATTGAATTCAAAACAGCGTTACATTTCAGCAATGGAGACAATTATCAGATAAAATATAAACATGAGACTCAATTCAGAACATTAACACCTAAGATTAATTGACTAACAGTCATATTTCACCCTAGCTTTACAATCTACCCAGAGCTTCTGCCTGACTTGTAGAGCTTTCAAAAATTGGAAACCCTTACCAATAAGAATAAAAGAGAATAAATAGAAGAAAGGAAGGCCTCAAAAGATGATCTATAGAAGACATCTGGCAGCTCCATCCACCGTGAATTAGCAAAAATGCAAAGCATCTCCCCTCTCTCTTTCTTGCAACCAATTTTGCCTCCAATTCTACCTTTGTCCCAAGTTTCTCAGCAACAAAAAATTTGCCCATGTAGAGAATCTCCATTTTACCCTGCTGTGTAAAAATATCTTGCCCGTGAAAACATTCACTTTTGCTCTTTGTTGGTTGCAGTAGCACAATATTCCTAGCAAATAATGGCTTTCAAACATGAAGTGAATATAAAATTCACTTTACTCATATCCCCGTGCACTTAATGTTTTAAATCTTTCATTTTAAAACATTCATCTATTTTCACTTGCCACTAAAATATTCCTCCCAGTGAATAATTATTCACTTTAAAAAACATGCCCCATGTCACTTCATGTGCCATTTTATTTGATAGATAATGTCTCCGTAAAAAAAATATTACCTGGCTCTTTTTTACATTTCACCTCACGATTGAAATGTTTGCCTTTTTGGGATGACAGTATTTGATTTTATGCTAGGTAACAGTCAATTCATCTTGCACTTCAATTCTTTGCCTTTTAAATAAAATGAAGGCCCTTTTATCCTCATTGGGTAAAATACTTTACCTATTCCCCATTTAAGAGTTTCAAAACTCGTGAGCAACCTTCATATTTCAATTTTTTAATGCAAAAGCCTTTAATTTGTTTTTTTCGGGCCCACACTCACACTTGTGCATCTTAAATCCATCGGGCAATATTTTCATTTTAAATTCACTGCAAAAAGGCTGATCTCAAACGGAGTTTGCAAACTGTTTAGGGTCTTTTGTGGGAGGCTCTTGTACTACTCTTGGGTCCCATAGACTTCTCTCGAATGGAGTTTGCGAACTGTTTAGGGCCTTTATGTGGGAAGCTCTTGTACTGCTCTTGGGTCCTATAGACTTCTTTGGCCTCCTGAACGTCATTAAAGCTTTTAAAATGAAATGAGCCCTCTTTAAATATTTCCATCGGGCTTTATTTGGGAGAAAAGGTTGGGCCCACCCCTTTACCCCCGCGCTCCCGTTAGTTTTAACGAGCGAGCATTTTAGGCCGAGCTGGCAGGGTGATTTGGCTGCATTCTACTCTCACTTCTCTACCGTTGATCTTCCTGTTGCCATGTTTTGCCCTAATTTCACCTGCTTTGTTCACTCGAGCTCTGTAACTTGGCAATGACAGCAAATGATTCTTCATCTGGCGCATCAAGGACGATGGTGAACTTGAAGGCTATGCTTCACTCCATGAAATATCCACGAGCCTTCCCCCACATGCCTCATATTATGCTCAAGCTTAGCGCCCAGTTTCATGAAGAAAATGTGATAAATCCATCCGGGCATCAGACATTTGAATGCGTATATCTCCTGCAGCAGCCTCTTACCTGAGTTAAAGTGTTCTCTGCCCTCTGTGATTTGATGGGTGTCCATACCCCTCTGCTCCTTGTTACGTAGCCTATTAGAGGCGTTTGATGAGTCTTTGTCCACCTTTAAAGTTTTTAAAGTCTTTTCAAAACAAATCTGTTATGTATTTGCCAAGTGCGGCATTCCATGAGACCACATTTTTTTGGGTTTACTGCGTTCAAATCCATCCTCACTGTGTTTGCTTCTGTTGTTGATGGTGCATCAAGTTGCACAAACGCCAACTGCATTTGTTTGAAGGTTACTGAAATATTTTCAATGTATCTATTTTGTGCGTGTGCTACCTCTTGGCATCTCACTGATTGCTCCATAACAGAGTGTCCTCAAACAAATTTGGTATTGCTGTGAAAACCTCCTTCCTTCTTTGTTTGGCGCGGGTTGTGCTCTCATAGTGCAGCACTGCATTATTATATAGCACTCCAGCTTTCTCATGGCGCATTGAATTTTGTTTTGGAGCCTTAACTTCATCCTTGACAAACCCTAACAACAATGCAATTTTAAGAGATGTTGAAATTGCAAACATTCAGAAGTCTGAATGCCACATCAAAAAGTGCCAAGAAAACTAAGGGCGCCACTCATATTTCATCTATAGAATCAAATTACTTGCTTTTAAATTTATGAAGCCTTTTCAACTAGTCTATTTTTATGCGTAGGCTAGTGCCTATTTCGAGCTCCTTGCACTTGCATTCGCTTGAAAGTTACTAGGGGAGAGGATCCCGTACTTGAGTATGTTTCAATAGTTGTGATAGTAGTTGTTTATATAATGTCTAATGTTTTTATCAATATTAGATCAATAGTTGTGACTTTAAAGTTGTTAGTGTTGATGATGACTACCTATAATTAAACAAAATGTATTCCTTTGATCTAAAAAACAACTAATCATGTGATTCCACATCAACGCTCAATAAAACATGCTGTAAATGCACAAGTATCGGTCTCACTTTTTTTTTGGGTCTTTTTGGACACCTTGACAAAAAACATGCTGGTGTGGCATCATATTTGATGTTGTGGCCTTGAAACCTTAGTTATAAGTAGGGGACTTGCCAAGTAAACTGTTGTAAAAAATTGGGAGTGATTTGAAATTTCCACGCAAGATAATTAGAAGCACGAAGTTAGGGTGCACAACTACAGGGTCCTCTCCCCTAAAGTCTTTTCATCAACTCCATTGTGTATTTGGTGTGTTGCAAGTGTGGTGAATATGCTTTAGATTAAGCTATGGTCTGCGCCCCTATTCACTATTATAAATGTGTTGAGTGTATAAAATCCAACATCAAGGCAAAGACCCCTTAAAGCTATCACACAGGCCGCTCCATCCATTATAAACTGTTATAGATCCACATGCAGCCACTGGACATTTAGAACACAGAGGAGATGCCCTTCATTGTTAATTTTCCTCTTGAAGCTATAAAATAGAGGGCAACGAACTTGATGTAGCTGATTTGGCTTATTCATTTTGAGGTTGCCTCTTCATCCTTATTTTGCAATGTGAATAAAATCTTCCATGTTGGACCATTTTTTATTGAAATATAGTGATCTCTTTCTCAACCCGAGCCATGGCTGCAACAATACCTTATATAATTGATGTGCCTTTTCAGTAGCATGTAAATGTTCAAATAACCAAGCAAGATTAAAACTTTTGTGATTTTGTCTCATGGGACACTAAGTGAGACACCACTCTCTATCACATTTTCTTTCCATACCATCATGCTTCTATAACTCGAGCAAAGAACAATCTTAGTTTAGTGGTTATTTGCAATACCCCATTGATATAGTTTGAAGGGCTAAAAAGGTAAACAACCTTGTGCAAAATGCAACAACATTCTCACCTTCACGTGTATAAAGCATGTCGGGTCCCATGTGGATCTAGCTAAAAAAGAATTCGTTTTCAAACAAGTTTCACTTTGGATTGGTCAGAGGCAACTTCTGAGTGCTTCTGGAGTGAAAAGATGAAATGGGTCATCATTAAAATCTGCTTTCTGGCACATTTGCAGAATGGTGAAAACTGGCCAAGTGAGCTCTAGAATTGGCCTGGAAAACTAGGCAAACAACCTCGTGGAGCCACATAAACTTGCAGGCATGTAAACATTTGACCCAGGAATGAAGTGCAAAAGACGGTTTGGAAAAAGAGAACCTAAGGTGAAAGATATTCACTGTCAAAGTTGCTCAGTTGAACTTTCAGCCTGTTCAAAACCAATTAAAACTCACGAAATCACCTTGTTGAAAAAATACTAAATCAACTCCTAGCGAGCTGCTACTGGACACAGTAGATCGTTTTGGTATAGTGATCACGTGTGCAAGAGGGATTTTCTTGAATCCTTGTCCATCAAAAGATATTCAAGGTCAAAGTTGACCACCTTGAAAAGCTTCAAAAAATGTAGATGCAAAACTGAATAAATTGCATTTGGTTTTGACCTGGTAAAAATAGAAAATCAGCTCATGAGACTCTGAAACTTGACCTGGGAGTTCATTTAGGCATGGAGAATGGAGAGCAACAATTGTTTTGACTTTATAGTCATTTGGTTGCAAAATGCAAGCTCGAATGGGAGGCTACTTTGCAGAACTGAAAGTTTACAAATAGCAAAACAGTGCCAAAACTCTCCAGCTTCACTTTTCAAAACTCTGTCAAAACTCATTATGGGAAGCTTAAAATTGACATGCATGTTCACATATGTGACATGAGTGGGTCTGCAAATAGGTTTTGCACGAAAATCATCATGCTCCGAAATATGACCCTCCAAAGTAGGTCACTTAGGCATATTCATCAGGTGCGCTTTTGAAAGTGCAAAGGCAAAATTTTTGAAATGGGCACTTCAAATTTACAAAAAATTGAGAGTGCTGGAATAGTGGCTCTGATTGGGGATGTATGCCCCCCATGGGCATAGCAAGATTCCAGATCTTTGGTGAGTAGACCAAATACTGAGTCCATTAGGTGTCCACAAACTGCTCCTTTATATTCATCCTTCTTTTTCAATTTCATCTGGTGACCCCAGACCACCAAATGAAAAATTTGAAGTCAGTATTTACCCCTGTCAAACACTTTGTTCTTTGTTGTCTGCCATAGGCCAAATATGAGAACATTGTCATGAACTACCCACAAGCTAGTTTGGTCATTGACATGTTCCACTACATCATTATGCTTTCCAATGTCACCAACAATTCTGTCAATCTGCAACATACAATCAGGCTTTAACTGAAAATCATAATCATTGTGACATTTTACCTTGATCAACTCATTACCGTGTTCAACTAACAACTCACTCATTTGAACTGAGAAATATAAGCATTCATAGTCCATTTGATCTTTGACATCAAAATCAGTTTGCACATCAAACTGAAAGCTCTCATAAACAACTTGTTGTGTGTCATGCAAATCATCTTTGTATATGTCAAAGACAAAAGATTCATATTTTGGGGCATCCTTATATGTATCACTGCAACATGGGCACAATTTTTGACATTTCAGTTTAGGTACATCAGAACATACCTTGGTATCATAGAAACAGGGATCATATTTAGCATTAACATCTAGGGAACGAGTAAATGTACTCATCTCAGGTTTTCGAACATATTCCAATGCATTCTTCTCATCCTCATCCAACTCAATACAAAATGCTTCAAGAGTAGGCTCAAGCAATTCAACATTAATAAGGGCAGTGGAATGACACCCATGTGCATTGGTATCTTCATGTGCAATATCAGTTGGTATGTATGCTGACCCAAAAGTGAAAGACTCGTTGCTAGCTGAAAACTCCTCATTAGCAATAGAACTATGATCTTCGTTTTCTTTCACATAAATGCTTTCCTCAAGGGATGGGAACATGTCCATGTGCACACTGTGAAGATAAGGAACATCAAACAAGAAGCAATTATACTCAATTTCACACTCACCAACATGAGATTCACCATTATTCTCATTTCTCGGCTGCTTTATACATGGATCAAGAATTTTTGTAGTATCAACACAATCTACAACTTTATTATCATATGAATCAACAAGCTTTTCAATATCATCAATGGATAATGATGTTGATTTGAACAAGATCCATATAAGTGTCACAATGTGTCACTTGATCATTCCAAAATGAATCCATTATTTCATCATCATGCTCTTCATGTATCACAAACATTTCCATGTTTGTTTCATACAAACAATCATGAAGAGTAGGGGCATAATCACACTCATCAACATCTTCATCATATTCAACATTATGTTTTAAATCAGCATTCTAAACACTCATTTCCTTATCTTCAAATTCTACATCACTCACACAATGAACAAGCTCCATTGATGGCGAATCCGAATTACATTCCGTGTATTCACCACATGTAATTTGTTCCTTCACTTGTGGACAAGTGACTTCACAAGCATCTATATCATTGCATTCTTCAAGTGAGGAATATGCTTCCATACCATCTTCAAAAAAGCAACCACAATCTTCAGAGAAGCAATCAAAACTATCAACCTCATCATAATTTTTATCACAAGAAAAATCATCACTACACAAACCATGTTCAAAATCTTCAGAAGGAATGCTTGAGGCTACACTTTCAGGATCATAATCACTAGTTTGTAATGTAGTATCAACAACACATGCATTGTAATTGTTGATCACGTCATGACATGGAGTAACACCCGTCATCTCACTTACTTCTCCATCATCTGAGATATCACAAGAGAAGCATTCTTGCATATCTACTTTGTTATCATCCCATGTGTGTCTTCATCTTCCTTACTATTGCAAGGATTCGCACATGTGTTGATTGTGAGTTGGTTACGATGTTCACCCTCATCCATATGACAATATGGATGTTCTTCTTCTGACATACTATTTTCACTTAATTGCATTGTTGTCTGATTTTCCTCAAGAGGGCAATTGTTGTCTCCATTTTGAGAATCTGCATTTTTTGCATAACCACACTTGGTTGATTCTACAATCCTTATCCAATTATGTACTTGGTCAAAGCTATGGGGCTTCAATTCCTTTGGAAAAGTACTCAACCCAGATTCATAAATCTCACAAAACAAATCAATGCACACAGAATTATCAAACCTCTAAAATCTTTGGGGACTTCTATCAAAGCATCCAAAAATCTCAGAAATAGCTTATATGGTGATTCTCCATTGTGTCTTTTAATTTCATACAATTATTGCACAAAAGAGTTTTGATCAACATTGCTCAAAGTTTGTGGATGTTCAACTTGGAGCTCACTATGATCTTCATACTGTGATGATGGAGAAATTATAACAGCATAAGCATTGTCATCTTGACAATCATTTCTTCTAGCTGATCCTTGAATTCTATTTGCATGAGGTGTGTTGGGGTAATCAAAACTTGCAGCCAAATACCCTTTCAACATTGAGTACTTCAAATTGTTCTCAATATCCATGACATTCTGATATGCCTAATGTAATGTTGCAGGTTCTTTATCTCTTAATAGATAGCTCATCTTGCTATCAAATGCTCCTAAATACACAACCAAACATTCAACATCATTTGGTTGCATACTTTCTGGAATTTCCCTTATTGCCTTTGTAAATCGAAGGTTGAAAACAGGGACCAACTCATCTTTGTTTTTATAGATTTCCATAAAGTTTTTCCTCACGACACTTGGATTTACCCTTTCACCAAATTGTTCAACAAAGGTTGTCATAAACTGATTCCATGAAGCTATAGAACATGTTGGTAAATATGAGAACCAATCCCTAGCATCATCCTTCAAGGATTGAACAAAAAGCTTCATGACAACATCCTCATGATTTACCTCATAATCCCCCATCACATCTATGAAGGTTTACAAATGTTTAGAGGCTGATTTTGAACTTTTCCCTGTGAATTTGGGCAAATATTTCCTAACATTTTTAGGAATCAAGTTTGGGAAACCTTTAATACCACTGAAAACTAATGACATATACCTTTCAATAACAAAATCCCTTTGAGGGTTTGGCGAAACTTATTTTCCTTGCATACTTTTACTTGCTATTTCACAAGGAAACCCTCTTGTATTCATATTCAATCATTATCAAATACATGGTTATCAATTGCATCATTTACTAAATCAACCATGATTCTAAAACATAGATTGAATATTTATGCCTTAAAGCTTTCTCAGAGGCTTAGTTCAAAATAAGCATACTTCTCAAATCATTACAGATATTACATGTTACACATTAGAAGTATGAAAAGAACTACTATTGTTCCCTATCTTAATGCAATTTCATCTAATAGGGAACCGTTTATGATCTCAAGTCTTGAAAATTTCTCGTAAACTTCTTTCAAATAGAATAATGCTTTCTCTAGATTTATGAGAATACCTAGAAACTTGTAGCAGCTGTTATCCTTTCTTCCTGACTGCAAAGTCTACAAATATGGAAATCTTCTTCACAATTCAAATGGTTCTTAAGAAAAAATCACCACCTCCTTTCACAGAGGAATAAACTTCAAGAGTAAATCTCATTATGGGTATCATCCAATAGCGGAGTCACACTCATATCCTTTGATCTTTGTTGCAACAAATCTTTTCCAGGTCCAAGAACTTCTCAATTATCTGAACGAAGATGTTCAAATCCACCAAATGCTTGAATCTATATGCAAATGGATATTTCTCTGCTTCTCCCTAGCAGAGTCACCATTATGTTGGTGTTTTTCCTAGTACACCTAAGGAATCTCTAAAGAGTAGCCAAGTCTTATGTTCAAGACCCTTATAGTGAATGGTCAACTGACAAGATTTAGTCAAAGACTAGAATCTTCTACACTTTAGGCTCTGTGGGACCAAGGAGGGTGTTCCTAAGAGATATTTAACTTGACACTCTCAATGAATGACAAATCAAACCATAGATTAGTTCCTATAGATGGTAAACAACATTATTCACTCAAAGGTTGGCTAATCTTCAAACAAATGTCCATTAGTCTACTAGGAACAAGGGAAATACTTCATACATATGCCTCATTATAATTGAATTTTAAAAATGAATTTGCATTCTGATTTCAAGTCGGTTACTAAATAGACAAATTGATATACCCTTTATGTGAATATTTGAAAATAGATCAGTGCCTTGTTACATAGGGCATCAGAGTCACATATACAAAGATTAGTAACATAGAAATGATTTTAAATATAATAAAATGGACTACTCTCACAACAACTTTGCATTATGGAGCTCACAACTTCTAGTATATGGCTTCTTATCAAACCCTTTGTAAATAATTGCAAATTCATGACCCCATTTAGGCATTTTAATCGATTACTTGAATCAAAGTGTTAAAAAAAGACACACATTCAAACAAATATTTGAAGATGAATGAAGACATCATTGATATTTCACTCAAAATTCACATAGATTTACACTAGGAGAGCACATATATAAGAATTATACGTTCATTTCCTATAGTAGTCATTTCTCTAAGATGATTTAAGATAATTACATATGTTCATCAGAAGCCCAAAAACAAGATGTCTATTCTATTCACTATATTTTCTTTAAGCCTAATATTCTACCCAGATAAGTACCCAACTCAAAACTTGATCAGAATTCAATCCCCTGCAAATGAGCCCTGAATTCCCTTTTATAGAACAAGGGAGTGAACAAGCTACCAACTCAAATGCAATTTCAATACAAAAATTTCATTTCGTCCTTAATTTAACCTACATTTCAAAATTCCCCATGTATTGATTCTACAAGGACACGTTGAAAATGGGGAAAGCAAATTTGCAACCGCCGTCAAAAGGGAAATGCAAAGTACTGCCAAAATTCCCTTTGTTGCCAAGTACGCAATGAACCAGACATCCACATTGCCTCAAAGGCGCACAATTAGCACTAGACCCAAAAAAAATAGCCACGCACATCGAAGAAGAGAGGAATCACCACAACAATTTATCAAAAGCAAAAAAAATTATCAGGCACATGGCATCTTATCATCGACCAGCCACCTTACTCTTATCGACACCCACACCACGATATACACGCGCCATTTCACGTCGTTGCAAGGGAAGGAGAAGAAACCTTGGCTCCTTCCTCATCCTTATCCTTTTGCAGCATAGTGACATCCCACCTACTCAGAGTCCTAGCAGCCAGTGGAGGGACGAACAATATCTCTTCACCAAGGGCTAAAGTCTGACCCAAGGTCACGAGATATTGGAAGTAGTCAGAGTCGATCTATGTCTCACTGTCTGATGAGCTATCTGTGAGGTCGATGGGTGAATTTTGGCATTTGAAGGAGCCACGCCCATATCGAAGCTTCTGTTGAGTCCTGCTAGAGGGCCCGGCAACTTCTCTTTTTATTCCTACTTCCTTCAAGCTCTTGACTTGGTCCTTCAATGGGTGGCTACATTTGGAAATTACTGGTGAAGATTCCTTCTCCCAAGTATCCCCATGAGCATGGTGTTTTTGCCCTGGGTCTCCATTGTGGGGCTTTTGTGACTGGAGCCGAGAAGACCTTCATACCAAAATTGATGAGGAACTAGGCTTGCTCATTTTGCAACCAGAGAACACACACTCTCAACGTCTGCTCTTTGCAACAACTTGAGGACTTACCAACTTAATTGATATGGTGAAATAACAACTTCTATTTATTGAGCAAAGTACTAATATCAATTATCAATGCTCAAAGAAAATAGACGTGCAAACTAGGCAATTCGTTGGCATGCATATTGTCATCATTTAATTCTCAAGTTCATGAAAATTTGTAGATTGCACTTCATGATTGCTAGCAATTAAGTCTCCACATGCACAAAGATCAATTTGATCACACCCACAGAGAGTATATCATTAATTTCCACTGGTTTTAGAGTGAAAACGACTATCATGTGTCATTTTATTAACTTTGAATATAGGCCGTTGATCTCATGCCGAGATGGAAAATCAAATGGTTTCATTTTGGATGACTAGGCATGGAATCCAATGGTGCTTCGTTGATGTGTCCTCGACCAATGACACTAACCCACATTAGATGACAATTTCTCTATCAGCGGGCCCCATTCATTTCACAAACTGATTAGATCGATCCACGTGTTGAGATCTTGCTAATCTCATAGTTTTTAACAACCGTTCACTTTTTTCTAGCGAACTAGCAGGGAACGATGAAGATTGTTCCCAAGATTTGATCTTGGTCATCGGTTTGGAACCATGGGCCATGAGCTTGATAATGGAGATTGGGCCCCATGTCTATGTGAAGACACATGTCTTCATTTCGTTGACCTCACAGCTTTTAACAAGCCGACATTTATCGTTGGCGAGTTGGTAGGGTATGGTTAGGATCTCTTCCCACAACCTCGAATCTCAAAACCTACACACTTTTGACAAGGTTAGCATTTAATAAAGGGCCTTTGTTAGGTTGACGGTGACATGACCCTCATAGGCTAACGATTTAAGCTTAAGTCATCGAGGAAAATTAAGACTTGACTTAGGAAAAGACTAAGGCCGATGGGACAATTGGTGACCGGTGCTTCTAACCAAAAGGGCCGGTAAACAAACATGCAATGCGGCTCAAATGATGACTTAAGGAACCAGAGACTGATGTGGCAAGTCAATGTGCGATTAAAACACTTGAGTGCTTTCACAAGCAAAACCCTACTCACTCATGGGGACAAGGGTTTTAAAATGCAAACTAAGCCCATGGGGAATGGAAAATTCTTCATAATTTTATAAGCTCCATCAGGTACCATGGAAAATAGTTCTAGATGAAAAAATGTAAGAATGTGTGATTATACAGCTAAGATGCACCTCATTTACTAATGACCGTACCAAGATATAATCATATCACTAACTAATATTATTGTAACAAAGAAGTTCCTTGCAAACGGATAAAAAAAAAGATAGTAGAAAACAACGAGTTAGGATCAATTTTAAAAAAATTAAGGAACCATGCATCCATCATGCTTCTCAACAGTACCAAATCGCCCTATATTTTCACAATCTTTAAAAAAATTGCATGGACAAGTTGGAGAAATTTGAATTTTATGCACAAAGATGCCAAACCCCCAAGGCGGGCGACACTTCACATAGTTTTGAAAGTTGGTGGCTAGCTGCAACTTTGATTTAGTTCTAGAGACATTTTCTTGGTATGGCTTCTCCAATGGTTTTTTATCTCGTTATCTGTTCTTTGTGGTATATTCTTGGCAATACGAGACCACCTGTAGAAATAAGTAAAACCCACACATCACAACAATTGCCAAACCTTCTATAATAATATTACAGTTAGAAATAGAATAACATATGCAATAAAGGACATAGTAATTGAAATGCTTGACAGGAAGAATAAAATTGCAACAAATGAAATATCTATCAGCAGTAGTTGATCAGGAAGAGTAGGTAATAAATCCCCATCCTCTTACTAAATAATATGCCCATCATAAGTACTCTTAGAATCTAACTGATATTCAGGTGACCTCCCCACCATTCTTTTAAATTGACCACACGACTCTTCCACTACCTTTTGTGTCATCATGAGGCTCTTCCATTCCCATCAGTTACTTAATGGGAGCCAATGCATGATAGCTACTACCTGCCACAATCAACTACAACTAATTGGGATGGAATTATTCTTATATATAAAGCTCACCCATCCATGCATATTCCATTGTCACTTCACACTAGTTGTTGTGCTAGCCACCTGCACATCAACTTAAATGCAAAGAATAAAAATGTACTCAGGTTTTGCAATCTATTATGTGACTATAGAATGCCTCTCAATGTAATTAGGATAAAATATTAGGTGATGGTTGAAAATAGGTGTCTATAATACTAATTGAAAGCAAGAAAGATATGTAAAAAAATTCCTACACCAATCTAATGAGGAGAGTGCTAGATGTAAATTTTAATCTTTTCAACTACAAAATTAGAAACATAATTGAACATAAATATGTAATACTACAAGATGTATGTGGAGAAAATAATTTCAAGAGAAAAATTTCACAATCCAAAGAAACCCAATGTATTATTCAATAAAATAGTGGAATACAATACACTTGTAGAGAAATATATTATAGGCATTTCACCAACATATAAATTTGGAGTAAATCTAGTAGTATAAACATATCTACAAATCAAACATGTATAAACTACTACTCCAAGCATCAAAATAGAAAAATTGAAAACCACAATATGGTTTTATAAAACCACTAAAAAAATAAGAGAAGTTTGATTCCCAACTTGTATAGGCCCAAAATATAATGCCTCCCTTAGTGTAATAACCTTCGTAAATTAAACTTAATTTAAAACACAATTTACACATCATCACACATACAAGGATGACACGTGTCCAATGCACAAGAAAAAGATAGAGAATTATATTGAAATATTAAATTAAAACTGTACATGTGCCATTTAAAGGCAAAGTCATATGGGAATATTCCCCTTAGAATAAACCTCTTGTTCGTTATCAAAACTATGCAATGCATACTTGTGCCTTCCTGATAGGATCCCTTCATCCTTGATCTTCTTTGACCATTATGAGGGTGAGAACATTGTGGGAGCACATTTTCGCCCTGCCACGAAGTGAAACACTTCCCCATAATTCTTTTGTCTGTTGAAGAATACTTGGTCCAGCATGAGGAAAACTAGCAATGCATTACTGAATAGGAGTAATGGAATATGTGTAGTAAATCATATTGACATCAATTCATAACATGATCATCACATAAGTCGCACCAAAAATGTCATCATACTTGACATTTGTGCTAATACAAAAACTGCCATGAAGACTTCATGTTAGATTACCATCAGTGTTGCTAAGTCCGTCATTTCTTTAAACAACAAGTAATCTTAGCAAGTACTAATTTTCTTATCAAGAAAATATGACTACTTGCATGCAAACCATCCATCATTCTTTTCATAAGAACATATCAAGTATTGAAGTGGATCAAATGTAAGAACATGCAAGTACTAGCATGAATGTGAATAAAATATGCAATAATAAATTAAGATGGTATAGCTCATGTATGTATGTATATACATATATATATGGGTATATATATGAGTATACATTCTTAAGCAAGAACTTCTTTACTACATAACCTCCTATCTGGTTATCATAAGGAAACATGTCCATTGAATTCAATGAGCAAGCATTACCTTTCTTACATGGAGAACATAATCCAAATTAAAGCATATTTGTCTATTTCAACATCACATCAAGCAAGCATTCTATTTTTAAATTGAATCTTCGTAAATTGCACCAACATTTTCTTCATATGTGAAGGTTCATAAGTGCAACTAATATATATATAATCCTTCTAATTCATTCTCCAAGATTAATCTCATCTTCTAATATAGCTAATAGAGATAATGAATCAATTTAAGGTTTATTAACCTAATGGCTTCAATAAGGTTTGACCTTCGAACCTTCCTCTTCATTCTTAAGCCAATATAAAGATACATTATATCACAATGAAATGGTGTCTATTTATTTTTGTCCATCATTCTATGTTTTTATGATGAACATTTTACTCACCACCACAATATTATGAGAATACTTAAAAGATTAAGAATACCTTTCAACCAAAAATCAAGAGATTCATATGAATATTCCTCTCCTAATGATATCTTTCTTTTGATAAGAATAGTTGAAATATAAGCAATCAATTTCAGGAAAATTGATATAAATTATCTTATTGAAACATTCCCAATCAATAAAGATAATATTTTAACCAAAAGTCTCAACAAAATATCCTTAATGTTAAGCCGATTAAAGAGTATTCATTCCTTACTCTTCTAATTAAGGATCATTCTACTCATAATCCTTCTAAGATAACCCTTTTTATTTTTAAAGAAATATCAATATAGTTATTTCTATAGTTTGATTGGAGCGGTTTATAATATAATCCCTCCCAAGGGCTCTTAATAATGTTCAAAAAGACAATTCACTATGCAGTATCGTTTTATAAACCATGATTAGATGTTACAATGGAGTCCGAAGTATCGATCGGCCTTTACAACTTTTAAGGCTTCCGATAATCAGAATATATAAGAAACTGATTGGCAGTTTATGAGACTTCGTTGGAGTCCCATCTTTTCATGAAGGAAATCTAATTTCTTTGAGCTCCAAATCATAAGGCAGCTAATTAGTGTGAGGATGAAAGGAGATAAAAGTAAGAAAGGCATCTACAGAGCCCGACTTACAGACCAATCAACGTCGGTTGCTCTATATTCTGAAGCAAGAATAATAGCTACAGAGATTCGAAGGTCTCCTATCAATGGAAACCAGAGACGTGTCTGCTGACTGTTCGAGTAACGTTCTTCACATCAATGCAACGATGCAGTTTAACAGATTAACCCCTATTGATACAAATTACAAATAATCAAATAGGCTCGATAAATAAACGAGGGTTGATATTATGTTCAGGTTAGACAGTTGATGGTGAGGAGGTCTTCACAAAGTCTTCCATCCTCCACCCTATTCCGCCCAGTTCGATTCTTGGATTCGAATACAGATGTCTCTATCAATATAAGCAAACAAAAAGAATGGATTACTATGAGTTAAGCTATTAACTGCTAGGACATAGCAGCGAATATATTTCTTAGATCCCTGCGAAATAGATATATAGTTGAATCCTATCTGGGCAAGATTATTAGCAGACCCGATGTAAGACCTGGTTGGGCTACTTAACAAAATGTTACCAAGGACAATTGGTCCAACCGAAAGACTCTACTTCCAGAGAGGTCGCTGCCGATGGAGACAGTCTCAGATGTTTAAAGGACAGTGACTTAGACAGCAAGTCTAGGTGTTGGCCGTGCATGTGATGATGCTGCTCAAAGGTGATTCCACGATGGATGCCTAAGGCGATAAGTGGGAAGCCCCCATTCTATTGAAAAGCACGCAGGAGGACAGCTCAGATTACAACCTAATAATACAAAGACAGAGTCAAACATTATCAGATTCCTGATTAGTTCAACCATTCGCGTGATGGGGTAGGTGATCTTATACTTTACATACACCCTTGATAAGAAACTCGAATAATATTCAGGCATGTCAAGTTGAATAACCATATCATGAAGTACGCATGACATAGATTACCTGGGATCGACGAGTGAGCAAGTTTCCCCTTCGGATTTTCGACGCCAAAATCCCAAGCCTCGCAATAATTTCCCGACTTCGACTTCATTATACGTCAATGCTTCTTCCTTTTATTTTCCTTCAAGAATTTGGGTAATACAAATCGGGCGAACCTGTTGGTATTCTTCCCTTCCAAGCATTCCCTCCCTTACGAGTATTTTTAGCGATAGACGGTCTCTTGCATGTTTTCCTCCATCGTAGCACTTCTGGCCATCTTCGTCGTAGTCTGTGCGCTATACAGTATCGACACAGTTAGTGACACGATCTTCCACCGGACCTTCCTGTTATTCGGTGGAGTTGACATTGCGACTGATGGAATTCTAATGAGAGTGCCCCAGCTGAGGTTGTGGCTGCTCCGAACCACCGCCCCTCCTTTCCCACTCCCCCCCCAACTCCAACTCTCTTCTCCCCTTTTGCACCCTTTCTCGAGTGTATTAAAAACACCACTATGCTTCCCACCTCCTGCATGCTATGCATGCTTCTTTTCCTCTGCTGCATGTCTCCTCCACTTCGCTCCTCATGGACACTCCCATATCGTGCATGTAACGTCCAATTTAATGCCTTCACACTTCTTGACGACTTAGTTATTTTCAATAACTTCTTGGTTGATTGTCTTCTAAGTTATAACTGAATTTTGTTTAACAATATTGCTCGAATGATGATAATATATTCTCTTGTATTATTATTTCACACACATACACACTCTTATATATATAAATGCAACAATTTAAGCAATTTGTCCATTTTTATTTTCTTTTGAAACTCCATTTTCTAAAAAGAACAAGAAAATCTTAATTTTTCTTCTATTAATTTGTTTGCTTATAATCATACAATATTAGCAATTGAATTTATTTTCCTAATAATTAATTAATTCAGAAAATAGGTTATGACACTTAGTTATGATTCTTCAAGATGATTTTAGATTATTCCTTACAATCCTTATAGGTGTCATAAGTTGTCATAATTGATTGGCTATTAATATCATATTCCTATCATATGCAACTCCATTCATGATGACCTTACACACCACAAGATGGTAAAATATAGCCAAATCAATGCAGCTCAAAATGGGAATCATACCTCCTTATGTGAGGCCAAAATACACTAAAATACAAAGTCTAGTAAACCTCCAAATGGGATGCCAACTCTCCACAAGAACAAAAATTACTAGAAGATGAAATAGCAAGTGTAGGAATGCAAGGTTGAGACACTTTTTTCTAACATTCTCCCACTATCAACCACCTAAAAAATAAAAGGGGAAATTATACAACACTAAATCTAATTGGTAGGGGCTAAGAGGCCCATAGAATCACTGCACCACATAAACTTCTTTGTGCTCATAGGCTTTGTCAAAAAAATTATAACAATCAACAAATTGTCAACCTTCTCCAACATCAATCTCCCATCCTCTAGCATTCCATAAACAAAATGTTACTAGACATCAATATTATTTTTTATCGCATAGAAATTCAAGTTCTTTGTCAGACATATGGCGTGCTTTGATTATCACATAGAATTATAATATCCCTACATCTAGCCCAATATTTGAGCATAATATCCTAAGACAATTATCTTTTTTACAAGCATTAGTAGCTTCCATATAATCTACTTTTATTATGGACAAAGTGACCACAACTTATCACTTACTCATACAAATAATGACACCACCAAACATCATGAAAATATATCCATTGGTGGATATTTTACTATCAATGTCACTGTAGCTCAGAGAAAAGCACCTGAGAGAGTTAAGGAATTCAAATCTAATCTATTCAAACTATACTAAAAATCCTCAAAGCTAGATAATCGAGCACAAAGGAAAGCTTAAGAACAACATGCATAAAAGAAACTATTTTACCAAACATGTGATCAATTCCATTAAATCACCTCCATTATTCTTCTCCATTTCATCTTGTATAGTGTACTTGCCCTTAGATTTTCAATATTTGTGTGCAAGCATAGCCTAAGTGTTGTGATAAGGATGAGACATTGAAGATTTAAGATAATTGCTCCAGAAGTCATACAATTTCGAGAGAGATTGAAATGATGAAGAATAGATCAATTTATAGAAAATTGATCATTCAAATGACAGGTCAGGATCAAAAGATCGACGAACGGTTGAGATCAAAAGAGTAGACATGCATTATGATAACTGTTAGTAGTGACACAAGTTACACAAATTAGAAATAGAAATAAAGATTAAATAAATGATTTAATCTTTAAGTTTGGTATTCGAAAACAAAAGAAT
This sequence comes from Sequoia sempervirens, assembly GCA_007258455.2. Taxonomy (NCBI): domain Eukaryota; kingdom Viridiplantae; phylum Streptophyta; class Pinopsida; order Cupressales; family Cupressaceae; genus Sequoia; species Sequoia sempervirens. The sequence continues at coordinate 334,660,425 of VDFB02058242.1, forward strand.
AGTCTTTGCATAACAAAGATAAGGATGGGATTAAGCAACGATCTGTTTGAACGCACACACAAGATTTAATTAATTAAATAGAAATATTTAATTAATATGCATGTACACACAATTGAGTTAGAACTAGACGATTGACTAGTTCTGACAAAGAGATTACTTGTGAAATCCACTCGGAGATTAAATCCCGAGTTAACTGACCGACTTAAATAGATCTTGAGTCAAGCAAGAGTGAATACTTAGATGATTTGCACAATTATCTAAATATAGAGGAATGTGTTAAAATAGATTTATGAATTAAATAATTCATTTAATTCAAGATTTGACATTTGAAGAATAATTAAATAAATAAAATTTATTTAATTAAATGATGAAGGGATTAAATGAATAATTAAATAAATAAAGAATTTATTTAATTATAGTTGAAATATGATAGAGGTAAATTAAATAAGAATTTATTTAATTTGATAAGAAGAATAAGGTTAATTAGTAGCATAATTAAATAAAAAGCATTTATTTAATTAATCAGATAGAATAAAGAAAAGTGTGAATTAATTAAATAATTAAGATTATTTAATTAATAGATGAAATGAAAACTTTAGAAAATAATTAAATAATTGATGTTATTTAATTATAACCATGGAAGAATAAGAATTATGAAGAAATGTTGAAGTCGTAGGCTTAGACCAGATTTCGGTGTCTACGGTCACCTTACCAATTTTAATACATATATCCATGAATTTCACATTGAATTCTAGGTGTCTAAAGATAGGAGACTATATCCTTATACCATGGACAATTTCTCAATTGGAAAATGAATATTTTTAATGAAATTTTACTTGATGCACTTTTGATGCATCCAAATTCATATTTTTCCATTAACTTGGAAAGACCTTGACCTCTAGCTACCTTGGTAGTCTTCACCTTCATATATACCCCTTGATCTTATTAATCCACCCAATATCTTCCCTATAACTTCTTGTTGAACAAATACATCCGTTACAATATTAAGAGGCATGAAGGTTGTGATTTTACATAATAGAGTATTTCAGTTTAAAATTTTACAATGATTTAATGAAGAAGGCAATTGGTTGCTCATATCCTTTAGCATTTTCTTGAGTATAACAATAATAATATATAAGGAAGCAAAGGAAAATAGTTGAAATATCTTTTAGTAACTAGGTCTTGCCAATTTACTGATGCCTTCTTGAGTGCATCCTGGAGTCAATTGGCTCCTTATATTGATTGAACACTTTTCCTTTCTTGAGAAGGTATTAGGATAGGTGACATTAAAATTTCTATCTTAAGTTGATCTATGTGTCTCCATGTTCTTTGGAAAATGTTCTTGAGGACATGAGGGACAAAATATTTATTATTTATTTTCCTATGACAAATTGTAATTGCATTCAAAGAGGTGGACCCTTCACGGTAGCAGTTACAAGGCATCCCAAGAGAATATTCTTCCTACGCGTCCAACTCTTTGGGTTGAGACCACTTGAGTGTGCATGAAATTACATATTATTTGCATGTTTTGCATGCTCTTACATGGTTGGGTGCCCAAGTTTGCATGGTGATGCATGAGCTTTCATGTAGCCGTCAGAGCCGTTAGAGACTTATGGAGCACTCTCTTAATTTGAGGTTAGGTGCCATGAAGGATTATTGAATATTTTATTCCATGTTTATGGGTTGTCCACTAAGGGGGTGTGGGTTTTTCCATGTGGTTTTTCTTACATTTTTTTGGGATACCATTTGTGGTATTCTCTCCCACAAACTTCTATATATTGGAGCCTTGGGATGGTGGTTTAGTATGAGTTCTTTGCAAGTTGTAAGGATGATGCAATGTTGGCAGATTACAAAGAGGATTGTTTTATTGATGTATTTTCTTGAAGATTAATACAAACATTGGATCTCTTTCGGTTTGGAGCTTTTTCTTGCAAGGGTTTCTCCATTTATATCTTGTGTCACTTGTGTTGATGACATGTGTTATTGCAAATTTTTCTTTCATTGTTGCAATTATCAATCACTTAATCATCTTATGGTAATATTGTGAACATAATTTCAGATTTGCAACCACATATTTAAGTTCATATTGCTGCAAGTTATACCTTGATTTCCAACATTTGGTATCAGAGCTAATAGTTATGTTAAGAGAGGGACACCTTTTTTTTTGTTTTGAAGGTTTTTTGGTTGTAGTGGGAACTTGTGCATTGTGGGTTTTGCAAATTTGTGAAGAATATTGAAAACCATGGCCTATACCTCTCATCTAAATATTGAGAAATTCAATGGCACTGGCTATGATATGTGGAAGTTGAAGATGGAGGATCTCCTTAAAGAAAGAGATCAATTTGGTTGGTAGTTTCAAAGCAAATGAAACAAAAGAAAATGTCTGATGAAGATTGGAAGAAAATGGATAAGAAGGCAAGAGGAACCATTTGGTTGTGTCTTGTGGATTTCATCCTCTTGAATGTTTCAGAAGAAGCCACTGAATATAATTTGTAGAAGAGGATAGGTGATATCTATCAAACTAAAAGTTTAACTAATAACTTGTATCTCAAAATATGTTTGCATTCTATGAAGATGAAAGATGGTGATTCTATTGCAAAACATTTAAATAATTTTAATATTATTTTAAGCCAACTTGCATCAATAGATGTTAAGTTAGAAGAAGAAGATAAATATTTCTTTGTTACTTTTCTCTTTACTCGAATCTTGGGAAAATCTAATTGTTTCCATAAGTGGTGGGGTGAAGCCATAATAGTGGTTTACAATTCAAGTGAGGAAGGAAAACTCACAAAAAATGAACCCAAAGCAAAAAAAGTGATTTTGGGGGTTCGTACGAACCTACTGGTTCGAGCGAACCCATTAGGTGTTCGCCCGAACTAGGGTTCGAGCGAACCCCTTTGAATTTTGGCCGCAAAAAACCCAAATGAATAGCAAAGGGGTTCGGCCGAACCCCCTTAAAGGGGTTCACTCGAACCCTGGTTCGAGTGAACCATGGTTCAAGCGAACCCCTTTGGGTTCGGCCGAACCCCTAGGGGTTCGTTCGAACCTCCCTTGCCCCTCATCCCCCTCCCGAGACACAAAAATAGTCTAATTTTTTACGCTTCAGAGCTCGGGTTGAGGATGAAAATGGAGGAGTCTTTAGAAACCCATCTAGAATCAAGTAGTCCTCAAAACGAGCTATCCAATGAATATAATTTTAATATCTTTTGATTTTATTATGTATTTGTTTTTTTAGTTTTATTAAACATTGGTTTTTCACCGAAAATGAAGGTCTCTGTTTTGCACATGTGGAAAAATAACAGATTATGAAAAAAAAATTGAAAAATATGAGTGCACCAGATATTGAAATTCTTGATCGAACAAAAAAAAAATTTAAAATTTTGATATATACAAAAAAAGTTATGCGTTATACGGTCGCGCTATGTCTGAATTGGAATTGGTTTGACTTCGAAACTTGATTAAAGAAAAATTATTCAATAAAAAACCATCTAACCAAGTGGAAGCACTAGATATCGAAGTTACAAATCTAAATTTGAAAGAATTAGAATTTTATCCTTCATGGAAAAAAAATTATGCGTTATACGGTGTGCGTCACTTTTTGAAAATGTTGTTTTCTGGAAAAAACTAGTTTTCGTGGGAGATGGAAAAAGAAATACAATCTGATTCCAAAAATTTTGAAAAAAATATTTTTATAATCTATAGACAAAATGTGATGAGACTCTAGTTTGCATTATCTTCAAATTCCTCACGGTTTAGCCGCTATAGGTGCCCGAATGTGAAGATTTAGTTAAAAATAATAATTTCAGTGTCTAGTTTGGCCAAAAATTGTAAACCACTATTGTGGGATCACCCGGTGGTGGTACAAAACTGAAGATGGATAGTATCATTGCAATACTTCTTTTGAAAGAGATGACAAATTCCATGAATATGGGCTCCCAATATGCCTTGCATGTGCAAGGAAGGTCCAAAGAAAATGGAGAGCCTAAAGGGGACAAGAAGAGAGATAGAGTAAAGTTTTGGAATTGTGATAAAAGAGGGCATGTGAAAAAGGAGTGTAGAAACAAGAAAAAGAGTTCAGATGCTTCCAAAAAAAGTCCTCTAAAGATGGTGATTCTGATGCTTTGTTTATTTCTGCTAACTCTATTAATAATGATGCTTGGCTTATTGATTAAGGTTGCTCCTACCATATGAATCCTCACAAGGAGTGGTTTACTTCATATTCATCTTATGATGGGGGAGAAGTTTTCCTTGGTGATGACAACATGAAGAAGATTGTTGGTAAGGGAAAGATAAAGTTGTGTTTTAGCACATGGGAGGGTTAAAACCCTTGATCATGTTTTCCATATTCCAAGACTTGCGAGAAATTTAACTTCAATATCCAAGTTGAATGATTTTGGAATGCACGTGACATTTAACAAGTTTGGTTGCAGGTTGGTAAGAGGGAGTTTGGTGATTGCTAAAGGATCTTAGATAGGGACTTTATTTAGGATTAATTCCTCCACTTTTTATATTTTTGTCAATGTAATTGGCACTGAAAATGCTTGTATGTTGTGGCACTATAGATTGGGTCACATAAGTAAAAAAGGTCTTAAGACTATTTTGAATAAAAAGTTGGTTGATGGTCTTTCTAATTATTCTATTGGTAAGAATGATTTTTGTGAGCATTGTGTGTTTGGTAAACAAAATAGATCATCATTTCCTAATGGAATTAATAATTATGAGAGATCTTATTAGATATTATTCATTCGGATGTGTTTGGACCAGTGTATGTTGACTCTTTTGGAAAATCTCATTATTATGTTACTTTCATTGATGATGTGTCAAGATGTACACCTAGATTTATTTTATGCATGCAAAATCCAAAGTTTTCACTAAGGTTAAGGAATTTAAAGCCTTAGTTGAGAAACAAACATATTATAAGATAAGGGTGTTGATATCTAACAATAGGGGTGAATATTGTTCTAAGGAATTTGATGAGTTTTGTAAGCATGCAAGTATTGTTCGAAAAAATACTACACCTTATACACCTCAACAAAATGGGGTAGCAAAAAGAATGAATTGAACCTTAATGGAAAGAGCTAGGATCATGTTAAGTGGTTCTAATCTTGATAGATTCTTTTGGGTAGAAGTTGTAAGTACTGCATGTTATTTGGTTAATAGATCTCCTTGTTCAACTCTTGTTGATAAAACTCCTTATGAAGTGTGGATAGGTAGAAATCCTTTTGTTTCACATTTAAGGGTCTTTGGTTGTGAGACTTTTGTTCATGTACTTCAAGATAATCATTCTAAGTTGGATCCAAAAGAACATAAATGCATCTTTGCTGGTTATGGTGAGAATGTAAAAGGTTATAAGCTTTGGAATCTACTAACCCGTAAAATGGTTTTCTCTAGAAATGTGATTTTCAAGGAGTTTAGAGCTTATTTAGGTGAAGAAAAACCAAAGGAGAAAGATAAGACAAAAATAGTGCACATCGAGACAATGATTGAGAAGCAAGAAGATGCACATGTGGAAGAACAACCAGATGGATTTGAGGGTGGAGAAGAAGACGGTTTAGAGAGTTCAGAAATTTTAGATGATGTGTAGGATGAGAATGAGGAAGAAGAAGAGCAGTAAGAGCCCCTTACTCCTACCTTGAGAAGATCCACAAGGAAACAAAATACAATTGATAGGTCTAGCCCACCTAACTTTTATTATGTATTTTCTTTGTTGAGTACTGAAGATGAACCTAGATCCTATAGGGAGGCTATTTCTTCAAAAGAAAGTGAGTCTTGGATGTAGGCCATGCAGGAGGAGATGATGGCTCTAGATAGTTGTGATACCTAGGATCTTGTGAGTTTTCTCAAAGAAAGGAATCCCATTGGTTGCAAGTGGGTGTTTAAAAAGAAATTTGGAGCAAATGGTTGGTTAGATCAGTACAAGGCCAGATTAGTGGCCAAGGGCTACTCCTAGAGAGGAGTTAATTTTAGTGAAATTTTCTCTCATGTTGCTAAGTTAACTTCTATTAGATTCCTATTATCTATTGTTGTTGCTTATGATTTTGAAATAGAGCAAATGGATGTTAAAACTTCTTTCTTGTATGGGGATCTTGAGGAGGAAATTTATATGCGACAACTTGATGGTTTTGTTGTGAAAGGAAAATAACACTTGGTTTGTTTCTTAAAGAGTGTAATGAGACAACTTACATTATAGAAGAGAATATGATATGAAATATGATAAAAATACTTGATGATAACTGAGAATAACAAGCCACTTCAAGGGGGAAATCCTCCAAATATCTCCAATGAGAACATAATTCACAATATGATAATGAAATAAGACTCACAACCTCCTATATATACCTATTTATGCCTAGGATATCAACCAAGTCGACTTAGATAACCCTATATAAGCCCTAGGCCAACCTAATCAACTAAATAACAATATAATATAGATAATATGACTTAATTAAGAGTTAAGATAGCCACAAGCTGATTGTTCATAACCCGATGTACTCTAATATTCAGGGTGTAGCATTCCCCCACTCTTCAGATAAGCATTGGACCATCAATGCTAGGAAATTTTGGATGTTTTTGAATGAACTCCTTGTCCTCCCATGTGGCACCTTCAATTGGTAAATTATTCTATTGGATGAGATACTGAGTGAGTGTTTTGGGACCCTTAGCTTCCTTGTGCATTTCTAAAGAATACCTTCTAGTTCCAATATTATTCTTCCTTCTTCATAAAGCTCCAATAATATTGTTTGAGTAGGGATATTATTTCCAATTACCTTCTTCAAACAAGAAACATGAAAACTAGATGTATCTTTGTTATTGATGGAAATTCAAGCTTATAGGCAACACTACCTATCTTCTGCATGATTTGATATGAGCCATAATATTTTGGAGATAACTTGTTATTCTTTGAGTGTTTCTTCAATGACATTTTCTTGTAAGGTTGCAATCTCAAGAAAACCCAATCCCCAGCATCAAAACTTCTTTCACTATGATGTTGGTTTGTCTACTACTTCATTCAGTTTTGTGCCATGGATAGATTCTCTTTAAGCCCTGAAAGTACTTGTTGATGAATCATGTGGTCCTCCACAACATGAACTCTTGGTGACACCTTCAATGATGATGTGATGGAAGGAGGATGATATCCATACTATTCCATAAGTGGAGACATTTTTTATGAACTATGGAAGGAAGTGTTATACCACCATTCTACTAGTGTTAGCCAATCTATCCATTGATATTGTTTATCTAAAGTGAAACAACGTAGATATCCTTCCAAACACTTATTAACAACCTCTATTTTCCCATCAGATTGTGAATGGTATGAAGAACTGTGAGCCAACTGAGTACCCAAACATTTGAATAAATTTTTCCAAAAGTTACTAGTAAAGATAGGATCATGGTCACTAACAATAACCTTAGGTATACCATGCAAATTTTGAATATTCTCCAAAAAATATTTTGCCACTGTACTTGTTGTAAAAGGATGTGATAATGTAATAAAATGTGCATATTTAGTGAAGTGATCCACTACTGCCACAATGACATTCTTACTATTAGATCTTGGAAGCCCTGTGATGAAGTCCATTGAGACCTCTTCCCAACATTGGCTAGGAATAACTAAGGGTTGCAAGAGACTAGGTGTCTTAATTGTCTTCCCTTTATTTCATTGACAAACCAAACATTCTGCCACAAAATTTTGAACATCTCCTTTTAGCCCTTCCCAAAAGAAGTCTTTCTTGACCCGATGATATGTCTTCAAAAATCTTGAATGACAACCCACTGAAGACTCATGTAGCTTTGTGAGAATATTTTGTTTGAGAGAGGAATTCTTGAAAAGATACAATTTCTCTTTATACCCCAAAGTATCTCCCTTCCTACAAAATTTATCTAAACTACTAGGATCACTATGTAATTGTTGAATGAGATTACTAGTAGTCACATCATTTTTCCACTCTTCTTTGGCTTCTTCTACCCAATCGTCTTGTAATATTGAAAGGGCACATAATAAAGCTTCACCCTTCTCATCCTTCCTTGATAGTGCTTCTACCACAACATTTTCCTTCCCTTTCTTATATACAATCTCAAAATCATATCCCAACATCTTAGTAACCAATTTTTGTTGTTCTTCAGAAGATAATCTTTGTTCCAAAAAATATTTTAGGCTATCATGATCTTTCTTAACCTTGAAGTGTCTACCCATTAGATAAGGCCTCCATTGTTTACTGCATGAAGAATAACTAACATTTAATTCTCATAAATAGGTTCGAGTTGATTCTTACCCTTTAATTAATGACTCTCAAAAGCAATGGATTGACCTTCCTGCATGAGAACTACACCTATACCATTTCTTGAAGCATCACATTCCACAATAAAATTCTTTGTTAAATTAGGAGTGACAAGCACTGGAGTTGTGCACATAGCCTCCTTTAACATTTCAAATGTTGAATTAGCATATTCATTCCAATGAAAATAATCCTTCTTCAATAAAGTTGTGAGGGGTGCTTCTTTATTACTATAATTCTTCACAAATATTCTATAGTATCTAGTCAATCCCAAGCAACCCCTCAATTTCTTAATGGTTTTGGGAATAGGTCATTCCATGTGATAGCCTTAATTTTGTTAGGATCCATCTTTACTTATTCATGTGAAACTATGTGTTCCAAGTACTCCACCTCATTAAGACCAAAAGCACACTTGGATGGCTTATCATAGAGTTGATTCTCTTCAAGAACTTGTAATACTTGATCTACATATTGCAAGTGTTCTTCCCATGTCTTTCTATAAATCAATATATCATAAAAAAACTAATACAAACTTCCTCAAGAACTTTTTAAAGATAGAATTCATCAAACTTTGAAATGTAGATGGAGCATTAGTAAGACCAAATGACATAAAAAAAAACTCATAATGAACCTCATGAGTCCTAAATTCTATCTTACAAATATCTTCTTCCTTAATTCAAATTTGGTGATAGCCGAATCTAAGATCTAACTTTGTAAAATACATAGCTCCATTCAATTCATCTAACAAATTATCAATGATTGGAATAGGAAACTTATCTTTGCTGGTGTACATGTTGAGCACTCTATAGTCCAAACACATACGCCAAGTTTCATCCTTCTTCCACACCATCACCACAGGTGAGGAGTAAGCACTTTGGCTATGTCTGATAATTCATGCCTCTAACATCTCCTCAACAATATTCTCTATCTCACTATTTTGTATATGTGGGTACTAGTAAGGCCTGATGTTGGGGGGTTGGATCCCTAGAAATAGTTGTATGGAATGATCATGATCCCTCTTAGGAGGAAGTCCTTTAGGAATATCTCAAAAAACCACTAAGTGATGCTCAATTATTGCTTGTAAATTTGGATGGGTAGGAGCATTAGATTGAGAGACTTCTAATGAACATAACTGGGCCACAAATCCATCAACTCCTTTCTTAAGCAACTTCTACATTTGATGAGAGCTAACTATTTGTGGGTACTTTTCCTTCAACCCTCTTAGCTCTATTGTCTTTCCTTTTGATTGGAATCTCATGAATAATTCTTGAAAGTTCATCTCAGTTGTTCCCAAAGTAATAAGTCATTGTACTCCGAAAATAATATATGTTGCACCCATGGAGATAACATACATTGGGCTATAAGGATAATCTCCAATGGATAATTTAATGCTATGGCACTTTCCAAAACAACTATTAGTGCCACCATATGCAATCAAGACCTAAAATTCTAGAGCTAGATATATAAAACAATTTAGATGAGTAGCCAACTTTTTATTGATGAAATTATGATTACTACCCGAGTTGATCAAGATGATTACTTTTTTCTTCTTTAAGAACCCAACTACCTTGAGAGTTTGTGGGGCACTAAAACTAGAGAGTGCATGAAAAGAAATGATTGGTTGGGAATCATGTGATTCATCATCTAAATCCCTATCACCCTCTAATATTGATTCCCCCTCTTCTTCCTCACTTGGTCCTTCAATATAAAATAATATTTTCACTACATTTATGCCCTCGACTATATTTGTTGTCACAATTGAAACATGACCCTTTTGCTCTCTTCTCCTCAATTTTTTGTGGAGTCAACCTAGTAGGTCATGGTAGTGAATGTGTAGGAGATCTCCTTTCAATGAAATTTATATTCCCTTGTCTCCGACTAGCCAAATAATTCTCCTCCACCTGTCTTTCCATTACAATCACTTGCAATAAGGATTATGGTTGGAACAATCATACTCCATATTTTATGTGATCCTTTAAACTGCCTAGAAATATTTCCTTCATATTTTTGTTTGCCACATTCTCGACTCTTAGAGAAAGGGTTTGAAATTTATAAATATAATCCTTGACCATGCCTGATTGCTTTAATTTAGTAAGTTGTCAAAAGTATCTATCCATAAAGTTATCTCCATAATGGGTAGCAAGTTCCTCTTGAAAAATTGACCATGTGACCACACAATCCTTTTTTCTATTCTCATCACATAACCAACAATACCAAATAAATTGATCTGGTTCTAGTTATAACTATTTCAAGCATGAAGTTGTTGTCATTGATGTCAACTAGTTTCTATTGTCATTGATGTCAAGGAAGCTGTTTATTGATTGTATATGTCGAGGATAGTGAGAATCTTGTAATAAAGAAGGTTTGCAGGTTGTGCATGTATAACTGAGATGTTGAAGAAGTGTTATGAGTAAATGGAGTTATCCTTATGTTGCTATGTCTGGAAGGGTGTTAGAGTGAAGTAATGTGCTAAAATGATGTATTTGGTACTTGGTCTCCAAGTTATTTTGAGAAAATTTGACAAATAGAGGAATCAATGTTATGTAGGTATTAAGTGTATGCTCTGGGTTGTGCTCTGCATTTCTTTCAAGTTGATGTTATGCTTGTGCAGATCTGAGATATTGATCATGGTTGTTGTTAGTTGCTATATCTAGAATTTAGGCTTCTAGATCATTGTACAGTGCAAGATACTTTCACCAGTGTGTGATCTATGCATTTTAGTGTTTTTGGCTATGGTCTGGGAGAAATGTATTTGCTCTGCATTTCTCCACATTTTGGTTTGAAGACTTGTGGTTCTAAGAATAAGTTTATAAGGTTGCTCTCTTGCTTTGATCAAGAGGATTTGAGATTTGGTGTTGTTTCCAATGGGTTTCTAAACTACAGTGTATTATAGTGGCCAATAGGATTATTCATATGAACAAAACATTCATACTCTTCAGGTGAAGTTTTTGCGAAGCTTCTAGATGAATTTACAAGTGTTCATTACTTATTCTAGATTGTGTTCAATAGAAGTTTTTTGTCTAGAAAGATTGGATTATATTGAGGATGCATGTGCTTAATTGTTTTATGTGTTTGTACGAGTGTTGGTCGACCTTGTGTTAAACACTACTTGTGAAGTGTATTGAGGCATGTTGGGACTCATTTAGGTCCTCATTAAGGATGTTTTTAGGTCGACCTCATGCTCTTCCACCACGAGAATGCTTTGGCACCAACCTAATTTGAAATTGTAAATATAAATTATGTATGGCCGACCTTGGAAGGGTTTCAAGGTTGAAACCAGTATAAGTATGGGTTGAGATGTTTGTGAAAGCCAAGATAGATGCGAGATAGTGATATGTGATGAGAGTTTGAGCAGATTAGTGTGAAATTCAAGTGTTGAATTCTAGAAGGCAGTGAGCTGATGGTATACTCTATCTTTCAAGCATGTCTACAAGAGTGTGAGAAAATTGTGGTGGATTTCTTGTTGCACTAAGATAGTTTTCTCTTTGTAACAATTCTCTTCTATCTTCTTTGTAATTCTATGGCAGTGAGCCTTTGTATTCAATTTTGGAATTCTTTATATTGTGAGCTAATCCTCACTATGGTTTTTACCTCATTGGGTTTTTCACGTAAATCTAGTGTTATTATGTGCATCCAGTTTTACTTCTTTTAGTTTATGTTTCTGCATTTAATGATTAATCACATTAGCAGAGTAAGGGTTTTGTGAATGCTTATTGATCTAACTTCTAGTGAGGGTTTTGAAGTTTAAATTTGCTACAATTGATTCACCCCCCTCTAAGTTGTCTTGTTCAACAATTGGTATCAGATCAAGGTTCCTTGAAGAAGAGCTTTATCGCTTAAGGAAGTTCCAAGATGGCGAACAAGATAATAACCATTGAGTGTCCTAGGTTTGATGACACTAACTATGCATTCTGGAAGACAAAGATGGAAGGATATCTAGCATACTGTGGATATACGATCGAAAAATCTATTCGAAACCAATATGTTCCTCTGAAAAATGGTCCAAGTACTATTGATGAGATCAAAGTGCAGGAAACAAACAATAAGGAAAAGTTCATTATTATAAATAGCCTTTCACAGTCTTAAGTAGTTAAAGTTATGAATTTGAAGACTGTTAAAGATGTTTGGGATGAGTTGGAAAAGATGTATGAAGGAGATGAAAAGGTTAAACAAGCAAAGTTGTAGAAGTTGGACCTGCACAATTTGAGATCCTATGAATGGCTGGAGATGAGAACATCAAATCCTATATACACAGAGTAAATGAGCTGGTAGGTGGAATGAGAGGACTTGGTGCACAAATAGATGAATCTGGGATTATGAAGAAGTTTCTCAGAACTCTCCCTAATATATACAGTGAAAAGGTATCTGCTATAGAGGAAATTGTAGATTATAATACTTATACTAAAGATCAATTGATTGGTACTCTAACCTCATTTGAAATGAGAAAGCTTGGCTTGAAAAATGGAATAAAGACAAAAATGGCATTCAAGGCTGCAAAAGTGGAAGATCTCGCTGAAGAAAGTTCTGATGAAGTAAATTTTGTAAGAATGAAAAAGGGCTTTGGTAAGTATCAAGGTAAATTACCTTTCAAATGCTTTAGCTATGGTGGTATAGGTCATTATGCTTCAAAATTTCCAAAAAGAGATAAAAGAAATAAACATAGAGAAGGTCAAGAAAATAAAGGAAAAATGATCAAAAGAGCATATTATGTCAATGAAGATGCTGGTATTTTTATGATGAGTCTAATTATGGAGATTTCGATGATAATGAATGCTTGTTCCTAGCCTTGAAAGATGAATCTACTTCTACTAAAATTGAAATATGTGTGAAGGAAAGTGGTCTAGAGAAAGTTGAAGGTACTATGGCCTTTTCTCTTCATGCTAAATGGGAAAAGAACTACTGGGTTGTTGATAGTTGCTGGTCGAATCACATGACCGGTGAGAAAAGAAAGTTTGTTAAACTTGAAAAATATGATGGAGACTTAGTCAAGTTTAGAGATGATTCTGGTGCTAAGATCTATGGGATAGGTTTAATCAATTTTGATGGCAAGCATAATACTACTGATGTTTACTATGTTAAGGGTTTGAGACACAATCTCTTAAGTGTTGGATAGATGTGTAGTAAGGGATATAGATGTGTCCAATGAGTTTAATATGTTTTGTAAAGTTCATGGAATAAGAAGACAATTGTCTAGCCCTAGAACTCCCTAGTAGAATGGAGTAGTTGAAAGGAAGAAAAAAACAATTCAAGAAGTTGCTAGAACAATGATGACAAAGGAAGGTCTACTGGAAGTCTACTAGAGAGAATCAATTCACATGAATGTTTATGTGTTCAACCGAGTTCAAGCAAAAGCTAACAACACTAAGACCCCTTATGAGCTATGGCATGGAAAGATTCCTATTGCTAAGCATTTCAAGGTATTTGGAAGTAGATTTTATATCAGAAGAGATGAAGAAAATCTAGGAAAGTTTGATGCAATATGTGATAAGGGTATCTTCCTTGGATACTCTACTAGAAGCAAAGCTTATAGATGTTACAATAAAAGGTTGAGAAAAGTTGTAGAAAGCACAAATGTCAAGGTTGATGAAGCATTGAAGAATTCAATTGAAGTTTATAGATATGTATCAGATGAACCTGATTGCAAAAAAGTAGGAGAAACAGTTGAAGAACAAGAAATGTAGAATGAAGAAGAAGAAGATTCAGAAAAAGGCTCTTAGAACCCCTAAGTATGTGCAAAAGAATCATTCTGAAGAACAGATCATTGGAGACAAGAGGAAAGGTGTATTGGCAAGAAGCAAAGCTGTTGAAGTTGAGGTAGATTATTGCTTACTTTCTAAAGTTGAACCTAAAATAGTGAGTGGGGCATGTAAAGATGAGAATTGGATGAAAGCAATGGAAGAAGAACTTATGCAAATTGAGAAAAATAAAACTTGGGAATTTTGGTTCCTAGACTAGCAAACAAGAACATAATTGGAAGAAAGTGGGTTTTTAGAAACAAACAAAATGAGAATGGAGAAGTGGTAAGGAACAAGGCAAGGATTGTGTGTAAGGGCTACTCACAAGTGAAAGGTCTAGACTTTCAGGAGACATTTGCCCCGGTGGCTAGAATGGAAGCTATCAGAATGTTTTTGGTATTTTCTGCTCACAAGGACTTTAAAATTTATTAAATGGATGTGAAATCTGCGTTCTTGAATGGTGAGTTAGAAGAAGAATTATACATGGAACAACTAGAGGGATTCCAGTTGTCAGGTCAACTAGATATGGTCTGTAGATTGAAAAAGGATTTATGTGGCTTGAAGCAAGCTCCTAGAGATTGGTATGCAAGGTTCAATAGATATTTGATTCAACAAGGTTTCAACAAAGGTATTGCAGTTAGCAATCTTTATTTCAAAATTGAAGATGACAAGATCTTGATAGTAGTTGTGTATGTGGATGACATTATTTTTAGAAGAAATGAAATTATGTGCAAGATGTTTGCTAAAGAAATACAAAAAGAGTTTGAGATTTCTATGTTTGGTGAGATGAATTTCTTCCTTGGACTGCAAATCAATCAAATAAATAAAGGGATTTTTATTTCACAATAAAAGTATGCAAAATAATTGTTGAAGAAATTTGGGATGGATGGTTCCAAAACGGTATGCACTCATATGGTAACTAGCTACAAATTGAGTAAGGATGATGATTCTCCTAAGGCTAATCAGAGCAAATACAGATCAATGATTGGTGGACTATTGTATCTAACTACTACTAGACTAGCCATCATGCATGCAATTTGTCTTGTGGCTAGATTTCAAGAGGATCCCAAAGAAACACATGTTGCAACTATCAAGAGAATATTCAAATATCTAAATGGCACTCTGGATCTTGGCTTATGGTATCCTAGGGATAATGATTTTACCCTAAGTGCTTATACAGGTGTAGATTAGGAAGGTTGTGCTAATGATAGAAAAATTACAAGTGGTGGTGCATTCTTTCTTGGATGTAGATTGGTGTCATGGTTAAGTACAAAGCAAGATTCAGTTTTCTTATCCACTGCGGAGGCTGAGTATATTGTTGCAGTATCTTGTTGCACATAAGTTTTGTGGATGAGACATACATTGAAGGATATCAAATTAATGTATGATGATCCTGTCTCTATTTTCTATGATAATAAAAGTGCAATTAACATTTCAAAGAATCCAGTGATGCACTCAAGGACAAAGCATATATCAATCAAGTATCACTTTTTGAGAGAGAAGGTTATGGAGAATGAAGTAAAGTTTGAGTATGTGCCTAGAAAGGATTAGATTGCTGAAATATTTACTAAGGCTCTTCCTAAAGATACTTTTAAGCATCTTTGGGAGAAATTGGGGGTAATTTCCCCCCCTTTCTAAACTAGATGCATATGGAGATGCACCAATCCAGTGTATCTATGGATCTATCTTTCTTTTGGACTAATGTTTGGTGGATACCTCTCAAGGGGAGCAGGTAGTATCATGTGTTGTCATTGTGTAGTTGATTGGGTGTAATCCTAAGGGGGAGTATTTAGTACTGATGTAGATCTTGGTTCAATGTCAAAGTAGAAAACAGTGTAAAACATCTTTTGTCTTTGCCATTGATGTCAAAGGGGGAGAGAGAGAATCATGTGAAAAAAAAAAGGAGAACTTATCTTCTCAGGGGAAGAGAAAGAGAGAAAGTATCATGTGAAAGCCAGAAATCAAGAAAAGTTGTAGGGAAAGTTGTTTAGAGATGTTGTGTTGTCTTTGATGGTTTTCCACATCATGTGTTGCCATCAATGACAAAGGGGGAGATTGTTGCAAGTATGAAGGTGTTGTCATTGATGTCAACTGGTTGTTTTTATCATTGATGTCAATTGGTTGTTGTTGTCATTGATGTCAAGGAAGCTGGTTACTGATTGCATATGTCGAGGATATTGAGAATCTTGTAATAAAAAAGGTCTATAGGTTGTGCATGTATAGATGAGATGTTGAAGAAGTGTTGTGAGTACATGGATTTATCCTTATGTTGCTATGTCTGGAAGGGTGTTAGAGTGAATTAATGTGTTGAAATGATGTCTTTGGTACTTGGTCTCCAAGTGCTTTTGAGAAAAATTGACAAATAGAAGAAACAATGTTATGTAGGTATTTAGTGTATGCTTCGAGCTGTGCTCTATGTTTCTTTTAGGTTGATGTTATGCTTGTGTGGATCTGAGGTATTGATCATGGCTGTTGGTAGTTACTATATCCAGAATTTGGGCTTCTAGATCATCGTACAGTGCAAGATACTTTCACTAGTGTGCGATCTGTGCATTTTAGTGTGTTTGGTTGTGGTCTGGGAGAAATGTATTTGCTCCACATTTCTCCACATTTTGGTTTAAGGACTTGCGGTTCTAAGAATAAGTTGATAAAGTTTCTCTCTTGCTTTGACCAAGAGGATTTGAGATTTGGTACTATTGTTGATGGGTTTTTGAACTACCATGTATTATAGTGGTTGATACAGTTATTCATATGAACAAAATAATCATACTCTTCAGGTGAAGTTTGTTGTGAAGCTTCTTGTTCACACTAAAGTCTGCACCCTTACTGAGTTGTAAGAACTCAATCACCTAGTGAAACATGGGAAGACCTCTAACATTATGGGACTGCGAATAATCAGAGGTCAACTTCCAGAGATGGCCGGCTTCCTATGTTTTATCACCTAATTACTGATCTTTGTAAAGAAAAGGGGAGAAAGATTTCTGATGAAAATGATTAAAGCTAAAATTGAAAAATGGTATTTCCTATGGTGATACACCTGGTTGGTAAAAAATTGAAATTCAGAGGACAATCACTTGCTTCTTAAAGAACGAAACAGAACATTTGCACAACCATTTCAGTAAAATTTATGCATAAATATTTCAGTAAAGAGGCTTAAACTGATTATAACTTTCATAAAGGAAAGATAATTTTCACAATCTAAAAGTTAAGTACAATTCTTTAGAATAGTTTCCAACCTACATAAAAGATAACTTTACAAAAAAGGCATGAGAAGAGACAAAATAACAAGGAGGTTAAAATACCTCACAAGTGATTTGATCAATCAACCTAATAACACACAACTCTACAAGATTAAGAAGGAAAAGAGCTTCAAATGTTAATGTTCAAGGATTTTTCTAAATTCAAGTCAAGTAACTGAGTTACAAAATGTATGCACAAAATCTGTAAAAAGGACTCCCAGAGTCACTATCTCCAAAATTTGCATAATTCAGAACTAAAAAAAAATGAGTCACAAAAGTGACTAAGTAGTCATCTCCAACAACTTGGGTCGGATGCACATAATTAGCCTAGAATATAGCTCCTAAATCATCTCCAAAAAGGCTTCAAATGGCTGAAAGAGTCATGCAAGACTTAATCAAACCATAAAAGCCACTCACAAGTGTCTCTCAATCTCCGAAAAAGCAACTAAATGCTCCCTATATGCTTGGCATATGTTGGCAACTAAAAATCAACTTCCTCTTTGTTTGTGGCAAATCATAATTATAAATATATCTCTATCATTTCATGGCTTAATCACAAAAGCACATGTTCCTATTTTTGCATTTGAAAGATAATGTTTAGATTAAATGATTCATAAAATATCATTTAATTTAAAGCATTTTACAATATAATAATAAATGCAAAAATACAAATTTATACCCTAGGTATCGGCCATATGAAGAGGTAATAATGTAAAGAGAAAGTTTCATGATTTGATAGAAGCAAAAAACAAGGTAAATAAAATACCTTGAATCAAAAGGTCATGGATTTGTAATTCATGTTTTGCATTTTAATAAATAAAGTGATAAAATCACTTCACTTATATCGATGAAAAGAAAGTAGGGTTTTAACCCTAACTCCAAAGCAATGAATGCTTTATTTTCCTTATTTTCACTTTCTGAAGCTTCTGGATGAAGCTAAGTCGGCCACTCCATTGCTAGGGTTTCAGGAAACTTCATAGAAAATCCTATCCTTTTCTGAGCATTTCAACAACAAATTTTATAGAGAAAAAGCATTTCCTCTGTAGATTTCGTTGATTCTCCCAATTAACAACACTAAAAAAGGTATGTTTTTAGCAAAAATATAAGGAAAAAATTATCATCTTTTGCTCATACAGGGCCTCTTTGGCCGCGGCCTTTACAGATCTTCTCACTTATTTTATTTCTGTTGTTTATCTCTTGATCTAGCTGCGCCATCATAAGGGTTTCATGGAGTTTTATTCTGTGTAGATTGTGAAGAATGCGTTGTGGCTGAACTTAGGTAAGCAAAATTTATGTCTCTCATCAAATTTTTTTGAAGACAATGTTGTTCAAGGTTTTTTCATGCTGAAAATGATGAGAATGCTCAGTTTTCCTATGTATTGTCAAGCTTGACCTCTATGTTTGGTCTCTATAGGCAGAAAATAAAGAAAATCTTTTGATTTTGTGTGCATATTCTACAATTTAAGCACCTGTCTTTCATTTCTATGTTGTCTCCATACATTTCACATATACTTTCCATTTTGATATGTCTTTTGAAAACTCCATTCTATTATAGCCATGATTCCATCTTTTCCTTCCATTTTGTGCTCATTTTCTGTAATTCCTCTTAAATCCAACCGCCATCATGTCTCTTTTGCTTCTGAAGGATTTATGAGGGTTTTTTGAGAAACTCCACACATAGATAATATGTAGACCATGACTTGGCTGGGTAAGTTTCCTTCATTAAGAGGAACCACACTGCTTGAGAAAAACAATGGTGGGACTGTATTTGTTTTCCCGTAATTATTCTTTATTCAACATTGTTTGTGAAAGAAAATAAAGCTCTTTGTAAAGACGAACTTTTTCTGGTTTTGATGAGAAATTCCTAAAACCAGGTCGTAAGTTAAAATGCTTTGCATTGGGTCTGTGAATGAAATTGAAACCCTCCTTTTCCTTCTCTGTATTTGTTCTTTGAAAACAAAACCTGAATGAGTCTTTTTCTTTTCATCGAATTTTGTACAAGAATCTTTAGTCGGTCAAGTAAAACTGAACATAATTCTTCAAATTTAACCATTGTAAGTGTTGTCTTGACTATAGCCTCCATATAGCAACTACTCCAGTTATGTGATGAAACCTTTTTAAATAATGATTATCATGACACTTCCTAAAACATCTTAATGCTATCAAAACAGTGTTACTGTAGGTTGTTTTTCTTTTGAAAACCCCGTTCATGAAACCCTTATATACTATTACTTTTGGTCATCAGAGATGACTGTACTTTGCAAAGAATATTACCACATTGACCAGCATTGGAGGATTATCATATGTATCTTGATCCCAAGAAATGGGGCAGGCAAAGATAGAATGGAATTGAAATCCTCTTCCTAACCGATTTTCCACTAACAATCCTTTATATTCTTTTATTCTTGCCCCAGGCCATGTACACACAGAATTTTTTTTCATTGTAAGCCTCCATAGGTTCTGGGTTACACATTTAAGAGGATTTCTTATTTCCTTAACTCACTACCATGTAGTTACAATCTCTCTTTTGTACTATGCCATATGCTGAAACTTTGTTACAATCATTATGACAATTGTGCTTCACATAAACTTAATCACTGTCTTCTGATTGCACTATTTGATGAATATGTTGAATGCTACTTGAAATATTGTCATTAATTGACGTATAACTGCCACCTCTTGACTATTCTTAGGACTCTTCCTTTTTTGTTTGTGGAGATCACTGTTATTACAATTACTTAAGGTTCTTGTCTTATGTTTGCCCATTTTCTAATACATTGTAGCCTCAACTTGATGACTATTATCCTTTCTAGTTGTCATGGCACAACCTGTAGCATAATGTTTTGCTTGAAAACAAATAATGCTATCCTTTAAGCACTTTAGTAACACTTGTCTTTACACATATTCCATGCAAACCTTTTCTAGATGACATAATGATATAATGACAAGAATTATGTATCTGACCTATTAACCATAGTTGATGTTCTCCTTCTATAAATCTCTCAACATGTCATCATTTGTAAAACATTCACTATCAGTGTATGCACTATTGTGAACTGAAACTCTTATATTTTCCATTGTCATACTTGTTCATGACACTATGCATTGATGATTATTTTCAACAAGAATGATGTTAAATATGACAACAAAAAATGATGTCAATGATGATGTGAATGAATCATTTTATGTATGTCTGTTCACTATCATTTAATAATTATGCTGATATGATGACTTCAATAATGCATTTCCCTCTTAAATAAGCTCGAATGAGCTCATTATCTGATATATTAGCATGTCGGGCTCAACCCTTATTGGAGCCTCATTTTAACCCACATGTTGAATTAAGATATGATGAGCTTGTATCTGCACATGAAGCAAACAAGTTAAAAAAAATGTGCACATATTAGGTGTGTTTGATGATCCTAATGGTTTTTAGGAACACCTAAAATGTGCATGTAGTTTACTTAATACAAATTATGTTCAATGTATGCATGAATAGGGTGGATATGTATGTAATGTCCATTATCAGTCATCGCTTAGAGTATACTCTAACACCATCGCTAATGTCATATGTAGGACTTAGAAGCGGAAGGAGTTAGAAGAGACAGATGAAGCTCGGGATAGCAGCAAGGCAAAAGACGTATGAGAACCAGTCATTCCAACCAAGTAATGGTTGGTTACCTTCTTTACATGCACATTCATTTCTCCTCTTTACTTATTTTTTTATATATTGTTCATATTTTTTTTAGAATAAGCAAGTTAATCTCATGGCTTGCATGAGATAATGAAAATTTTACACATTCAATAAAGATTTCTTTCTTCTGAAAAGATCTGAATCTTTCTCCATTACATGCACATGTATGAATGTAATGATCTGTAATTGTAGTCTCTTTCTAGATTTTTCCATCTATACATCTGAATGTAATGAAGAAGGTTAACAATTTAATGTACCTTATTTTCCTCAGTTTAAAATAAACTCTACCCTTTTGAACCTATGAGTGAAAAATGGGTAACACTTCTAGACAAATTTACAAGTGTTCATTACTTATTCGAGATTGTGTTCAAGTGAAGTTTCTTGTCCGGAAAGATTGGACTAGGTTAGGGATGTGTGTGCTTAATTGTTTTATGTGTTTGCATGGGTGTTGGACGACCTAGTGTTAAGCACTACTTGTGAAGTTATTGTGAAGTGTATTGAGGTGTGTTGGGACTCATTTAGGTCCTCATTAAGGATGTGTTTAGGTCGCCCTCATTCTCTTCCACCGTGGGAATGCTTTGGCGCTGACCTAATTTGAAATTGTACACACAAATTATGTATGAACGACCTTGGAAGGGTTTCAAGGTTGAAATCAGTATAAGTATGGGTTGAGATGTTTGTGAAAGACAAGATAGATGCAAGATAGATGTGAGATAGTGATGTGTGATGTGAGTTTGAGCAGATTAGTGTGAAATTCAAGTGTTGAGTTCTAGAAGGCAGTGAGCCTTTGTATTTAGTTTTGGAATTCTTTATATTGTGAGCTAATCCTCATTGTGGTTTTTCCCTCATTGGGTTTTCCATGTAAATCTGGTGTTATTGTGTGCATGGTTTTACTTCTTTTAGTTTTTATTTTTGTATTTAATGATTAATCACATTAGTAGAGTAAGGGTTTTATGAATGCTTATTGATCTAACTTTTGGTGAGGGTTTTGAAGTTTAAAATTGCTACAACTGATTCACCCCCCTCTCAGTTGTCTTGTTCAACAATAATGATGCCATAGCCGCCTTTTGTTGACTAGGAACATGATGAATATCAAAGAACTGCTCCATTTAGCATAGCCAATTGGTTGGATCCTTGCCATCAAACTTTCTCATGTCCAACTTAGGTATGAGTTGCCTTGACATATGATTATTAAAGGAAGGATCCTTCTTGAAACAAAAGTCAATTCCAAGGAATTCATGTCCAACAAAATCATTATCTTCCACCTTACGAGGTGAATCTTCACCCTTACAGCACATACCTTGAATAAATAATTTCAATTCACACATTTATTTCATAATATTCTTCTCTAATGATGAAATATCACCCTCGACTTTGTTTATTTCATCCTTAGGGTTAAAATCCTCATTTTCTACTCCCTCATTCTTTGAAGATTTCCCCAGTGTGGTAGCATTCTTTTTTCCTCTTGTTGCAAGCCCTGTCATGATGGTAGAAAATAATTTTGCAATAAATCACACAAATAAATTCAAAATAATTTGAAAAGTTCACTATGTCTTACCAAGGCCTAGATCACACTCCAATAGAAAAATCCCCAAAAATTAGTTGATTTACAACCTTGAGAATGATTTTTTTGAAAACCCTAATTTTTGAATAAATCAAGTATTTATGCTTCAATTGATCTAAAAATTGGACTTTATCCTCCTCTGATATTTCTCAAACAAACCACAAAAAATTAGGGACCAATTCATCATGATGTGGGAGATATGTGTTTTCCAAATAAATTGGGTAGAAACCCTAATTTTGCACACTAACTCACTCAATTCTGCTCCAATTCTTCTGAAATCTATACTATAGCTTGTTTAAAATGTCCTTAAAAAGACCTTTAAAAATTAGACAAAAATTCACCAAAATTTGGGAGATATAGGTTTCACAAAATCACCTCCAAAATTGAAAAAAATGCCTTATTGTAACGATGTCAATATCATGCTCTGATACCACTTGTAATAAAATAACTTGCACAATAGAAGAATATTATATGAAAAATGATACAAATACTTAATAACTGAGAATAACAAGCCACTTCAAGGGGGCAATGCTCCAAATATCTCTAATGAGAACACAATTCACAATACAATGATGAAATAAGTCTCACAACCTCTTATATATACCTATTTATGCCTAGGATATCACCCAAATAAACTTAAATAACCCTATATAAGTCATATGCTGACCTAATCAACTAAATAACAATATAATATAGATAATATGACTTAATTAGGAGTTAAGATAGCCACTTGAACCGACTATTCATAACCCGATGTACTCTAATATTAAGAGTGTAGCAAAGAGATCTCTATATGGTTTGAAACAGTCAACTAGGATCTGGTACCAGAAGTTTGATACCTTTGCGTTGAAGTTGGGATTTTTAGAAGTGAGGAGGATCATTGTGTTTACACTAATATTATTGATGATCAGATTCTAATCATTGTCTTATATGCTGAGGACATGTTGTTTATGGGTAACAATAAGGTGATGATTACAGAGCTTAAGACTTAGTTTTCTGGCACATTTGATATGAAGGATTTGGGGGATGAAAATATATTCTTGGGATGGAGATCAGTAGGGATCAAGTTCACATAAAGCTTTGGTTAAGTCAAAGTAAATATCCGATTAAATTGATTATACCACCCCTTTTAGCTTCATCAATTTCTTTTGCATTCAAGGTGTTGACATGGGGTACATGGGTCTTTGTTTTTACATGAATGGATTTATACTAGGCTCCGAGTGAATGGTGTATTGTAAAAATTCTTCCCTATATAAATTTAGCTCATTACATGACCATGTAAAATATTTCTTGAACTTCCTTAACAATGTAATCATCATTTGTTTCTTTTTTGGCTTCAACCTTTTACCAAGGTAGATCATCCTAGGATATACTTTAGTTCTTAAGTTCACACCTTCTATATCATCTCCATTGATTAGATTCCTTGTTTATTACATAACAATAAACACTATAAAATATCCTTTCAAGAGCCATGAGAACTATTAAAATGGAATTGGCTTTAAGCTGGATAATTCCATTCTTGGAGAGGGTTTCTTTTATATTTTCTTCTTCTACCATGGGCTTCTAGTTGATGAGTTGATTCACAAAATGGCTGATGTAATTCAAGAACTCATAGATCTTCCTATCACCATTTAACACTTTCCAACTATATGTTATTATGAATTCTTGGTCTGGAAAGAGCCTCTACATTATACATGCAAATGGATGATGCCAAAATGGCATCAAACTTTAAAGCCATGGTAGCAAGGACGTAAACTATAATATTTTAAATTCTATCTAGCTACTTAATCTCAATTTTTTTTTATTTTGTAAGCAACACAACAAGGACATTAGCTAAATAGAAAATTAAAGAAAAAAACTAGAATGACATTGAAAAATAAGATATGACAACATGACACATCACACCACACACTGATGCTTACATAAGTTCCATGTCAAGAATAATGATACACAAGAAAAAATAAAGATGTTATGGAAATGTTTCACATCATGTAAAATAAAATAAATTGAAAAAAATTAACAAACATCACCATTGCTTCAATAAATGTGGAAAAAATGGAAGAGTTCCAATCATGTGACAAAGTCACCATAATGATACTATGAGAGAGCGGTACAACACCATAATAATGATTGGGTCTTGAACCATGATTATTTTCTATTACAAGCACAATACAAGGGTAGGATAAAGTAATAATATACCTCAAATACACCACCTAACACACTCAATAGCTCTTAAAACACCCAAGGACACCTATGTAAGAGGTGGGGAAACTAGGATATATCATACCTTGACTAGTTACGATAACCACTAGTTTTTTGAACATGGAGTATGATAAGGGTTAACTCTACATCCAAGCCAACCCATAGTAAAATAAGTGACAAAAACACATGGGGAATAATTCATAATAGGTTACTCTACTAGGAGTTATCGACCCTCCACCAACGAGGATGATAGTTGGTTATTTTCATACAAGGAATGCTACCCATGCCAAGGATAACATAGATTTTATATTATCACACTTATTGAAAAGTTGATGATATTCAAAGACTCAAAATATTTAGGGGAACAAATTTTGTAAGCAAAATTTCCTAGAAAAATGATTGGAAATTCTTACTATAGGTAAAAAAAGAATTATAACACCTATAAAGGACATTAGCACCTAGATAGGACACTAGCACCAACGAAGGAAAATAGTGCATCATTTGTTGCAAGTGTGAGAAGTTACTATTGTCATTGAGTCAAAAATCCTATGCTTTCATTTATGTCTATTGTTGGATAAGATTGTTGCAAGAGTGTGAGTGATTGATTCTTTAATTAGTTACATTATGTTGTCATTAGTAAAGCTACTAGTTTCAATCTCTAGTGTTGCTATGATAAGATTCTGATATCTATGGTTAAGTTGCTATTGGTTCAGTTGTGTTGAGGAAGTGCTAAATATGATGATGATGTGTCTTTGGTGCTTGTCTTCCAAGTGATTATGAGAAAATTTGATAAAAAGAGGAAATAGTGTGTTAGAGTGGTGTTCTAGGTTACAAAGTTGTGTTCTCGTTTTGCTCTACATTTCTTCTAGGTTGAAGATCTACTTCTACGATTTAGATATGTTGGTGAGAGGTGTTTAGAGGTGTTGTATTCAAGAATTGGTGTGCTGGTTTGTTGTGCAGAAGAAGTTGTGTTCACTAGTGTGTAAATTGTGTCTTGCAAAGGTGTCTAGGAGAAATGTTTATGCTCCACATTTCTCTACAGTTATGTTTCATGTCTTGCAAAGTTGGAAGAATGTTGATGGTGTTGGTATCTTACTTTAGTCAAGATGGTTTGAGGTTTGGTGCTTTAGAAGATGATTTTGTGAGTTATAGTGTATGGAAGAGTAGTCTGGATGTACTAGGTGTGTACATTCTTCAGGTGAAATTTTTTGCAAAGGATTTTGTTGGATTTTAGAGTGTTCATGGAATATTCTAGATCATGCTCAAGCATGTTTTGTGGTTCACAAGTTGTCCTTGGACTTGAGGAAGTGTGTACTAAAATTTTTAATGGTGTTTACACAGGTAACAATCGACCTTGGTGTTTACACTACATGCAAAGGTGCTTGGTTGTTTATGGAAGCATGGTGTGGCATGTAAGGATGGATTTAGGTCCAAGCTAAGGAATTTTGTGGTCTACCTTCATTCCTTTCCATTATAGGATTGTTTTGGTGCCGACCTAATTTTAAATTACATGGTTGATGTGCATTGTCGACCTTGGAGAAAGTTTCAAGGTTGAAGATGGTATAAATATGAGTTGAGTTGTTGAAGAATGATAAGATAGATGTGAGATATGTGAATGATATGAATTGCAGAGTTGTAGAGTGCAAATTTGAGAAGTGCACTGCGAGCTTTCATGTGTTAGATTGCTGGATGTAGTGAGCAGAAGGTGCCTAAAATTCTTTAGTCATGTTGCAAAGGTGTTGGTGATATTGTGGTGGATTCTTTGTTGCATTGAGATGCTTTTCTCTGTGTAATATTTCTTCTCTATCTTCTTTTCTATTTTGGTAGTGAGCCTTTTGGCAATGAGCCTTTCTTCTTTGGGAAATGAACCCTCTGGCAGTGAGCCCCTGTAATCAGTATTGATATTAATTATATTGTGAGCTAATCCTCACCATGGTTTTTCCCTTCTTGGTTTTTCCATGTAAATCTAGTGTTCTCTTGTGTATGGTGTTAAGTTGTTTCAGTTTTTGTTATTAGCTTTTCATGCTAATTTATCATAATAGATTAAGGGATAATTGACTGAATGTGGATCTGAATGTTAATGAGGGTTTTGAAGTTTTAAAGTACAACTGATTCACCCCCTCTCAGTTGTCTTGTGCATTCAACACCATCAACTATGTATCTTATTTTGGTGCTACATTCCTACTTTTGTTTTGGAGTCCATAAATTTTATTATAGTCCTTTTGTCATATTGTAGTCTTGACTAGAGACCAAATGAATGGTTGTTTATAGGTATTGTACTTAGGGATAACACCTTGAATCTAAAAAATATATACAACTTAAAATGCACTCCAAAATGGCTACAAACAATTGAGAGAAAAGGTAGACAATCACACTAATATTTGGAATGAAAGAAAATAGAAGAGATGATTCCCAAAAATTAGGACTATAAAGGACTCTATAATAAGTCCAAGGATATGAGGGATTAAGGATAATGTTCCCAATACATCATACTCACCCTCCTACCATGAAGAGAGCTAAGATGACACCACCAAATTGTAGTTCCTCACACTCACAATCAAGCCTAGGAAAATAGATCTATCATACATTCCAATGATATCATGTAATATAATATTCTCTATTGAATTAAACTCATTTTAAGCTCAAATCAAATATGCTCTAAGTTTATTTTATAAACATAGCAATAATAATAAAAAGCATATGAAATGAAATTCATGTTTGACATCAACATAAATGTGCAATAAAAGCAAAGATAACACCATCACTACTTATGTGGGTAGTTTATTATCTATCCAATTAGGAGGTTCCAATATAATAATAAAATTTCATATGGGGAATCAAAGTTCTTGAATTTTACATTTTACAATATATCATAATAATGAGAAAAATGAAGGTAAGGAGTAGAGAACTCTCACTAGCACGCTATCTAAAGTTCCTCCAAGATCCTTCAAGTCTCCAATTATGGTACCATGCCACCTAACCATGTGGTACCCATAGGTCCACTCCACCATAATAGGGGAGTCACTTTGGCACAAACACACACACTCATTCAAACTAAAGAGACTATGATTCACACATTCTAAACAATTTTAATAACCATAATAGAATACACATGTCAAATAGGTATGATACACCATCATAACAAATTTCCAACAACCATGATCAACCAATAATGGTATAAACGTGCCCAAAGGGGAAAAATCACTAGTCAACATATATGAATAATATATGAACCAAGCACATAACATACACATGCCATCAATTAACCATACAACACAAGTATGACAACATGCAACTGAGGTCTCAACTAATCACACACACACACATGGTGAGAGTTAGGTATCATGTTGGATAAAAAATCTAATGGTAATAAGGATGAGGATCCTAGAGGTAAGATAAAGAGTGTCATCACAATAGCTCAAAGGTATGGCTATGTAGGATTGAGTATGCATCATTTTCACCCCATGAGAGTACCTAATCAACATCTATTATATTGGAATATGACACATCGTTTGTATATAATCTCGAGTCCTTACAAGCACTCTAGTTATGTCACCAAATTAACATCTTGGTTCATTTTAATTGTCCAATAAAGTTTAATTATCACTTAAATAATAACTCTCTACATATTGTATCCTCTTAAATCACTTTTTATCCTAGAAAATGTCAAGAGCCACTCTTTTCTACACTCTATGCCTCAAATCCTAAGTTCACACCAAATCACTATTTGAGTGTGACTCATAAATTAATTAAAAAAAATGAAATGACAATTTAGACATACTCTCACAAAATTCTAAATGGAAAAATAATGAGTCATATTTTATCCCATTTTAATTTATTCAAATTTAATCTTAATAAAAAAAATCAAATAATTCTTCTAATGTAAAAAAAAAAATCAATTCCACCATTGATGAATGCTCAAATTTCTAATTTTTTAATTAATGAAATATTTCAAAATTTAAAAATACTCTTTTGATTCAAATATGAATGACATTATTTTGGATAAAAAATCACATTTCTTAATTTCTTATAATATTTTCCATAGCCATAGCTTAAAAATAGATATTTTGGAAATTTGGAAACATTTAATTAAAATGAAATGAATCCAATCAAATATGTAAGTTATATGTAACCACTAGATGGGAATGGCAAAATAATTTAATTACCTCCAAAAATAAGAAAATGAATAAAATAACTTCACTTTTAGAACTCAAACACTATCATATCTACACAATTCAATCCAAACTAGAGAAGAACTCCACATGAAATCCACTCACATCAACAATGCCATTCTTTCCAATCCAATTCCCAACCCAAACCATCATCCAATAAATCTAAGTTAATTATTTTCCATTTTAAAAGATTTTTTCAGATATTTTTTCAAATGAGAGAATGTAATTAAAATGCAAGCTTGTTTCCTTTTTAAACTCCTTTTTCATTTTTTTTTTAATTTCACTTTATTTGTATTTCCCTATTATTTCCTTTATCACGTTTTTATATATTAACTTAAATGCTTAAGACATTCATGGTTTTTCTATTATTTCTTTTATCACATTTTTATATATTAACTTAAATGCTTAAGAAATTCATGGTTTTTGTGGTAGTGAATAATTTGATTTAATTTCCCAATTCATAAATTATTTCCCATTTTCCAATTAAATAAATTATGAAATGAATCTACTTGATTACAAGAAATGAAATAATTTCAAATAAGAATTAAACTAATTGCAATCATTTAGACATAATTTTCAAAGTAGTTAACTAATGATTTTTCTTTTTTCTTTCCCTAATTTATTGATTCCCAATGCATTAGATATCATTAACACACAATTATTTAACCTTTGAAATATAATTGAATAAAAATGAGGAAATAAATAACCACATCTATAATCATGCATTTATGGGTTTTTCTACAACATACAAATTCTTGAATTACTACTAATTTAGACCCAAACTCAAAGGTAACAATTATAAATCATCTCACACTCAAATTGAGTGCGATAGAGGATACCAAAAATACTAACCCTAAGTGACATTTTTGATATAACCATTATTGGGTAAATAACATAATCCTACATATTTAGGTGGAGAAAAATATCTTACCTATAGAATCAAGTCAAAGATCAAGCTTACCTACTCTATACATAATAGAAAAAATAATGCATGATCATCCAATAAGGTATAATATCATATAAATCATATAATCATATCATCTAGAATAACTAAATATTAATGCACATCATCGAAACATAGAAATGTGATAGTAAAAAATCATCTAGATAATTAATAATGATATCCATCAATGTAATAGATACATATCTACAAAGATACAAATATAGGATGTTGATATCATTTAATAATCATATCTATAATCTCAGCATAAAAAATATAGCAATGGGATAAAACATTATGATATTATAGTCATAGAAAGCATAAAATATGCATGGAAACATATACAATATGATCCTAATGCCAAAAATGACATATATTCATAAGTGCTCTCACACATTTACTACAAACAACATGTAAATAGATAGATTAAGGATTCAAAAGGAACTTGCCACAATATCATAATCATATCATGATGTAGGTGATACCGACAACCAACATGTAAGGGGAAATCATCACTAAACACATGGGTGGTATAAACACACAACATAAAAGAATAAAATAATTCATTTAAAAAAATGTCAACCAATGCATAATCAATAATCACAATAATGACTATTGATGAAAATGGTTAAACAAAAATATTGATAAACACTCAAAGGGACATACACCAACATGACCTATTTATTCCATGAGATATAGTTAGAAATACAATATTGATAATAGCCAACTCAAGGCACACACATATGGACATTAAATCCTCTCCCACTAGTGTTAAGCTTACTCTTATAATATTGCAAAGAGACAATATTAAGGTAATATTGGTACACAATCCTTCAAACACAATGAGTCTCACTAGATTAAACCTCTAAACTCTCACTAGCTATCAACCCATAACACATGTCTCCCAAGGTGCACAAGCTAGGTGAACATCAACCACTACAAAAAATAGCACCCCAAATATCACAACTCTCTATGCTACATTTGCCACTACAATTGAGGAAACTATCTAGCCACATGGTTCAATTAAGCATAATTAAGAAAGGTCCTAACCTAGGTTTGCTAATAATATTAGGTAACTCTATCTAGATACTTCCTAAGCCATAGAAATGCACACAACCCTACCAACTCTACTCTCTTATTGGAAAGAGACACTGCACGTATTTTTTGGTGTGTCATTGATAGCAACCCTTTTCAGTAAGTCGATTCACACGTCGTAATTTAATCATACCGACATAAATATTGAAGACCACTGATTATCTGTTAAGTCAGAACAGAGCATGGGAAAGATTTGTGTTCTTCAATTCATATGCAAATTTTTTGTTACTGTTTTGTGTTGTGGATATTAGGGAGGATTGTTCGATGCATTATCTATGCTATCTATAATTCTTGATGCCTCGTATCGATTTGAGTGTAAGTTAGAAGATCTAGTTAACTAATTTTATGTTCATCAATGTATGAAGGCCAACTTGGTGAATGTAGCATGTCGCAGATATTTGAGGAGTAATTATTTGGAATATTTTTGTGTTCAAGCATTTTGATTTAGGTCCTCACTATGTTGTGGCCGACTTTTGTGGATTCACATTAAATTTTATGCATGATTTGAGCCGCTAGTTTGTAAATATTTCTTATTTTGTTGAAGCCGATATGAAGCGATTAGATCCTTAGTAGCAGATATATATAAGTGATCGATTATTTCATTTTGGTGTGTGTTCAAGATGTGTTGATGAATGTTGTGAATGTCAGAAGGTCAGTTGAGCGATTATGCACAATTTCACTTGTGCATTAAGGATTTTTGGTGTGAGTTGAAGTAGAACAAAGCAAAAGAGAATAATCAATCAGAAGGTCTAGAATTTGATTGATGAGCCTAACCGAAACTGTAATCAGGCATTTGCAGATGCTACTTTCTCAATTCAAATTCTTTGGATGTTATCCAAACTTTTGTAAGGAAGTGATCCCTTCAATTTTTGAGCAGTGAGCTCTAGGTAGTGTGCCTAAATGCAAGTGCATTCCCATTTTTGTAATCTTTCTTTTTGAGTATACTCAGACTATATTGTGGATTTACCTCCACCGTGGTTTTTCCCCTAATAGGGTTTCCATGTAAAAATTCTTGTGTTATGGTGTTGTGGTTATTCATCTTATGTTCATGTATCTTTATTTTGGTTGAATGTTATCAGTACATTAAGGTTCAGATTAATAAAGTTAAAAATTGCAGAACACTGATTCACCCCCCCTTCTCAGTGTTCCTTGATTCCAACAAGGTCCTAACCTAGGTTTGCTAATAATATTAGGTAACTCTATCTAGATACTTCCTAAGCCATGGAAAGGCACACAACCCTACCAACTCTACTCTCCATATTATTTTCCACTCTTTAAAATAAAAGATTTTCTTAACACTCTAGCTTCTCAACACCAAAACTAGGATAATTTATGGGTTATTAGAGGAAAGTATCTAGGAAATATCCTCATAAAATCATAATAACTCTTAGTTAGTGAGGCTTACCAGCCCAAACTTGCAAGGATACATCCAAGGAGGCAACTAAACACAAACATATGAGCACAACTCTATTCTACACAATGATGCTCAACTATGACCAACCCAAGGGTTAAACAACCCAACAAGACCATGAAACCATGATCAAACAAGGAAATAAAGAACCTCTACATAGATTCATACCAACGTGCAATGATTTTATAATGCACAATTAATTTCACAATCCAACATGCACACCATGCAAGATGGGGAAATCATGATTTTAGGTAAATTGATGTAGGATTTTTTAATGCATTCACTATTTCCACTACACATTTATCACAATTATCAAGCATATAACCTAGTTATGTGCTCTTTTTCTAAATTTTAATTAATAGAATATAATATGACACCTAGGTTCCCATAACAATCCTAAAAAAACAATTTGGGGACCTATGTCATTAACCCAAATGATCTATTATAAATAATTCAACATTTCTTTCATGTACCTGCATAGTCAATTCAAATATATGATATACACTCAAATGAAAACTAGTATATTATGTATTATAGGAAAGAATTTTAAATCACCACAATAAAAGGGAAATATATATTTTTAGTTATGATGAGGTGCATAAGAAAATTATGCTACTCCAGCAACATGAAATACACACAATAAGGGGCATAATATAAGGTTCCTTCAAAAAATAATTACCACATCTCTATTTATAACATGAATCAAACATATAAATAAAACATCATCTCTTTCATAATAAAATACATCATTCACAAGAGAGTACACAATACTCAATAAAAATCCAAGAATATTGACACTTATTTTTCTCAAAGAATATTTTCACAGGCACACTATCCCAAGTGGATACATAAGCATAATTAGGACCCCTTAAGGATCAATCAACACACACACACACCAAGGATTCAAAAAATAAGAAGAAAAATAATACAAAATCAAATTATTTATAAAATTAATGATCTAACTAGTTCCCTCCAAACAAGCACTCATATAAAATATCATACAAGGAGACAAAATGAACAACACACCCATAAATAGATTAAGGCCCTACATATTCTTATACAAAATAAGTTGAACAAAAGAGAGAGCTCACTTTGAATCATACGAGACTCTTGAACTAGATTTAAGTATCAACCTTGTTGCAAGTGATAAGGACTAGGAGGCATCCTTCCTCCACATAAATATTACATATATTAGCACACAAATAACCATATATAACACTATGATAAGACATAGAAGGCAAGAAATTATGCAACCTCCACACAATTACAAGAACTTGAGCAATCACTCAAGCACACATCAATCACATGAAAATGTACATAAATTAGAGCTCTTAGTATTGTAACATGGGATTAGATACCAAATGTAATTTCGTAAGCCATAAACCCAAGGGAATTATTCAAGTGAATTATATTAAAGAAACAACACTAGAATGCCATCAAAAAATAAGATATGATAATGAAATGATGTACCACACATTAATGTACACCATAGTGCCATGTCAATTACAATGATACACAAGACATAGTAAGGATGTTGTGGTAAGGTTCATATCATGTACAAGAAATAAATTAAAACAATTAACATAAATCACCATTACTCCAAAAAAGGTGCTATAATTAGAAGAATTATAAATCATGTGACAAAGTAACCATGATGATCTTATAAGAGAGTGGGAATAGACTAGGATGATGATAAGGTAATAACCTAGGATTTTGTTCTCTCATGAGCACAACAAAATGGTATGATAAGGGAAAAGATAACTTTATTTAATCCCATTACACACTCAATGAATCTTACAACACTCAAGGAAACATGTGGAAGTGATGGGGCAACTAGGAGATACCATACCTCAATTAGTTAGATTGATCACTAATTTCCTAAAAATGAAGTAGGATGAAGATGAATACTACCTCCAATCCACCCTATGACAAAACCAATGACACCCAAACACATGGGAAAAACATCACAAGAAGTTACTCAATTAGGAGGTATCAACCCTCTACTAACAAGAATGCCGACTATTCATTTTTGTGCAAGGCATGCTTCCTAATGTAGGAGTAAATGGTGACTCCCAACACCCCCAAGAATAGTTGCAAGAACAAAATATCTTCCACAAGAGAGAAAATGGAAATAATATATTATTGTATTATGAATGCAAGATTGATTATAAATGTACATGAGAGGCCTTGATTATAATGGAAAGGTGAGAGATAAGACTAGATAGGATTGTGACATGTGTCTTAATTCTATGCTACAAGATAACTATTAAATAACATAGGTAACTTATATTAAATAAAAGTAAAAAATATAAGATAGGATAAGATCTTATATTGACAGCTAAGACTTCTAGAAAGAAACCTAGGACCTAATAACTTAATATGTGAATAAGTCCCCCTTGCTAGGATTAGCTATGTACAAGACATTTATTCACACCAAATCCCAATACCAAGAATGATATAACTTATAGATTACGATATTTATAGACAAGGTGATAATATGGGAAGACTCACAATCCTAAGGGGAACGACTTTCATGTATAAATTTTCTCCAAAAAATGATTAAAATATTTCTACTACTAATTAACAAAGGACTACAATGTGCCAAGAGGACTACAACACTCAAAAATGACACTAGCACCTAGATAGGACATTGACACCTAGGCAAGACACTAACACATAATTACTTAGGTTCCTATGAAATTCCTACTTTATATTGGAGTCTAAAAAATATGTTATAGTCCTTTTGCTACTTTTGTCTTGAACAGTGACTAAATATATGGTCATTTCTAGGTTTCATACTTATGGGTAACACATCAAAATTGAAAAAATAAGATGCAAATAAAAGCTATAAAATGGATAAAAATGACTATGAGACCAAGGTGGATAATCACACCTACTCTTCAAAACATAAGAAAATGGAAAAGATGCTTCCCAAGGAATGAATGGTCTATAAAGGACTCTAAAATGAATCCAAGGATATGAGGGATGAAGGGGAATTTTACCAACACACACCACTCACCCTCCACTATGAGGAGAACTACAATGACACCACCCCACTATCACTCCCCACACTTAAACCCGAACCTCAGAGAATGGATATAGAAAATATTTCAATGATATAATAATTGAATGTTCTCTATCAAATTTCATTCATTGTAAGCCCAAATAAAATATCATTTAATCTTATCTTACTAGCATATCAATAATGATGAAAATTATATGAAACAACATGCCTATTTGAGACCAACATTAATATGTGGTAAAAGAAAAATCTCATGGTAAAAAAAAGATAAAATTATCTTGACTTATGTTGATAATTTATAATCCATCCAATTAGGAGGTTCTAATATAATAATATAATTAAATATGATTAATTGAAGGTATTGAATTATGTATTTTACAACAATACCATAATAATGAGAAAATTGAATAAAAGGAGAAGAGAAATCCCATTAGCACACAATCCAAAGTTCCTCCAAGACCTTACAAGTCCCCATTGGTTGTACCACACCATCCAACCATGTAGTACCCATAGGTCCACTCCACTATGCAAGGAGATAGTCACTTGGGCACAAGAACACACACTCACACAAAATAAGGGGACTATGGTTCACATATGTATGCTAAATATTCTAAATAACCACCATGTTATATATGATAAATAGGTATGATAAACAATCATATCATAACATGTCAACTATCATGATCAACCAATTATAGCATAAACATGACCAATAGGGAAACATCACCAATATACATGCACAATATATAAATCACAACACATAGCACACACATATCAACAATTAAGCATACAATACAAGTATGAACACATGCAACCAACATCTCAATAAATCACACACACACATGGTGTAAGTTAGGTATCATGTGGGCTATAAAATCTAATGGTGATAAGGATGGGGAGCCTAGAGGAAAGACAATGAATGTCATTATAATAGCTCAAAGGTATGGGTACACGAGATTGAGTATACATCCCTATTCCCTTATGAGGATACCTAATTGACATCCATTATATTGGAATGCATCATGTCCTTGGTGTATCATATTGATCCTTTCCAAATGTTTTAATATCTCACGAAATTAACATCTTGGTGCATTTCATTTAACCAATGAAGTTTAACTACATAATCTCTACATTTTTGTCCCCTCATATCACTATGTATCCTTGAAAACATCAAAAGCCACTCCTTTCCAACACTCTATACCTCAAATCTTAAGTTGATTAGACCAAATCACTATTTGAGCATGACACAAAAATTAATGCAACAAAAATAAAACGTAAAATTGGACATAACCTCAAAAGGCTCTAAATAGAAAAATAATGAGTCAAGGTTTCTCCCATTTTAATTCATTCAAATTTGATCCCAATTTAAATTTTAAAAATAATTTTTCCAATGTAAAACCAAAAACATTCCAATTTTGGGGATGACCCCACAGTGCAACGATTGTTGCAAGGCAGTGTTAAACATTGCATCAGGTGTTCGAGTCCCATATAGTGTGGGAGGTAGGTCAAACATTGGAATAACGAAGGACAAAGGATGATGCGAGTCGAAAGGGAAGGGGTCATTGGTGTGCAGGCTGCAATTGGTAGTTGTAGATGCGAAGGAGGTAGGAAGGTGACGACAGTAAGGCTGGAGGAGGCAGCGACTGTAGGGAGGTGGAGGTGATAGAGTAGAGGAGTGAAGGAGCGGCAACAAAGGTGGGTGGAGAAGAAGGAAGAGAGGAGTAGGGAGGAGTTGAGAAGGGGGAGAAGGAGGAGTAAGGAGGAAGAGAGGAGGAGAAGTAGGATAGGAGGAGGAGGAGGAGGAGAGGAGTAAGGAAAGGAGGTTCAGGAAGATGTCGGGGATGAGGTCCGCCAAATGTGGCCTCATTGGTTCATAGCTCTAGTCAAAAGTGTTTACCTACCAAAAAAAAAACACTCCAATTCCACCATTGATGAATGCTCAAATTTCTAACTTTTTAATTAATGAAAAATTTAAAAATCTAATAATACCTTTTGATTCAAATATGAACAATATTATTTGACATTAAAATTCACATTTCCTAATTCCTTAATTTTTTTAGCCATAGCTTAAAAATGGATATTTTATAAATTTGAAAATAATTAATGAACATGATAAAAATGTAATGAATTCAATCTATAATTGAAGCACTATGTAACTACTAGATTGGGCATGAAATATATTATTTTAATCACCTTCAAAAACTAAGAAAAAAGGAAAATACCTTCACCTTCAGAGCCCAAACAATGTTAAATTTGTACAATTTAATCCAAATTGAAGAAGCACTCCACATGAAATCCACTCACATTGACATTGCCCTTCTTTCCAATCCAATTCCTAGTCCAAACCATCCTCAAATCAAGATAATTTAATCCTTTTCCATTTTAGAAGAGAGGTATTTTGAGAGAGTTTTTACAAATGAGAGAATGGAATGACAATGCAAGCCCATTTCCTTTTTTAACTCTTTTTTCATTTTTTTATTATCTTTTTCACTTTATATATATATATATATATATTTAAAATCTCAAATAAAATTTATCTATTAACTTTTATTAAGTTGTTTCTCATGTCTAAGATAGTGAATAATTCAATTTAATTTCTCAAGCCATGAACTATTTCTTATTTTATAATTAAATAAATTGTGAAATCATTTCACCCGTTTATCCCCAAACAATAAAATAATTTCAAATAATAGTTAAACTAATTAAAATCATTGAAATATAATTTTCAAAGTAGTTAACTATCATTTCCACTTTTTCTTTCCCTAATTTCTCAATTCCTAATACATCAAACATCATTAACACAATGATTTAACATTTGAGATATAAATGAATGCAAACAAGAAAATAAACAACTAAAATTGCAATCACATATTTACAATATTTTCCATAACATTTAGATTCTTGAATCACTACTGATTCAAATAAAAAATTGAAGGAAATTATCAAGACTTTCCTCTTACTTGAACTAAGTGTGAAAGAGGTTACTAAACACACTACCCTAATTGACATCTTTGGTATGACCACAATTGGGGAAATAACCTAGACTTGCAAATTCGTGTATGGAAATAACCTTATATTTTCACACTCAAATCATAGGTCAAGTGTACCTAATCCATACATAATAGCCAAAGTAATGCATAATCATCCAATAGGGTACAATATCATATACATAATATCACATAGAACAACTAAATATCAATGCACATCATTCAAACATTAAAAAATGTGATAACCAAAAATCATCTATATCATTAATAATAACATCCACATATGAAATATGCACATATCTATAGAGATAAAATAGAGGATTCTAAGATCATTTAATAATTCCAACATAAAAGGATAGTAATAGGATAAAAAACTATGATATTCCAATCATAAAAAGAATGAAACATAAATCAAAAAATAAAATACATCGTCCTCATATGAAACTTGTCACAACACCATACATGCATCAAAACATAGGCAATACCAAAATTTGACATGCAAACAAACACCGTCACTAAACATGTGGTTGGTCTAAACACATGACATCAAATCATACAATAACTTAGTTAGAAAACATGCAAACTAGTACATAATTAGCAATCACAACAATGAATATTAATGAAAATAGTGAGGTTGAGACACTAATAGACACTCAAAGGAATATACACTAGCATAACCTATGAATCTTATGATACATAGTTAGAAATAAAATGATGATAACAACTAACTCGAGGAAAAAATGTATGGGTGTTAGAAAAGCATAAATATTTCTATGGAATCTCATATAAAATTCATATACATCCTTAATCTATTTTCTTTGATTGCATATGATCCTCTAACATGAGACACTACCAACTCTAAATAACCATTTATAATTTTAGAAATTTGATATTATACGTTGAAGCCATACTTATTCCAATTAATAAAGCCTCATATTTAGCCATATTATTAGTGTAGTAAAAATTTGATTTGAAAGTCAATTTATAACTTGTGTCATTCTAGGTGACACCAAACAATACTTGCACCATTTCCTTCTTTATAAAAAGTGCCATAAAATACATGTTTTTGATTAGAGGTAAACAAGATTTGAAGGGGCCTTGAAACCCTTTACAAAAAAGAGCAGCTGAAGCGAAAGATTACAAATAAATAAAAAAACCAAAAATACAACAAACCATCAGCAAGACAATAGCCAAAAAGGCAAGACAAAAATAGCAGAACTACATATTCTTCAGAATGTTTGTAGCTTCCATGTCGCTCTCCATAGCCTTCTGATGATCAAACAAGATTTCAGGTATATCTTTAGCAGCCCCCCCCACTTGCATCTTGGTCATATTATGAGTTCTAGCACTGGACCCAACCACATTTACCTCACTAATCAAAACATTTTGCAAACCAACAACCTTGTCAACTAAAACATCCTCCTCCGCCTACCTATCACCAACACCAACTTCCTCCCAAGAGTAATCTCCATTCGTATAACCACCATTGGGGAAATAACCTAAACTAATCAAAACATTCTACAAACCAAC
This sequence comes from Sequoia sempervirens, assembly GCA_007258455.2. Classification (NCBI taxonomy): domain Eukaryota; kingdom Viridiplantae; phylum Streptophyta; class Pinopsida; order Cupressales; family Cupressaceae; genus Sequoia; species Sequoia sempervirens. Next base: position 334,700,292 of record VDFB02058242.1, read on the forward strand.
AACCTTGTCAACCGAAACATCCTCCTCCACCTGCCTATCACCAGCACCAACTTCCTCCCCAAGAGTAATCTCCATTCGTTTCTTGGCCTTCTCAAAAGGAGTAGAAAGGACCTTAGACTCAAGCCTCACATCAGAATTAGTTCCATCCACGCTAATATCCAATTTCACAATAATCCTTTCCATTTTTTCTTCTAGGGTGAGGATTCTTTGTTCAACCGTCTACTTCATCTTCAACATTTCCTCAGCAACAGTATCAACAACAATCTTCAGAGAATCATATAGCTCATCAACTTGGGTCTGAACCAATGATTCTCCCATTTTTCTCATAGCACCCTTGACCTTAACATTAGTCATGTTAAGCTCATGAAAAACCCATTTAAACAATTTAAACATAGAAATGGAGCCCTCCTTAGCCATATCCAATGCATTGGGCACATCCTCCCAGTCAAAGTTTAAAACATCCTTTTCTGCAACATAACCCTCCTGGGAAGAACTAACCTTGTCACTGCTCGCACACATCTCCTTACCTTTACCCCCAGCCATAGGCATTTGAATCTTGCACAAATAGCTCACAATGTCCTCAACCATCGATGTCCTATTGTGCATCCCCAAGTCCACACCCAAAGATCCCACAACCTCCTACCCACCAACTAGCTTCTGAGGAGACATAACTTGCACTTCCTGCACCAGGCTAGCAGACCTAAAAACCGTTTTATTTTTATTGCCCTCTTCTGGACCCTTATTTCTCTTAGTCCCCAAAATAGGGGGCGGTGAAGACACATCTTTAACAATTTCAATTCTCTCCTTCAAGATAGTAGGAGCAACAAACCTAGTATTGGGATTTTCACCACCACCATCCTCACTACAAGTATCATAATCCTTCGGGTTAGGAATCAAAACCCCTTTATGAACCATAAAATACATGTTCCATATATCATTATTTTTATATTAATGAGATTGAGGGCATGCATCAAGATCAACAAGGTTTCTAATATTATCATCACACTATAAAATATGTTTCTAGGTTGTTCATTCTTTCACAAAACTTTGGGAGATTTATAACTTTTAAAATGTCATATTTTTCACAAAATTACTAACCTTTCAACCAAGTAAACTTGTATTTTTGGACTCTTAGAGATATTTTTAACACTTGTATTTTTGGACTCTTAGAGAAATTTTTAACATTTGTATTTTATTTGTGTTGGTGAGTATCATGAAAATCTTCAAGTATGTTTACATAATTTCATGAAATTCTTCTAATGAATTTGCATACTTTAGTAAAAGAGGATTAATTCATATCTTTTGAGTGGGATTGCATTTTTACATTTAAAATTAGTCATGTTCTATGCAATAACTCCATGAAAATTTCTATAAATTTGTTTTTATCTAGCCTTTCAAAAACTTTCATCTTAATTGTTGTCATAAAATACTAAGTAAAATTTTGTAAAATTAAAATCTTCCAAATGGAAAGGAATTTTAGCTTAAAAAATTTCCGCATCATGCTTAATGAAGTCATAAATGTTTTTATAAAATGATTTTCTTCTAGCTTAAAAGGATTTTCTAACTTAATTTTTTTGGCTAGACTAGGTTGAGTTGGACATAAGAAACATGTGACACCAACATCTTGTTACTACAAGGGAAATTTGATGACTTTAGTTCGACGAATATATTGAAATTTAAAGTGACTAAATATATTGAGATCAAATGGGTAATCATACCAAGGATTCAACACATGATGATGATTCCAATTTTGACACAATTTTTTATAAAATGGCCAAGGTCAAGATTAGGTTATAAGTTGGCTCTAATTGGGGACAAGAACCTTGATGACACAACATGAACCTAGAATATTTAGAAAGGATTAGTATCTTATCCATTGGACTACATATTGAAAAAAATTACAAAGCATGATAAGGAAAATAGGCTTGACACAAGCCAAAAATGGTACACATGATAAAAATGAATAGAGACCTAACAAAATAGACATAAAAAAACACATACTTAACCTATTTACATGGTAGGAAACCCCTATCTCAAACTACTCTATAATTATCATGTGAAACCATTCATAGGTTAAGAGAAATAGGTGCTTGTGCAGAAAAGTGGGTGATATTCATGTAACTTTTTTGAACCTCAACACCACTTGGAAACCATAAGAAAATTGAAGTATGTCAAATGTGAGGACTCCTTGAATAGTGTATCGAATAATCACTTCTCATCATAAAATTTTGAGTTTTCTTGAATCATATTTATATTGCTCTATACAACTTTGGTTGCGTCTTCATATATTGCATTGAGTATATTGTGAACACATGCCTAGTTATACTTTTGATTGTTTGGATTAGATGAAATTGGGCCATGAACTGGACATCTTTTATATAGATCACAAACTAAGGAAATTTTTATAGGTGTTGTTGATGAATCTAGCTTTTGAATGTTAACTTTCATAAACACAAAACCACCTTTGATTACAAGATCAATCTCCTCTACTAATGTGAAAAATAAAAAAAGAATTGTTTGAAGATGATGAAAGGAGTGGTGAGGATAAAAAATTGGTTTTTTGTAATTGAACTTGAACTAAAATAACTTTATCTTCTTGAGTAGCATGAACAAGGCTCTCGTCATGATGACAATCTCTAGTTGATATTTCAAAATAACCTTTTTCCATAAGACCACTATGAGATAGATCATTTTTATGAATGCCACTTGTTTGATCATAATCCATTTATCTTTCTCTTGTTGTTTTGAACACTTCCATTACTTATAATATGATCTTAGTTGGAGACAATAAACAACATTTTACATCTCAAACTACTTGTTTGAAAATTGCTTCTTAATATTGATTTACAAAGGTGCCTTCACCCATGATTATCAAAGAAGTAGAAAACACATTTTTATTATAGAGAATCATAATCTAATCTATTAAAACCTTGATATGAAATAACAACATCACAATATTATAAATTTGCATCATGAATAGTAATTTCCAAAAGCATATCTATTCATCATTTTTAAATACATCTTTCCTTATAGTTGTCATTATCCAAGTGAATTCATTATTGAAATATGATAATAGAGGATCTATTAAAGTAGTAAATTTGTATCTTTTATTTTATTAAATGATAAAGTCTCTTCCACAATGGATGAAGGAGAAAGACCAATTTCATTTCAACAAGGGAAATCATCATTTGAAGTCTCCAAACACTAACTTGGAATGAAGACATCACGAGGTTTTAAATCTAACTAAACCTCACCCAACTAAGTTCTTTCTATTTTTTGGTCTTCTAACATTTCAAATTCCTCAATATTTTTCTTTCCTATTTGATTCAAATATGTTGAATAAAAATTAGAATATGGAGGAATCAGTTTGGTACAAGATGTCTCTTCAGTTTCATATCAAGTGATAATGATGAGGACAATTTTTTTATTCTTAATTTATTGATGATATATCCTCACCTCTTTCTAGATCACCCTTTTGAATAATGTTTCTACTTTCCTCAATGTTGTCACTATGATAGGTGTCATAATTTTGAATATGATGATCCAAAACTTTCACTAGTTCAAAAATTGTAAAGTTATATCATGGGAAACTTTTTTTAAAAGAACAAGATCCTTTTCTATAACATAAATTTGGTCTTCCTTTGATGTAACTAACTAAAAAAAATCTTTTAAAGACTATGAGGAAGAGAAAGATGATATGTTTGCACCTTTGGTTTTTTCAACAAGGCCTCCTTCTTCTTTGATTGGTGTCAAGCAAAGAAAAACATCTTCTTCACATAGAAAATATTCAACTAAAGAATTAAGACACCAATTTGGGATGAAAACATGATGAGACTGCTCTCATAACATCTTTTCTCAATTATTCTCTTCAATTTTAGATTGCATGCTTGTCAAAAGAATATTTGAGGATTCATTAAATTCAGAGTCTTTTGACTTCAAGCTGATTTTTGTTTCTTTCAAGCATGTTGGTGACTAAATGTTGTCCAATAGCTTCAAAAGGGAGTGTTTTATTTTCTTGATCATCCAGGAGAGCTTGTAGTTCATTATTATTATCCTCATCATATAAATAATACATTTCAATATTGCCTTTATTTTTATCTCTACCTTTCTTGTAGCATCTTCACATTATTAGAGTGTTTGAGCATTAGAGAATGTAGATTCATCTTCCTTGGTGAAGTGAGTTATCATTTCCATGAACAAGAAGACAAAATTTGTTTCCATCTCTCTCTTCAATCTTTTGTAATGTTTGAAAAAAAGATGAGTGTATTTCTTGATCCTAGAATTGTATACTGCCATAATTTTTTTTCAAAATGTTCACCTACATAGGATCATTAAGTATTTGATTTTTTTGAGATGTATGCAGATAAATATTCTTCCTCTTCATTTTTGTCTTCATCAATTGCTAATTCAAGGCACTATGATTGATTCATGTATTATTTTGATACCAACTCCAACTCATTATTTAATGTTCCATCTTTAAATAAAGTCTACAATCATTCTGAGGGAGCTACCTTTAGATCTCAAAGAAAATAACTCTTTCAACACTCTAATTTCCCAATAGTTCTTATATATCTTTGATATTGATTTGAAAAACTACTATTTGATTGTTTCTTTGATTATTTTGAGCTACTTATGTTGGATTGAGTCTATTTATTCTTGGAATGGCAACAATTATTTCAACTATAACCAAATTTGGACATTCATGGTCAAATCTTCTAGTATGTCATCTAATTTCTTGTCCCAAATCTTCTTCTTGATCCAAACCCTACTTTACTTGATGAAATTGTTGGTTGGACCTTTTGTACCTCTAGGTGAGGGTATGCAAATATGTTATGGTATCTTCTTGATCTATGCACAACAAATTAATATTTAGTTGTAGAAAAAATCCAAAGTTATGATATCCAACACCATGGTTGTACATTTAAAATCCTTTCTCAATATATAAATCAAGACAACTCAACAATGATATGGTCTTCTATTCATGATCCTTGTGGTGTCAACAAAGTTTTGATGGTAAATATATTTTTTGCTATGGTATTTGTTGCAAAGTAGCCTTGACTCATCTAATGGGTAGCAAAAAATGTTCCAACTATTGGAGAGATCCCTATTGGGTTAGCAATATTCATCCATGTTTGAGAGGGGCAACTCCCTTGTATGATATAATCAAAGTTTTTTCATGTGTTTTCTTTTAACTAAAAAGTAGGAAAGGTAGTTAAAATAAAATAGAAATATAAATCATAACTAAAAATAAATTTTCACATAAGAGTTTATGATTCATAGATTAGGTAACAACCTATTTATTGCATCCATATGTATGAAGTAAACACATACATGTAAGAGGAAGTCACTTTTTTTCTTCACAACCAAAAAGATTATTAAGAATAGCTCTAAAATGAACATCCAAACAATAAGCAACATAAAAAATAAGATCATAGGCTCATAGACCAAAAAAAATATCCTTTATTCAATTTCAAGGTCTCTATGAACTCTTTGTATTTTTGTACAATGTGAGGATTCGTGTAGCTTTATCTCCAGCGAAAAACTTAATTGTAAAAGAACCCATTTTATATAGGGAACTACTATATAAATAGTTTTCCCAACGCATAACTAACCAATAACTAAATTTTTTAGATTTTATGAAATATTTGAAACAATATTAAAAGACTTTTTAAAGAGCATACATGCTTAACTCATTGAAACAAAAATGATTTTAAACATTAATGAACTAAATGAATAATAAAATATCAAGTCTTTGTTTAAATTTGATGGTCATCTTGGTGCAAGTAGGGAAGGGTGATGGCAAGGGTTGCAGAGTTTTATTTTACACCTACCTATTACATTTGCTTGAAAGCTTCTAAATATTGTTCAACAAATCTATTATATGCATATACAACAATTAATTCGTTCCAAGAAATGATATTCTTTGAAACCCTTCTAAATCCAACAAATCCAGTTTACAAAAAGCCTACAATAAAGGAATTTCCAAACTATTCACTTATCCCATCAATGCATCAGTATTTGCATATGTTAAGGAAAAGTAATATTGTCTAGAAAATAATTAACAATTTCTCTGGATTTTTCTAAAAAATATCAAGTCTTCTAAAGAAGCTAGAGTCTTACACAAAGTTAGAACATTCTTTATTATTCAAATAAAAATTAAGAATGTAGAATCCTCCAGGAAGCTAGAAGTTTCTAGATTTTAGAACCCCCAAGTATAAATATGAGGTTGTCCATTAAAAACAACACTGTTGCAAATTGTTGGATTGAATGTAACAAAAAGATAGATCAATATAATCTTCTTCATCCATTTTACTTTGTTTTATACTCTATTTATCCCTATTTGTTGCTATTAGTTTGTTTTATAGTTATTTTTTGGGTTTTCTTTTACATGGTATTAGAGATAGAACTTTTCTAACAGGGCTAAGATATTGTTGGATTGATATTTATTTCACTAGATAAGATTTGAAGTAGTTTGATCTATTTGTTTGAGGGTTTATTTTTTCCAACATGGGCTCTACAAATGAAAGTTTTCCAATTTTTTATGGAAGTGGTTTTGTTGATTGAAAGATTGTAGTCAAGAATTCTTTAAGAGAAAAGGGTCTATGGAGCATAGTGAATAAAGAGATTGGAGAACCTCAACAAAAGAAAGAGAAGGAGTTATGAAAATGTAAGTTGGAGGAAGCTAGAGGTATTATTGGTAAGTCTTTTAGCTCCAATCTCAATAGAATTTTTGTTGATGTTGATAATCCAATAGAGCTATGGGAAAATTTAGAAAAATATTATAAAGATGTAGATATTGCTAGTGGTTTTTTTCGGTGAACTTAGATCTTGCAAATTTTGAAAAAAATGGTTGATTACTTTAATGAGGTTACATATTCAAATGATGCCCAGCTGAAGAAAATAGGTGTTGAATATACAAAAAATATTTTTAGTTGATTACAATGGTTGAAATTAAGACGCCACAACCATATAAGGTATTTAAAAAATCAAGGAAAAGGGTTATTCAATTCAATCCCAATTCCCCCCAACAAAATTTTGATCAATTTTATAAGTCAGTTTTAGATGAAGAAGTTCAGTTTATCAAAGAAGGTTATATTAAGAAGAATCATGCATGTGTAGCTAAGAGTAAATCATTTTCTAGATATCTTGATGGAAATAAGAATTGGAAAGGATATAATAAATTTTGAAGTAATGATGGTGCGAAAAAGCAGTTGGAAAGAATACCCATTATTTATAGATATTATGGACAAGAGAACCACATGGAAAAATTATGTTTGAAGAAGACAAACAATGAAAGAAAATAATAAAATCTTAAGCAAGAAAGGTTCAAGGAAGGAAAGATAGATAAACATAGTTTTGTGGCCATCTCCAAGCAGGTAAAATTAAGAGTAGAGATAACTTCTAAACCCAAAAATAAATATAAAGTTAAGGGAGGATATTTTGCTTAAAATTCTAATAAAGAATGGATTTTAGATTCAAGAGAACATTTTTTTTTTTTGAAAAAAGAGGGGTAAAAATTTATTCAAACCAAAATAAAGCATAAGAAAGCAAGGGCATTACACACCCCTATCAATCTCCACTAAGTGGTCCAACTTTTGAGACAATTCTGGGGGTACCCCTTTCCACAATATTCCAATTCTGCATATGATCAGAAGCCCATTTGGCCAAACAATCCATAACCCCATTCCATTCTCTAGGAATGTGGCAGAAAGTAAGAAATTCCAAGGAAACACACAGATTAAGAATCTATTTTATAATAACAACCAAATTCCAACTGACATCCTCTAACTACTGCCTCTTCAACAAAGTCACCACCACCTGAGAATCAAATTCACAAATGATCCATCTCCACCCAAGAGCACAACCATGCTCCACAACATATAAAATGGAAAGAGCCTCCATCACATTCTTAGTATGTAGGCCCTTATAAACATAAAAGATAAACTCAAAAGTCCCATAACTATTTCGTCCAACACCCCCAATGCCAGCATGACCAGGATTTCGCTTAGAAGAACCATCTATGTTGATTTTCAACACACCCTGAGGAGGAGGACACCAACGCCCCTCCCTATTTATCTTCTGAAGAGGATGTTGACATCTATTTCTCATGATCTGGATAGCACCCTACACAACACCACTCTGAAGAGGAAGGTTGAGACGAGTGCAATAGGCAACATCTCTCGAATCCACACCCTCAGCCAAGTCGCACTTAGTCAAAATATTTTCTCCCAAAGCATGAAAATTTTTCCACCACAAATGTTGGACAAGCAACTTCACATCTTGAAAAATTCTGCAATTCCTCTCCAACCGGATGTGCAAGATAATAAAGGTCAGAACAAGAGCCCAAGTAACTTGAAGAAAATAAGTCTTAATAGGGGCCTTCCCCCACCGAGTGAAGAACTCATCCAAAGAAGAGACATGCTAGCAAGCCTAGTTCCACACACCCCACCATAAGTGTCATAGATCCCTAGAGAAGGAACATTAGAAGAAGAGACGAGAGACACTCTCATCACTATTACAACACAAAACACACCTCAAGGGACCTTGGAACCCTTGCTTGCACAAGTTATCTCAAGTAAGACACTGGTTCTGGACTAACAACCACATAAAAAAATTGCATTTGGGAAAAGAAAATTTGTTCCACACGTGCTTCCACCAAGGAACCTCAGTGTCCCCAAACATCTACTTAATCAACTCTTCACAACTTGCTAAAACAAAGTACTTACCAGATAAATCACTATTACTCCAAGCCAAGACATCTTGCCCCTCCAAGGTATTGCATTCGCGCGAGGAAAGGATCTAAGCCAACTCTTGCCTATCCTCCTTTGACCCTCCTACCAAACAATTTGAGGAATGCTTCCACCAAAGACTAGCAACTACCGCAAGATTCCAAACAGTCTTATAATTCTTAATCGTATTCCAACTTGTACCAGTAAAATGTTCACAAAGAGGTTGGAGGTGAGGGTAAGTAGAAAGAATAGGAGGATGACCATCCAAAGAATCCCACCAAAAAAGAGCCTGAGAACCCATATGACAGATCCAAAAAAGCCCCTTCTTAACCAACTAAGCCCCCAATTTCAAAGTATGCCAAATCATAGAACCCCTTCCTTCTAAAGGGAAACGAGGAACATCAAAAGTATTAACATCCTTAAGATACTTGTGGGTGAGGATACGAGCCCAAAGTTGATGCTAACTAGTACACCAATGCCAATATAACTTGGTTGCAAGAGCCTACCCATTCAAAACAACAGAACATAAGTTGAGCCCCCCCTCTTTTTGCAACCTGCACACAATTTCCCAATTAGTCGTCTGCAAGTTACCACTCCAAAGAAATTGTCGTGAAAGAGCATCAAATTCCCTCGGGAAATACAAAGGAGCCACCTAAAAAAAACACTTGTAAATAGGAAGAGCCTGGATAACAGACTTCAGAAGAGTCACTCTAGCAGCAATAGATAGCCAACGATGAGTCTAATGAGTGACCTTACTATGCAGCTTATCAAGAAAATTCTGCCAAAAAGACCTGGGCTACCTACCAATAGCAAGAGGTTTTCCCAAATAGACAAATGGAAGAGACCCAATTTGAAACCTCAAAATATTAGCAATCCGTCATTGAATAGCTTGAGGAGTATTAAAAAAGTAGATAGATGACTTGTGCTCAGAGAGGAAATAAAACTCCTATTACAACGAGCCTGCATAGAATGATGGAAGAAAGCAATATTCTTGTTCCCTTCTTGAAGCTAATCAATCTGAGCCTTCTTCTTCTAGAAAATCTCCTCTCAGAGCTCCCACTCCACTACTCTCGTAGCCTAGGATCCACTTTACCTAAAGCTTCCAAGAAACCATAATCCCGAATTTGGCAAGTAATCCCATCAAAATGCACTTGAGCATTCCTCTTCATAGCCTTTAGGTTACCAAAACACAACCTATTCCATCTCTTAAGGTGAAATTTGACATATTGAATTTTCTTAACAAAGGTGTACATAGATGTACCATAAGCAGGGCCTCCATCATGCCACCACTAGGCCATAAGATCATGCAGAGAAGACTCCCAAAGCCACATAAGTTGAAACTTAAAAGGAGGATTCTTGGGAAGTTTAAAAGAGGTTACTAAAAGTTTAATTGGCCAATGATCAGAACCCCTCCAATCATGAATCTTAGAATTAGTAACCAATCTACCTCCCACCCAAAAACAAGAGACAAGAAATCTATCCAACCTTTCAGAGATTGCTTCCTCTCCACTCCGTCTATTATTCCAAGTGAAAACCCCATTAGAAGGCTTAACATCAGTTAAGCTAGAGAGTCCACATTCTCCCAAAAAAGATTAGAAGCAGGCCCAAGCCGAGGCAACCCACCTCTTTTCTCCTCCAAACTCAACACATAATTAAAATCACCAACTAAGACCCAGGGAAGATATGGAGCACATGATCTAACATAACTTATATGATCCCAAAGCTAGATTTTTCCATGAATATCAGTTGGGTCATAAACATTAGTCACCAAAATGGTCTCACCCATTTCCAAAGTAGAGGCAACCATGGAGATAGAAGAATGACTAGAAATCACCATAGTGGAGCAATCTTTCTTGGGTCCCAAAAAGATCCAAACCCCTAGAGCTCCCTTAAGAACCAATGCACTAACAATGACCAAAATACTAGATACAAGAAGCACACTGAAGCATGAGATCGACTAAAATTTTAGTCTCTTGAACACAAAATGTACGGAGAATGGACAAAAACTAAATCATGAATAACCTTTTGACGGGAGGTGTTATTCAACCCCCTTACATTCCATGAGAGAACAATCATGGAGGAGAAGGAGAAAAGTGAGCATCAATGGGTTTAATAGACCTAGATTCCACCAACAAATCCCCAATATGTTTAATCTTCTCAAGATCCTTCTTGTGGCCACTTTTAGAAGAATGCTTAGACAATCCCTTCATAAGGGTGCATTGTTGCACCCCTAAGGCTAGAGAAGCCCCTTTGCACTTTCTAGAATCTAGCCCCTCCTTTGCCAAATCTGCAAAAACAATATCCTCATCATCTTGCACAGAACCATTTAGAGACACCAGATGATCCTGCACACCTTGTGAGAGATGAAGATCATGATTAGACCGTTGTCCCTGTAACACATCACAACCCATACCAACAGCAATAGAAGGCACATCCAAAGGGATTCCTTCTTCCAAGGTTGAAGTGTACAACACTTCAAACCGATTAAAGTCCTCTTCAGTCTGCCTGTCCTTCAAAGATCTCTTCTGACACGACCCTTAGCCCGAGGCTTAACAAGCACAAAGCCATCCTTATCCAATTCACCCTACATCATGGAAGATTTCCCTTTATCCTCCTTAACAACTTTTGGTACCAAAGAAGAAGGGGAGGAATTAGAAGGAGGAAATTTATTAATCCTAGGAAATTGATTTTGAAGATTTCCATACTCATGGAAAATCCAACAATAAAAAAGGAAGGGATTCATAATCAAGCTGTTGAACCCAAGACAAATAACCAAGACAAATTTCTAGAGAATTTGGAAAGGGATTGTTCAAATCTATCTCCACACAGATCTGAGCAAAATAAATAACCTTTTTTTCAAGGGTTTGTTGAGCAACTACAACAAGCTTACCAATAAGAGTAGCAATCCGTTACAAAATATCTTCTCTCCAAAACTCCAAGGGAAGCCGCGAGAGAAAGACCCAAACATGAACCCTTGACAACAAGTCTTCAACTGAATTAAAACCTATATGCCAGGGTTTGATAAACAAACCAATGTGATTATAAAAGTAGGGTCCTCCCTCAAAAACCCGATTCCTATCAGCCATATTGGAAAAAACAACCACAAAGTAATTTTTTGCAGCCACCATAAGCTCCATGTCTCCCTCAACCTACCATGAACTCCTAATCCAAGCATCCAAATTCGACAGAGGTATACGAATCCCAATAAATTTGAAAATAAGAGCATGTCTACTCCAATAAGAGACATCATCAACAATAGATTATGGAGAAATGACCAAAACTGGTCTATCTTGGCTTCTAGGAAAACAACCATTCACTTTCTTCAATTTAGGGCCCTTCGCTACATAAAACAACTCTGACTGCTAAGCTTTCAAACTCAAAGAGGAGCCATTGAGAGACCCACCACCGCTAGCCACCACCAAATTGTAAGAGACTTGATGCTTTGCCATAATCCAAACCAAATACCACTCTTGAACATAACAAAAAACTTACCCAACGGACATCAACCAACCCCATCCCAGACTGCAAAGAATGTAACGCCCCGCCACACAACCCTAGGGGAAGTTGCAATTTACTACACAAACAAACTAATTTTTTTTTTTTAAAGAAACAATTAACATACAAGTTCACTAACTATTGCCAACCAATCCCCTAAGGTTGCGAGACTGTGTTACTTAAACCAAACATGGAACATGAATTAAAACCATACCATATAATTACTTAACAAATAAAGTTCACATACATTCCATTCATAATAATTTACATCCAAGAATAGGAGATACCATTTGATTCCAATAAAATAACTTACAACATGATTACAACACTCATTCCCCGAATGAGGTAGTTCCAATAAGTATGATTACATATTACAAATTCCACCTCGATAACACATGAGGGGTAATAAAATTACAATAAATACTGAAAGAATACAGCATGAGAAGAAACCGAATCCCACGAGCTCTCCAACTGGAAATCTCATCCACACGAACAAGAAGCCAACCCAACGGATTGAGGAGCACATTCCACCCAACCATGTGATACCCAAAGGCTCACCCCCCGTGCTAGGAGATAGTAACAAGGATTCCTAGGCAAGACCTTCTACCACTAGACATAGACTTCACAAAACTGATACGAAATAAATACAAGTACCACGTCACATGAACTGAATGGTCAAACCAACAACTTTAGTACGAATCACACATCACTGAAATAGGTCACATTGCTTCCAGACATATAATAGATCAAGAGTGTCACAAAGACCATGTACAAACTGTTGACTTAGGAAGAGTGTCATTGCATAACTCATCAAGGGGTATCCTCTGGGAATCTTCCTAGGCTCCGGCCCCCACTATGGGTTGTCCTAGTGGCCTCTACCGAATCCTGGCACCCATGCTTATTCATGCGGAATCAAATACCTCTCGTAAGGACAAGATAGATGACCTTGCCATTCCAGGCCTTCCCATCTCATCCCAAGTCTAGACAAGCCCTTGGGTCCATGAGTGAGGCAAAAATAATCTTGTTTAATGTTTGATGCAACCTAAGCTTCTAAAAGTTTATTTAATTATCACTGAATTAACCAACTTGCAAAGAGTTTCCTTGACACCACTTTGTGTGTCAGCCCCCATTGCAAGCCACTCCTCTAAGACAACACACACGGTGAAAACCACAATAGGTAACTAGATAATACAACCTCTCCAATCCAAGGAGGTAACAAATCAAGGAACTCACTTCAAACACTGGAGGTAACAAGGTCAAGACCCTCTCCAAACATTGGAGGAAACAAGGTCAAAACCCTCTCCAACCACTGGAGGAACAAAAGTACAAAACCCACTCCAAACACTAGAGGAAACCAAAATACAAAACCCATTCCTTCCAAAGGAGGCACAAATTACATAACCCTCTCCTAATCCCAAGGAGGCACACACCATCCCCATTCGTGAAAACCAGGTAAAACAACATGGTGTAACTATGCACATTTTCCATGGCAACGCAAAGGTTGACTAACAATAACGACAACCCGTACCAATAAACGAACCCCTATCTGGAAGACTTCCCAACCGTTGACTCTACTTCCACAACATCGAGGACGAACATGATAACACTACAAACATCTCCGACAGTTAAATAAGCTAATGTTCGGATTTCCTAAATCCAGTCAATCACAGTTTTCATTACTTGTATTTATCCAATCAATTAAACCCATTTCTTTTCACGACATTGAAATATTTAAAAATAGATCATTTACTCTAAATTTCACAACCATATTCCAAAATCAAGACGTTTTAATAAATAACATCATTGGATTAAAATTAAACCAATCATTAACTCTAAGGTTCACAATTAGATCCATAATCAAAGAATTTTGATGATTAAAGTCATTTGACTAAAATAAACCATTCATTAACTCTAATTTTCACAATTATAATCATAATCAAAACACTTTAACAATGAAGTCATCTGATTAAAATTTAAATCAATCGTTCTCTCTAGGTTTCACGATCATATACTATAAATAAGACCATTTGATTAATAAAACATTTAGATTTAAATAATAAGTCACTCATTTACCCTAAGTTTCGCCATCATATTCTATAATTAACACATTTGATAAAACACATTTAGATCAAATAAATTGGTCTTTATTTCAACTCAGCATTAAATAAATCAAATAAATCTTATCTCCACTTAAATACAATTATATTCCAAAACAAATATACTTAATAGTACATACTCAATGTATATCCTGTTATATATTTAAAGATCTAAATCACATTGTCGACATTAAAGGATATTAAACCAATAATTCAATTCTACTTGATCAATCTACACTTGATCAAAATCAGTATTTTAAATAAAAACGTTCAATTATTTATCAATTTCATTTCCACTTATACAAATGAGTTAATCATTTCAAAGTCCCTATTTTAAATATTAAACCATCATTTTAACATATGCCTCTAAAATTAAATATTAAAATAATATTAAATATATATTATATACATATAATATATATATATATTATATATATAATATAATATATCTATTATATATATAATATATATATATTATTATATAATATATACATAATATTAAAATAATAATAAAAAAATGAATTTACATTTTGAAGAAAAGAAATGAATTTTCTTTTTGAAGAAAGGGAAGCCCTAATTAGGGCACGCATTACCCAGCCTCCCCATGGGCGGCGAGCCTGTGTGCGCCACACACAGTCCGTCCCCCATGGGCGACGGGCCTGTGTGCTCTGCACACAGCGTCCGCCTCCCACGGGCAGCGGGACTGTGTGCCCCGCACATAGCGTCCGCCTCCCACGGGCGGCGAGACTATGTGCCCCTCACACAGCGTCTGCCTCCCACGGGCGGCGGGACTGTGTGCTTCGCACATAGTCCGTCCGCCATGGGGCACAGCGGCGGTGGCGAATGGGTGGCGGTGGGGGATTGGCCTCCCTTGCCTCCCCTCAAACATAAAAATTTAAAAACTATTATTATTTTTATATACATTTTAAAATACAAATAAACTCTCCACAAAATACACATGGAGAACTTCACGGAAAAAAAAATAGGGTTATTTTCCAGAAAACAAATAAATGGAAACCCTAAGGCATTTATAAATATACTTGTGGATCTTTTTGTGCAAATGCCCAATAAAATCTTGTAACCAAAACAATGAATTTTTCAACACATCCATAGGGTTTAGATTTTCAGTTTTGACAACAATTCTCTCTTAGTTTTCATTCTATTTTCCCATTGCTTGATTCTTGTTTTGGTTTTCATTTCCAAATTTCAACAAGTTTGCAAGTTTTCAAAGCAATTTCACATGGGTCTCATTGGAATCAAACAACATTTCAAAGATTTCTAAATAGCATAATGAGGATTTAACCTATTTTCAAAATGAAGCAAAGTAAGAACAAAGAGGAACCTGATTTTTCCTCCAAAGCTTGAAGCCTTCAACCATGGTGTTTTCCCATTCCTCCTTTGAATCCAACTCAAGAAAGAGTTTCAATCTCCTTCACAAATCCAAGCAAAAGCACCCACAAACTCTCCACCAAAATTTATAAAAATCATCCCCCACCAAAATGAAAATGGAGATGCTAAAATAGAGCTTTTTCGAAATTTGGCCAAAAAACCCTAAAAATCCCACTCACTAAATATATTTTAAAAAACATTTGGAAGATATTCCCAATTTTTATATTTAAAAAAAAATTCTATTTTCTAATTCAAACCTCATGCACTTTTCAAAATTCCCTAAAATAAAAGAATACATTCTTTGCAAATAATTTACTTTCTCAATAATTTCAAAAGTGAGATTCAAAACCCATCCTCCTTTTATTTATTTATTTTAATTTAATTCTAACTATCCACATGATTTCTACTTTGATTTTTAATTAAATCATAATATACAATAATTGCCCAAAACAACTATCTCATTTAATATATCACCCTTAATCTAATTAATCAATAAATTCAATCTGATTTTATTGATTAAAACAAATCAATCAGTAATATAAATGACGTTTCAACATTGCAAATAAATACATTTAAACATCAATTTAACTACTCAAGCCATTTAATAACCTCTATAATTTTCAATTAAATCAATACTCAAGGTGAAATGGGCCAAATTAACACAACCAACCTGACAACAACTCGATGACACGCTATGGCTAGGGTGACGACTTGGCATGGAAAACCTAGCTACTATCTCCCAATCAATTTCCGTTGGCCAATGGACACGCTCAAACCTGTGAACCAGGTGGAGTCGATGTCATGTACCTGTCAACTTGCAACCAAGAGCATGTCGAACGTGCAATATATATATATATATATATATATAATATGATCAAACACACCGTGAAGAGGAAATCTCAGAATTGTAGGGCACTCGCAAGCGAGTGATACAATCTCATCCCCTTCACCAATACAATATCACTAACTGACGCATCTAACATCATTGATATGATCAACATCATAAAACCTCATTAAATCAAATATCTTCTAAGTTAATCCAAAACATGTCGTAAAGATAACATCAGAATAAAATAACATCACATCCAAAATATAACTTTCACATCGTTTAACAATTCCAATCACAAGTGGCCTAGTTCCAAAGTCACATCATAACATAACAAAGCATTACAAGGAGAACACTGTCGATCCAAATATCCAAAATGGAGGGGTGTTACAAAGAACCCACCCCAGAAAGCACCAATCAGCGCATCACCCAAACCAAGGGGAAGAGAAAACCACCACCGAGAAAAACTACCAACCAAAATAACCAACAAACAATAGAAATAATAAATAGAGCACTAAAAAATAAAGAACCCCCCCTCCCCCCGAAAGCAATAAAACCCCCACTCTCCAAGCAAAGAAACCACCGATCTACACAACCAATGCACATGTAGCAGGAAGAAACCACATGCAGCTACGGCCTCACAACTCACGGGTTGCAAAGCCAACGCCTAGGTAGACTCTCCTATTTAGCATCACACCTTCAAAAAAATAATATTAAGGTTTTCAATTCAAGAGAACATTTTCACATGACTGGGAATAGATATTTTTTTATTGAGTTTCATGAAGGAAAAAAATTAGATCAAGAAATTACCATTGGCAATAAAATGAAACTGTCAGTTCTAAGAGCAAGGACTGTTAGTGTAACAAATGGAACTTTGAAAAAAAATTTACTGGTTGAAGGATTAGGGGTGAATCTTATTTTAGTACATAAAATTTCTCAAGATGGACATGATTTTGTTGTCACCAATGATCAAGTTATTGATAGAGATAGAAAAGACCCAAAAAATGTTATTGCTATTGGTAGAATTAACTGTGTGATCGAAAATATGCATATTAAAATGAGATAAATACCATTCAAGCACACCAATGAAACTTTAAATCAAAGGAAAATTGATTAAACAAAGTAAAGCAAACTCTCAATGCAGTAGCTCCTTTGAAGACGTCCCATTGTCCTCTATCTCCAGTATTTTTGCCAAAGCTCTCCGATTTGTATGCTAAGCTCCACAAAATGACTACTAAAGAACGAGATTTAAAAATAAATGCATACTATACTAAGAATGCAAAATTTTGAAGATTGAGAATGGAGGAATGTTGGTTGCTCAATTCTGCAACATAACAACGCAATGATGAAGAATGATGGAGATGGATTGAAAGATTGAGGAATGATTTAGGCAGAATGCGGATGTATGAAGAAGATCCGATCCAAATGGCTTGTGAAAGGTTAAATTTATAGATTTTCGAAGGCAAAAGCTTAGTTGGCAAAGATCAACAGTTGAGATTTAGTCTGGTAAGATGAACGATATAGGATTTTTGAAAGTTGAGAGATAGATAGAAGGTTTCCTCTTTTTCATTTTTTTCCATTTAGAACTAAAGGAAAGTTTCTATTTTGAAGGATGAGTTAGAATGAAATTCATAATGAAATAAATAAACTTAATTATATGTGAAGATGGATTTAGAAACTCACATAATTAAATAAGCAATATTTAATTATGTGTGAAGATGAGATTAGAAAGTCGCATAATTAAATAAGCAGTATTTAATTATGTGAGAGATGGATTTAGAAGGAATTAAATTAAATATTTAAAATATTTAATTTAACTATGAGATGAAGAGGAGGAATATTCCATTTTTGAATTCAAATTTTCAAATTTGGAATAACATGATAATCAAATATAAATAAATTATGAAAATTTATTTAATTTAATTAAGAGGAATATTGGAGATGGTAATTAATTAAATAAAGTTCTTTATTTAATTAATGTAGAAGAATCATAAGAATGAACAATATAAATAAATGATTAAATTTATTTATATGTAGATGACTTTAGGAGATTAATTAAATAATTTATATTTAATTAATTACCAGACTTATTATAATGTTGACCATTTTTACGTGCATACATTAACCATAAAGGGAATATCTTTAAATTTGTTTTGATGAATACACACTCTCCCATGCTTTTATTGCTCAAAAAAATTATATGTTAAAACATTGGCATGCTAGAATTGGACATATAGATTAACAAACATTACAAAACATGGTTAGAATGAATATGATAAGAGAATTAACAAAGATATTAGCTTTGGAAGGTGTATGTGAAGGATGTGTGTTAGCTAAACACCATCAAGGTCCTTTTGATTTAGGAAAAGCATGGAGATCTAATCATCCACTACAACTCATTCATAGTGATTTATGTGAACCAACATATCCTTCTATTTTAGGTGTCAGGTACCGTCACACTTTTATTAATGTTTATAATAGGCAAGTATGGGCTTATCTTCTTGAAAGGAAAAGTGAAGTGTTTGAGCTATTTCAAAATTTTAAGGAATTTTTTGAAAACTAAAGTGGAAAAAATTTTAAATTCTTAAGGATAGACAATGGGGGTGAATATTATAATTATACCTTTGAATCATTTTGTGAAAAATGTGCTATTAAGTTACAAAGAATAGTTCCATATACCCCTCAACAAAATAGGGCAGCTAAATGGATGAATATAACTCTTTGAGAAATGACATGTTGTATGTTGCATTTTAAAAGTTTGCATAATAAATTTTGGGGTTTGGCTATCTCTTGTGTTGCACATATTGTGAATAGAATCCCCACCAAGGCTCTAATAAATGTCACCCCTGAATAAGCATGGAGTAGATGAAAGCCTCACTTTGGGTATTTTAAAGTATTTGGGTGTATTGCTTGGGCCCACATCCTAGAATAAAATAGGAAAAAGCTAGAACCAAAGAGTCATAAGTGTTTATTTATGGGCTATAGTGAAGAATCAAAGGCTTACCAATTATATTATTTGATAACAAAAAGATCTTTATTAGCAAATATGTAAAGTTTGATGAACATTCACAAATTACAGTCACAAATTATTTCCATGTTTCAAATATTTTACAAAGAAATGGAAAATCTATTGATGAGGATGATAAGTGCACTACTACTAATGAAGACAATACTATTAAAAATGAAACAACTAATCCTTGTCACTAGCTATTTTCTGCAAGTCTATGATGATGAAGAAGAACTAGCTAGACAAAAGTCAAAGATTGTTGTAGAGATATATAGACAATACTCAAAAATCCAAGGAATGGTAGTGCTCTCATGGTGAAAGTCTTACAGATAAATGACCCAATCTCATATGAGCAAGATCAAGAAAAGAAAGAATGGGAGCAAGCCATGAAAGAGGAATTTGATGCATGACTAAAGAACAAAACTTGGGAACTTGTGCCCCTCCCCAAAGGTAAGAATGTTATTGGTTGCAAATGGGTTTGCAAAAAAAATTCAAATCAGATGGAGCTATAGTAAAATCAAAGATGGATTGGTTGCTAAGGGATTTAATCAAAAGGAAGGTGTTGATTATGAAGAAACATTTACTCCCACCATCAAAATGAATATAATTAAAAATCATTCTTTCTTTGGTTGCTAGTATTGGGTAGCATATTCATCAAATGAATGCTAAAAATGCTTTCTTAAATGGAGATTTAATTGAAGAAATATATATGAATCAACCACCTAGTTTTGTAGATGAAAAACATCATAACCTTGTTTGCAAATTAAAGAAATCAATTTATGGTCTAAAACAAGCACTAATAGCATGGAACGAAAATATTGATAGGTGCATTCAACTTCATGGGTTTAAAAGGTGCTGATTTGATCCAGATCTTTATGTGAAGAAAGTACAAGACGATATTCTTCTTGTTACAGTTTATGTAGATGATTTAATCATTATTGGATTGAATACTGGGCTAATCAATAATTTAAAATTAGAGCTTAAAAGGGCATTCCATATGAGTGATTTGGGAGAATTAAACTATTTTCTTGGTTTACAAGTTTGTAGACTACATGATGGATTTTTCATCTACCAATCAAAAAATTCTTTAGATATTTTAGAAAAGTTTAACATGCTAGAATGCAAGATAGCTTCTACTCCCTTTCATTCAGGAATCAAGCTTACTAAATGATTTCCTTCTAAGAGAGTAGATGCTACTTTATATATACAACTTGTCCTAAGCTTGGTTTACCTAACTCATTCTAGACCATACATTTGTTTTACAGTTAATCCAATATCTAGATTTATGTAGGCACCTAAAGAAAGTCATTGGTTGGCTGCAAAAATAATTTTGTGATATGTTCGTGGAACAATACACTATGGCATCCACTATGGCTATAAGTCATCAACTATGGCTATAAGTCATCAATCTCTTTGGTTGGATTTACATATTTAGATTGGGGAGATGATATAAATGATAGAAAATCTACCCATGGTTATGTTTTTTTAGCTTCGGTTGGGTCCTATTACATGGAGTAGCAAAAAACAAAAAACTACATCATTATCTTCATGTGAAGCATAATATAGAGCAACAAAAAGTAGGAAAGGAAGCAGTTTAGATTCAAAATATTCTATTTGAGTTTGGTTGTCCATAATTTTGTGTTACTATTTTGTACTGTGACAATCAAGGAACCATATAAGTTGCCAAAAATCTAGTTTTCCATGCTAAAACAAAGCATATTAAGATTGATGTTCACTACATAAGAGATCCTGTTCAAGCAGCTATTGTCAATCTACAATTTTGTCCAAATGAGGGACAAATAGTGATGTATTTACTAATAATATGACTAAAGCCAAAATTTTAAAATTGCGAGGAATGCTTGGTATGTTAGAGGTGAACATTAAGGGGGGATAGTGGTATAATGTTCCCCTCTCCTTTGTATTATTTTAGCCATTATTAATGGGGGATGTTAAGGAAAGGTAAGATTGTTTAGAAAAGAATTAAAGATTTTTCTAGAGATTTTTAAAAATTCTAGTCTTCCACAAAGCTGGAACATTCTGGCCAAGATTATGGAATTCAACCTTATATTGCCAATTTCAACAAATCCATTATATACAAAGCCTACAATAGGCATTTCCAAACTGCTTGCACATCCTATCAATGCATCGATATTTACATATGCTAAAGAAAAGTAATATTGTCTAGAAAATAATTAACAATTTCTCCAAAGCTTTCTAAAAAATATCAAGTCTTCTAAAGAAATTGAGTCTTACACAAAGTTAAACACTCTATATTATTCAAATAAAAATTAAGAATGTAGAATCCTCCAGAAAGCTAGAAGTTTCTAGATTTTAGAAACCCCCAAGTATAAATATGAGGTTGTCCATTGCAAACAACATTGTTGTAAATTGTTGGATTCAATGTAACAAAAAGATAGATCAATATAATCTTCTTCATCCATTTTACTTTGTTTTATACTCTATTTTCCCCTATTTGTTGATATTAGTTTGTTTTATAGTTATTTTTTGGGTTTTCTTTTACATGGTATCAAAGATAGAACTTTTCTAATAGGGCTAAGATATTGTTGGATTGATATTTATTTAGCTAGATAAGATTTGAAGTATTTTGATCTTTTTTGTTTGATGGTTGATCTTTTCTAACATGGGCTCTACAAATGAGAGTTTGCCAATTTTTTATGGAAGTCATTTTGCTGATTGAAAGATTGTAGTCAAGAATGTTTTGAGAGAAAAGGCTATATGGAGCATAGTGAATAAAGAGATTGGAGAACCTCTGCAACAAAAGAAAGAAAAGGAGTCATGGAAATCCAAGTTAGAGCAAGATAGAGGTATTATTGGTAAGTCTTTGAGTTGGAACACACATACATACATAAATATATATATATATATCTGTGTGTGTGTGTGTACATGTATATACATATACATGCATATATATATATACATGTATATATATACATGTATATACATGTATATATATATATACATGTATATATATATACATATATATATATATATATGTGCATATATGTATATATATATATATATATACATATATACATATACATGTATATATACATGTATATATATACATATATATATATATATACATGCATATATATACATGTATACATGTATATATATATACATATATACATATATATACATATATATACATGTATATATATACATATATACATGTATATATATACATGTATATATATATATATATACACATATATATGTATATATACATATATATGTTGAAAAATGAGGTGTTTTCTTAGCTTAATACTCTGTAAAACTTTAATATTGCTGATCTAAGTAAGCTCTTTCTTTGTTACATATATTCTTTGTGATTATCTTGATTAATTCATTTTACTGTTGTAGAATGAAGAGAGAAGTTGATAGAAGAACTAGACAGGATATTAGAAAGATCACACAAGATGTACCGTGGAGAAACCCTTTCAAAAAAAACTCCACCAAGAATTATTCTATTATTCAATCTCTGAATTATAATAGCTCCAATTCTTGCTTGAGAATGCTTCTTTTGTCTTCACCAATCTTCTTCACAACCTGCAATAAAAAATTTCACAACTCTATTCAACTTGCTTAAGATATATAGGCTTTAATCACCTTTGTAAACTCAACATGAGTTACAATTACAATGCACAAGCCCTATCCCTAAAAGGTATACCATATCTCATGAAAATAGGGTTATCCTATGAAGAACAATGCTAAAACATGTGCTTCATCTATTTGGGCGTCCCAAACTAAAGTCACAACTCAACCTTCATTTTGTTGATAATTCCAAAGCTCTTCCTCAAAGTTGGCACCCATAATTAATCCTACTTAACTGAGCCTTTATAAATATCTCAACATGCAAAAGAGGTAAATCCAAGAAAGCATCTTAGGTTCCCAAGTTGGCTCCAAGTGATTTCTTGTTAACTAAAACATTTACTCAACACCATTCATGCAAGAATGGTCATCCCCTGTTAACTGGAGGTAGTCCCTGTTATCTGTCGTACAACTCAATGTTATTAGCCATGCATTCCAAGTTAACTAAGTTAACTACATGCAACTCAAAATAACCAACATGCATGCAACATGCACTTGCATGCAACATGCACTTGCATGCAACATGCATTGCATGCAACATGCACTTGCATGCAACATGCACTTGCATGCAACTGAAGATAACTGAACCATAACTGAACTGAACTAAACTGAACTAAATTAAACTAAATTGATTCTGAACTGAACTAAACTTCAAACATGCAAACATCAAATCCTAACTACTAGGATCTTTACATGCATTCAGAAGTGTTAACTGTTACTCCGTATAGTTAACTCAACACAAGGTGAGTGTCACCTTACCATGTGTGCACCCACATGCTCCTATTATTTAGGAATAACTACAAATGCCAATTTCATGATTTATTTCATCCAAATAATTAATCTCATCCTAATCTTAGTGTTGTTGAACACATTCCAAGAATCTAGGAGATACATGAAATAATTAATGTTTAGGATTTGTAATTAAATGGCATCCTATTTCCAACATTCTCCCACTTGACATTATACATTGCAATTATTCTAAACAAGGAATAATAAAACAAGTACAAGACTCAAGGCCAATGGCCTTCTTGCACCAACTAATCAAACCATGCTGCAACATAATCATGAAGCTTCCAAGCAAATGATTAAAACCAAGAGAACTTATTGTATGGTTTCATAAGATAATCTGTAACATTAATTAAAGTGTTAACTTTCTCAATTAATACCTTCCCATTATCAACCAAACCATTACCTTTCCCAACCCTCTGTATCCAAACCACCTCTTTAGAGGCATGCTAAACCACCGAGTGTGTTGAATTCACATTCAACCAAGGTGTAGGCTCCTCGGTATTTTCTATTAAAAAATTTTTCTTACAAGTATCCATTCCAACAAATGTCTCTTAGCATAAGAGAACTCCAGCCTCACCTATTTCTCCAAGTATCCATGAGGACCTGTAACCAACCAATCCATGCCAAACTCCAAATGCATGTAACCAACCAATCCATGCCAAACTCCAAATGCAACACAACACTTTCATGAAGTAATCAAGCAAATGATTAATGTACCCAAAACTTAAGAGAACTACACAAGATCATTGTCAAAGCTCCAATCATGAATCAGGAACATAAACATGACATCCATGATCTAATCATCTCCTCTTAGGAGATCACATGCATCATAACATACTTATACATCCTAGTCTCAAGAGAACCATGCAATATTCCAAACTCTAAATTCATATCAAGAGTAAACCATGACATCCATAACAAATATACTCTAAACCAAGAAACCATATCTCTAATCACATGGAGATAACCTTACCAATGATGCATCCAAGTCACTGCCAACAACTCCTACTGAACCGTGATATTGAGTCACACATGGCATTGTGACTACCATTCTCTCCATGAAGATTACTATACCTTACCAAAGCTCCCACTGAACCATGATACTGAGCTATACATGGCAACAAGATAAACATCAAACCATTACTATCAAAAGCATATGGAATTTCAGATATTTCCTCATGATAATAATTATCATAACATGTATTATGCCACAACTCTAAACCACTAATCAAGAGTATACCATGACATAATAACAAAACCATCCTACAACCAAGGATCCACTTCATTGCCAAATGCTCCCACTGAATTGTGATACTGAGCAATCCCATGGCATTGTGGTGCACATAATCAAAACCCCATTTCTATCATAAGATCACACCAAACCTATGAATCCAAGCTCTTAATGACCTCTATAACAAATTTATTTTTTCAAAATCAGCAATAGAAAAAATAATAAAAGCTCCCACTAAGCCCAAAAAACCTCCAAACTTTAAGAGAATGGCGTCCCAATACTCTACCCAACCTCAACTCCGATACCAAATGTTGAAAAATGAGGTGTTTTCTTAGCTTAATACTCTATAAAAATTTAATATTGCTGATCTAAGTAAGCTCTTTCTTTGTTACATATATTCTTTGTGGGTGATTATCTTGATTAATTCATTTTACTATTGTAGAATGAAGAGAGAAGTTGATAGAAGAACTAGACAGGATATTAGAAAGATCACACAAGATGTATCGAGGAGAAACCCTTTCGAGAAAAAACTCCACCAAGAATTATTCTATTATTCAATCTCTGAATTACAATAGCTCCAATTCTTGCTTGAGAATGCTTCTTCTGTCTTCACCAATCTTCTTCACAACCTGCAATAAAAAATTTCACAACTCTATTCAACTTGCTTGAGATATATAGGCTTTAATCACCTTTGTAAACTCAACATGAGTTACAATTACAATGCACAAGCCCTATCCCTAAAAGGTATACCATATCTCATGAAAATAGGGTTATCTTGTGAAGAACAATGCTAAAACATGTGCTTCATCTATTTGGGCATCCCAAACTAAAGTCACAACTCAACCTTCATTTTGTTGATAATTCCAAAGTTCTTCCTCAAAGTTGGCACCCATAAGTAATCCTACTTAACTGAGCCTTCAAAAAATCTCAAAATGCAAAAGAGTTAAATCCAAGAAAGAATATTGGGTGCCCAAGTTGGCTCCAAGTGATTTCTTGTTAACTGAAACATTTACTCAACACCATTCATGCAAGAATGGTCATCCCCTGTTAATTGGAGGTAGTCCTTGTTATCTGTCATACAACTCAATGTTATTAGCCATGCATTCCAAGTTAACTGAATTTAACTACATGCAACTCAAAATAACCAACATGCATGCAACATGCACTTGCATGCAACTGAAGATAACTGAACCATAACTGAACTGAACTGAACTGAACTGAACTGAACTGAACTTCAAACATGCAAACATCAAATCCTAACTCCTAGGATCTTTACATGCATTCAAAAGTGTTAACTATTACTCCGTATAGTTAATTGAACACAAGGTGAGTGTCACCTTACCATGTGTGCACCCACATGCTCCTATTATTTAGGAATAACTACAAATGTCAATTTCATGATTTATTTCATCCAAATAATTAATCTCATCCTAATCTTAGTGTTGTTGAACACATTCCAAAAATATAGGAGATACATGAAATAATTAATGTTTAGGATTTGCAATTAAATGGCATCTTATTTCCAACAATATATACATGTATATATACATATTTATACATGTATATACATACATATATATATATGTATATATGTATATGTATATATATGTATATGTGTGTGTAAATATATACATACATACATATATATACATACATACATACATACATACATATATATATACATACATACATATATATTTATATGTATAGATACATATGAAGAGTAATAAATTTTTTTGATGCATTATTCTATATTTAGTTGCCAATCGAAACTTTAGACATTCATACACAGTGGATAGATTCATATACATACATATAAATAGAAACATATACATACATACATATGTATATGTTTCTATTTATTTGTATATATGCATAGATGTAAACCAAAAAGTATTCCACGTACTACCTCTTCACCACAATGGCTGCATGTAATAACATTAAAAAACTAATTACATAGAATGACCATGATAGAATCAAACTTGAAAAATATATTGAAAGTTGTCAAATACATATACTATATAGTTGGACAAACATAATTGAACAAATATACAGATACATGGATATATAAATATAAAAATTTATATAACATATGAAGAGTAATAAAAAAATTAACATGTATTCTTTTGTGTTCAGTTGCCAACCCAAACTTCATATATTCATAAACAATGGATAGATTCATATACATACATATACATAGAAAGAAACCTATGGGGTTTTAACTTTGATAATAAAATGATGGAGAAAATCAAGTGTCTTTGGTGTCTTCTAAATTTTCCAAGGCTAAGATTAAAGAGGAAAGCTTACCCATTTCAAAGGTATTAAATATTCAAATCTTAAAATTGATTATAAGATCTTTGAGGCCAAGAGGAAGCTTTGTGAGTCTTATGATATGTTCATGGCTAATCGATCTCTATGATTCCATTATTTCCTAGCTATTTGGGAAGACCTTTTTTAAGAAGAAGCATCCTATTCCTGTGAATTTGAGCCACAAGAAATGGAGGAAGCAAATTGAGCTAGCTTGCAACTATGCTTTGGTTTACCTTCGAGGGGGTACATGTTGTGTGGTGAAGGTGGGGAAGGTATCTTAGAAGAGGGATGAAATTGTGGATAATGTTAGTGTTGTGATTGATGGGATTGTAGATGTGATACCAAAGAAGTGGAAGAATGTTAGGTCTTTGCATTTGGAGTTGTTGGAGTCTATGGAATTTCTAATTTATCAAGTTGTTCCAAAGAGTGCATTCAAGATTGAGGGTGTGGGAAGTGGGGTAAGATTCTAGGCTATGGTAGAGAATCTTGAGAAATAAGTACATGCAAGGAATTGTGAGGAAGGAGAGAAGAAGGTTTTCAAGAAGGGGCAAATCCATAATGTGCAATAGATGGACCATATGTTGGGGGAAATGTATGATGATCTTTTGGGAAACAAGGACCAGAATGGCGGTCTATTAGGTGTCTTACTCTTTAATATAAAGTAGGATTCTATGAATTAATTGAAAAGAGTAAATAAACACACAATTTCCTAATTTTGTAAATGGGGTTTGTAATGAATAATCGGTGAGAAAAAGACCCTCATTTATTTATAAAATTTAAATAGACACTTCATGAATATAATTGTTAAACTCACACTTCATGAAAGTAACTTTCAAAGATTGTACCAAGGATAATTTATTAAACACATACTATAGGAAAATAAAAAATAAAAATGTATGTTGTCATGTTCTGTTTGTAATCATAACTTGAGAGATACATACACAGTTTCTTGACCATCTATACAAACAAGCAAACAAACATACATACATGCATGCATATGCATATGTGTAAGTTTATGTAGACTTTTGATATCAAAACCCATGCTTTCAATTTTGGGTCAAGTATGGGTTTTGATCAGTAAAAGAAGAAAAGGAAAATGAAAATATGTAAGGGATGGAACTAACTATTTATCTTTTTTTTTTAATGGATCAGTAAGCTAAACCCATACTCTGAGTTGTTTCATGCCATAAATAAACATGCACGCTTAAAAAATCCATTGGACAAGCCAATTCACACCTCTTACAACCTACACAGTCTTTTGTTCTTGGAGAAGAAGCAATTTGCTTAGCTTTACATCCTTCCCAAGGTATCATTTCTAATACATATGTGGGACACACTCATACACACTGCGTACAACCAATACATGTATCATAGATTTTTATTGAATGTGCCATTGGATCTAAGAACTCCATTAGTTATTATATAATTTTTTTTTAATTGAATAATATTTTTTAATATATGGCCAATGATGATATATCATGAATATCAAGCAAATCAATAATTATATCTTCGGTGATATAATGAATAGATTTAGATTCTATCTATTTATTTTATAAATCTTGAGATAGATTTTTTTGATTTTCACTTCTCCAAATTTTACCAAATTTGGTCTAATCATGTTAGACAAATCATTTGGATAATGATTTAAATCACAATATATAATAAATCTCTAAAAAATAAAGATAAAAGAGAGATATAGACCTATTTTTAGAGAGACATTCCTAGAATCTATTTGAATAGGAATAGGTATACAAATTCTTCATATGGAAAGAGATCTCTATTACCATTTTGACAAATTAAATTGACCGATATAAGTTGATTTTTTGCTACGATATATTGCCAGAAAAATAGCTAATCTAATAGCTACTTTAGCAGCAACAATAACTATAACAAAGATCAATAATATATCCCCCTTTACTTTCCTACTATCAAAATAATCTAAGAATGTTACTAGGTTTAAATTAATCACATTGAGTATTAGATCAAGACACATAAGTGCTTTAACCATGTTTCGACTTGTTACTAGTCCATAAATACTGATAGAGAATAAATAAGCATCTAAAATAAGTGCATGTTCAAGCATAATAGAGGAACTCCTCACACCTTAACCTCTTCAAATACAAACAAAAGTTATAATAAGTTTCTAATTTTCCATTATCAAAAGAACAAAATGATTCTTTCACAATCTATGAAGATAAACAACATATTTATGCTACTAATACACACAAGAGCTTTCATTTTCCAACAATTTCTTCTCAATGAGCTATAGAAATAGCTCCTGTAAGAGAAATTAGAAGAATTATAGAAATAAGTTCGAATGGAAGAAAAAAACAGTGGATAAATAAGCCCCAATACATTGAATATTGCTTGTTAAGTCTCATTTTAATATTTGATCTGATTTTTGAGTCAGGGATATTCCAAACCATGATATGTTCAAGATAATAGTAATTAATGAACAAAAAAGACTTGTATAAAATATCGAAGTGATGCTACCTTCGATGGTCTAGGGAGGGGTATAATTGGGATACTTTGGATTATTCATCAACATCATGGCAAATAGAATCAAAATATTAATAGCTCCTATGTAGACCAAGATTTGTGCAACAACTATGAAATCTACATTCAATATATATATAAAAGGATATACAAATAAGAACTAGCCCAAATGAAAGAGAGGAATAAATCATATTAGTAAGTAGTACTGCTCCTATACCTCCTAATATAAGACTTAGTGTTAGAGGAGCCAAAATAATATCATATATTGATTCAGGTTGATTCATTATGTGCACAATAAGTTTGAATATTATTTCCTCCCATTCATTCAATAAAAAGTTACCCCATTTACCTATATGCTATATTGGATTTGTACTTCAAATATTTCATTTATATGGGCACTAATTCATTAATCTATAGTTCAATAAAATATTTTGATCAATCATACATGTGACATTATTGATGGAAGGTCAATAGGATTTATAATTCTTAACTTGTAAAAAAGTTTTATTTATTAGATGCTCTTTGATTAGAACTCAATCTGAATAATTGTAGAAGTGATTGAATAATAAAATTTGTACATAATTTCTTTAGACATACTAAGTTAATATGTTGAGCTTGAAATTGTTTGAATTGTTAAATCTTCAACAATTGATATAGGTAAATGTCCTAAAGCAATATGATCATAATTTAATTCATGATGATCATAGGTTGAAAGTTCATATTCTTCAATCATCTCTAGGCAATTTGTGGGACAATACTCGACATAATTCCCACAAAAGATACAAATTCCAAAATCAATACTATAATTTTCCAATCATTTTTTCCCAATATCTATTCCGACTTTCTAATCCACAACAAGTAGATTTATCGAGCATACATTAACGCACACTTCACAAGCAATGAATTTATTAAATTCAAAGTGGATCCTTCCACGAAATCGTTTTGATGGAATCAATTTTCATAGGGATATTGAATAGTAATAGGTAAATGATTCATGTGATATAAGGTAACCATAAAATCTTGACCAATGTATCTCACAACTTGTATTGCTTGTTCACTATAATTCATAAACCTAGCGACCATGGAGAACATGTGTCAAATATCCTTGAATAATCATTTCATAGAAATTTATTTCTCTTCATAGATTGGATCTATCAAATTTGGATATATTATAGAATTGAGAATATAGAACCTCTTCATGAAGAATAAAAGAGAATTAGTCACAATAAAAAATGTTGGAAAGAAACTGTTAGTAATAGGTTACCCAGAGTGATAGGTAAAATAAATTTCCACCCAAGATCCAATAATTGGTTTATTATTATCTTGAAAGGTCCATCTTTCCTTGATAGAAATAAATAAGAACAAATAGGCTTTAGCTAATATAATTAGCATCCTAATTGTTATATTAACAACCCTGCTAATTCTAGAAATAAAATCCTATTCAAAATATCCTAGAATGGGTATGAATGGAATTGATAAGTTCCATCCACCCAAGTAAAGAATTGTTACAAAGAAAGAAGAAGCTAATGGATTTAGGTAAGAAGCAACGTAAAATAAACCAAATTTGATACTTGAATATTCAGTTTGATAACCTGCTATCGATTCTTCTTCTGCTTTTGATAAATCAAAGGGATTGTCTCACATTTTGCTAGAGATGATATGAAAAATCTAGAAAACTAATAGGTTGGCACCACAAATTTCATCCTAAAAAGCCATATCTGGATTGTGCTTCAACTATATCAATTGTACTTGAACTGTTGGATAATTATAGTTGATAGAAACATCATTGTTTTCATCTCTATTCCAAAATTGTACGTGAAACTTTCACTTCATATGGCTTCTCAATGGTCATTAAGAAATAAAGAACACAATAAAAAAGCACTAGAATATTCATAAATTGAACCAATGAGATTTTGTCTGCTAAAAATAATATGTACACACATACACACATATATAACAAAAATGCAAGCTGAAATGTACACTTTTATGATTTAAAAGAGGCTTGTATGAATTTAATGACATATGTCTTGTTGAATGAACAAGACAATTGAGAGGGGGGGTAAATAAGTTGTAGCAAATTAAAACATCAAAACCATCAATAGTAATTAGATCCACATGTATTCATTAAACCCTTATCTTGTTAAAGTGATTAAACATGAAATGCAGATAACAAAAACTGAAATAACACCATACACAAGAGAACACCAGATTCATGTGGAAAACCCAATGAGGGAAAAACTATGGTGAGGATTAGCTCACAATATAAGTAGTTGTAAAACCAGTACAAGGGCTCACTGCCAGAATAGGACACATTGTCCAAAAGGCTCACAACCAAGGCTCACTACCACAGAAAGAACACAAGGAGATAGAAGAGAAATGTTACACAAAGAAAAACTTCTTAATGTAGCAAGGAATCCACCACAAGTGCTCCAACACTTTCGTATCCTTGTATGAATGATTTCAGACACATTCAACTCATTGCCTTCCAGAATCCAATACTTTGAAATTCGCACTGCTTTGCTCAATTTCACATCTACTTCTACAATTCACATCACACACATCACTTGCATTGATCTCGAATCTATCTTTTCTCTCTCTTGCATCTCACAACATTACTCTTATTTATATCAACCTCAACCTCAAAAAGCTTCTCCAAGGTCGACAACTATCTGTTACACTTACAAATTCAAATTAGGTCAACACCTTAACATTCCCACAGTGGATAGGAATGAAGGCGACCCTTATAAATCCTTACTTAGGAACCAAATAGATCCTAACACATCTCAACATGCTTTCACAAGCCTCGCATGTAGTGTTAGCACAAGGTCGGCCAATACTCGTGCTAAACACCATAAACATTAAGTACACACTTCCTTAAATCAATCTGAAACTTTCAAACAACAAAATTCACTTGAACACAATCTAGAATAATCTTCAAACCACTTGAGATCCAACAAAGACTTCATCCAAACTCACATCATACAAATACTTCAGCTTATAACAACTGGTAAACCTTATTCGCACACCGACACATGAAACACACATTGTACTGTACCAAATCAAGTGAATCCTTGAATTTTGAAAGATAAAAACATTATAAGCAACTTCCCAAATCCGCACAACCTGAAGCCAAACTGCGGACAAATGCAAAGCAAATACATTTTTCCCAAGCCACATAAAACATCACTAAAAAACTAGTTCACACACTGGTGAAAATATATCACTTTGTACAACGATCTAGAAACTCAAATTTTGACTATAGAAACCTCTAACAACCTTGAACAACATATCAGATCCACACATGCATAACATCAACACGGAAGAAACGCAGAGCGCATTCTAAATACTTGCACAACACTGTTTTCTCTATTTATCAAAATTTCTCAAAAGCACTTGGAAACTAAGTACTAGAGACATCATCTCAACTCATTAATTCATTCCAACTCATCTTCAGACACTCCAACATAAAGATAGCTCCATGCAGTCACAACACTTCCTCAATATCTTAACTACACATGCACAACTTGCAACAACCTATTTTCCTCTTTTTTACAATTTTCTCAATATCCTCGACATCTTCAACATGCAACAACCTTCTCAAACATATATTTGACATCAATGACAACACCAACCAGTAGATATCCTATTGACATCAATGACAACACCTTGATACTTGCAACATATATAAAGAGGCTTTTATGAATTAACCGAGAAATATATACCTAGTTTCATGAATAGACATATATATATCTTTCTGTGAATTTCTAAAAATACAATGAAAATGTAAGTTGTTAAGTAAAGAATAAATGATGAAAATTTTGTACTATATATGTATGGTGCTATGTTGCATGTGCAATGGAAAGTAGACAAATACTAACACATTTTATGGAAATTGTATGCTACTGTGTTGTATTGGACAACCAAAGGATAGTAATTTAAACACAGGTAAGATGAATACAAATGTGGGTTTTCAGATATATAATAAAAAAACAAGCGTTGTTTTAGGAAAAAGCTCATACAACTTGAGGGTTTCATTATAATAATTCCTTAATCACACGAAAACACATGTGGGTTTTCAGATATATGCCCAAAAAAATTGATATTTTTAGAAAAACCCATTGAAGTTTACAACTTGATGATAACAATTCCTTAATCAGACAAAAATAGATGCAGGTTATCAAATTTATGCCCAAATAAGCAAGGGTTTTTTTTTAAATAATCCCATAGAAGTTTAGTGTTTCATTATAATAATTCCTTAATTAGATAAATACAAATGTGGGTTTTCATAGATATGCCAAAAAAAGCAAGGGTTTTTAAGAAAAAAGCCTATTATAATTAGTGGTTTCATGATAACAATTTCTTAACTAGATGAATATAGACATGGGTTTTCAGATATATGCCCAAAAGGCAAGGGTTATTACTCAAAAATCCCATACAAGTTTATGGTTTTATGATAACAATTTCATAAGCAGGCAAATACATGAATTTCTGCATACATGTGGTCAAAATCGCGAGACAAATAATCCTTTAATCAGACAAAATCATGAAGCGATAAAGACCAGAGTACTTAGCCAAAGTATATTCATGAGTACCAATCTATGCAAAATGAAAGGATAAATGATAGGTTGACATTAGCTCAAACCATGGAAAGCATCACATAGTGGG
This sequence comes from Sequoia sempervirens, assembly GCA_007258455.2. NCBI lineage: Eukaryota > Viridiplantae > Streptophyta > Pinopsida > Cupressales > Cupressaceae > Sequoia > Sequoia sempervirens. The sequence goes on from VDFB02058242.1 coordinate 334,734,937, forward strand.
GACAACATGATAAGAAATGATGAAATCGGTCAAAACAGGTGTTTATAATTATCACATAATCAAACAACCAAATAACCCTTCACGGGTCCAAAACAATGCATAATAAACAAATTCAGGAGTACCATTGTTTGCATTTTGAAAGGAGAAATGATGGTTACACATTACCTGAAACCATGGAGGGCACACAAAATCAATTCGTTGAGAGCACCTGTGAAAACCGTGACCGCGTGATGTGAATGGAGACCACATCAAGGGATACCAAAATGTCACCTGTGAAAAAAGTGTGGGAAATAAAACACCTGCTAGACCCGACATGATTATCAATCAGGTTATATTACGAGTGGTGTCTAGGACAAAGCCTTGGTGGACCACATGCCATTGCAGACTATTATGACTATGGGTGGTAACTTGCAACATTTAAATGTGATTTTAATAAGTTAATTTTTGAGTGGTTAAATGTAATATTATTGTTATAATTGCACCCAAATTTTGAAATAAATAGGGTTCTTTAAAAAATTTATTGGTGGTTGAAGTGAACGACTATTGGGTTATTTGAGTGCACGTTTTGGACGTCAAGTATAAAAGGCCATGTTTTGACCCTTACACAATTACTAAACGCTTCCGCACTTGTCAAAATCCCCACAAGCTAAAACAATACCTATAAGCTATGACCCAAAAAAATCAAATCAATTTGGCACATCGTTTAGGAATATAACTTGCACGAAGTTAACTATAATAGCTATTGGCAACCTTCCCCTATCACTTTCAACAAACTAACCAAATTCCAATACATTACTGAATATACAAGAGAAAATTCATAGTAAAGGAGGGAGAAGAGAGCATGGATAGAGGGTCAGGTGCATTATGCACGAGGGTAATAGAAGTGAACTTGTGTGAGGCTTCAAAGCCAACAAATCTCAATACTTTTTTCTTTATTCGTGACACGATTATTTTTATATTCAAAAAACTTGCAAAGCCTTCTCTACACCATAATTAGGTTAACTCTTTTTTTAAAATTTCAAATCCATTATTCTTGATTTGCTATCTTTAGCTGTTCTAGGGAATTTTTACCTTGAAGCTGTGTGCTATACCAGATCCTATGAAACTCTATATACATCATAGAATTGTACATGGGTGGGTGAGTTTCATCAACTGGTTGTGGAGTAGGAAATATCAAAGCATCCAAAACACAAGCCCATCAGCTGCTACAATTGGTATTCTTGTTTGCTCTGCATTCACCAATGCTCTGTGCTCTTCAATTTTGTATCTCTAATTGCTCACAATCTGTTTCTAAAAAAAGAGATCACATCTCTATTCTTAGCATGGCCTATTTAGCTAACCAACTCATTTAGGGGAGAGGGGCCTTTAATGGAGCACCCTAACTTCATGTTTCTCAAAATCTTACATGGAAATTTCAAATCACTCCCAATTTTGTACAACAGTTTATTTGGAAATTCACGTGCTTCTATATTTTGTTTTAGGGCCACATCATCAAACATGATGCCACATCAACATGATTTTTGTTGAGGTATCCAAAAATACCCAAAACAAAGTGAGACCGATATTGGTGCACTAAGTCATGTTTTATTGGTGAGCTGATGTGGCATCACATGATTTGTTAGTTTGTGTATTTTATGGATAAAAAGTGTTTTGGAATTGGATATTAAGGTGCTCCACTATGGGGCCCACTAAGGACTACTTCTATCCCCACTATTGGACCATGCTCCACTATGGGCCCCTCTCCCCTAGATCTATGTGATTTTTTGAAAAGCTCTTACCTCCAATTGGTCACAAACATTGACAACGAAGGTGTTTGGAATTGGTTCCACTACCACCCAATGACACTTATGGCACACTTGTAGACCTCCCACCTCATCTTGTAACAGTATGGAAAGACCCCTAGGGTCAGAATGGGGTACAAAGCCCATTGTAAGCTCTGGTTTAGGGCACTTAGGGTGAAATTTCAGTACATGAAGGCCCTCTCCAAAGACAATTTATATGTAAGTTGGCTGCAATCCCAAGCTTTCAGGTATTGTTGCCAACAATTTTAAACCCATTTTTTTTATTTCCTTGAAGTATTGTCCAACAACATCTCTACTTCCTTAAAAATTACAATAATGACTTACTTGGATATATTTGTTTAAAATAATTACTTTTATCTTAACCAAAAGAAAAATAGTTTAGATGTATATAGTTCAAACTAAATAACCACTTAGGCTCATCTAGCATAGGGCCTCCTTTGTGCATTAACATTGAGCTATTAGTCCTTGGCTAACTAACTTTCTTTGTGGGGTCTTTATTTGATATTGGATTACTGGTTTCTTTGTAGCTGGGCTTTGTAATAGGCCCTTTATTGTAGCTTTGTTGTGGTTCAGTTTCTCCAACATTTACAATAACTTAGTATTCACAACATGATGGTCTATGCTAATGATCTTGGTTATAGAATTCAATTGGAGGTTTAGTTTCTCATCCTCGACATATTGTTTTTTGGGAGGGATGTATGTTGCATTTTTTGATGAAGGATTTTATATCATCCAAAGTTTGTTTTGTTATTTGATATGGTAGCACGAGCCTATTCTAATACCTCCTTAGTTAAGAGCCAAAGATTGAGAGGTATGCATTCCACTAAAGTTGTTGGGGGCATGATCCTAGTCTCATCCCTTATATCATACCTCTAGAGGTTTTCAACCATGGTGGATGGTATTATAAAGGAACATACCATCACTCTTAACCAATTGTACCCAATCAATTGAACTAGAACCCTTTAATGGGATATTTCTTTTGAATAACCAATTGAATTTGTATGCTTAAAAGATAAAACAATAGGATAAAGATAAATGAGTAATATTTCAACAATGGAAGCACATAACTTTAATTTGGGTTGTGACAACTCTTGTGGTGTATCATGGTCATCCTTAGACTAATAATCAGGAATAGATCCATATGAATGAAAAAGGTGTGGTGACTATCAACACTCAGGAGTCTCACCCTCATCATCTTATGAAAAGAAGCCTACTATGTTATAATAAGATTTATGTAAGAGAATTGACAGACTTCAAGGTCTTCACCTCAACAATCTCCTTCACAATGGAAGGGATCGTGACATGATCCATAGATGGCCTAGTTAAGGGTCTTGATGGCTAGTCCTAAGCACAACATTACCCCCCATTATCTTGTGTAGAGCCTTTGCCTCTACTCTAAAAATCATGCATACCAAAATAGTTTGGAATCACATTAAAGATGAACTTGCAATATAGTTTCCTCAAGAAATATTGTGGCATGTCCTTACAATTGCATGGAGGATAGTAAAAAACCATCCATTTCCTATCCCAAAAAGTATCCCTTATTCCTTGGTATTGGCACCAATAAATAGGGAATATTTTTCAACTTCCATGCATGAGCACATTAGTTCTTCAATCAACAAATAATGTACACAAATTGGATTTTAATATTTCCTTATCTTTCACTTATTTATATGATAATTTTATAGAATAAAGCCATGTATTCTAGACTATGATTTGACCATGTGTTTATTTGGCCACTAAAAAAATCTATGTTAATAATATATTTCATGGATGTGGGAAGGGCTCTTTAATATGTGATCATTGCATTAGAATTTCTAAGGTTTCAACCAATGTTTGAAATTTTTGTTTGCTTCAACTTTCTCTAATATGTTTATTTGTGCCTCGTGAGAATGGTGATTAATGGATGGAGTTTGAACAAGGTTAGGTTGTGTCTACTCTTTAGCATGATTTCCCTCATAACATGGTTTGGTAAATTATAGTTTGGAGGATTTGAAAGGTTTTCATTTACAAAAAAAATAAAAGTTGAATAAAACAATTGAAAAAAAACTTAATTTTAATTGAAACCACTAAAAATGTGCAAATTTTACCTTACCGATCTCATAGATGTTGTGGTAGCATCATGTTGAGGTTGAATCCACTCCAATAACCTTAAAATCTTGTCCGTTGGCTTCAAAATATGTTCATACTATTTATTTAACAAGTTTAGGTGTGAGGCCTATTATTTCTTTTATGGAGCATATATCAACTATTTTTTGGTTCCCCATTTTTGTGCATATGCCCAAATATGTGGTCAAACTAACCCAAAAACCCATACTAATCCTTCCACAAAATACAAAATGACCCACACAATTGTTGGCACCTATCACACCCTAATGGGATTCATGGAGGACAACAAAATCTACATTTCTCCCACGTAACTCTCACACAACTTTAGTAAATGCTTAATGGAACCAAAAATAATAATCTTACAATAAGTTGGTCTTACAAGCCACCACAACCTCCTCAAAAAATTCAACACCTAGCTTAAACAAATCAACCACTTAAAATGTTTTGTTTTTCTTTCTTCCTTTTTATTATTAGTGTATAGTAAATGCATTTACTATGTTATGTATATGGTAGTACATGCAAACAACCATAATTTTCAAAATAAAAGATGAGTTAGTAATATAATAATTGTGTAGTTCGATGTAATGTAAAATTTAATAGGTGTGTTTGTATTATGAGAAACAATTGGATGCTTATGATATGTAAGGTAGGTGTGAAAGTATCAGTATAAGAGGTAACCATCAATCTTTAGAGAAATTTGATAACCTCAAAAGCCCATGATTTTATAATCTAGAGATACAATGCTTATAATTATGGGAAACTATTAATCAACCCTGTATAAGCTCAGGTAGCCAAGATCACCTAGAGGTCTTAACATCCCCGACTTTCTAGTCATTATTTTATTTAAACACTATAATTAATCCTAGACAAGATAAATAAGTGATACCTCTAAAAGGTTTATGGTTCAAAAATGATATAATAAATCAATATATACTAATTATTTTTAATTATACGAGTGGATACAACTTAGATACCAAATTTCACACAATACTATGCTCAAACAAATGAATACAATAAGTTCCTTATGAGACAAAGATTTCATGCAACCATACAAAGGCAATTGAAGAATTCATATATAAACTACCAACAACACCCAAGCAAACCTCTACATGTTTACAATTTATCAACATGTAATCAACCTATGAATCTATGCAAGTATGTGGATTCTTGGAGTGTATGGTATAGTTGTCCCATTGCCACAATCTACATCCCTCTCCCAGATGATTCTCTCCCTCAAGAAGCGAGAGGGGCAAATCTAACTTGCATCCACCTCATGCTAACATATAGTAGTTAGTTCATGTTAATATCAAAAGATCATGATAACAAACTGACAATAACAATTAAAATACTAGATATACATGATTTTTAAGCACAATCAATTTCATCATATTATTTATCAATTATTCAAAAATTGACAACAAATGCAACACACTTAGATCAACAAGATATCAATTCAAAACATGAATATTCCATAAAATAATGAAATACTATTGGTCATTAGAACATACAAAGCATCATGTAAACACATTTAGTGCAACATTTCAAAACAATGAATACACACAATTAACCAATTATTTAACATCAAGATTTTTGTCCAGAATAAGTAAATAAAAAAATGTGACACCAAGTGTGTTTCAAGTTCTACTCATCATCTTGGTTTAGGTTGGAGGGGTTATTTATGATAAAAATAGCTCCTTGAGCTTTCTCTTGAAGAAACTATCTTCTTTGACCAATGCTTGTGCATCTTCTAGGCAAATGTGGTGCTTTGTGCTAGAGGAGAGCTCTATGAGTGTTGATTTTAGGACCTTTTCATGTTTGATTTTAGCACTGTGCTCTTTGATTCTTGTGCATATAGAGTGACTTGTCTCACCAATAGAAGAAAGTGTTGTTTCTAGTTGGTAGCCTTCCCTAGATGACGTAGACTCTATTTATGTATGGGAAGAATTATACGATAAGAACTTGTTGTCTTTATTTTGTTGGTTCTAGATTTGACCCCATTTAAACCTCGAGATGTGATCTCTTCCACCCACCTTTTTAAATATGTATAATATATGTTTTTAATAATTACACCGAGAGACATAATCTATGATGGCAACATTGGGTGGAGTGTAATAGCATGAGCATATTAACGAAAACAAATGCAAAAAATTAAATAGCCAACATATGTTAAAATAATAATGATAAAATATTATAAGACAAATATAACCCAACAAACTCAATGTTAATAATTAAAAACTCTTCACTAAATACAATAATAAAATCTCTTAAGTAAATAAATATAACTGTTAATAAGTGAAAGTAAACAATGTAAATAAAAGAAAAAATATAAATAAAATAAAACAACTCTTTAATAATTTTAAATCAAAACAAAATTAAAATATCTTTTGAAGCAATTATTTTTAATCAATTTCTCATATATAAATGCAATAATAGATGTCTCAAAAGAATATTTCTCAAATACTTTATAAAAAAATACACTCATTCAACAATATATATAAAAAATCATATATACAAATACTATTATAAAATTAAGATAATTTAAAATTTAGTTTATATGTATAAATACATGACGGAATATACAAAGAAAAATTTCAGAGTAACGACAGAGGGCGAGGTACATTATGCGCGAGGAGAATAAAAGTGAACTTGTGCCCTACTTCAAAGCCAACAAATCTCATTACTTCTCTCTTTATCTGAGACGCGATTATTTTTATATTCAGAAAATTTGCATAGCCTTGTCTACACCATAATTAGGTAAACCCCATTTTTTTTTAAAGTTATTCTTGTTTTGCTGTCTTTAGCTGTTCTAGGAAATTTTTACCTTGAAGCTGTGTGCTATGCCGGATCCCAAGAAACTGTCTATACAGCATGGACCTGTACATGGGTGGGTGAGTTTCATCTACTAGTTGTGGAGCAGGAAATATCGAAGCATCCATAGCAGGCCCATAGGCTGCTACAATTGATATTCTTGATTTCTCTGCATTCACCAATGCTCTGTGCTCCACACTTTTGTATCTCCCATTGCTCACAATCTGTTTCCGAAAAAAGAAATCAATTCTCTCAGGACCACCTATTTAGCTAACCAAGTAATTTAAATCTCCGTGATATTTTTAAAAGCTCATACCTCCAAATGGTCGCAAACATTGACAGTGAAGGTGTTTGGAACTGGTTCCACTGCCACCCAATGACCCTTATGGCGCACTTGCAGACCTCCCACCTCATCTTGTAACAGTATGGCGAGACCCCCAGGATCAGAATGGGGTGCAAAGCCCATTGTAAGCTCTGGTTCAGGGCACTTAGGGTAAAAGTTCAGTATACCAACTAAAAGGCCCTCTCCGAAGACACTTTCTATGTAAGTTGGCTGCAGTCCCAAGCTTTCAGATATCGCTGCCATCAATTTTAAAGCCAATTTTCTGATTTCCTTGAAGTATTGTCCAGCAATATCTCTACTTCCATAAAAATTACAATAATGAGTCAGATGAATATAAGGGTTTACAAGAACTACTTATATCTTAACCAAAAGAAAATTACATTAGGCGTATTTATTTTCAAAATAAATTACCACTTAGGCTTCTCTAGCCGAGGACCTCCTTTGCGCATTGCCACTGAGCTACGATGGGTCTCAATTTGATATTGGGTTACTGGTTTCTTTGTGTCTGAGCTTTGTAACAGGCTTTTTATTATTGCTCTGCTGTGGTTCAGTTTCTCCAACATTTACAATAGCCTAGTTCTCACAACAGGATGGCCTATGCTAATGGTCTTGGTTATAGAATTCAATTGGAGGTTTAGTTTTATATAATTTAATTGTAGGTTTAGTTTCTCAGCCTGTGTATATATTGTTTTTAGGGGAGAGAGGGGTGTTGCATTGTTTGATGAAGGATTTTATATTATTCACAAGTTTGTTTTGTTATCTAGTATGGGAGCATGAGCTTATGCTGATATCTCTTTGGCTAAGAGCCAAGAACTGAGGGGTATCCATTCCACCAAAATTGTCAGGGCATGATCCCAGCCTCATCCTTTATACCTTACTTCTGGGGTTTTGAACCTTGATCGATAACATAATCAAGAAACATACTATTACTCTGACCAATTGTACTTAATCAGCTGAACTACAACCCTTTGATCGGATGCTGCTTTTGTATAATCAACTGAATTTATATGCTTAAAAGAGAAAACAGTAGGATAAAGATAAATGAGTTTAATATTTCAACTATTGAAGCAGAGAATTTTAATTTGGGTTGCGACATATCTTGTGATGATACTACAAGCATATATATAAATGACCAATGTTTAGAACTGGATAACCTACGTAATGTGGTTTGGGATTAACTCACGAAATCTAATTGGAGGTGTACAGAGTCCTTTAGTCTCTCAGCTTGGGAATTTTGTATTTAGGCAGGGCTGCATGCTCCTTTTCAATAATCCACAGCATAGTGAAGACTCCTGATTATTCAAGAGAGTTTTGGTTTTCTATTTCGATGCCATTTCAGTTGGTACCCAATTTCATTATTGGATGTACTGATCCAGCAAAATATAAAATATTAAAATCTGGACTTTGCTTTTAATTAATATAAGTTTATTTCATCTGATAATAAAGTAGAGAAAAATACTACCTATAATTTGGGGGATTAGCTGGAGTCTGCAGTACAGGATGGCAGAAATGCCTCAAATAATCTCTCCAACTGAAAAATTGGTCGAATTTGGGATTGAAGCTGGTTCCATATCTCACTGGATCCGAAACATCCCTGTTCCCATACTTCATCTTCTCATCGGAGGAGAGCAAGAAGAATTGATGGGCTACATCTAACATACTGGCTATCAGAGATGCCTCAATTCCGTGATTAATTACCTGCTCCCCTTAAAATAGAAAGATCAATCAGAAACCTCACGTTCAATTAACCATTAAGTAAAACTGAAACACTCAATTAAGGAAAAATGAGACGAACAAATTTCACATTCTAATGCTCTTGCACCTGGGTGAGTAGTTAGATTACCAAAGATGACTCAGTACTATTTTAGAAAACTTCGAAGTTCGTTCAAAGTAGTCAGTCTTACCGAACTACTCCTTTGGCATTGAATGTTTTTTAAAGCTAATTTTGCAATCCTATTAACATTACTTCCTGATTTGGTGTGATCTGAAACTTGAACAAAACAAAAATTTCCAAAGCCATTTCTTACTCTCTCAGATATACTGTGAAAACCTTGTTCACAGTAGTCAGTTTGCAAAGGTTACTGAAATTTTTCATTATGTATTTTGTACAAACCAAAGATTTCATCCGTAATTCCAAATGAAGAAGATAGATAGAGCATTACCCGGAAGAATCCCCACTCTGCGCAAGCCTCACCAAGAGATTGGATGGTTTGAAGTCGTTCCTGTTGGGATCCATCAAGGGATGAGATGTCAATAATCGGTATACTCTCTCCTTGTAAGATTTCAGCGGCTGATGGGCGTCTGTTCTGAGGAAAGACATACTTAGCGGGCACTGAATCCATAACACCTGTGTCCATCAGATCTTTGACGCCCTTCATGTGGTCGTGGCCACAGTCAAGATTCTCACTGGACTCAGGCACCACAGTAGCCATATTATCAGATATAGATAAAGGCAATCTATACAGAAGTGAGACTGGTAAGCCTTTACTGTTTGAAGGGCTTCTGTGAATCCTCTTGCCACTTAAGTATAATCTTAGGGTCACCTGGATTGCATGCCTGCTATAACCAGAGCAAGGCTTAAACTTTTGCTCTTGGAATGGCTAAGCTGATTCTTCGTAGATCACTTGGAGTAGCTTGGGCTTCCGTCCTTGTGGGTAGACTGAAAAATGAACATTTACAGTTGTCTCTACCATTCTAGCCTTTCATTTAGTTTCCAAATCTGTAGCATTCTACTGAACTGTATGGTCCCATGGGGAGGTTTGTGCTTCTATTTTCATGGATCAAGCGGTCCCATGAAGCAAAAAAAAATATTCTACAGGACAAAAAAAAATATTCTACAGGATTAATTGGAATCTTTTCCTGAAAAATAGCAGCCTCTACCTTTTAGGAATGCAATTTCCAGCTGGTGAAATTGAGGTGGGGCTAGAAATTGCCCCTACAGCTTAGGAATTTTTTCAGCCACTTGTCTATCACTTAAAATTTTAAATTCCTAAAAAAACAAAAAAATGAGAGAATTTTTATTTAATTATTAATTTTTATCAAAGTACTCCAGTTCATTCCTTAAATTTTGGAGCTCAAACTTTTAAGCTGAATTGCAAAATTGAATTTATGGGACCACCAAAATTGAGTTCTATGCTATTGTTCAAGCTATGTGCAAGTGGAGGAATTACTTGCTGCAACAATAATTTATATTGATCAATATGTATTAAATTTCATAAAATTTAATGTGAAGTTAAATGAAAGGTGATGGATATAATATCTATAAAGTTACTCTTTTGTGGTGGAGAATAGAGCTAGCACATAAAACAAAGTTAGAATTTTTTGGAGTAGGAGGAATGCATTATTCTCCACAATTATTATTGACCTAGTAGGCACAAAATAGATGAAGGTTTGTATGGCATAGATTTTGGTTTTCCATATGCATAGCTGATGCATCCATAGAATCTTGGGTTGGAGATAGCTAACATATGAAGATTGCTTTGTGTAGAGGATATAGTTCAAAAGAATTTGGTTATGTTGGAAGAAAGATAATTTGCTTGTTAATTTTGTATAGAGATGTGATAAGGTTTATTAAGAATTGTAGAAAATGTCAAGTAGAAGAGAGTCATAAAATACAACATTGTATAATTTATTATTAATGCTAGATATTCCTTTGGAGGAACTATCCATGGATTTTATCCTTGGGTTACTATGCACTTAGAGAGGTAATGATTCTATCTTTCTTATTGTTGAAATGTTTTTTAAAATGAGACATTGAATTCCTTGTTAGAATTTGAATGATGTGTCAAGGGTTAATAGCTTGTTTTTCAAGGAGATAATGACATTACATGGGCTACCACAAAGTATCACCTCTAATAGGGATTAAAAAAACTCCTTCGTTAAATTTTTGGCACACTTTGTAGAAGTAGTTGGACAGACAACTAAAGTATAGTTGTACATATCATCCACAAATAAATTGTTCAAACTAAGATTGTTAATAAGAGGATAAGTGATTTTCTCAAATGTTTTGTGGGAGAAAAAGTCATGTAGTCAAACTTCATATTAGCATAACCTAAGTTTATATATGACAGTTCATTGAATATGTTGATGAGAAAACACTATTCCAAGTGGTATATATGGGAAATCTCCAAAAGGTGTCATGGATTTGTTGATAATTGAATATGATAAGTGCATTAGTGCAAAGGCTAAATATTCCTTGTATCACATGAAGGAGGTTCATGTTCAAGTCAAGAAACTATAAGAAAGTAGTGCAAGATACAAATAATTTATAGATGGGATCCATTTAGAGAAACTACTTACTCAAAGAGTGAGTCATGAAATAGTTGAGGAATGAAAGGTTCCTTAGAGGAATGTGTAGTAAGTTTAAGCCCAAGAAGATTGTTCATTGTAATTTTATTTTAGATTCTTACAAATGTATACCCTACCAGTAAATATAAGATGTTTCTTCTAAAAAAACAGACTAAAAAATGCTCAACCATTTGCCTTTGCAACTCGTTCAATCTCATCCTTTTTAATTGCATAGCTGCAAATGCAAACAAAGACAAATTAGAAACTATCTGAATCATCAAACCTACAAAAAGAACAAGATATATTGCCTAATTAACATGCCTCAATGGAGATATATCAACTGCTTGACGCCTCACAACACTAGCAAAACCAATCCTTGCAACATCTTCTCGTGGGCCACTGCCAAAACTTTCAAAAGATACCATATAAGATAATTTGGAAGCATAAAAATGTAACAAAACACATTTTAACAAACATTTTGAATGCCATAAAATTTTCAGTAACAAAAAACTTGCAAAACCACAAACTATTCACAACAAACAATGCCAATTAGACATTTGGATGGTAGGTCAAAAGATTAATGTTACATCTAAAATGAGACCAACCCTACTAAATCATGGAATATTAAGTGGACACTTTTCCTTACAAATGAAGCTAATTGAAAGACGGTGGAGGATAACCTATATGAACACAAAAAACAAAACAAATGGAGACACTAATGACAGTTGCTCAAAAAGCAAAAGAACTAATGGATTTAACAAAGGAAAAATATAACAAAATAAAACAACATGAACAAACATTAGAAGTACTCAAGACAACCAAAGAAATATAATGAAAAACTATCCTCCTGAGTCAAACCAAGGTCCAATTGAAGAGGAAATGAAGAGCTTTGTATAATTAGAGGGATGAATAACAAGGGATAAAGAACACTAACCTATTAATAATGGCATCAACAATTATCTACAATGGGTTTTGATCTGTAAGAAGATGAATGATTTCCATCACATGTCTGATGTTACACACTACAATCAATTTTTTCCCATTGTTGCACTTGTGTAATGACCCTTGCCCAAACTTGTTGTTTATGGCTCAAGGAATATTGTCAAACACTTTGAACACAACCCTTTTGCTTTGTTGTTTTTGTATTTTCAATTTGCTCGCTTGCTTGGAATGGCTTCAAATGAAGTTTAAAGCTTGCAAATTAACACTACAATGTCTAAGCAATGATCTAAGATGAAGGTGCAATTACTTTTTGTATTTCCTCTATGCATATAAATGAACTAGGCATAAAATGGTCACCTATAGCCAACTGGTGTTTTATCAAACAGTTGGTATGCAACTAGATAACAATATATAAGTTGGAAAGAACCTTATTTCTCCTTATATTGGAAATGCAATAGACTGATAATATGACTGATTACAATGCAATGAAATGAATGCCAAGACTCTTGGCTTACAACTGTAAATTATGAAGATTAATGGCAGCCACTTACAACTTATTCGCATAGTCTGAAAATGAATAAGAAATGCATGAAACCTAGTGTATTGGAGACGCCTTTGATGGAGAATGGGATAGCAATCAAGGATAGATCCAAATGTACCCTCCACAATGCAAATCAATAGATCCTAATGTAGCCGACCCTGTCATAACATAGAATGTTGGTATAAATTAATATGCAGCTCTTTGCACCCTCTCCAAGCATGCAACACAATGTAGAGGCCTCAAGGATGGAGCGCCCAACCTTAGAGAGTGAAATTGATGCTTTGAGAAAGCTTCCTGAATAAAATCGTCCCTCCCTCCAATATGATTGATGGAGAATCTGGAAATTAGATCAGACTTCTGCGACATTTTATCAGACCTTTATCTTCAATGCCAATAATCGATGCAATCTGAAAATAGAAATCAGACTGTAGTTGCCTCCAATCTGCTCTTTATTCAATGATGCCAATGCGAGCAATACTAACAAATAGATGCTAATATGCTTCTCCAAATTGACTATGAGAAAACTCCAAAATTTTGGCCAATGGCCACTAAAATTTTGCAATGAAGCACAATAAAAAGACTGAAATATCTTTCTCTTGAAGCTGCAACCCTTTAGAGGAATTTTTTACCACCTCAGTTATGCTAATCTATGGGAGTTTTCGTTCCCAAAGACCAAAGTAGAAATTTTGCAAAAACCCTTGGCTCCACAATGATTCATCAAATTCAAATAATAATTCCTGGATGAATAGAAGCTTGGCTGACCCCTTTCTTTATACTTTTTTTCAATCCATCTTCAAGAAGCTTCTAGAAATAATATTATTTATTTTTAGTGACTTTATGATATAATATTTTATTTAAGTGACTTTATTAAATTAATTAAATATAAGGTTACTTTATAATATTTATTTATTTAATAACCTTACAAATAATCAATTTAATTATTTATCTCCCTTATTACTCCCAATCCAATCGAGTCTAGGAAAACATCAACCACAAGCAATATCGGGCAAAAAAGGGAACATTATAGTATGCCCTCCCTAAAATTGCTTGTCCCCAAGCAATTCACAGCTACAAGGAAAACTCTCCCCCACCTGGATCCCAAGGGAAAATCTGCATAATGTCCATGCTATCACTAAACAACACCTGTAACACTAGCACCAACACAACTAATTGAATCTACCCAAGTGTCACAAAAGTATGAATCTCAAAAGGAAGCAACCCCAAAGACTAACTGTATTTGCTTCCAATATATGTGCAAGGAAAGCTACCATACAAACTGTCCATCACATGAGCCACTGAACTATGCATTTGAAATAAAATATGTGCTTGAGGATCAAATGTAAACCTGTACGCACTCCTTACCATGCATACCTCAGAAATCTCCTCTGTGAGTCCTACTTCAAATCCCGATGCACTGGAAGGATCCCAAACGCTACTATTAGTGATCAACTCAGGACTGGAATCAAGTGAGTGATCATGATCGAACTCAAAAAGTGGATTATCATATGACCATGCAGCATCAAGTTCAAACAATGGATTGTCGATCATCACATGTTCCTCCTAAACCACCTCCTTCTTTCTCTTCTTGTCCATGCTCCCCTCAACAATTCCCCTCAACACATATTTCTTGCCATCAACCTCAAATTTCATTTCCATTCTAGGCACGTTGAGGGAAAATTTACCAAGGTCTTGGAGCCATTTCATACCCAATACTATGCTCATCTCACCCATGTTGACCACATAGAATTCTGTCTATAACTCATAATCATTCAACAATAAGGTGAGATTATTTACTCGTCTAGTGCATGGAAGGGTATATCCATCAACAACTCAAACTCTAAATCCATCAAAATCCTCGGCTTGAAGTCTACATCTATCCATAAAACCCTCATCAATAAAATTATGTGTTGCTCTAGTATCCAGCATAGCAACACAACATTTCCCATTAACTATTCCTTTGAATCTAAATGTAGCTTTGTCCTGAACATTAGCAAAGAATGCCAAAAGAGCCAAATTCCCATCAATAGATGCCTTCTCTCCCTAATCAACCCCTGTATCTGCTTGCTAATCCATATTTTCAGAATCAGAGTCTTCATAATATGCCCACATTATATGATTTGCCTTGCCCTTAGGTCTCAAAGGGTAGTCATGATCTTTGTTGTAAGGTTCCTTGCACCAGTAGCACAATTTCTTCTTTCTTAACTCCCTTGATTCTTCGTCCACCATGACTGTTGATTTCTTTTTCTTATCAAATTGTTGAGGAGTCTCAATGCTGGTTGAAGGAACATCCTTAAGTGAACTCTTGCTTTTGGGGGCCGCAAACTCGATACTCCTAGCCTTCTTGATCACCTCCTGTAGTGTTGGTGGGTCAAAGGCTTTTATCTAACCCTTCAATGGCTCCATCAATCCCTTTGTAAACAACACTACCAATCGCATTTCATTAATGTTAGGCACCATTACTGACAATCTTTGAAAATCAACAACATATGCTTCAAGAGTTCCAAGTTCCCTCAATTGTGCTAATTCTCAGAATCTCACCTCTAGATCCTTAGAATCAAATCTCTCTATCAACCTATTGGTGAATTCCTCATATGTGTGGATAATGTTATGGCCAAGAGTGACCAAACCTTGGTACCACCATTCGTGAGCAGCTCCCTCCAAGTGTAGTGTAGCAAATTTGATGGCGTCCTCTTCGGGCATCGGTCTCAATGAGAGGTAGTTGTATAGCTTTTCCACCCATGGCCTAGCTGTACACTCGCCACTCCCATCAAAGTGGGCCAAATTCACCTTTCCAAGAGCTTGTTGATAGTCAGTCCTTGGTACTATAGGAGGATGGTGATCATTCCTTTCGCCATTTCTTCCATTCCTTTGATTCATGTACTAATCAAAGGTCCATTGGTCTCTAAAATCAGGAGGTAAGTTGGAATATTCCATGTAAGCTTGCCTTGCATCATTTTCAAAAGGTTCTATAACCTCCACTTGTTTTTTCTCCTACGGGGTGAAAGTAGGAAAGAGAAGTCTAGAGGCTGATCCTCTAGTGTTTGTTGTTCTATCTCTTCCATTGATCTCCGTATTGTTGCCATTAACACCACTATTTTCTCCTGTATGAGTGTTTTGATTTTGGGGTTGATTCTAATTCTGAGATGCTTGTTGATCCATTCTTGCTAGCAAGCGTGACATCATATCAATCATTCCATCAAAATTCTCTATTCTAGCTTCCCTTTCATCCATGTTTTTCCTATTATTATCTAACATGTTTTCAACTTTCTCACCACTAACTCCAACTGTGACCTGCTGTAAATCTACAATTTGATTCTTTTGTTGAACTACCCTTTGACGAGTGTAATACCTATGTGGTCCATCTTCTCATGGTTGCATGAAAAGTTTTAACCCTCCAGGATGGCAGGATCAAAGCTATGATACCACCGTAATGACCCTTGCCCAAGCTTGTTGTTTATGGCTCAAGGAATATTGTCAAACACTTTGCACACAACCCTTTCACTTTGTTGTTTCTGTATTTTCGATTTGCTCGCTTACTTAGAATGGCTTCAAATGAAGTTTAAAGATTGCAAATTAACACTATAATGTCTAAGCAATGATCTAAGATGAAGATGCAACTACTTTTTGTATTTTCCATATGCATATAAATGAACTAGGCATAAAATGGTCACCTACAACCAACTGGTATTTTATCAAATAATTGGTATGCAACTAGATAACAATATATAAGCTAGAAACAACCTTATTTCTCCTTATATTGGAAATGCAATAGACTGATAATATGACTGATTACAATGCAATGAAATGAATGCCAAGACTCTTGGCTTACAACTGTAAATTCTGAAGATTAATGGTAGCCACTTACAACTTATTCGCATAGTTTGAAAATGAATAAGAAATGCTTGAAACCTGGTGTATTGGAGATGCCTTTGATGGAGAATGGGATAGCAATCAAGGATAGATCCAAATGTACCCTCCACAATGCAAATCAATCTCCTAATGTAGCCACCCTTGTCATGACATAGAATGTTGGTATAAATTAATATGCAACTCTTTTCACCCTCTCCAAGCATGCAATGCAATGTAGAGGCCTCAAGGATGGAGCGCCCAACCTTAGGGAGTGAAATCAAAGCTTTGAGAAAACTTCTTGAATAAAATTGTCCCCCTCCAATATGACCAGTGGAGAATCTCAAAATTATATCAGACTTTTGCAACTTTTTATCAGACCTTTATCTTCAATGCCAATAATTGATGCAATCTAAAAATAGAAATTAGACTGTAGTTGCCTCCAATCTGATCTTTATTCAATGATGCTAATGCGAGCAATACTCACACATAGATGCTAATATGCTTCTCCAAATCGACTATGAGAAAACTCCAAAATTTTTGCTAATGACCATTAAAATTTTGCAATGAAGCATAATAGAAAGACTGAAATATCTTTCTCTTGAAGTTGCAACCCTTCAGAGGAATATTTCACCACCTTAGTTATGCTAATCTATGGGAGTTTTCGTTCCCAAAGACTAAAGTAGAAATTCTGCAGAAACCCTTGGCTCCACAAAGATTCATCAAATTCAAATAATAATTCCTAGATGACTAGAAGCTTGGGTGACCCCTTTCTTTATACTTTTTTTCAATCCATCTTCAAGAAGCTTCTAGAAATAATATTATTTTATTTTTAGTGACTTTATGATATACTATTTTATTTAAGTGAGTTTATTAAATTAATTAAATATAAGGTTACTTTATAATATTTATTTATTTAATAACCTTAGAAATAGTCAATTTAATTATTATCTCCCTTATTACTCCCAATCCAACTGAGTCGAGGAAAACATCAACCACAAGCAATATTAGGCAAAAATGGGGACATTACAACCTATGCATTATCAAAGAATTTGTCAGCTTGCATGCAAAACCAAATAATAATTCATACGAATATAAACTAACCCACACAAAGAAAACCCCTAAACTATTGAAACTCAAAAGCTCCATCTAGAAAACTGCAATTCCTAAAACAACAAACGTTCCAAATAAAAAGTGCTAAGCCTTAATAATAAACCTTAAAAAAGCCCTGAATTACAAAACCTACAAACAAGAAAATTTAAAATTCTTAAATTGCAAATTTTAGAAACCCTAAAATGTAAACCCCAAAACCTCTGCACCGAGAACCCTAAACACCCTGGATGGGGTGCATCCTTACCTTTCAATGATAGGGCACTGGGCCTTGTGGAAGCGTTTAACAAAGTAACGCCCCGCTATGTAAATGTGGCATGCTTATCTGGTGACACTGCGGTGTAATCTTGAAGTGCAAGGTCACTGACCTACAAAACCACAGGGAATTTCAATACATGATGACTGAGGGATAAGTTTATTTATTTTTAAAAACTAATAAAAGATAGAAACTAAATCTTAATTGAAGATGGATATATCTGTAATACAAAATATTGTATTGAATAACTTGGATATCTCTGAAAGACCAGCGATTAAAGAGCTTCACGTTAGAATGAAAAATAAAAGCCATTGTTTTGTTCTCTTGTTGCTACAATTTCTGCATGCTAAAACCCATAGTTGGAAAACTCACCAATTGCAAGTACATAGAACTTCAAGTTGAGTCTAGTTGTATTTGATTGATTTGAAAGCAAATTGGGTACAAAATGGCATCCTCGTGTGGAATGCACTGATACTGATAGTCTAAAACAAAATGAAAATAGTAAATTGTTTTTGTAAAACTAAAAGTAAATACTATATTAATATATTTTACAAATTTATATCTCCCTCTTCCCATGTCTAGTGAAAACTAGGGGAGAGGTAGAACTAAACAATATTATAGATGAAGACTTGTAGGAAAACTTGGAAACTTGGACTTGGAGAGTACTTAGAAAACCAAATGAATTCAATTTGAGTTTGAGGGAAATGCCCCTAATGGGGTCAAGGGGTAGCACCCCTCGTGGGGGATTGGGGGCAATGCCCCCAACAGGGTTGAGGGGCAACGCCCCTCATGGGGGTCTGGGGGCAGCGCCCCCAGTGAGGTTGAGGGACAACACCCCTTGTGGGGGTTTGGGGGAAATGCCCCCAATGGGGTCGAGGGGCAGCGCCCCTTGTGGGGGTCTGGGGGCAACCCCCCAACGGGGTCGAGGGGCAGCGCCCCTCGCAAGGTCCTGTGGTAGCACGGGGTTGAGGGCGGAGCCCTCACCACCAAGCCCAAATTAAGACCTCCAAAACCACACAAACCTTCATGGGAGAGTGTTTTTGCTGAGGAAGAGCAACTGGTGGACGCAAAAAATGAATCAAAATTGCCTTTATTCTGGCCGCGAGGGTCTTTTTGCGGAGCAGTCGAGTTTTTTTATAAAAACTCTAAGTTTTTCTAAAAAACTCACCAAAAACTCACGAGTTTTTTCTGGTGAGTTTTTGCACCAAATACTCGTTTCCAAAAAAAACTTGTGAGTTTTTGGCGAGTTTTCCAACTATGCTAAAACCAAAACACCCTGCTAGGGTTTAACAATGGGTTTGTACACAGTATATGTATGATTTAGATATAATATGTGGACTGAACCATTGATTTTGAAGCAAAGATCCATTAAAATCCTTACCTCCCACTCAGGTGCGTTGTACCAGCAATGCCATTAAAGTATTGGAGGGTTAATATCCATCACAATACAATGTAAAGGTTGGGATTAGAACAACGCACAGTGAAGCAAACTAAAATATGAAATAGAATTCTCTTTCTTTTGGTTTCTCTCTTTGTCATTGCCAATTTCATTCAAAAGGAAACCTCTTGCAAAAAAAAATGTAAATAAGTAAAAAGGAAATGCACACATGCAACTTCAAGTGGAATGAACATCAAAACCTCAGGGTAGAATTCATTAAACTTGCATGCAGCAAATGTCACACTTTTCATCAATATTAATGATCCTTATCACCAACCCATCACCCACAAGTAGGGTTTAAGTGTGCGAGTAAATGAAAGAGCACGTAGCATATTTATCGAAAGGCATGGTATGCCGCTATTTGAGGGCATATCAAAAGTTGAAAACATACTTGGATCTAGACACGAAGGACCAATGTTTTTCCCTCTCACTGTACTAATTTGGACATTAATATACCACTTTTAGTGCCTCACATTTCATATTGGAGCCCGCCACCCTCCACCGCTTTCTTTTCCATTAAAAATTCAGGCGGTGGTTTGAAACTTTCTGCATGATGTCATATGTTTTTCTTCACACGAAAAAATGCAATTATTATGTTTTGATGTACACGAAAAAAATGCAATTATTATGTTTTGATGTACACGAAAAAAATGCCATTGTAATGGAATGCCTCTTGACATAACTACTTGCGCTACAAAATATCAAAGATAACTATCAGTTTCAAAGAATATCAAGAACTTTCTAGGTACCATATTGGTGATTTTCCTACCCTTTTAAATTTTTTGCAATTTCTAATTGGTGCAGCAATCTATATTACTTGGCAGAGTTGGAATGATTCATATTGCATATGAACAATGGTTTAAATGTTGAAACCTGTGCAATACCTCCATTAGAAAATCTGTGCTTTCACATTACAGCTGCAAACACAACAACTCATTATATTTGTATAGATTAATAAAGCAACGAGCATTTCAAGCCAGTAATTTAAGGATGCATTGTGCATATATACAACAACTATATGATTTGCATGAAAATTTCAAACAATTGTACATATTCAAATTTTTTATATGTCTCTATTATGATGTCTCCCCCGAAAAGTGATTTTTTTGAATTTATATATCAAATTTTTTTTTAACAGGCCTCGACCCAACTTAAATTATAGTTTTCTTTTGTTTTATTCTAAATTAAATTTTCTTATTATGTTTAATGTCTTTTCCCCTTATTTGTAAATCACTCTACACTTCAAAATTTACACAATTAAGATGATGACTCTATACAATAATTTGGGGTTTATTTATCAAAAGATGTTAACATAAGATTTCCTTTTATTAACACATAATATGCATTCAATTCACCTGCAAAAAGATCAATACATTCAATTTTATGTTTTAAATTTCTCACCTATACCACAATTATCGCTCTTAATCCTTCTACAAATCTTTAGCGTGCCCATTGCACATGAAGGTGTGATTGCTAGTCTACATACACACAAGTTGTTGGAATATTTAGATTACTAAATTTATATAGTTTATCCATTTCTGATATGAACTTATAACTTCTCACTTGTTTACAAGCTCTTCATTTGTACAAATATGTAAAATAATAAACTACATATAAGTTAGCTTTAAATTAACCCTAAACTTATGTTGAAGAGTGAAAATTTCTTATTAGCAACCTTAGATAAAACCCTTTGTTTGAGGGTTGTGTTTCATATATAATAGTATAATCAACTTCATATCAATTTCCTTAATTGAAATGAAAAAGAATATTAAATATACATAAGATACATTATGATTTAATTTGTCAAATACTCTTGGAATCTTTATATATTGATGGAAAATGTTATTGTTGCAAGTTTTAGAAATGTATTGATAGGAAGACAATAAAATATATTTTACACATTTGGATAAGAGCAAAGTGAAACATAGATAAAAGAATGGTCTAAAAATATTTCAGATTCAATTACAAATACGAAGTAATAGAAGATTTGAATTTATTACTCTTATAAATCTAATATTAAACAAACACTTCCAAATGACTTCTCTCTCCATTTTTTACATAAATTTTCATCCTGATATGCTAAGCAACATATATTTTGAAAATCATATGAACCTAACATCTACTTTAAATAGATCAAGTTATAAGAAACAAAACAACAAAACCCAATCCAACTATATAAATATCAAATACCAACAATCCATAATTTATGAAATCTAAAAATTCTCATCTCTTAGATGAAATTTGTACCTTCAAGTCTAACTTATGTCAAAAACTAAAGACTAGAATGTAAAATTTGTCTCCATCTCTAAGATGGAATCTATACCTTCATACCTACCTTAGGTTGAAAACACCAGACTGAATTATACCTAGTATATTTGACACCTTGAGGAAGCCTGCTCCAACTCCAACACTTATCATGTAAACTATAGACGAACAACTTGGTCTTACTATGCTCAATTGTGATGCACAAATAATTCTCAACCCCTACAATGTGGCTCTTGAAAGTGGGATTCTCTACAAATTTACGACACATTTTGGAAGGAATTCTAGTCATCTCCTTCCAACTCCATATCAACCTCTCCTCCTCTCAAAACAATTCCCACACAATCACGTGAGAGTCCAATCTACCAAAGGCCGGGTCCATCTTTATATATCTTGCTGTGCAAACAGGATCGACGACCCACATACAACTAGTCGATAGGTCCATGAGTTTATCAAATGCCCTGAATATACCATATCTTGCAAAAATAATAGATTCGCCTCTGGATAAGACACTAATTGTGCCCACTTAGCTTCCATGTCCCAAATCAGAAATTCCCTCTCGAGTGACCCACAAATAACAAGACCCTTAGCACAACGAATATATTAAACACTAAAACCCTCTTCTGGTAGATGCAACTCAACTTCTATCTACCATGATATTTCAAAGCAATAGTATATTTGTATGCAACTGAGGTTTTCTTCCTTCGACAAACCCATAATTTTGTAGGACTCTTCGTTGTCCATTATTACTAGTACACTTGCATGCTCTACTATGACTGTGGGAATCTCTTTGTACATTCTTGTAAGTTGATTATAGATCAAATAGATTTTCCTAGGCTCTGTTATTTCAATTAGCAATAGGCCTGCACTTGATCTTCTACAAATTTTCATATAGCCTTGTAAGATATTTTTAGTTGTTGGGCTTGGTAGGAAATAAAGGGAAATAATCTTCCATGATTGAGTGAGAAAACAGTAGGCCACAACATGCGAGTCACTGAATAGGAGAATCCATGAATCTCTCTTCGACATTAGAGACAACAATCTGTTAGAGGATAAGCGCCTATTCCATTCTTGACACACAATGCAAAATCAAGAATTGAACTCAACTAGTAGTGTCGAAAACATCTTCTCTGGTATATGATCAGGGCATTCAGACCAAAGTGATTCCTCATCATTGCCTACAATACTCTTTCCCTTCTCCTTCATTGTAGTCAAGAGTAATTCAGATCTTTCTAGACCCGCATCTTCATTCTCAATAACGCCCATAGACTTGGTATCCATTATTATTTATATAGAGTATATATGATCCTTGTGATGGAAGGCACACAAATAAATCTCCTCTACTCACTTAGCTTGCCCTGGATATATGTATTGTCTATCATATCTTGCCCTATATATATATATATATGTTTTGTTTGTCCCATCTTGCCCTAATTTATAGGTATTGTCTACCCTAAATATATGTATTGTCGGTCTTATCTTGTTCTAAATATATGTATTGTTTGTTCTATCTTTCTCTAAATATGTGTATTATCTCTCTTGGATAAGGCAAGATGCCTATTAATTGAGTATATTCAGTAGTTGTGATAACATTTATTGAATTATTGTTAAATATTTTTTATAGTATTGTATTGGTAGTTGTGAATTGATTGTTAATGTTGATATCAAAGAGTATTCATAATTAAATGAAATTTATATCTTAGATTTAAAAAACAACAAATCTTGTGATGTCATATTGACACACCAATAAAAAATGACCTAATGCACAACTCCCAAGATATTTTCAAGACATGTCAACAAAATGCTACTATAACATCACATTTAATGATTTACACTTGAAACCCTCATTACAAGTAGAGGTCTTAAGAATTAATCCTCTCTAAAAAGAAGGAAATAATTTTAGATAATCACATATAACTTTAGGTGCAAAGTTAAAATACCATACCACTAGATCCTCTCACTAATAGATAAATATCTTAGGTTTTATATATACATATATAGTGTCAAATATACCATATTAAGGTGCACATTCCATTTTTTATTAAAAAAATATTGAACCCAAGTTTAATAATGCAAGTACATTTTTTTTTAATAAAGTTGATTATATGGTAAAATAAATGATAAATTATTCAAAATAATCTAATAGAAATATTTTTATATATTTATTATGTAAGATGAATTTTATAGCAATATTCTTGATGACTATGCAAGTGAAAATAAATATTTAAATATAAATTATATACACTTAAAATTTTAAATTATAAAATAAGTCATATATAAATAAAATAATTACTAGCATATATATATATTTAATAATATATATAAAATACGCCGAGAGATATTCTTTTCGAGGGCGCTATTTTTTAATCAATTTATCACATAAAAGAGCATAGGCGCCTCAAGAAGGATATCTATCAATGTATTTTATATATATTATTATATATATATATGCTAGTAGCAGTGGAGACCCAACATATAATATCTTAAATAAATTATTTTTATATTTATATATTTTATATTAAATTCTTATAATAATTAATATATTATAATATGATAGTATAATATTTGTAATTTAATTTTTGTCTACCCTTAACCCTAACCCTAATCCTCAACAATAATACAAATCTTAACCCTAACGCTAATTCTAAAAATAATGCTTACCCTAACCCTAATTAATTTTATTATTGGGAATAAGGTTAGGGTTAGGTTTAGAGATAGAATTGGTATTAGGGTTGGAGTTAGTAGTAGGGATATGATTAGGTTTATGATTATGGTTAGGGTTATGGTTAGGGTTAGCATATATAAATACTAACCCTTACCCTAGTTGAATCTTAACACTAACTTGAAGATTTATTATAGAAACTTAACCCTTACCCTAATCCTAATTGTACCTGAATTAAACTGCAACCCCAACTTTAAATTTAACCCTAACCCTAATTGAACCCTAATATTAACCATAGTTCTAACTCTAATTGAACTCTAATCCTAATCATAACTCTAAGTGATGTCTAACCCTATTTGAACACTAATGTATCCTAAACTTAATTAAATTCTAACCTTAGTAAATGAAATAAATCTCAAGTATATAAATAAAAATAATAATTAAAATGAAAAATGACAATAAATAAAATTAGAATAAATATATGAATTATTTTATTAAATTAAGAGATAACAAGACATCCAATGTAATGATATGAGT
The DNA here is from genome assembly GCA_007258455.2 of Sequoia sempervirens. Lineage (NCBI taxonomy): Eukaryota > Viridiplantae > Streptophyta > Pinopsida > Cupressales > Cupressaceae > Sequoia > Sequoia sempervirens. The sequence continues at coordinate 334,759,880 of VDFB02058242.1, forward strand.
GTATTGAGAAATTTCTTACTTTCTATTACATCAAGAGTTGTTCTATAATGGTAACAAGTAGTAAAGTGTATTTTTGTGAGTGTCAACAAATGCTCTTACATTTTACCTCAGATCTGATCAGTTATTTACACATTAAATATTAATATTTCATAAAAAAAAAAAAACCTGAAATACAAGATATATATACACACATATACATACATATACACATATATATAACACACATATACATACATATACACATATATATAACACTATCTATCTCATCTAGATAGGAAACTTATACTCTCAATCAAGCATTCTCCACCTATACTCAATCAATCAAGTGATAATTTGCAGGAGATAAAGACATGGAAATGAGGTTTTGAACATGGTTATGATAGCAGGTTTTGATCTTAAAATAGTCCATGGGTATAAGATATAGTAAGCAGAAGGACAATCTAGGTTTTGTCACGAAAGGAGAATAACACAATAGAGTCAAGAAAGTTTGATGTATGTTCATTGCCTTTATTTTCCTTTGTAGAGTCAAGGGTTTTATTGCATATAGTGATAGAGGGCATAGATGACAGTCTCAAGGTAAACGATAAGTACTCCAGACATCAAAAAAGTTGTAACAGTCAAACTTTAAAACAAACTAGAGCATCGAGCATCGGACATAATAAGGGACGATAAAAGACTAAACCAAATCACAATCATGTTGGTAGAAATAAAAAAAGGTAGTCAATGCATGACAGTTCTAATGACAAACTTGGTGAAAAGTAATCAATGGCAAATAAATGGCAGGAATGCATAACAATGTATGATAGAGATGTATGGTATTAGACAAGTGCTAATGGTATGTGGCATTTCTAAGGGTAAGGAAAAGTTGTTACAATGAAGACAATAGTACATAGACAATGTCAATGAAGGGTTACAGTGAAAGAAAAGTGGTGGACATAGATAGAAATCAACATTTGTATTTTAAGGTTATCAAAAATTATGTCATGAGAAGGTAGAGCTTTTTTGTGACAGTGAGAATGTAAGAAAGAATTCAATCCTCAAATGATTCAAGACACAAAATAAAATAAAATTGATAGGTCCTAGTCAAAGGCATGAATCTTGACAGTACACTATAGATGGCAGTATATAGAATCTATGAGGAAGAGTGAGGAAGAGGTTTGTTAAGTAGCAATCCTAAGCATAAAATAAGAGGATATACCAATCTAAGAAATATAGTCAATAAACATTATTGCAAGAAAGATGTGAAACAAATCATGAATATATGGAAAAAAAACCTCTTACAATACTTGAAGCCTCAGCCAAGAGGTCACCATCCTAAAAGGAAATATATGTGACAGAGTTGGAGTAATAGTCCTTTGGTATAATTGGTTTGTACCTAACACTTACAAAGTGTTATTAAGGGACAACATGTACATTAGATCATGTGACAAAGGGCAAGGGTATTGAATTCAACCCTACACAATAGTGTATTGATGGAAGATACGATAATGATAGAGTTTACAAGGTTGAGATGACAACGGATTCAAGAGACAGATTAAGGGTCCACATGACAGCAATAGGACATAACTGTTACCAATCAAAGGTGCAATCATGACATGAAGAATCAATAAGAAGCCATGAAGATTAAATAGGTGTGATAGTGAGAATTCATTTGCAGACTATGAGTGAGAAAAGGGACAAAGTTTATGGTATGGAAATATAGCATATTGGCATACTATCATTAGGATAAGGGTTTATTGTAATGAACATCATATGTACTGCTCGATGTTGTGTTTATATGTACTGTTTTGGGTTTATGTTTCACTGTCAAATTAAACAAAAGGGTTTTTGGTCTCAAATTCATATAAATTTGTTAGCCAATTCATTAATTGATCTCTTTTATCCATTTTGATAAGATCATGCCATCATTGAAAACAAGGGTGTCATTTGGTATCTTGTCTAAACCTTAGCAAAGAAGCCTTCATGATAGTGAATTACAGATGACAGAGTTTAAAGATTAAATGAGGACATAGAAGATGCCAAAAAAAACCTGCCAAATTATTTTGATGTGTGCTTCAATTTTGAAGGTTGTTGATGTGCCTATCCAAAGCTTGTAAGTTGTAACTTCTCACCTGTTTACAGGCTCTTCATTTGTACAATTATGTAAAATAGTAAACTGCATATAAATTAGCTTTAATTTAACCCTAAACTTCTGTTGAAGAGTCAAAATTTCTGATTAGCAACCATAGATAGGACCCTCTGTTTCAAGGTTGTGTTTCATATATAATAGTAAAATCAGCTTCATATCAATTTCCTTAATGGAAATAAAATAGAATATTAAATGTACATAAGATATATCATAATTTAATTTGTCAAATACTCTTGGAATCTTTATATATTGATGGAAATGCTGTTGTTGCAGGTTTTAGAAATGTATTGATAGGAAGACAATAAAATCTATTTTACACATTTGGATAAGAGCAAAGTGAAACACAGATAAAAGACTGATCTAAAAATATTTCAGATTCAATTGCAAATACAAAGTAATAGAAATTTTAAATTTATTTAATCTTATAAATCTAATATTAAACAAACACTTCCAAATGATTTCTCTCCATTTTCTACTTAAATCTTCATCCTGATATACTAAGTAACATATATAAAATCACATGAACTTAACATATACTTTAAATAGATCGCAGATGGACTAGTTAAAGTAAGAATACATCTAATAAAACGATAAAAGGAAAGACTGCCTCCAGATCGAGTTATGAAGTTATATAGATTTTTTTCTGTTGAGCAATTGAATTCGATTGCGTGCGTGCACAGAAAAAAATTGAATTTCTTAAGTCATAAGATTTGATTTGATGTGTTGCAGTTCAAAATCTTTCAACAGCTAATGGAAAGGAAATTAGTGCTGTAGCCGTTGAATTAGCATCCAAAATTTCGGCTTCTTTGAATCTTCATTGATAACGTACTGTTAGAAAAACATTCTATTATGGCCTTCGAAATTGCAGAGATAACTTATTTGGTTGGATATTTGTCAGCTAACAAATGATCAATTTAGTGTACAATTCGTTATGCATTAAGTAGATAAATATAAATACCACAGAAACAAAACAACAGAACCCAGTCCAATTATATAATTATTAAATATCAGCAATCCATAATTTATGAAATCTAAAAATTCTCATCATCTCTTAGATGAAATCTGTACCTTCATACTTAACTTATGTTGGAAACCAAAGATGGAATGTAAAAATTGTCTCCCATTCTAAGATGGAAGCTATACCTTCATACCTACCTTAGGTTGAAAACCCCAGACTGAATTATACCTAGTATACTTGACACCCTGAGGAAGCCTGATCCGTCTCCAACACTTGTCATGTAAACTATAGACGAACAACTTGGTCTTTCTTTGCTCAATTGTGATGCACAAATAATTCTCAACCCCTACAATGTGGACCTCGCAAGCAGGATGCTCTACAAATTTACGACACATTTTGGGAGGCATTACAGTCATCTCCTTCCAACTCCATATCGACCTCTCCTCCTCCCGAAACAATTCCCACACAATCACGTCACAGTCCAATCTGCCAAAGGCCGGTTCCATCTTTGTATATCCCGCCACAAACAGGATCGACGACCCACATACAACTAGTTGATAGGTCCATGAGTTTACCAAATACCCCGAATATACCATATCCCGCAAAAATAATAGACTCGCCTCTGGATAAGACACTAATTGTGCCCGCTTAGCGTCTATGTCCCAAATCAGAAATTCCCTCTCGAGCGACGCACAGAGAACAAGACCCTTAGCACAACGAATATACGAAACACTAAAACCCTCTTTGGGCAGAGGCGACTCAACTTCAATCCGCCATGACATTTCAAAACAATGGTATATTTGTATGCAACTGGGCTTTTCTTCCTTCGGCAGACCCACAATTTTGTAGGACTCTCCGTTGTCCATTATTGCCAGTACACTTGCATGCTCTGTTATGACTGCAGGAATCTCTCTGTATGTGCTTGTTAGTGGATTACAGATCACATACATTTTCCGAGGCTCTGTTATTTCGATTAGCAGTAGGCCTGCACCTGATCTTCTACAAATTTTAGTATAGCCTTGTGATGTTGTTAGGCTTGGCAGGAAACAAAGGGAAATAGTTTTCCATGATTGAGTGAGAAAACAGTAGGCCACGGCATGTGAGTCACTACATAGGAGAATCCACGAATCTCTCTCCGGCATTAGAGACATAAATCTGTTAGAGGATAAGAGCCTATTCCATTCTTTACACACAATGCGCAATCGAGAACTGAACTCCACCAGTAGTGTTGAAAACATCTTCTCCAATATATGATCAGGGCATTCAGACCAAACTGATTCCTCATCTTTGCCTACAATATTCTTTCCTTTCTCCTTCATTGTAGACAGTAATTCAGATCTTTCTAGACCTGCATCTTCATTCTCAATAACGCCCATAGACTTGGTATCCATTACAATTTCTGTAGAGTATATGTGATCCTAGTGATGGAAGGCGCACAAATAAATCTCCTGTACTCGCTTATCTTGCCCCAAATATATGTATTGTTTGTCCTACTTTGCTATAGGTATTGTTTGCCCTAAATATATGTATTGTGGGCCCTACCTTGTGTTATATACATATTATCTGTTTTATCTTGCATTAAATATATGTATTGTTTCTCTTGGATAAACTAAGATGGCTATTAATTAAGTCTATTCAGTAGTTGTGATAACATTTATTGAATTATTGTTAAATATTTTTTATAATATTATATAGGTAGTTGTGAATTGATTGTTATAGTTGAGAGTTTTCATAATTAAATGAAATTTAATTTTAGATTTAAAAAGTAACAAATTTTGTGATTTTAGATTTAAAAAGTAACAAATCTTGTGATGTCATGTTGACATAACAACTCCAAAGATATTTTCAAAACACATCAACAAAATGCTACTATAACATCACATTTAATGATTAAAACCCGTAAGTACAAATAGAGGTCTTAAGAATTAAGCCTCTCTAAAAAGAAGGAAGCGATTTTAAATTATCACATATAACTTTAGGTGCAAAGTTAAAATACCATACCACTAGATCTTCTCACTAATAGATAAATATTCCAAGTGTATATATAAGGTGTATATATACGTATAAAGTATTAAATATATCATATTGAAGGTGCACATTCCATTTTTTATTAAAAAAATATTGAACCCAAATTTAATAATGCAAGTCCAAAAAAAATAAAAATTGGTTGTATAGTAAAATAAATATTAAATTATTAAAAGTAATCTAATAGAAATATTTTTTATATGTTGATTATGTAAGATGAATTCTATAGCAGTATTCTTCACGGTCATGTAAAAAAAAAATTAGATATAAATTATATACACTTAAAATTTTAAATTATAACACAAGTCATATATAAATAAAATAATTATAAAGTAAATGAAATAAATCTTAAGTAAATAAATAAAAAAATTAATTAAAATGAAAAAATGAAAAAAAATAAAATTAGAATAAATATATGAATTATTTTATTAAATTAAGAGATAACAAGACATCCAATGTAATGATATGACTGTATTGTAAAATTTCTTACCTTCTATTACATAAGAGTTGTTCTATAGTGGTGACAAGTAGTAGAGTGTATTTTTTTGAGTGTCAACAAATGTTCTTACATTTTGCCTAAGATTTGATCAATTATTTACACATTGAATATTAATATTTCATAAAAAAAATGACATTTAATGTGAAATACAAGATATATATACACATATATATTTAACACACACACAAACACATCCCAAATTTTTTCTCACTAAAAATAAATTATATATATATAATGTTGAATGAAAAAATGAAATGGGGCGGTGAGCCTAGCTCAATTGGCTAAAACATTTTGTTATAAATAAAATTATAAGAAAAGTGTAGATAAGGTCAAAATAATTATCTATCTTTTTTCATCTATTTAATTAAATATATTTGTGTATTTTTAATAGTTTAAATTAATACATTTCTTATAAAAACAATTTACAAATATGAAGTAAATAATTTGTATATATATATATATATACATATATATGACAATATAGAAAACATGATTTATCTTTTATTTTCCAATGATGTAGATGAATCCAAATGATTATGCCTTAGGCACTCTAAGTCTCTAAAAATAAAATATTTAGTTTGATCTATTTTACATTTTCAAATTTGGGCTACTAAATACAAGAGACACCATAAAAGAATATTTTCTTTTATTAAGAAATAATGAATGATGTTAAACCTCTCTAATTTAATGAATTACTAATATATTTTATATTTATTTATTATGATATTACATATAAGTGAAACTAATATTTTTGAGAGTATTAAGAGTAGTTCAAAAGGATTGATATGCAAACATATGTGAAGGTAATATTATTTTAATTAAAGATGAAATTTAGGTAGGTAGAGGATGTATGTTGTATGTGTTTAATATATTGTTGAATAGTGATCTTAAATAATACATTAGAAAGAATAGATAAATGTAATATCTAACTTCTAAAATTCTATAATTCTTGAAAGTGAATTTGAATTTTCATAATAAATGAGTAGGACATTATTTATTTGAATTATCAAAAATAAAAAATAAAAATGTAAAATTATTATAGGATTAGGTGGTACCTAAACTATCTCCTTGTTCTATTTCTCCTCTTTTTTTGGTTGTATCTAAACAATGGAAGATTTCATCCCTCAAAAAATCACACTTTTGCTATAGAGAACCTTCTAGGCCATTGTATCACAAAGCTTCTATCCCTTAACACAAACACCATAGCCAATAAAGATAACTTCATTGCATTGTTCTCCAACTTAGAATTCTTCTCAAGAAGAACATTAATGTAAGCTTCACAACCAAGTGCTCTAAAATGTCTCATTGAAGGATTTTTACCAAACCATGCCTCCATGGGTACATCTTTTAAACAAGCATTGATGTAGGATATCTCTTGATCAAGTAACATGTAGTGGCTATGGCTTCAACCCAAAAATTTTATTCAAGGCTAGCACCACTCAACATACTTCTAGCCCTTTCCATCAATGTCTTCTTGATCTCCTCCCAGGAACTTCATTTTATTGTGGGGAGTATGAATTTTTCTTGTGTCTCTCAATCTAATGGTCCTTATAGAACCTATCAAACTCTGATGAAAAAAATCACCACCATTTTTTATCCTCAAATACTAAATATTTCTACTAGTGTTTTTCAACAAGATCCTTGAACTTCTTAAACTTGCTAAAGACTTCATCTTTATTTGTGAGAAAATAAATAAATTTCCTTCTATTGTAGTCTTCTATGAATGAGACAATTTACAAAAATCTAGACAATGAAGGAACATGAACACATGAAAAAACATATCTACAAGCACATAATCCAAGAACCAAAAACACTTATGAGAACTAGAATAAAAAGAAATATGGTGTTATTTTACACATGAAAATAATGTGAACACAAAAATCAAACATGATATTACATTCATTAAGGCCTTCAACAAGGCTTTTATTTTTCAGTGGCCTTAGGTACCCAAAAGGTATGATCATTAGATGTAGTTGAGCTATAGACTTCCTCTCTACTTGTTTGGCTTTATAAAAAAACTACTACACTAAATTGTGAATACATCTATATTATACAAAGTGCAAATCTGACTACCCTTACTCATCACCATAGATCCTCTAGTCATCTTGCATTCTTCAAATGAGAAAACAACATGGACACTCAAATAATTCAACTTACTCAATGAGATTATCTTCCATGCAAAACTTGGGATATACAATACACCATAAATCATGTTTACTATGTGATTAAGTAATTTAATCTTGAATCTTCCATGACCAATAATATTCAAATGAGAATCATCACCCAAATACAATTTCTCGCCATATTATTCTTCATACTTTGAGAATCAACCAGGTTGTGAGACTTCTTATGGAAATAATCACTTGAGTCTATCCACTACACATCTTCTAATGCATATGTTTCCAAGGCTACAAAAAAGGCATCTACATCATCCTAAGAGGATTTTTAAATTTATAATCAAAGAAATGATTTTTAACTTTCTTTTTCTTTTCATCATTGCACTCTTTATAGATATGACTATTTTTTTGCAATTCCAATGTTTCAACTTGGACTTCTAGGAGACTTAGATCTCCTCAAAGGATTAGGTTAAGAACACTTGTCTTTTTTCTTGCCTTTCTCTTTTAATTTTCTATGTACAACAAGGGATTCCTTTCTAGTAATAGAGTATTTTCTTCATATTTCTTTAGATAACATTAATACAATCACCTCATCCATCTTGAAATTGGTAGTATTACTACCAATAACCATCATTATTTTATCCCAAAAATCTGACAAATAACATAATAGAAGGATGGAATGATCCTCATATTCAATCTTATCACCAATTGACCCCAACTATTTTGCAAGCATACTGAATGCATTCATGTGTTCAATAATGGATCCTCCATCTTCTATATTTATAGAATAATTTTTATTTTATAAGAATAACTTGTTTACTAGGGATTTATCTTGATAAAAAGCTCCATGTTTCTTGAAAATATCTTTTGAACTCTTCTCTTCATAGACATTTAAGAGTACTAAATTAGCCAAATAGAGACTTATAGAACCCTTTTCTTTTTTATCCATTAAATCCCAATCTTCTTGAGTGTGTTGGTTGGTTTTGTATAAGATATTATAGCCCATAGATCTCTATCCATGAGCATATCTTCCATATTGATTTTCCACAACTCAAATTACCATTGTTAAACTTCTCTACCTAAATTTTGATTGATGTGCTTACCATCGTTCACCTACAATAAGGTTATTGAATCTTCCTTTGCAAAAACCCTAATGTATAAAGATTGGAACAAGAAACCCTTCAATGAACCAATAGAACCAAGGATAACTAAGATCTAATACATATTTAAAGGAATTTGAGTTTGCAAAAAAAATTCCCTACTCCAATCTAATGTAGGATAGGGTTTGGTCTCTTAAAGGAGAAGTTTATGTGAGTGCCATGTCAAATGGCCTTTTCCTTTTTAGCTTTAAAAATCAGGAGGATTTAATCTCTCCTTACGGGTAGCCCCTGGGAATTTGATAAGAACTTCACGAACTGTTTGGCTTTGTGCAAATGGAATTCAATTTTAGATCCATCAGTTGATCCGAGTTTTGTTGCTCCAATGTGGGTGAGACTTCTGGGTTTACCTCTTGAGTTCTAGAACTATAAGATGTTTCAAGGGATTGCAAACTCCTTTGTTAGTCTTCTTGTTGTGGATAAAGTAACTTCTCAGAGGTTTAGGTTGGTCTTTTCTAGGATCCGTGTTAATGTTTTTGTTAATAGTGTCCTTTCTTCTTCTATCACTTTGAAATCTAAGTTTAATTCCTAGTCTCAAGTCTTGGAATATGAGAATGCTAGGCTATTTTTCCAGCTCTACCATAATTTTGGGCATCTTAGTAATGCTTGTAAGAAACATCCTTCTCAAAAAGACAAATAGGCTATTTTTTGCTCCCCCTATTACTTGTGAGGGTCAAATTATGACTCTGATTTCTATGGTGACTTCTCCAAAGGCCTAAGGGGTCTAGAGTAATTGCTTCAGGAGAGATTATGGTGGAGAGGAAAGAGCCAAAGGAAGATAATCCCTTCTTGAATGTTGGTGTTTCCCTACCCCTTCCCATGAGTCTTAATGATCCTAGGTTTGATACAACTAAGGATGCCCCCCCTTTCTTCTATTGTTAGCTTAGAGTTAGATAAAGGCCTAAACTTATGTGTTTCCTTGATTAAGGAGGGCTCTGCTCCTCATGATGCTTTACAATTGAAAATGCAAGAATCATAGGAAATTTTTGGATTCAATAAGCTAGCCCCTCCTTCTCCTTCAAAGAGTGATGTTAATGATGACCCTTGTACTCAGGTGAATGGTAAATCCAAGAAAAAGAAGATAATGGATGTTGGAAATGAATCAAAAGTGGGAAAAAAAACAATAAGGAGTTCAAATTAAGGGAAGAGACCAGAGATATTGCCTCAAGAAAATCGAGGACCTTGGAGGGTCTCTCCAATGGTACTAAATCAAAGAAATGATCAGGGAGTCTTCTCCCATTGGGCTAGAAAATTATATTTTTGGTTTCTGGTCTCATTATTAATGAATATTCTATCGTGAAACATTAGTGGATTGAACCGTCCTCTTAAACAACATATTTTAATGTGCTCTATTATTGATATGGAAATTGATATTCTCTTAATTTATGAAACTAAAATGAGGAAGGAAAATTTTGACAAAATGATTAAAAATGTTTAACCAAGGGTATACTATTGTGTATGTGATGTAGATGGTACATTTGGGGGGCTCACCACCCTCTCAAACTCAGATAGGTTGTCTAGTTAGGAAGGCTACAACAACAATAGCTATTTATAAATAGCCTTTGAAGATAAAAGAATTGGTGTGAAGTGGAACCTTGTTAATGCTTATGCCCCTAACACTAGAGTACCTAGAAATCTCCTATGGGATTCATTTTTGGTGCTCCTTTTTAACAATTAGAATGTGAAGTGGATGTTTGTAGGGGACTTTAACACCCCCCTCTAGCCTTCAAAGAAGCTTGATGGGATTGATGATTTCTCTAAAAATATGTTAGACTTTTCCAATTTTATCTCCACTCAAGGCCTTCTATATGTAGAGCTCTCAAGCTCTAAATTTACTTGGTTGAATAGATGTCTTGGAAAAAACTATATACAAGTCAAGTTATATAGAGTTGTGATCTCTAGTGATTGGTATATCTTAGCTAAATTATAGTTATCGGATCTACTTAGATCTACTTTTGACCATAGTGCTCTTGTTTTGAACTTGGAGGAAAAAAGAAAGCTTGGTCCCTTCCCCTTCAGATATGAGATTATGTAGAATCCTCACCTGGACTTCAAAGATCTAACCAAGCTTTGGTGGAACATTCCTTGTCAAGGGACTCCAATGTTTTGAATGGTACAAAAGCTAAAGAGAATACAACTTAATGTTCAAGGCTAGAACAAAATCATGTTTGGTAATATATTTCACACTAAGAAAAATTTCCTCTTAAATCTCAATTTAATTCAAGAGATGATGGAAATGGGTGTCATTGGTGAAGAAACCTCTATTAGATAAAGAGAACTAAAGAATGAATGGTTCACTATAGCTAGAAAAGAGGAGATATTCTAGAAACAAAAAACTAGGGTGCAATGGCTACAAGAAGGGGAAAGGAATACAAGTTTTTCAATCAATGGATGCTAAAGCATAGAAGAAGAAAGATGATATGCTCTATGGTCAAAGACAATGGAGATCTTCTTACCAAGGATGAGGACTTGGAATTTGAGGCTATCTGCTTCTTCAAAAATGATGGAAGACATTAGGGGCCCCTCCCTTTGGATTGGATTCCCTTATAGAGGTTATCCTGAGGGTGGTGCATCAGCAAGATCTTAAGTCCTTGAGAAGCAATGTTTCTATGCAAGAGGTTAAAATTAATGTTTTATCCTTTGGTTCCTTTAAAGATCCTAGTATGGATGGTTTTTCCTTGGCCTTTTTCAAAAAATTTTAGAAACCATCTCCCAAGATCTTCGTGCCACCAGAGATTTCTTTAGAGGAGGTATACTTCTTCATCAACTTAATTCTACTTACATTGTCTTTGTTCCTAAGAAAGAAGCCTCCGTGTCTTACTACCACCCTATTAGTCTTTGTAACATGGTTTACAATTTTTTTCTAAAATTATGGTTAATATGCTAAAGCCCCTACTAGATAAATTGATCTCTAGAAATAACAAAGGTTCTATGGTTGGGAGATAGATTTTGGATGCAACTATTGTTTCCCATGAGTTTATTCATTATAAGGACCATTCTAAGAACTCGAGTATGGTGCTCAAGTTGGATATCTCAAAAGATTATGATAGGGTTTCTTGGAGCTTTTTATTTGCTATTTTGGAAAAAAATGGATTTAGTGGAAAATTTTTAAGATTAATCAAGGAGTGTGTTTCTACCACTAGTTACTTTGTTATTCTTAATGGTGTTCCTACAAGACATTTTTCTTGTAGTAAGGGTTTGAGACAAGGAAACCCCTATCTCCATATCTCTTTATAATTGTTGTTGAAGTTTTGGGTGGGAATATTCAAAAAAATATTGATTGTGGTTATCTACAGGGGATTTGTGTTGCTTCTTCCATAGATATGGCTTCTCACCAACAATTTGTTGATGACACAATTTTTTTTGGTGTTGTCTCTATTGTGGAAGCAAAAAAATGGAAGGTTGTTCTTAAAAAGTATGCTAAATATTTTGACCAATTCATAAATTATAATAAGAGTTAATTATATTTTGAACACTACTCAATAGGTGAAGGATAGGATTCTAAGAATCCTGGGATGTCAAGAAGCAAGTATCCCTAATGTTTACCTAGGCCTCCATCTTAGTACAAAGAAACCTCCTAATTCCTTTTGGAATGTCATTATTGATAGAACCCAAAGGAAGCTAGCTAGTTGGAAAGGTAAATTGCTTAGTAAGATGAGTAAGCTTCAGCTTTTGAAGTCTTCTCTTCAATTTTTTTTGGTTTATTACTTGTCTCTCTTTAAGATGCCAACTTTTATTATGAGAAATATTGAACAAATATAGAGGACCTTTCTTTGGATGGGAACAAAAGAAAGATCAAGGATTTCTCTGGTTAGCTAGGAGAAATTTTATTCCCCAAGGAATTTGGGGGGTTGGGGATTAGAAGATTAAAAATGTTTAACAAGGCTTTGCTAACTAAAATGGGCTGGTATATGATTCAAGGAAGGAAATATTGAATTTTCATTATTTGTGCTAAGTATATGGGGAATGAACCCCCTAGTTGCTTACTATCCTCTCAAGACTTTCTTAGTGGATCAACTTTTTGGAATGATATTCTTAAAACTAGGAATAAACTGCAACAAGGAGTTAGAAGGAAAGTTGGGAATGGGAGGTCTATCAGTTTTTGGGAAGAAGAGTGGGGAGGATGTCTTGCTCTAACTTTGAGGGTATGTGCAGGATCATGGGGGTCCAAACTAGGCCTCTAAGTGGTGATGAAAATTTAGAAAATCAAAGTTAGGAAACTTGACATAAAAAATTGAATAGGTTATTAACATAATTTGAAAAATATGTAAGAACAAAAGTTGTAGCAAATTGAATGCAGTTTCTAGGCTACTAGTCCTTTTTTGGAAAAAAAGTAATTTTTTTTGGAGAAAATTTGAAATTTCAATGCAGTGGTACTAAATTTTCAAGAAAAAGATAAGAAGCAAGTGTATGTCTAACCACCCTAAGTACAAGAATTTTTTTATTATCTTTTTCTACATTTTTCAATATAAGTAGAGGATACATGCCCAAATGTGCTGGTTTTTTTTTGTAATTTTTTTCCATGTAAATAATTAGTTATGATTTTTTATTAGAAATTTTCAAAATTATTAAAACGTTCATGTCTGACTACCATAACTTGGTCAAATGAAATTAATTTTGTTTATCCTATAGTCTGCAAAGCATAGAATGTGGTGCATCTTGTAGATTTGAAAAATGTTAAATAGTTTGGAAGTTATAGAAGTTTTTCAATCAGCCTATCAATTAGGACTTTAGACGTAATGTAGGTAGAAAATCAATAATAATTATTTATTAAATTCAAAATAAGGTAAAAGTTATATTGGTGGAAAACTGATAATTTTTTCTATCAACCCTTTTCGTTTGATGAAATTCGGGTAAAAACAAAGTCGTCAGCCACAAGGGTGAACTTTGTAAAACTATTTTTTTTTCAAAAACACATTTTTTGGGTTAACTTTCTAGGTTAGGCAATCCCAAACCAAATCCCAAGCCAATATTCATTTTAGTTTGGTAATACCAAACTGAAATGGATATCTGTTACTAAATGGATCCATTATTAGACAGATATTCATTATTTATATTTACTTATATTATTTATAATACATAATATTATATAATATGTATTAATATGTATTATGTATTTATAATGCATATATATTTATAATATATAACATTATGTATTGTATAATATGTATTATATATTATATTGTATACTATATAGTACATATATTTTGTATAGTATATTATATTATATATAGTATACATATTAATTATTTATATAGTATATAGTATATATATGAAATATTATATTAATATTATGTAATATATATTATATATTTATTGATGTGCGGCCAATTCACAAGAGAGAGAGAAAGGGAGTGAGAGACCTGGGAGGGATGGGGAGAGAGTTGAGAGGGAGAGAGAGAGATAGTTGAGAGGGATATATATATAGTTGAGAGAGAGAGAGAGAGAAAGACTTGAGAGGGAGAGAGTCTTGAGAGGGAGAGGGAGAGAGAGAGGAGAGAGAGGGGGGCCTGAGAGTGTGAGAGATAGAGAAAGAGAGATACTTGAGAGGGAGAGAGGAGAGAGAAGAGAGAGAGACTTGAGAGAGACAAAGGGGGTCTGAGAGTGTGAGGAAGATAGAGAAAGAGAGACATACTTGAGAGGGAGAGAGAGAGAGAGAGAGAGAGAGAGAGAGAGAGAGAGAGAGAGAGAGAGAGAGAGAGAGCGAGAGGCAAAGAGGGAGAGTGAGATACTTGAGAGAGAGAGAGACTTGAGAGGGAGAAAGAGAGAGTGAGAGAGAGAAACTTGAGAGGGAGAGAGGGAGAGGGGGGAGACAGAGAGAGAGTTGAGAGCAAGAGAGAGAGATTTGATCTAGGGAGAGAGAGACTTGAGAGGGAGAGAGGAAGCTCTAAGAGACTTGAGAGAGAGAGGGGGGACTTGAGAGTGAGAGGGAGAGATATACAAAGAGTTGAGATAGAGAGGAAGAGGGAGAGAGAGAGGGAGGGAGAGGGAGAGGGGGAGAGAGGGAAAGACATGAGAGAGAGGGAGAGAGAGAGTTGAGAGGAAGAGTGTTTTCTTGTGTTGGGACCCTCTAGAATAAGAAGTGATACAACCATCACAACTCAATTCAACATTCATGCCATTAAAACCTTCAAGTTTAATAACACGTCATTGGATCATTCATGTAAAAGGTATAAAATCATCATGAATAAGAATCACTATCTTATAATCATGATACATAAACAAGAACATTATGTACATGAAAGGGGTTTGATGAAACTTTCAAACAAAATCCTTAGAAGACATCAAGATACATGTTAATTATATTGTTTAAGTGAAATCTATACAAAAATTATGATAAAAAAATAATACATTAGTCAACCATGATGCATGAGTAAACACTATATATACACACTATATATGAACAAGCACTAAATTAATTGATTATTTAATATTTATTACTAAATTTTTGTCTCATCATTATACTACTATATTCATAAATTCAACACTAAAAATATCCATCCAACCAAATTCTTTATAAAATATCCGTCCAACAAAATTCTTTATAAAATATTCATCCAAGATCAATTTTTCTATAAATATAAGATCATTGTTTCAATAAAGTTTTGCGGCTCTCAGTTGCATCTCTTCATTTCTTTGTATTTTCCTCTTTAGATTGGGATTATCTCCTTTCCTCTAGTCATCATTGATGCTCGTCTAAGTCCACTTCCATGGACCTAACCGCATCAACAACAATTTGCATTTTTTATGCAAAACACCTCAATAATGGGTGAACACATTCTTCATTTTAATTAACTTGATCCTAAATGGTTATAACATTCATATCAACTTGTTCTCAAAAGCGAGCACCATCGAATGCAGGTGGTGGAGGTGGGGGGTTATGAGGTGGAGTGGGTGGAGCTAGAGGGCGTGGATCCATGATTTAGATATAAGTGAACCTGCATTAAATTTCTAATTTAAAAATGTAAGATACATGTTGAAAAATCCCCTTAAACCATTCAATATAAATGACTTAATTGAATACAAATGAAAAAATGTGTAAAGCGCATTTATGTCTAAGGCATGTAAATGGAAAACAAATAATTGTTAAAGTGATGTGAAATCTCATTTAAAAATATATTAAATTTTTACCTCATTACAATGTGGAAATGTTAAGCTCAAAATTGTCAATACTTAGTTAATATGTATACATAGTTAGTAATGGTTAAACAAAACCTGTCCCTATAGCCATAGGGAAATGGAAAATAATCAATGGGTTGTGTGAGAGGCTATCATTTGTATATGATACAATATGATAGTCTCCTACATAGCCCATCAATTATTATCCATTCACTTCACCCATTTCCCTATGGTTGCAGGGACAAGTTTTGTTTGGTCAATACTAACTATGGATCTAGATTCACCAAGTATTGGAAATTTAGAGCACTTCCAACAAGGATCCTTTCTATTTTGAGAGCTGAGGAGATTCAAAACAATTAAAAAATAAAATACAAATTGTTTAGCAAATAAATACTAACTTAAGAATAAGAAACAAAGCAAAAATTAAAGAAACATGAGAATAAGTGATGAAGAAGAAGGAAAAATAGACAAGAATGTTTAGTATGCTAGGTTTAATTTTATGCTTTTTTTCTAGTAATGAAGGTTCCATTTTTTTGTTTGATGTTTTTCTTTTGTTTTCCACTAACTATGGTTTCAATTTTTTTTGTAAGTTTAGATAGAATGAAATAATTCAATAAAACTACAAAGAAATTAAAATAAAACTTAAATTAATCACTAATTAGCAAAAAAAATTGAAAAAATGAAAAAAACACATACCTAGAACACGCCAGCTCGGTCATTGCTCAATTGTTGCGTTGTGAAAATGAGGCAAGGTTCGTGAAAATGAAGAAGTTTTCACATTATAAAGTCCTCAAAGAAATGCATATTCGTTTTATATATAATAAATTTATTGTACATATATTTCACATATACTTTATGTTATATATTATATAATATATGAAATATATATTATATTATATTATATATAATATATTATATACATAGTCTCCCTTTGAAGTCTCCATCTCCCTCTCAAATCTTTAATATATATTTAATCATTAAATAATAAAGAGAGGGAGAGAGAGGGAGAGAGAGAGACTTGGGAGGGATAGTGGGAGAGAGAGAGAGAGTGGGAGTGGGAGAGAGAGAGAGTGGGGAGAGAGAGAGAGTGGGGGGGTGAGAGGAAGAGAGAGAGAGGGGGAGAAAGAGAGAGAGAGGGGGTGGGAGAAAGAGAGTTGGAGAGAGAGGGTGAGACAAAGTGAGTGAGAGAGAGAGAGGGAGAAAGAGAGAGAGGGAGGGAGAGAGGGAGTGAGGGAGGGAGAGAGTGGGAGAGTGGGAGAGAGTGGGAGAGTGGGTGAGAGGAAGAGAGTGAGTGTGGGAGAGAGGAGAGTGGGATAATAGATATTATTTTTAATATAATATTATAGATATAATATATAATATAAAAATATATTAATATCTACTATATATTATATATTAATATAAAATTTATTATATATTAATATATTAATAAATATTAATATATAGTAAATATATATCATAAGAAATAAGAAATAATAATTTTTAAAATTCAAATAATGGATATCCATTCTGTTTGTTATAGGTTACTCACTTGGACAAGCAACAATATATATTATATATAAAATAATATTAATATATAATATATATTATATATTAAATAATATTAATATATAATATATAATATATATTATATATTATTATATAATATTTTAACATAGTAAATTAATAAATATATATAAAATATATTATGACATTGTTATTTTGAAGACTAGAGGTAACAAATATTCATTATAGACAAATATCCATTTCCTCTATTTTTTACATTGTGAAGAAGACCTGCGGGTATGTTGATTGGAAGACATAACGGATATCCGTTTGAAATGGATATTCGTTTCAAAATGGTTATCCATTTTGTAAGTTATATAAAAAACAAAAATGGGACTGTTTTGTGTATTTCAATGGTCCCTACACTCTTTCTGTCATGAAATTCTCGTGCTTTTTGTTTGCATAAGAGGAAATTCAACTTTTCAAAGATTCTCTAACACTTTTTTTAGAATTCTGATGATTTGTGTGTTTTTTTGTTTGTGCAATGGGGAGCAACAATTGGCGTAAGAGAAAAGGTAAAAGGAAACTTACAATAGATCAAATTGAATCATATAGAGAAAAAGATAGAGAGTCATAGGAAAAGAAGACAAGGTATGCAAAATATTCAAATTGAAGCTACTTCTGAACTATTAAATGTTAATTCAAGTGAAGATGAAATAGAAATTGAAAATATTAATCATATTAATATTGAAAATGAAAACATTGAAATTGAAAATAAAATTGTGAACATTGAGAATGAAAATGTTGTTGAAAATGCAATTGTTATTGAAAATAGTGAGGATGAAAATGTTAATAACATTGTACTTGAAAATGAAAATATTGATAACATTGAAAATGTTGAAAATGAAACTTATGTAACACCTAATTACAAAAGGACCCCTAAATGGTTGGTTGAAATAGATGAGAACATAATTGATAATCTTAAAGGAAAAGGGTCACAATGAATAGTTTGTTTATGGGCTACAAAAATGTTTAATGAATTCCTTTTTGATAAGACAATAACCGAACAATGTCAACTTTTTGTGCGATTACTTAAGATTTACAAAATGAGACCATTATTAAAAAAATTAAAGATTCGTCTCACAAAAAAAGGGGAAAAAAATAGTCTTATTATAAAAAATCTTTTTAATTCTCTAACCTCTATTGGAAAGAATAGTAAGGAAAAAGATAAAAGGGATGCTCAAAGAGTGATCACAACCTCACTAGTAAGCCATCATTTGAGAAATGCTCATTTAATGAAACACACTTGTATTGATTCTAACTTAAATTGTAAAACATTGAATAGAGCACTCTCAAGAAGAGGAAGACTCGATAGTGCTCTTCAAAATGATATGTGGGATTTTAGTGGGAGGCTTCCACATGTTGATAAAAAGATAACCGATAATATAAAGATGCAAATTGAACAATATTGGAATTCTCACTCTAGAGTATCATCAAATGCAAAGGATATTTTAAAGTTATGAATTGGTAATTGAGATCGTACACCACAAATCCTAAACATTTTTTGGAATTTAGCCAAACAATTTTGTCAAAAACATCCACATTTGCAAATATCACAAAGGGATTTTGAGTCTTTCACGACATTTTATTTTGTTCCTATTAAGGTTCGTAATACATGTTATTGTAAATACCATGTTGAGTTTTCAGTGTATCATGAATTGTTATGTCATATTCATTCTACTATGCATATTGACAAAATGTTGTAGGAGTGTCATGCAGTGCAACTTCCCAAGTCATCCAAGGAGTTGTTATATTCATTTTTATTCATTAGAGGTGATGGTTCCTTATTTTATAGAAATGATTGTTTAAATGAAACGTGTTTGCAATGTGGTGGTTTATTGAAGTTTGTAACATGCTTTCATGAGGGCAACGATCATGATTTTGGTAACAAAATTGTTGAGAATTTTTTTTTGAGACAGTCAAATACACATTGGAGAGTGGACGTGAGAGTTCTAGATGCGAGTTGGTTGCAAGAGAGATAAGTATTGCTTCTTTTATTTCAAATTTCAAGAAAATTATTTTCTATAAGTATGCAAGGCATAGCCATAGGTTGTAGTGGTTGGATCAACAATTCAGGATGTGTAAGGACTCTTTTCCCATTGGAACTATTGTATTTGTTATTGATTTTGCTGAAAATTACACATTGCAACCACAAAATGAAGTTCAATCACAATATTATAATTCTATTCAAATTGCTATTTTTGTCCACATAACATATAGGCATGCCCCTGATAGTAAAGAAGATGACATGAAGATAATCGAGGAGTACCATTTTTACATGAGTGATGATAGATCTCATTCATCTAAGTTTGTACAACATTGTTTTGAAAAAAAAAATTGAGTTACTGTAGGAAAAATGAATTGTAATGGTTCAACATCCGATTTGGTCAAATAACTACACAGGGCAATTCAAGAATACTTGCATGATTTATTGGTTGAGCAGGATGCATATATAGAGGGATGTACCACATATTTGGAGTTTTTTTGAAGTTGGGCATGGAAAAGATGAGCATGAAGGTGTAGGTGCATGTGTGAAGAGAGCTTTGGTTAAGGAACAAATGAAGATCAGAGGTGGTGCAACATTTAGTGATGTTGCACGCTCTATTGTGGATTGGTGTACTTATGCACTATCAAGAGGAGGGACACTTGATCCACAAGTGTGTAGGTTATTTTGGTTGGTTGAGGAGGGCACAGTGGGAGACAAAATGCAATGTAAAACAATTAGAGATTCTTCAAAGATGCATTCATTTCAAAGCTCAAATGTGAGTGCATGGACCATATGGACATGAGAGATGGCTTTTTTTTTTAGAATTATATTCAATGTGATTGGGATCAGTGCAAGTCAAGTGGCTGAGTAGATACTTGGATTCCATAGTACCTAACCCCTTTATTTGTACCACGATTCTCATTAGAAGATGTAATGGAAAGTTCACTTGACTAACATCATCTTTCAAATCTTGTATAGCCAGGACATGTCTCTGTAGTTGTAACACCGCAAGGGAATGAAGAGGGATTTGAAAATTGGTTGGAACGATGTGTATAGAGAAAGAAAAAGCTAACACAACCGATGATAGATGATGATGGATTCATGTATCTTACAAGTTCAGTTGTTGTTTCTTGAACTTCATTGCATTACCATTTCATCACTATTTAGGTTGTTTACAATAATATAGATTTTTTATTCTAAGCATCTTTTCTAGTTAGCATTAGCATTTCATCATTATTTAGCTTGTTTATATGAAATATGGATTTGTTATTCTACGTATATTTAGATGTTGATAAAAAACTTATGATCACACAAGTTCAGTTGTTGTTTCTGGAACTTAGTTGTGAACATATATGATTAGACATAATAACATACTTGCATTTGAGGACTATGAGAAACACAACCATTCTCATGTATTCACACTTTGTTATAGAAAAAAATGTTAAGTTATTGAGACATCATGCTAGATCAAAAACAAAAAACTATGGATAGTAGTGTTGATCATGAAGCATTACTATAAACTTTGAAGGTAAGAGATGACCCTTCAGGCACACTTGAGCAGTGGAACATTTGTTGTATGGGATAGGTATGATATTGTTCATCACATTTTGATATTGTTTATCTGCTAAGGTTCATATAGATTTATAAGTCTAAGCATCTTTTCTATTGTGACCATATAGATTTCTAATTCAAAGTATATTGTGATGTTCTTGGCATGATTGATCATGGAGCTATTGCAACAATAACTAACTCTGATCCTTTGGCAGAGATGTGACATATTAGAAAAATATAGATTGGTTATTGTAAGCGTCTTTTATAGTGTGCATTACCATTTCATCATCAATTAAGTTGTTTAGAATAATATAGATTTTTTATTTTAAGCATCTTTTCTAGTTTTCATTACCATTTCATCTTCACTTAGGTTGTTTAGAATAATATAGATTTGTTATTCTAAGCATATTTTCTATTGTATGTAGTTTAACTGCTACCTTGATGGTTTGTACAGGTGTTTGTCACTCTAGAATGTGAACATGTTACTATTGTGGAATATTTTGGTGATCATGAAGGAAACACGTGATTTATTTCCTTCCCCTCTTGGGAAATGACTCTATATTAGGGTCATTTGTTGTATGCCTATGTGGCATTTTGTAAATCCTATATTTGATATCAATTATTGAATGATAATATCATATGTATTGTGTATACTTTACATGTATTCAAGTGTATACTTTATAACTTAATAGTATGCTTTGTCACTTATGAGTATTCCAATGTATACTTTATGACCTACATTTTTTCATGTGTATACTTTGTATTCATGTGTCTAGTTCATGACTTAAGCGTATTTGAGAAAATAAATCACTTTTTCACTTACTCATGAGGAACAAGCAAACCCTAAACCCCTTTGCACCTTTACATCAAATCCATTTGACCATTTTTCCATCAACTAAAAACTTGACACCATAGACAAATTCCTTATAGATATAAAATTTGAGAGAGGTTATTGTAGAGGGACCCTGCATGATCCTATAGAATTAGACGGGTTGTTTCTAGGTGACACGGTTTCCAAGTAATAGCCTGTCAAAGATTAATGTCTTTTAGTACATTGGACTCTTAAAGGAAATCGTTGATCCAATGTAGCTTAGAGTGGTTCAACATGTTAAGGTGAAAGAGAGGACCATGCCTAGCATAAACGTACTCATCCAGACATTTTGGATTAGTTCATTTGGTTGTACAAGTTGCATAATGAAATTTGTACCACTTTGCAACTTTACACTGCTTGCATCTGACAACTTTTTTGTCAACTGAAAACTTGTCACCACGAGAAAATGCCTCCGAGATAGGAAAAACTGAGAGAGGTTATTGTAGAGGGTCCCAACACAATCCCATAGCCTTAGACAAAGAATCTATATGCATCATAATTTTCAAGAAACAGCCTTTGAAAGATTGTTGCATTTTGGCACTTTGGACTCTTAAGGAAATCATCGGTCCAATGTAGCTTGGAGTGGTCCAACATGTTTGGATACAAAAGAGGACCATTCCTAGTGTAAACGTAGCCATTTAGACGTGTTGGAACAGTCTATTTGGTCATACGAGTCACAGAATGAAAGTTGCACCACTTTGCAACTTCACATTGCTTGCATTTGACAACTTTTTCCTTAACTGAAAACTCGTTACCATGGGAAAACACCTGTGAGATAGAAAAACCTAAGATAGGTTATTGTAGAGGGTCCCAACATGATCCTATAGCCTCAGACATAGAGCCTATACATGCCACGATTTCTAAGAAATAACCCTTCAAAGATTGTTGTCTTTTAGCACTTTGGACTCATAAGGGAAATCACTGGTCTAATGTAGCTCAGAGTTGTTTAGCATGTTTGGGTGTAAAAGAGGACCATGCCTTGTGTAAATTTACCCATCTAGATTTGTTAGAACAATTTTTTGCTCGCATGAGTTGTAGAATGAAAGTTGCACCACTTTGTAACTTTACACTACTTGCATTTGACATATTTTTCGTCAACTAAAAACTCGTCACCATAGGAAAACTTCTTTGAGATAGAAAAAACTGAGAGAGAATATTGTAGAGGGTCCCAACACGATCCCATAGCCTTGGACGAAGAGTGTGTAAGCATAACAGTTTCCAAAAAATAGTCCTTCAAAGATTGTTGTCTTTTATCACTTTGAACTCTTAAGGAAAATTGTTGGTCCAATGTAGCTCGAAGTGGTTCAGCGTGTTTGGGTGCAAAAGAGGACCATGCATAGTGTAAATTTACCCATCCAAATGTGTTGGAATAGTTTTTTTGGTTGTATGAATTGCAGAATGAAAGTTGCACCACTTTGCAACTTTACACTGTTTGCATTTGACAACTTTTTCCTCAACTAAAAACTTGTCACCATAGGAAAATGCCTCCAAGATAGAAAAATATGAGAAATATTATTGTAGAGGGTTGCAACACAATCTCATAGCCTCAGATAGAGAGTCTGTAAGCATCATGGTTTTTGAGAAATAACCCTTCAAAGATTGTTTCCTTTTAGCACTTTGGACTCTTAAGGGAAATCATCGGTCCAATGAAGCTTGGAGCGGTTCAACATGTTTGGATGCAAAATAGGACCATGCCTAGCAAAAAAATACATAGCCAGACATATTGGAATAGTCCATTTGGTTGTACAAGTTGAAAAATGAAAGTTGCACCACTTTGCAACTTTACACTGCTTGCATTTGGCAACTTTTTCTTCAATTGAAAACTCATCACCACAGGAAAATGCTTCCAAGATAGTAAAAAATGAGAGAGGTTATTGTATAGGATCCTAACATGATCCCATAGCCTTAAATGAAGTGTCTGTAAGCATCATGATTTCTGATAAATAGTCCTTCAAAGATTGTTGTCTTTTAGCACTTTGGACTCTTAAGGGAAATCACTGGTCCAGTGTAGCTCAGAGTGGTTCAGAGTGTTTAGGTGCAAAAGAGGACCATGCCTAGTATAAAGTATCCATTCAAATGTGTTGGAACATTTTTTTTGGTCGTACAAGTTGTAGAATGGAATTTGTACCACTTAGCAACTTTACACTGCTTGCATTTGACAACTTTTTCTTCAAGTAAAAACTCATCACCATGGGAAAACACTTCTGAGATAGAAAAAAATGAGAGAGGTTATTGTAGAGGGTCTCAACACAATCCCATAGCCTTGAATGGAGAGTTTTTAAGCATCACGATTGCCGAGAAATAGCCCTTCAAAGATCCTTTTAGTACTTTGGACTCTTAAGGGAAATCGTCAATCCAATATAGCTCGGGGTGATTCAGCATGTTTGGGTGCAAAAGAGGACCATCCCTAGCATAAACCCACCCATTTGGAAATGTTGGAATAGTATTTTTGGTTGTATGAGTTGATGAATGAAAGTTGCACCACTTTGCAACTTTTTCCTCAACTGAAAAATCATCACCATGGGAAAATGCCTCTGAGATAAAAAAAAATTGAGAGGTTTTTGAAGAAGCTCCCAACGCGATCTTGTAGCCTTAGATAGAGAGTCTATAAGCATCACAATTTCTAAGTAATAGCCCATCAAATATTGCTACCTTTTTACACTTTGGACTCTTAAGGGAAATCACTGGTCCAATGTAGCTCAGAGTGATTCAACGTGTTTGGGTGCAAAAAGGGACCATTCCTAGCATAAACATGTCTAGTTTGCTTATTGATGCATTATGGTTAGCAATATTCATTGTTGTGCATTACGATAATACAAATTGCATGTCGAAGGTCAAATAACATGCAATTCATGGAGTTCTATTTAGTTTGTTTAATGGTAGTATCATAGTCATTTGGTCTATTTAATGGTTTCATCATGGTTTAATGATGTCTTGATTGTTGATCACGATTATTGTATAGATTTCACATGAACAATCTAATGAAAATGTATCTTGTTAAGTTGTAAGGACTTTGTTTGAAGGTTGCATCCAACCTTTATGGTTGAAAGATAGTGATTCTTATTCAAGATGATTTTATACCTTTTACATGTTATTAAGTTTGAATGAACATTGACTGACATTGATTTTTATCAAGATGATTATATTACTTTCAAATGAACACTATAACATGACATATATATTTCATTAAGTTGTATCCACTTTTCATTAATTTTAACTTCTTTTGAAATAAAAATCAGCTGCCCACTTCATTACATGAGTTCAAAAAACAAAATAATGTCAAATGTAAATTCATTCAACTAAGCTTGAAATCATGGGTGTTCTCAAATTGAGAGTTTGATAAAAATGTATTGGTAGACATGTATGAAAAATGTGGTATGACAGAAAATGAAATGAATTGTTTGAAAAAACTCCTCAAAGAAATACGGTCTCATGGAATGTAATGTATGTGAACCTTAATATGAATGAACTCTAACATAGATGGATTACCACTTGTAATTCATAAGTTCTATTAAAATGCAATTTCATTAATCTATAACATACATTATCAATCATAACTTTAAACCATTCTTAAGATAAGTATACATTCCATTTTGAGAATTCAAAGTAGAAAGACATGCACACGAGGAACAAATTATATCGAATATCAATTCTTATATATCAAACTATAGAATAATTGTTTTTGTGCATATACAAATTTGGCATATGCCTATTTAGAACAAGTTTTACAAGTTTTACAAAATATGGCATATATGCCATCTCAAGATCTATCAAACCCTAAGTACATATCAATCTATATCATATCTTAATTTTGTGCTAGATCATCAAAATCAAGCCTCCTCAAAGAAGTTAGTTGCTCTGAAGTTTCCTGGACAATAACAATTCAAACTACAAATTAGATTAATTGTGTGAATGGTTGACAAGATAGACTAGTAAATAGAAACTTATATACCATCATTTATAAATTACAAATTTAACATCAAAATTAGTATACATGTACTATATTATATCAATAATGCAATTCTTATTTACCTCAAATATTTCTCTTTTTTCTGCAAGACGTTTTGCATATGATTATCCCTTAGGACGATCGAGAGTCCTTGTATAAAGTAATGGTCTCACACTCATCACAGTGTTGAGTCAAACAGAGGACTATAATAGATAAAATAAAAATTATACAAATTAACATATAATTGTTGACAAAAAATCATATCTACTCCTATCTAAACATAAATACCTACTATGATGCTATGACACGAGATGGGCTCATAGTGGATGAATTAGCTAAGATGGTTTCCTCTTTAAAAAATGAAAAGAATGTAACAAAATTTAAATGCACACGCACATATAATCATAATGTCAAGAATTATATATATATAACTATTGTGTAACTTCACCCAATGAGTCAAACCTAGTCATCAAGGCTATATAAGAACCAAGTTTCTGCATAAAAAGACAAGATTACATTAGACTATCAATATATGTAGTATATGTATTTAAACATAATAGATTTTAAAAATTAACATATAAAATAACAATTTAAATAATACTGTATACTAATTCTCTAGGGAAAATGAAATGGCAGTATGCGTAGCCTCCTACACTTGTGACAACTACTCCTCTATCATGGTGTTGTCACAATAGTGGTTTACAATTTTTGGGAGATTTTGATTTTTGCTAAAATCACATATTTTTAGAAAATATAATGATTTAAGCCTTAATTTTTTTTTTTTAAAGAATTCCAATTGAAGAGGGTTTGATCAAACTACCTTAGATCAAACCCCCTTGGATAGAACCTTGCTAGTTTTAAACCATACCTATAATAGAGTCTCTTTTACACCTATCAAAATGCTGATAAAAAACCACTTTTGATTTACATTTTGGAGGATCAAATGAATTCATTTAAAATTTATCTTTTGTAAGTATATAGTCCTTATTATAAGCTTTCCAGAAAGTATAATTTTAAATAAATTTAATTTAATTATTATATTTATTTTTTATTTCTTATGAATGTATGTTTTTCACCAAAAATCAAGCTCTTTGTTCTGTACATGTGGAAAAATAGCAAATTATCAAAAATAAAATAAAATAAATGAGTACGCCATATATTGAAGTCTTTGATCCAACAAAAAAAAAATTGAATTTTGATACATATAAAAAAACTTACATGTTATACGGTCTTGCTATGTCTGAATTGTAATTGGTTTGAATTCAAAACTTGATTAAAGAAAAAATGTTCAATAAGAAACTATCTAACCAATTGGAAACACTAGATATCAAAGTTACAAATCTAAATTTGAAATAATTAAAATTTTACCCTTCATGGAAAAAAAGTTATGCATTATACGTTGAGCGTCACTTTTTAAAAATGTTGTTTTCTTAAAAAAATAGTTTTCGAGGGAGATGGAAAAAGAAGTGCAATCTAACTCCAAAATTTTTGAAAAAAATATATTTAGAATCTACAAAGAAAATTTCACAAAACTCTAGTATGCATCATCTTCAAATTTCTCATGGTTTAGCAGCTATAGTTTCCCAAAAGTGAAGATTTAGTTAAAAAAATTTATTCGAGTGTCCAGTTTGGCCAAAAATTGTAAACCACTATTGTGGGATCACCTATTAATAACTATTAAAGATTCCAACACATAAACATATATTAGTACAAATATCTCTCATAAAATATAAAAGAATTTACATAAAACACACTGTGAAATTACTTTAAATCTTACCAGTCCTCCCATATCGTCCCTAGTAGTTGATTTCTCTCCTACAAATGCTCTGCTCCGTGTTCTATCAACTCCTGCATCCAACATATCATGAACTTCATAGTCAGATGTGTTTATATGGGACCCTCAGTGGACCATCAAAGAGGACTAAAACATAAATTGCTGCATGTCATACAATGGTGAGGCACACAAATATGTCCCAAAGATGATGGTGTACTAGTGGGAGCTGTTGCAATAGGTGCACCACCATCATGCTAGAATGTATCAGGTGCAACACCACCATGATGGGATGCACCATCAAATGGTTGCACAACATGATGGCTCTGAGTGACCAAATGATCACTCAACAAATGTAACACATAAATGTTCAGTGTCCCTGCATCTACAACATCTCAAGGTCAGGTAGTGGAGTTGGAGCAGCAATAGGTGGAGGAAAATGAACTGGGGTGACTCAATGTGCTCTAGGTCTATCTAGTGGCATCTCTCTACCAACATCCTAGAAATCTCGCATGTCAAAGTAATTGACATGTTTCCCTAGCACAAACTCAACATATAATTTTTGGAGAAAATACTAAGGGACATCAAGATTGTTGTTAGGTGGTTTATCAAAAACCATCTACCAATGTCTCCAAAAATTATCTAGTATGCCTCTATGGGTGGGTGATCCCACAATACTGGTTCACAATTTTTGGCCAAATTGGACACTGAAATAATTTTTTCTAACTAAATCTTCACTTTTGGGCACCTATAGCCGAATTTGAAGATGATGCAAACTAGTGATTTGTGACATTTTTTCTATAGATTCTAAATATATTTTTTTCAAAATTTTTGGAATCAAATTGCACTTCTTTTTCCATCTCCTTCAAAAACTAGTTTTTTTTTCCAATAAGCAACATTTTTGAGTGACGCTCACCGTATAACACAACTTTTTTTCCATGAAGGATACAATTATTTTTTTTTGAATTTAGATTTGTAACTATGATATCTAGTGCTTCCAATTGGTTCCATAGTGTTTTATTTAATATTTGTTCCTTAATCAAGTTTTGAAGTCAAACCAATTACAATTCAGACATAAGAGGGCCGTATAATGCATAATTTTTTTTGTATGTATCAAAAGTGATTTTTTTTCTTGGAACAAGAACTTCAATATCTAGTTCACTCATATTTTTCAAAAAAAAATGATAATCTGCTATTTTTCCACATGTGCATAACAAAGAGCTTAATTTTCGATGAAAACCTATGTTCAATAAAACTAAAAAAACAAGTACATGTTAAAACCAAAAAATATTAAAATTATATTCGTTGGATAGCTTGTTCCAAGGACTACCATCATCTAGTTGGGTATGTGAACCTCCTCCAGTTTCATCCTCAACCCAAGGTTCGAAGTGAAAAATTCTAAACTTTTTTGGTGCTTGAGGGGTAGAAGGGGGAAAAGGGGGGTTCGATCGAACTAGGGTTCGAGCAAACCCCCTTTCCATAAGCCTTTGCTTTTGGATTTTTTCTAAGAATGATGGGCCCCATCATTAAATGGGTTCACTTGAATTGGGGGTTCTATTGAAACCCCTTTGGGTTCATTTGAACCACCCCAAAAAAAATAAAATTGCATGGGGTCATTTTTTGCAACTTTTCCTTCCTCACTGGAATTGTAAACCACTCTTGTGGGTTCACCTGGGTGCACAATTTAATTGAAAATTTTGGTTTCCACACATTAACAAGCTATCATGTTCTCTGATCGATGAATAACTAGGCTAATTGGGCTTTCTCAATATCAAGTGCCTTCATCTCATTATATGATAACCCATCGGCATAAAATTGTCTTTGTCCCTCTTGCCACTGTGCAAATCTATTATGTTGAGTTGCCAAAGTTTTAACATTTGAAATGATTTTTTCCAAAGTGCTTTTTATGTCCGATAACTCATCAAGTGTCTCATAGATTCAACATACTTTTCTTAATTGATATAAATTTCTATGAATAAACTAATGTATTGTTGGCACATTTTGATTTGGAAACAATGGTTGTGGTGAAGGAGGATTTGGAGGGTTTTCATTTTGTGAAGGATTAGGGTTTTCATTTTGTGCAGGATTAGGGTTTTCATTTTATGCAGGGTTTGGGTTCTCATCTTTTGCAGGGTTTGGGTTTTCATGTTGATCCATTTTAAACCTGTTAATTGATAATTTTTTAAAAATTAAAAATGATTTTAATGCAATATAAAACCTATCAAATTTACACTGTTTTTTACTAAAAATAAATAAATAATAATGCAAAAAGAATATAAACTGAATAAAAATACAACAATTGAAACATACCTTTGAAATTTGCTTGATTTTGGGCACAATGAAATCCTAGGAATGAATATTATTGTTGGAGAAGAGAAAACCCACACGAGCCAATAAATTATGAGCTCTCAATTTTTTTCATTTTTAATTTGTAACACAAGAAAAAAATATTTGTTTATGTTCTAAAGTATTTTTAATATATAGTCGGGTTAGATACCAACCATATGATATTAGCAACAGTTTTTTTCAAATATATGATACAAAAATATAATATATATTATATAAATTATATATAATTTATATTATATATTATAATATTTTATAATAATATTATATTATATAATATATTATATATAATATATATTATAATATAATATAATATAATATTTATTATATTATATTATATATTATATTATAATATAATAAAATATTATATTATTATAAAATAATATATTATATAATATTATATAATATAAGCTCTCATTTTTTTTAATTTATAACACAAAAAATATCCCTTTTGAAATGGATGTCCATTTTCTGTTTTATATTTTTTTAGTATATGGTCGATCTATTCAAAT
The DNA here is from genome assembly GCA_007258455.2 of Sequoia sempervirens. Taxonomy (NCBI): domain Eukaryota; kingdom Viridiplantae; phylum Streptophyta; class Pinopsida; order Cupressales; family Cupressaceae; genus Sequoia; species Sequoia sempervirens. Next base: position 334,790,415 of record VDFB02058242.1, read on the forward strand.
GGATCATATAAAAATATAGTATATATTATATTATAATATAATATACATTACATTACATTATAATACAATATACATTACATTATATTATAATATATATTATATTATATTATGATATACTATATATTATATTATATTTGTAAGATATATATTCTATTATAATATAATATAATATTATTATATAATATTATATTACTATATAATAATATAATATAATCACAAAATTTAATAAATTTAATATATAATATATAATATTATATAAATATTATAATATATTAAATATTTTATGATATAATATTAAATTAACAAACATTATCATAATGTTTTTTAATTTAATGTTGCATGTAATAAATATATTAAAAAACTATTATAATATATAAAATAAAAAATTGGTCAAGCCCGGACCCGAAGGATTTAAAAATTTTGACTTAGACAACAGATATCCGTTTTGAAACCAAACCAACACAAATATTGTACCTTAGCCTGCAAAAAGTCAAAGACATGAATTCTGCGTTTTTGGATGTGTTAAAATGCTTTTTTTCACATCGCCATTTTTTGGACCCCCATGATCCTCACATACCCATTATGTTAACTAGTATGAAGTGATCCCCAGATGGAGAAACATTGAAGAATATGTCTTAGACCTAAGATTAAGAAGAGGGAGTAATGTGTTGGCTCATTCTTAGTTGCTTTCCACTCTTAACTCCTTGATCAAGGAGATTGTTGTTTGATTCTTCATCGTGGTGAAGATGATTGGATCTAGAGTGATAACCCCTTCCGAGATTTATCTATCAAAACAACTTATAACATTTTGGATGAAGCTCCTTCTAATGACTAGAACTTCAATTGGAATGCCAAGTTAATTCCAAAAATCAATTGTTTTTGGTGGGCTGCTATGCATGGTAGAATCCTCACTATTGATGTCCTGAATAGGAAAGGATTTTCATTTGTCAATAGATGTTCCCTCTATCTTGTTGCGGAAGAATAAATTATTTATAATATTCAATGCTCTTTTAATGCAAGCGAAATTTTGTCTTTGGCTCTTCAGAATCTTCTGACTGATTGGGCGTTATTGGGTGATTTGAAAGACTTGGCAATCCAATGGAGTTCTAGACCTTTCTTGCATCCTATCATTAAGGAATTATGGTTGCAAGTTGCCTCCTTTTTTTCTTGGCACCTATGGAAAGAGAGGAACAATAGAATATTCAGGGAGAAGCAAAGGAGCAGTGGAAAGGTCTTTTATTGCATAAAACAACAAATCATGGAAAACTTGAACTCAAAAGTTTTATGTTTCTTGAAAGTTATGCCAAATTATGAAGATCTTAGAGTCAAATAGCTATGGGGACTAAACCATGATTTGACTAAGATTAATTAGGCTAATATACTAAGTAGGAAAATGAATATATTGAAACCTTTTTCCAGTTGACTGGGTAAAATTAAACTTTGATGGTTTCTCTAAAGGTAACCTAGGGATTGCTACTGTTGGGGTTCTGATAAGAGATCATAAAGGGAGATGCATTGAAGCCTATGCTAAGTGCTTGAGAATGGATACCAGTGTGGAATTAGAGGCTATTGTTGCTTGGAGAGGTATAAAGTGATTAAAAGAACTTGGTTTCACAAAGGCCATAATTGAGGGGGACTCTAAATTGATAATTGAGTTTCTTAAAGGTCATGTCAAGCCACCTAGAAGATCAAGAACTTGAACAAAGACTCAAAATGTGTGGTTAATTCTTTCGATAGGTACTCCTTCCTTCATATCTTCAGAGATGGAAATAGAGTTTCCGAATCAGCCTCAAACATGGGCCTCTAATTCCCAATGGCTTTTCTAGAAATTTGAAAATATTTTGCTACAAATAAAAGTGGATTTCTAAGGATAGTTTGAGAGGGGTCTACTCTACTAGTGAAAATGGTGCTTCAAATAATACAGGCTAAGGCGATGAACACTTGTTTGGATGTTTAGTTAAGTTTTAGTTTTTCTTACCCCTTTGAATTTAAATTGTCCAACTCAAGCGATGATGTGTAATAGAAGAGAGGGAATGGTGGAAAACAAAGTGTTTTTGATGATGTTAATTGGCTTATGTCATTTAACCATGTGCTTTTATATGGTTTAGAGGATAATCATATTTTGTACGATTCAAAAGGATTGCAAAAAGGGAAAGATCTCCCCCAATCAGAATGCTCCTAATGATCTCATGATTTTGGAAAAGACAAGAAATAAAGAAAAGATTAGTTTTAACAGGACTAACCCTTATAAAATTATTTCCCTTAAGAGTAATCATTTAAATCATATTTGGTATAGTGAGGGGGGTCTCTTTGATAAGACCTTTGATTTAATTTCTCCTTTCAAAAAGGCCTTGAGAATTAATTTAATCATGCTTATGAGATCACATAATACTTCTGTAAAGGTTTCTTGCATGTTTTTGAAGCCTCATGTTGTCAGGTGTCACTTCAAAAGGCCTTGGAGCTGCAAATGGATATTAATATCCCTAATTTTTTTTATTTTTTTGGTCTTTAAATATTGTATTATATTATTAATATAAAAAACTTCAAAAGTTACAGTGCCAAATACAAGGCTTTTCTACATGATGAATCTACTGCTCAATCCATTGTATAGGAGAGCACTACCTGACATCCCAAAATACCCCATTTTCCCATTGTTCTTCCAAAAAAATTTGAAATTTGTTGTAGCAATATTTCTAAAAAAACCTATTTTCAAAGTGTTGAGATGAAATCAGTTTTCTTTTGAATTTCCACCATCAACACACCAAAAAGTCACCATCACCATCATCATTCGCCTTCCGGCTATCTTTGTGCATGCCCTTTACTTTGTATCCTTTCGCTCCATTCCCAACTTTTACTTCACACTGCACATCACCTTTCCATAAAATATTTTGCCTTGACTTTAGCATCCATCACCATTCACACTAAGTTTCATGTCTAGTAGCTCTCCCTCCCCTTGCTCTTCCCCTGTTCGCAAACCTTCTTCGCCTTGGAAGTCTGTTCGACAGAGCAACTCCCTCCCACCTCTCTTACTCTTCTTGCTAGCACAACAAGAGTTTTAGATTCTCCCAGGCCATGAAGATTTCCAATTTATACTCATCCCTATCCACATGCCTCTGCCACCTCGCGAATGGAATTAGTCCTTCCTCTGTGGCTTAATCCATATCCTCAATGCCTTCTGAGACGTCATATCCTTTCCCCGGGACTGCCCATTCTACCAAAGATTCCATTTTCCCCAATAGCTCCTCCTCAAACAAAGATCTTACTACCATTTTACCACTTCAACTTCATCATTCAATTCCATACCCCACACAAAAAGCATCAAAGCTATATCAGTGTTCAAGCACCCTCGATGAGTGGCCTCCATGAAATGTGGTCCCAATGTCTCCAACACCACTTCTATCACCTCATCTTGCAGATTTTTCAACTGGTACTTCAGTCTGAACTTCGATGCTAGACCAAAAAACCCTTGCTGCTGGAGTTCTATTGAAAATCCATATATTGCTTCCATATTTTCAACATTCACATATACCAGCATACCAGTCGTCCCCTCACTCCGCACTAGATCTTTCACCAAGAAAACATATTTGAAATGAAAGCTAAATACTGAATTTGCTTGTAATAAAAGGCCTTCACTTCAACTAACTAGCACTACCTCCTACCCATCCTTCCCCTGTCAAAGCATTTAAAACCTGTGACTTCAAAAAAAATGTGCGAGCCTAGATATCATTAAAGATTACTACTTCGAAAGCTTTCATTACAAGTTGGCTCAAATGGCCATCACATATGCCGGTGTAGGTCGACCAAGTTGTCACATCCAAAGCCTATCAACTTGCATCATTAATAAAACCCTCTATCTTCATAGAATACCGTTTGTCCTCCAGATGTACTTCATATTAAGTCAAGCCACTAGCATTCTGTCCTTCTTCTCCGCACTTATACAACTCATGATGATGGCTCCCTCAATACTCGCAACCAAAGATAGAGAAAAAATTGAAATAGAGTTTAAATCCTGACAAATCCATCTGACGGAAGTCCTCTTTCCTGGTTTCCCCAATCACTTCAAATGTAGTCGCCCATTTGGATAGACAGTCAGCTTCGCCATTACCCATACGCCGAATGTGACTTACTTCAAACTTGTCAAAAGAGTTTAGGATTTCAATGATAGCTCGTACCAAAGCCTGCAAATGCCAAGCCAAAGCTCCACCATTGATAATTGCTTGGATTATTATTTGCGAGTCACCCTCTAAATGTAAATTTTTAACCCCCAGTGATCTCACTAAACCTACAGCCAGAAGGGCCGCCTTTGTTTTCGCAACATTATTTGACCCATCATCCAGCTTACGAGCTCCAAAAGCAATTAAATTTCCTTGACTATCACGAATAATTTCCCCTACTCCTGAGGGACCAGGGTTACCTTTTGCAGCTCCATCGAAATTTGCCTTGTACCAACCTTCCTTTGGTTTTTCCCATTCTGCCTTTTTTTGCGACAATTGAGCTCCTCCAATCCTCGTCACCATATTCCCAAAATTTACCTTTAGCCCTGGCCACATCCTTTGAATCTTGCTATCCTCCCCTGAAAATAATAACTTATGGTGTTGAAATTGTGCCACCGCAACATTCACCACTTCCGTTATTGCATGATCAATTCTGTTTTTAATTCTAGTAACTGTTTCTTTTTTATCCTCAAAGATCCTTCTATTTCGCTCCTTCCATAGTTCCCAAATCACTAGCAATGGGCTTACAATCCAAACACTTGAAAAGAGTGACAAACCAAGAGGGTGTGGCCACCCTTCAAACACACCTTTTACTGTATTTTGCCATGGACCTTGCCAACCCAGTTTTAACCAAAGGGAATCCCAATAAGACATTGCAACTTTGCAATGTAAAAGTAAATGATTTGTAGTTTCCTCTACCACTTCGTAGAGGACACACTTAGTTGGTCCAGTAAACCCAAATGCTTTCGCCTGAGATAATTCTTCCCTTCACTACCAGCCAAGCAAAGGCACCAGCCTTGGGTAGACATTCCTTTCTCCAACATAAATTTTTTTCCCAAAAAACTTCAGCCTCATCAGAGTCCAAAAGATGGTATCCTACCTTCACTGAGTAGTTCCCATTAATAGACCCACACCAAACCACTTTATCTGCACTGTTTGTTGGGAGTACTTGATGCCCCCTCAAAAAGTCCTTCATTTTTTGAATTTGAACTCCAGACAGCTCGTCACAACTTACATCTCTCCAACCCCATTCTTGACCCAAAGGGCCTCGCTTAAGTTCTAAATAGTTGCATACTTTGTCACCCCATTTTTGTATAAAAAATTATCTTAGATCTTGTGCCCCTTCAACATCCTTTAGAATTGGATACCCATTCCATGAATCATCCCAAAACTTCGCATTTGAACCATCCCCAATTTGCCAAGTAATATGATTAACTATCACTGGCCTACAAGAGACAATAAAGTTCCAAATTGCCGATCCCTTTATTGGATTTCTAATGGTGAAAATCCGGTTATCCTCCATCGAATCCAAATATTTTGCTTTTAGGATATTAACCCATAAGAGATCAGGGTTTGTGTATATACTCCAAACCAACTTTGCACCTAAAGCTTCATTCATTAAGTGCCAATCTCTCAACCCAACCCCTCCCTTTACTTTTGATCTGCAAATTTTCTCCCAAGCTAACAGGGGCATTTTATCATGATCATTAGCACCATTCCAGAAAAACTTTCGCATTCTCTGTCCTATTAAATTCACCACCTTCTTCATAATTTTCAAACACATCATGGAGAATACTGGAATTGCTGATATCACACTTTTTAACAAGAGTAGACGGCCAGCAGCCGTTAGCCATTTGCATTTCCACCCACCCATTCTGTTTAAACAATTGTCCACCAAATCCTTCCAAATACCAGCTTTATTGGATCCCCCAAATAGAGGTATACCTAAAAATTTACTAGGTAGTGAGCCTACTTGCATCCCCAACATCCTACAGATTTCAATTTGTTTTGCTATGGGTACATGAAAGAAGAAAATATCTGATTTCCGCCAATTGATACATTGTCCTGAGGCCTCTCCATACTCATCTAGAGAGGCTTTCATCACCTGAGCTTCTCTAGTGGTTGCATCCCCCATGAGAAAGGTGTCATCGGCAAATTGAAGATGTGAAATCGGATCAATCCCAGCTGCAATAGCAATGCCTTTCCACAATCCACTGCATCTTTTCTTTGCTATCAACTGCCCTAAAGATTCAGCTAGAATAATAAAAAGGAAAGGAGAGATAGGATCTCCTTGTCTGATTCCTTTACTGGATTCAAAAAATCCCTAGGGGCTCCCATTTAACAGTACCGAGAAATGAGGAGTGCTGATACAACTCTGAATCCAAGCCACCCACTCACTACAAAAACCAAACTTTTCAAGTACCTTTAAGAGAAACTTCCTATTAACTTCACAATAAGCCCGTGTGATATCCAATTTCACCATAAATTTCTCCACTTTTTCCATCCTTACCGAGTGAATAGCCTCATGAACAACAATAACTCCTAAAATGGACCTATTTGGAGAAAAGCCACTCTGCTCTACCGAGATCACCGAGGGAAGAACTTTTTTAAGCCTGTTGGCTATTACCTTTGAAATGATTTTGTATATTGTGTTACACGGCGAGATAGGACGAAAATCCTCAAATGTTAACAGCTCATTTCTTTTTGGGACCAAAGTAATAAAGGTATTATCCAGGTCCTTCAACACTAAACCATTACTCCTTGATTCTTCCACCACTTCCCATACATCTTGTGCTATAATTTTCCAGAATTTATGGAAGAAAAAAGCAGGGAAGCCATCCGGCCCTCGAGCCTTGTCTCCTTCCAACCCGAAAGCATATTTTTTAACTTCTTTTAAAGATACTTTTTCCATTAACATGATGTTTTGTGCATCTGACACCATACTAGGAATGTTCTCCAGAATCTTCCATTCATGATTTTCAGCGTGACTATTCTCCTTGCATAACCTTGAGAAAAATTTAACTACTTCTTTGGCTATTAGAGTATTATCTGATAGTAAAACTCCTTCACTATCCTTGATTTCAAAAATCTTATTGCTAGCTCTGCGCACTTTTACTGAATTGTGAAAAAACTGTGTTCCTATCCCCCGCTTTTAACCAGTTTTCCCTTGATTTCTACTTCCAGAAAACCTCTTCGCGCGCAAGGATCTCAGAATAAGCCTTGTTTAAAGATTTTTGCATTTCAAAATATTCTTCAAACATCCCATTCTCAATAATTCTCGAGTGAAGTCTTTAGCTCCTCTTCCAACCTTAACTTCTCAGAGAAAATATTTTTGAAAGATTCCCTATTCCACTTTTTTAATTGTTCTTTTAAAAATTGAAGATTCTTTAAAAAGACATAAGCTTTGTTTCCTGTCCTTACCAGGGAATTTTTCCACCAGTCTGCGACGAGCTCCTGGAAACCCTCCTCCTGCATCCACATTGCCTCAAACTTGAAAGGACATCTTGTTGGCTTTAACTCCTCTTGAATTCTCAAAATTATTGGATAATGGTCTAATCCTGTTATGGGAGTTACCTCCGCTTCACATGACCAATGCTGCTCCGCTCAGTCTCTAGCCAAAAAGAAACGATCAAGCTTTTATGCTATATTAAAAAAACCACTTCACCTATTTGTCCATGTGAAAACCCCATTTCTGAAAGGGAGTTCAATTAGTCCATTCTGCATTACAAAATTACTAAAATCCTTCTAGCTTTGGCTAGCCCAACAAACACCACCATGCTTGTCAGACAGATGAAGGATGGCATTAAAGTCACCCCCTAAGAGAAAGATTTTGTCCCTTTCAACATTCAAAACATTTGAGACCTCCTGCCATAACTGATGCTTCTGAGCATTACCTGTAGGGACATAAACATTAATGATATCAATGCTGGATCTTAACTGTTTTGACACCACATTAACCCACTGCTAGCACCGTTCTGGCCTCTCCACTCTGACATTTACTAGAGTATCCTCCCACAAAATCCCAAGTCCACCCGAGGCCCCAAGAGCCCCAGGGAGACACCCTTTCCACCTTCCAAAACATTTGAGAAAGCTATCAAAATCCTTTTCCTTTATTTTCATTTCTTGAAGCAACACAATACTTGGCCTCGTTTGATCAAAACAACGCTTGATCAAACGGATTTTGTCAGGGCTATTGCAGCCCCTGACATTCCATGAAAGGATTTTCATGGCTGTTGGGAAAAGGCATAGCCTTTTCCTGATCTCAATTTGCTTTGACCTACTGCATTCCCAGCCATTTCAAGGCGCATCTTATTTCTTTTAGGGCCACGCCTACGTTTCTCACCAACCTTGACCTTACTATTCTATGCTAAGGATTGGTCTAGTGACCTTTTCTCCACTAACCCAATTTCATCATTAAAGCCCAATAAATCTTCATCATCCTCCTCTGAATCTGATGCTGAGACAGAGCCCGAACCTTCCAAGGACCCCCCACTATCTTTTACCCCTTCAAAGGCACTGTCTAAATTTTGAATAGGGGAAATTGAAATGTCCTTAAACACTACCTCGTGTGAACCACCTAGATTCTCACCATCACCCTATTGCACAACATCCAACTGATCCACGCTACCATTAACTGAAAAGTGTTGGGGACAACCATCATCAGGTATTTCAGTACGTTCAAGCCCACTTCCATTTATAGTTATCTGATCCTGATGCTTGCCTAGATCTTCCCCATAAGTAGATGAGAGATTTTTAGTAGACACCTCCACCTCATGACTCCTCATTTTATTTGATATCATAGTGATACTGTTTGGGGTTGCAAGAGTTAACTCTGTTTCCACACCCTCCCCAAATCTTTTAGCCTCCCTCGGAACCAATCCAGCATAAACTGGACTTTGTGTATTCATAACACATTCATTTTCATGACTAAAGACAATTTCCTATTTTCTCCTGATTTCCCATGAAAAGGATTCCTCTACATAATCTTGACTTAAACCTTTCATTAAAACCTCTAGAGAACCCCATTCCTTTGATTCACACCAATTTTCAACAACCATAGCTTCTGTGAGAGCAATCACCTCCTCCACAGGCAGATTTTGAGTAGCACCTTTTCCCTTTGTAGCCTGCATTTTGATGATCTCCACGCACCCAATACCTACCTCACTCCCAACTGCCCAACTATGTTCCTCCACCACCAAATTATGACACCACATACCTTCACCAGATTTCAGCTCTATCATTTTCGATAAAGGGTGAATTATCTGTCTTAAAATACAAATCCTTGTAAACATACTACAATCCGCTTTTTCCACCACTAACTCTGAGTTTACAAAGATGCCCAGTCTGTTTCCAATAATCCTTAGGGTTTCCTAATCCCAATATTCTTGCGGAAGATTTTTCAAACTAATCCAGACTTCAGAGTCCACAAATTTTTCCTTGTTCAACTCAAAATTTGGGGTCCAGTCTAAAATATACAGACCTCTACCATCCATAGAGAAAGGGACACTTCTTAATATCCATTCTTTATCCTGATCAGTTTGGCACAAAACTAGGTAAAACCCATTTTCCAGAGTTTTAACCTCTCACCCTTTACCCCAGTTTGCATCACACCACTCCTTCATTTTTGTGAGTGTCGGCCAATGCCCTCCCCAACGTACAAAGAAAGCATGCGTTGTAAACGTACTCATAGAATCATTCCATTCATCATTATCTACCAAAAGAGTAACCATAGTAGTGTGAAGAAATTTTTTAAATACCTGGCTTGGCTCTCCTTTCTCTGTCTGGTTCTTTGGACACCAAATTTTGTTTCTAGCATTTTGAAATCCACACCTCCCTTTGAGTACACGGAGCGAAACCTTTCGCCTCTATCCGCCACCCCTGTGCCAAAGTGAGGGAAACCTCCAGAGCCCCCATAACTATCAAATTGCTTACCGAGAGCTTTCCAAGCCTTGTCATAGCTACTATGCCTCCCTGCCTGACTATAACTCCCTCTTTTCTTCCTGTTGAAGGGCCATCGAGCTTGGCCTCCCTCGTATTGCAAGCCATGGTGCCTGCGAAAACCTTGGATCCTCCACTGCTCTGCCATTCTCTACTACTTGTATCCCTAATTATTATTAAGATGAGCACCTTTAGTCACATGGATTTTGGGTGTTGACCTAAGATCATGGATATCCATCCTAATATTTATCTAGCTTTGAACCATGAAGACCTTAATTAAAGGTTATGATGGATCTTTAAAGAATGGTAGAGGTTTTGGAAAAGGTTTGTTAGAGGATGTGTGGGCCTCTAAATTTTTCGTAAGTTGTTGTGAGGGTTATCTTATTCTTTGGAGTGCTAACCCATTTCTCCCTATAGCAGTTGTTGTTGAAGGTAAAATATTAATTTTTTGCAATCATAGTAAAATCATGGGGGGTCTGAGGAAGTGGTCTAAGCCACTTTCATGTGTGTCATTACACCAAAATGTTGAGCTTTGGAGGCTCTTTGAAAATGTCGGTATAACTCCCTTCATCATGGCTATGAGGGGTTACAATGATGATATTACTACAAAATTCTACAATTCATGGCATGAAGACAAAGTTAAAATTAGAAGTATAATGTTTGTGACAAATCTTAAGTTGATAGCAGAGGAAAAAAGCTTGGTAGCTTGGAGTGCAATGGTCTAAAGGTGGTGAAGGTTAGTAATGGAAACTATCAAAGATTCATTGATAGTTTCCTCAAAGTGGAGAGGAGAAACTCAGTGCTGCCAAAATGGATATGATAAAGAAAGGCTCTCAGCTCCATATGGGGTGGTCAACATGCATATCATGGAATACTTCATGCTAGAAAGTAGGTATATACTACTATCCATGGGTACCACTTTCCTTTTCTCAACCATATTAGGAGGAATGAAAAGATGAATATTTTTTTTGTTTTTCTTTCTTCTCTAAAGCAAGGTAAGGCCGAAGGGGCTTTGACCCCCCTTCACTAGGGCCTAATTCAAAGATTGTATAATTATGTCTCTGATATTACACCTCTACCTGGCCCATCAATGGAAATTGACTACCAAGATAATGAAGCCCAAAACAACCAGCCCAACCCTCACCCTAATCTTAATCCCCATAAAATTCATGGTGAGGGTACTTCCTTGGATAATTTGCCCCAAAATAAAATCCTTGGCCAAAGGTAGAGTACTATATTAGTGATGCAGATGGGGCATTTGGAGGCATAGCCACCCTTTTGAATCCAAATAAATTTTCTAGTCACAAAGGTTTCATCAATCAAAATTGCTTAGAAATAGTTTTTGAAAATGGATAGACTGGAGTGAAGTGGAACCTTCTCAAAATTTATGCCCCTAATACCAAGGTTTCTAGAAATATTTTATGGGATTCTTTATGATACTCTTGTCTAATAATCAAAATGTGAAGTGGATTCTTGTTGGGGATTTTAACACTCCCCTTTATCCTTTGGAGAAGCCTAGTGGGGTGGAATATTTTTCTAATAGTATGATGGATTTTGCTAACTTTATCCCCACCAAATTCTCTTAGATGTGGAGATTTCAAGCTCTAAATTTAATTGGTCAAATAGGAACCATGGAAAATACCACATATATATTAAGTTGGACAAAGTTCTAATCTCTAGTGATTGGGACATTTTAGCCTACATAAATAATCATTGTAATTCCCTTTATTGAAAAGAGAAACCAAGATCATGGAATTTTTCTAGAAAATAACTTCTCTCTATGCTAACTTGTAGGAATTTACCAATACCCAAAAAATTATAAGGGTCTCCATTAGATTATTAGGGAGAAATCCCATAAAAGTACAGAATTATAACTGAGCCAAATCTTGACTATCATGACCAATTCCACCAATCCTCATATAACCCATGTTACAATTGCAAGTATGAAGGTGTTGTCATTGATGCCAATAGGATGTCTATTGGTTGGTGTTTTCATTGATTTCAACTATGTGTTAAGGAAGGTTGTTGCATGATGAAGTTGTCGAGGATAATGAGAAATTTGTGAAAAAGAGAATAGGTTGTAGTTTGTGCATGTGTTGTTGAGATATTGAGGAAGTGTTGTGAGTACATGGAGCTATCTTTATGTTGCAGTGTCTAGAGATGAGTTGGAATGAAGTAATGAGCTGAGATGATGTCTTTGGTATTTGGTTTCTAAGTGCTTTTGAGAAAATTTGATAAATAGAGAAAATGGTGTTGTACAAGTGTTCAAAACGTACTCCAAGATGTGCTCCACGTTTCTTTTGTGCTGATGTTATGCTTGTGAAGATCTAATATGTTGTTCAAGGTTGTTAGAGGTTGCTATATTCAAAATGTGGGTTTATGGATTATTGTACATAGTGAGATATGTTCACTAGTGTGTGAACCAATTTTTCAATGATGTTTTCTATATCTTGGGAGACATGTATTTTCTCCACATTTCTTTGCAGTGTGGATTCAGGTTGTGTGGATTTGGGAATTTTATTATAATGTTTGTATCTTTCATAATTCAAGGTTTCACTTGATTTGGTATAGTATAGTGTGTATTTCATGCATCAATGTGAAAGTAAGGTTTACCAGTTGTTTTGAGTTGAAGTATTTGTATGATGCGAGTTTGGATGAATTGTTTGTTGAATCTCAAGTGGTTTGTGGATTACTCTAGATCGTGTTAATAATTATTGTCCAAGTCCAAATACTCTAGACTAGATAATTTCCCCAAGCTTGAAGGAATGCTTCCTATGAGATTATTTCCAAAGAGAACAAGATAGGTAAGCTAAGGAGGAATGGTCCCATGAAAGGAATTTGTATCCAAGTAAAAAATAATAGATTTGAGATATTTGCAATGGCAGGGATAGTTTTAGAAAAAAATGCATCAAAGTTAAGTTGTTTTGCAATTTAGTAATGATAAAACTAGTCTTGAATGGTACCCTATCTTAACAAAACCAAAACAAAGAAAAAATTAAGTAGTTATTGCCATTGTAAAATGAGGAAAGCCAGGGAAAAAATCATTGCTAAAGTGGCTATCACTTAAATCATTCATTTCAAATTCAAAGGTAATTGAGAAAACATAATACAATAAAAAAAATAGTAGTATTCCTAATCTAAATGGTGATGGAGATGGCTAAGTTTAAAATAAATCACTAGAAGGAGGAAATGTAGTTCAATTAAGTTAAATAAACAATAATTAAGGAATTACTAAATGACCTAAGTACGTCATTCATCATTCAAATGAAGTTGATAGGTGCAGTAGACAAGCCAAAGGACATGAACAATAACCATAAACAAGCCCTCTTTTGATTTGAAGGAAATCTTCCACACATTTGGTGACTCAATTGGAACTTAGTGAGATATTTGCAATGGTAGGGGAAATTACTCTTTCTAGCTTCTTGTTGACAAATGTGATAGAAACAATGTTGTTTACCAAATCACATACTATGCTAGACCAATTGCAACAAGTAGACATAGCATTCATGCAATCTCTGGATATGGATTTCTTGAATAATAAAAGGCCTTGTAAATCTAGGGCTTCATCAACTGGAGAAAAGACACACATGGGACATATCATTCCCATTATAGGAAAAAAAAAATTAGCAACAAGATGCTTGATGAAACAATAGAAGTCCATAGTAGTAATGTTGATGCCATTGATTCAATTGAAACTAAATTAACATAATGTACTCGTTGTGATATAGATGAATATGTAATATCGCAAGATCAATCTTCATTGACTAAGGTGGATTCATGTTGATTGGAGATATTCCTATATGTAATTATGAAACTACGAGAAAGAGAAAGAAAATTTGTCATTCCACTTGGACAACTTTACATGATGTGCTATCCATGACAACACTTAGACAAAAAAGGGTCCAAGTGCCCCATATTTTCCTTCTACCGTGAAATTGACATCATGTACTCCACAAATGTACCTAAAAAATATAACTTTTTTTCCAAATTTCCCTTCCACACCTCTTCCGCGTACCCATTGCACACCAAGATGGTATTGCTAGTTTACACCTTTTATGAGCAAAAAGAAATCCCCTAGTCTCTGCTGCAAAATCAACACCAGCTACACCAAACTTCTAAGCAACCACTGCTCAACAATGCTAAATATTTAATCATGTAGAACAAATTCTCCATACTTATGGGAGGGTTTCAAATATTAAAGCAACTATAAGCTTTAAAACCCTGCTATAGAATATCCGATTATTTTAATATTGTAACCCCAAGTTAAGCATGGAAGCACTTCTCAGCACAATCATCTTGCGTATGGTGGTTGTTAATAGTTCTCCACGATAGTATCCTCATTAAAGAATCCTTGCATTTCCATTTGTTCTATCAATGAATTCAGGTAATTTAATCCCCTTCACAAATACATGATTATTATAGATTGAATCTGCATTCTGAGTGTAATTCAGAATAACCATGGCCATGGCAGCTAATTAGGCATTATTGCAGGGTAACTATGACCTTAGATCTTGAATCAGGTTGATTTGAAAGCATTCAGATTAGAAAAGGAAACGGCAAGAAATGTTAAGGTATATTGGTTTATTTTGTAGAGTCATTTTACAATGGTAGAAAAAAAATGGTACTCATTAACATTTTTACAAAAATGAGATTAGATTATATATTTTATAATATTTAGGATATATTATGTCTACATCTACATACACACAAGTTTTTGGAATATTTAGATTACCGAATTTATATATTCTATCCATTTCTGATATGAACTTGTAACTTCTCACCTGTTTGCAGGCTCTTCATTTGTAGAATTATGTAAAATAATAAACTGCATATAAATTAGCTTTAATTTAAGCCTAAACTTATGTTGAAGAGTCAAATTTTCTGATTAGCAACCATAGATAGGGCCCTCTGTTTCAGGGTTGTGTTTCATATATAATAGTAAAATCAATTTTATATTAATTTTCTTAATTGGAATAGAATAGAATATTAAATGTATATAAGATATATCATAATTTAATTTGTCAAATACTCTTGGAATCTTTATATATTGATGGCAAATGATTTTGTTAAAGGTTTTAGAAATGTATTGATAGGAAGACAATAAAATCTATTTTACACATTTGGATAAGAGCAACGTGAAACACAGATAAAAGATTGATCTAAAAATATTTCAAATTCAATTGCAAATACAAAATAATAGAAAATTTGAATTTATTACTCTTATAAATCTAATATTAAACACACTTCCAAATTATTTCTCTCTCCATTTTTTACATAATTTTTCATCAGTAACATATAGAAAATCATATGAACGTAACATACACTTTAAATAGATCAAGTTATAGGAAACAAAACAACAGAACTCAGTCCAACTATATAACTATTTTTGTTTGAAATTCTCTTCTCCAGCTCGTGAAGTGATTTATCAGATGTATTTCTCGAAGCAATGATTAGTCAGAAGGCTCTCCTCATAACATATAATAGTAAGGAGATCAATAAAGTAAAGAGAAAGTGCATCACCAATAATCAAGAGTTGAAAGCAATTGTACAAACACTGTCATTGGAAATATTTAATGATGCATAAGCAGTTTGTGCTTTATATAGACCAATAAGCTTTTAAATATTTACATAAATGAAATAAGTTAAATGCTTAATATGCGACATAATTAAACTATTTCCAAAAACTCACTTCAGTGATTAAGTATAAAGTAGACTCATAAGAAAATAAGAACTCAGAAATTTATTCATTTCAAAAAGTAAATTCATTAAACTCATTAAACTCTTGCTTGATTACTCTTTTTCAAGAGAGAATAATGCTCAGATGACTTAGTTTGAAGCCTCTTTTGACTTATAAAAAGTAATAAAAGAACTCTCCCAAGAAAAAACTGTATTCTGAGTATGTTTGAGTCATACGTTGTCTTGGCGGCTGTACAAGTGCAAAGTTCTTGATTTCCTCTTCTCCAATCTTAATAAAGTTCAGATGCTTTGATTTGAATCCATGACCTCTTTTTGGCTAGCCAATAACCTTATTTAATTATTATTAAGGATTGAGGATTCTGTCCATTTAATGTTAAAAATTGTTCAGAATATAATTCCTATTCCATTTTTAAAAATTTATGACGTTTACATCCAACAAAACTTAAACTTAAAACTGTTCTTTTGAAATTAAATAAGAGTTTTATTGGTAAATATATGTTTTAAAAAGATACTTCAATAAATACAGTGACCATCTCTACATTGTAAAATGAAGTTCAAGATGATATTCCCTTGTGCATTTTAGCTCATGTAAATTACTGTAGCAGTGACATTTTAAAGCTTTGCTGCTGTTCTAATATTTCAGAGTTGATTAGTTATTTACACATTAAATATTAATATTTCATAAAAAAAAATATACACATATATATACACATACACATATACATAATTAAATGTATAAGGTGAAAAAATATCTATCTTTTTTCATCTATTTAATTAAATGTATTCGTGTATTTTTAGTAGTTTAAATTAATACATTTCTTATAAAAATAATTTAAAGATATGAAGTAAATAATTTGTTTAGTTTATATTTAACATTTTTTTAAAATTATAAAAAAATATTAAAAAATTTGTGGAAGTAAATAGTTTATTAAAATTCTAGATAAAAAATGTGTTTTAGAATATTTATATTAAAAATATCAAACATCAAGAAACATTTCTTGACATCCTCTAAATATATGTATATTTGACATCATACTAGTTTTATTTCTAATACATTTATACTATTTTGTAATGTAACATTTTTTTTAAAAATATTACAATTTTTTTTATACCATAAGAACTATGATAGACTTATATATTAATTTTAATACTAGCACTTGCACCGAAAGAAGGTGCAATAGTTACGCCGATTGTATTTTATTATTTTATATGATTTTAACGGACTGAAAATTTGTACTTGCATTGATGGGGCAAATGTGTTAGTCTACATATCTTATTTTAAAAACTTGACGTCCAAAAATGTGAACCCATTTAGAATGCCATCAATGACTGCCATAATCTCTAAATAGATAGCCCAAATTTTGTGATGAGTATATGGAAGGAGAAGTGTTGTATTCATAGAGACTGTAATATTTTATAAAACTTTCTCTCAAGAGTTGTATGCTATATAGTTTGAAACATTTGAAGCATAGTAATCTAGAAATCTTTATGGCCCCTTTATCCAACATTGAAATTAGTTTAAAATTGCTTGATAACCATTTCCAGTCTGACCATAATCTTGCATTAATATCTTCGCTAAATTTATTAGGTTAAAATCTTTTCTTTTCTTTAGTGGATGCATAACTTTATTTCATTTCTATATTATTACAAGATATTTCTTAATGTATTGTGCTAAAGAGCATTTCCACCTTGGTTTAGTAATTGAGGAAAGATACATGCCATCTTCTGAACCAAGCAATTTGCTTACTATGCTCAAATTGATATTTTTCTCTTTATATTCTTTAAACAAGGACTGCTAGGCATAGATCATGCCTGGCACAAATTGTACATCTGCTTTCAATTCCATTTCTTTGTTGAGCTTCTTGGAGCAATTATCTCCTTATTCTTAGCCGACATTCCCTACTCGTACTGGCCAATCAATGTGCAACCTATGCCACCTGTGTAAAACATTGACATGCTTTTGCAAACCCAAGGTAGTAATGATACTTGTGTTGTTGAAATCAAGAAGGGGAGTTTTGGTTTAGATATTTTTATGCATTTGGTCATTGGTCTTTGAGTTTGACGACTGTGTTCCTCATCTTTCTCTGGTTTCCCAAATCATGGTATAAATTATAGACATACACTCTGTCCCACTCTTCTTTCTCCCTTGTTTGTGATTAGGATCTAATAATGCTCATTAGGGAATGTCTTGACATGAAATGGTCCCAGAAGGAAGTAATGTACGCTCTCTATGAGCTTTCCTAATGCAAAAGGCTAATTTTTTTTTGCTATATAGAGAAAAAGCCAGAAATGTATATTTGTCCCTGTGACCTAAGCTACAGTATAGGGAGACTATAGAGCCTTTTGATATCTAGTATAGATCTAATGTACCCAGAATACAGTGCTCTAATATGACAATTAAAAAGTCATCTTGGTTGCCCAAGTCATCTCAATTTCCCTACTTTGTTTGTTGACTCCAATGTCTGGGTCTAAAAGAATTAGGTAATAACAAAACAGTTGTAATGGTCCTTTAAGGGGGTTTATGCCTGATAATGACTACCTCTCTAAGAAAATGGGTCATACATCTCCAATCAAGGCAGTGGAAGAAAGCTATACTTCCCTTGAACATATTGTAATTCTAACTTCACCATTGGTTTTTATATATCTAAAATTTGATAGTGGTGATTATATGTATAACAATGCTTTTTCAATCATTTTATTAAGGCATGCAAATCATTTTTTTTAATGTAATTGAAAACTATTTGGGCTCAGGTTTTTGTTACTATTATTGTAGTTTTTGGATGCTATTATTGTAGGTTTTGGTTGCTACTATTGTAGCTTTTGAAAGTTTGCTTTGAGATATATTTGTTCATTTGGGACCTCTTGCTAGGAGTTTAAAAAATTGATATCAAATTAGTATATATTTTCCTTGAAATATTTAAGGTAGTTTTGTTTAGCATAAGCATTATATGTCATATTCTGAAATTATATATAATATGTGTCTTTCGTAGACATGCCCACCCAACCCCCAAAGCCAGCATACCATACCCATACCTAATTCAAAGGTAACTCCAATACTCATTTATAAAGGTAAGATAATACTTTGCAACTCCAATAGATAAGGGTGTGATTGGACCACAAATATCACTATGCACAAGTTGTAATTTAGTTTCAGCTCTCCATGAGAATTTTTGAAATTGATTTCTATGTTGATTTCCAAGCATACATGTTTTACATATAGCATTGGTTTTTACAAGTTCGGGCAGATCAATAACCATATTAGACTTTTCCAAGGCAATCAAGATTTCTTCAGACAAATTTTCATAACCGTACCTTAAATGTCATATTTTATTGATATCAACATATTAGTTTACAAAATGAGATTGCAGAAAAGTAGCCATGAATTTATACAAGCCATTCTTTTCTATTCCTACTACAATTTTATAATATTTCCATCACAAAACACCACCAAGAAAAATCCCAACATCGTGAAGTTGATAGTCCACAAACCATACTTGATAGAAGTAAAAATCATGTGGTTAAAATATCTAAAATTATGTAACATGTCTCAACAGACTTCTCCATATCCCACAAAATCCAACCATCAATTTTGAAAAGATCAAATGTTTGCAAAACCTGTTAGTCCAACCACAATAAGGGAAAAACCAAAAAAGCAAATTAATTTTTTTAGATCATTTAGTAACAAACGTGCAGACCAGGAGCTTGTGGCTTAATGGTTTAGAAAGAGGACACATAAAGAGTGTGACACATGTAGTAAGGCACTTTATGAATATCGTGGCAATGTGGTGAGGTCAAACTGAAGAATTATGACATGGAAGCATGTTTGTCCAATCTTTGTTTATCACATATCTTAAGAATGTAATACAAACTTCCCATAACATCTCTAAGCTAGATGAAAACCTTTAGCCAGATTTCAACAAACAAAGGAAAAAAAAATCAGCATAAATTGAAAGAAAAAATAAAATATCGAAACAATGTACCATATGAACACTTAAATTGTCAAGATTTCATAATCCACTCCTCACAAGGTTCCCAAAAACAAGGTCGTCCAATCATGGGTAATATACAAATGAAAAAAAATGATCCTACTAAATTCCCTTACCATGTAGGAATAAATATTTAATGTGGAAAAAAGAGAGTAATTTATTACTCCCATAATTCTCCAATTCACTTAATGCCGTACTATTGAATTTTTTTGGACAGATAAGGGTTGAAACCCAAAACGTAGTCATGGCCAATGAACTCCTTCATCACTATGCTATGTGTCTATTTATAACAAGACTTTCAAGTTCTCTCTATAGGTGAGGATTGCAATCTTCTTAGAGAAAAAGATGCCACGGCCTACAGAACCATCCACATTTTTCAAAAAAAGAGTAATTCACAAAACACAATAATCAAAGTCAAAGCCTGGGGCTTCTCATGTAATTGAAATAATGGTCATTTAAGCCCATGACCTAGGTTCAAAATCGCCCCCCATCATGACATGGAAGCACATACTCTTATCAAACATGCGTCAGGATTTTGGTTTAATGATTATGGGATATATTCAAGCGAACAGGAAATTACCCCATAGCTGTTCCTAACCAAATTCAACATAACAATGCTAAGTTCAAAATTCTCCAATGCACTTTATGGCTTGTTCACATGGAAACAGATACAATAGAACTTTGCATTTTTAAGGGAAAGGAGAATTCCATACAGAGTCAATATTCAAAATCCAAATAGAAAATCAACTAATACCCATTTCAAACAATTTAGACTTAAAGAGCATTAAACACCTATCAAACAAATTCAAATTTCTTATGGCCTCTCAATATCAATCTTCCCTACGCCCAACATAAGAGAATGCAAGGAGCTGCAATCCGAGTGACCCACATTAACCTACACCTCCATTTTGGCCTGGCTCTGTTGTTTATCCTTCCACCCAGCAAGTGTCGATTTGGTAATCAAAAATCCAATTGACAACACAATCACAAAAGCTGGAAGAAGCACAACTACCTTTACCCTCGGGAGTGTGATTTCAGAATAGGTCAATTGAGCAAACCCCTGCCCTCCACTCAGTTGATGTTCATCTACTACCAGTACTCTCTGTAGGGGGCTCCCGCTACATCTCTGTGTTTGTAGGCCATGTACTTTCCCGACGATGTAGCTGGCCTGTTGGTGAAGACCAGATCGTGGGTTTTTAAAAATTTCTTTGCTTTCAACTCCAACAACAAACAAAAGACACACAACGATCGGAAGCTTCTGGAAGCAATAAAGCCTAACCGATCAGAGACGACAATGCCTCCATGATCTCTAGCATCAGTGTTAACATATCCGTCGGCGATTTTTCAGCTGCCGAAATATAAACGTGATTTTTCAGCCGCCGAAATACTAACACGATTTTTCATTCGTCTGAATTTGTAATTTCTCGGGAGAATTTCTCAGTCGTGAGACAATTCCAATAGGTTGTGCCCACAATAAATAGCCTATCAACTAAAAATATTTTTTAAAAATATATATTATCTTTAAATTAGTCTTTATATGCATATTCAAGAGAATTTCTAAACATAATCTCACATTTGTATAATATAAGAAATCAAAAATCAATTACTACATACCCCTCTTTCTTTAAAAGACAATGTAGAAAACATGATGTTTGTTTGCAAAGAAATTTCCATATACAAGAGACCAATTCATCTTGAAAGGTATTAAATATTTTATTTTCCAGTGATACAGATGAATTCAAATGATTATGCCTTAGACACCCTAACTCTCTAAAAATAAAATCTTTGGTTTGATTTATTTTATATTATCAAATTTGGACAACTATCTAAGGATCAAAATCTTATGTGATTGAAACTAAATACAAGAGACACCATAAAATGAATAATTTTTTTTTTATTAAGAAACAATGAATGATGTTAAACCTGTCTAATTTAATGAATTACTAATATATTTTATATTTATTTATTATGCTATTACATATGAGTGAAACTAATATTTTCAAGAGTATTAAGAGTAGCTCAAGAGGATTGATAGTCAATCATATATGAGCATAAGTGAAGGTAACACTATTTGAGCTAAATATGAAATTTAGGTAAGTAGAGGATGTATGTTGTATGTGTTTCATATATCGTTGAATAGTGATCTTAAATAATAAGAAATTTTTTAATAATAAATTAGAAAGAATAGATAAATATAAAATCTAACTTCTATAATTTAATAATTCTTGAAGGTGAATTTGAATTTCCATAATAAATGAGTAGGACATTATTTATTTGAATTATCAAAAATAAAAATAAAAAGGTAAAATTCTCATAGGATTAGGTGGTACCTAAACTATCTCCTTGTTCTATTTCTCCTCTTTTTTCGGTTGTAGCTCAACAATGGAAGATTTCATCTCTCAAAAATCACACTTCTACTATAGAGAACCTTCTAGGCTAGTGGATCACAAAGCTTCTATCCTTTAACACAAACACCATAGCCAATAAAGATAACTTCATTGCCTTGTTCTCCAACTTAAAATTCTCCTTTTCCTTAGTTAGAATAACATTTTTACACCATGCCTACATGTCCTAATATATTCTTTTTACCAAACCATGCCTCCATGGGTACATCTTTTAAACAAGCATTGATGTAGGAGATCTCTTGATCAAGTAACATGTAGTGGCTATGGCTTCAACCCAAAAGTTCTATTCAAGGCTAGCAGGTCACTCAACATACTTCTAGCCCTTTCCATCAATGTCTTCTTGATCTCCTCTCAGGAACTTCATTTTATTGTGGGGAGTATGAATTTGTCTTGTGTCTCTCAATCTCATGGTCCTTATAGAACCTCTCAAACTCTGATGAAAAAAATTCACCACCACTTTCAATCCTCAAATACTAAATATTTCTACTAGTGTTTTTCAACAAGATCCTTGAACTTCTTAAACTTGCTAAAGACTTCATCTTTATTTTTGAGAAAATAAATAAATTTCCTTCTATTGTAGTCTTCTATGAATGAGACAATGTACAAAAATCTAGACGATGAAGGAACAAGCACATGAAAAAATATATCTACAAGCACATAATCCAAGAACCCAAAACACTTATGAGAACTAGAATAAAAAGAAATATGGTGTTATTTTACAAAAGAAAATAATGTGAACACAAAATTCAAACACGAGATTACATTCATTAAGGCCTTCAACAAGGCTTTTATTTTTTAGTGCCCTTAGGTACCCAAAAGGTATGATAATTAGATGTAGTTGAGCTATAAACTTATTCTCTACTTGTTTGGCTTTATAAAAAAACTATTACACTAAATTGTGAATACATCTATATTACACAAAGTGAAAATATGAATACCCTTACTCATCACCATAGATCCTCTAGTCATCTTGCATCCTCCAAATGAGAAAACAACATGCACACTCAAATAATTCAACTTAGTCAATGAGATTATCTTCCATGCAAAACTTGGGATATACAATACACCATAAATCATGTTTACTATGTGACTAAGTAATTTAATCTTGAATCTTCCATGACCAATAATATTCAAATGAGAATCATCACCCAAATACAATTTCCCGCTATATTATTCTTCATACTTTGAGAATCAACCCCTGTGAGACTTCTTATGGAAATAATCACCCGAGTCTATCCACTACACATCTTCTAATGCATATGTTTCCAAGGCTACAAAAAAGGCATCTACATCATCCTAAGAGGATTTTTAAAGTTAGAATCAAATAAATGATTTTTAACTTTCTTTTTCTTTTCCTCATTGCACTCTTTATAGATATGACCATTTTTCTGCAATTCCAATGTTTCAACTTGGAATTCTAGGAGACTTATATCTCCTCAAAGGATTAGGTTAAGAAAACTTGTCCTTTTTCTTGCCTTTCTCTTTTAATTTTCTATGTACAACAAGGGCTTTGTTGTCAATAATAGATTATTTTCTTCATATTTCTTTAGATAACAAAATACAATCACCTCATCCATCTTGAAATTGGCAGTATTACTACCAATAACCATCATTATTTTATCCCAAAAATCTGACAAATAACATAACAAAAGGATGGAATGATCCTCATATTCAATCTTATCACCAATTGACCCCAAGTATTTTGCAAGCATATTGAATGCATTCATGTATTCAAAAATGGATCCTCCATCTTCTATATTTATAGAAAAAAAATATTTTATAAGAATAACTTGTTTACTAGGGATTTATCCTGATAAAAAACTCCATGTTTCTTGAAAATATATTTTGAAATCTTCTCTTCATAGACATTTAAGAGTACTAAATTAGCCAAATAGAGACTTATAGAACCCTTTTCTTTTTTATCCATTACATCCCAATCTTCTTGAGCTGTGTTGGTTGGTTTTGTATCAGATATTATAGCCCATAGATCTATATCCATGAGCATATCTTCCATATTGATTTTCCACAACTCAAATTACCATCGTTAAACTTCTCTACCTAAATTTTGATTGATGTGCTTACCATCATTCACCTACAATAAGGTTATTGAATCTTCCTTTGCTAAAACCCTAATGTATAAAGATTGGAACAAGAAACCCTTCAACCAACCAATAGAACCAAGGATAACTAAGATCTAATACATAATTAAAGGAATTTGAGTTTGCAAAAAAAAAACTCCCTACTCCAATCTAATATAGGATAGGGTTTGGTCTCTTAAAGGAGAAGTTTATGTGAGTGCCATGTCAAATGGCCTTTTCCTTTTTAGCTTTAAAAATTAGGAAGATTTAATCTCTCCTTACAGGTGGCCCCTGGGAATTTGATAAGAACTTTAAGAACTGTTTGGCTTTGTGCAAATGGAAGTCGGATCTAGATCCATCAGTTGATTCGGGTTTTGTTGCTCCAACGTGGGTGAGACTTCTAGGTTTACCTCTTGAGTTCTAGAACTATAAGATGTTTCAAGGGATTGCAAACTCCTTTTTCAGTCTTCTTGTTGTGGATAAAGTAACTTCTCAAAGGTTTAGGCTGGTCTTTTCTAGGATCTATGTTAATGTTTTTGTTAATAGTGTCCTTTCTTCTTCTATCACTTTGAAATCCAAGTTTAATTCCTGGTCTCAAGTCTTGGAATATGAGAATGCTAGGCTATTTTTCTAGCTCTATCATAATTTTGGGCATCTTAGTAATGCTTGTAAGAAACATAATTCTCAAAAAGACAAATAGGTTGTTGTTTTTGCTCCCCTTGTTACCAGTGAGGGTCAAATTATGACTCTAATTTCTAGAGTGACTTATCCAAAGCCTAATGGGTCTAGAGCAATTACTTTAGGGGAGATTATGATGGAGAGGAAAGAGCCAAAGGAAGATAATCCCTTCTTGAATGTTGGTGTTTCCCTACCCCTTCCCATGAGTCTTAATGATCCTAGGTTTGATACAACTAAGGATGGGGCTCCTCTTTCTTCTATTGTTAGCTTAGAGTCAGATAAAGGCCTAAAC
The DNA here is from genome assembly GCA_007258455.2 of Sequoia sempervirens. Classification (NCBI taxonomy): domain Eukaryota; kingdom Viridiplantae; phylum Streptophyta; class Pinopsida; order Cupressales; family Cupressaceae; genus Sequoia; species Sequoia sempervirens. The sequence goes on from VDFB02058242.1 coordinate 334,815,483, forward strand.
TTGTGTGTTTCCTTGATTAAGGAGGGCTCTGCTCCTTATGATGCTTTATAATTGAAAATGTAAGGATCACTAGAAATTTTTGGATTCACCAAGCTAGCCCATCCTTCTCCTTCAAAGAGTGACGTTAATGAAGACCCTTGTACTCAAGTGAATGGTAAATCCAAGAAAAAGAAGAAAATGGATGTTGGAAATGAATCAAAAGTGGGAAAAATAAAAAATAAGAGGTTCAAATTAAGGGAAGAGACCAGAGATATTTCCTCAAGAAAACATAGGACCTTGGAGGGTCTCTCCAATGGTACTAAATCAAAGAAATGATTAGGGAGTCTTCTCCCATTGGGCTAGAAAATTGTATTTTTGGTTTCTTGTTTCATTATTAATGAAGATTCTATCGTGAAACATTAGTGGATTGAACCGTCCTCTTAAACAACATATTTTAATGTGCAAAATTACTAATCTAAAAATTGATATTCTCTTAATTTATGAAACTAAAATGACGAAGCAAAATTTTGACAAAATGATTAAAAATGTTTAACCAAGGGTAGACTATTGTGTATGTGATGCAGATGGTACATCTGGAAGGATTGCCACCCTCTCAAACTTAGATAGGTTGTCTAATTAGGAAGGCTACAACAACAATAGCTATTTATAAATAGCCTTTGAAGATAAAAGAATTGGTGTGAAGTGGAACCTTGTTAATGTTTATGCCCCTAACACTAGAGTAGCTAGAAATCTCCTATGGGATTCCTTTTCAGTGCTCCTTTTTAACAATCAGAATGTGAAGTGGATGTTTGAAGGGGATTTTAACACCCCCCTCTAGCCTTCAAAGAAGCTTGGTGGGATTGATGATTTCTCTAACAATATGTTGGACTTTTCCAATTTTATCTCTACTCAAGGCCTTTTATATGTAGAGCTCTCAAGCTCTAAATTAATTGGTTCAATAGATGTCTTGGAAAAAACCATATACAGGTCAAGTTATATAGAGTTATGATCTCTGGTGATTGGTATATCTTAGCTAAATTATAGTTAGTTGATCTACTTAGATCTACTTCTGACCGTAGTGCTCTTGTTTTGAACTTGGAGGAAAAAAGAAAGCTTGGTCCCTTCCCCTTTAGATATGAGATTATGTGGAATCTTCACCTGGACTTTAAAGATCTAACCAAGCTTTGGTGGAACATTCCTTGTCAAGGGACTCCAATGTTTCAAATGACACAAAAGGTAAAGAGAATACAACTTAATGTTCAAGGCTAGAACAAAATCATGTTTGGTAATATATTTCACACTAAGAAAAAATTTCTCTTAATTCAATTCAAGAGATGATGGAAATGGGTGTCATTGGTGAAGAAACCTCTATTAGATAAAGAGAACTAAGGAATGAATGGTTCACTATAGCTAGAAAAGAGGAGATATTCTAGAAACAAAAAACTAGGGCACAATGGCTATAAGAAGGGGAAGGAATACAAAAATTTTCCATCAATCGACGCAAAAGCATAGAAGAAGAAACATGATCTGCACTATGGTCAAAGACAATGGAGATCTCCTTACCAAGGATGAGGACTTGGAATCTGAGGCTATCTCCTTCTTCAAAAATGATGGAAGACATCAGGACCCCCTCCCTTTGGATTGGATTCCCTTCTAGAGGTTATCCCGAGGGTGGTGCATTAGGAAGATCTTAAGTCCCTGGGAAGCAATGTTTCTACGCAAGAGGTTAAAATTAATGTTTTATCCTTTGGTGCCTTTAAGATCTTAGTATGGATGGTTTTTCCTTGGAATTTTTCAAAAAAAATTGGAAACCATCTCCCAAGATCTTCTTGCCACCAAAGATTTCTTTAGAGCAGGTAGACTTCTTCATCAACTTAATTCTACTTACATTGTCTTTGTTCCTAAGAAGGAAGCATCCATGTCTTACTACCACCCTATTAGTCTTTGTAACATGGTTTACAATTTTTTTTCTAAAATTATGGTTAATATGCTAGAGCCCCTACTAGATAAATTGATCTCTAGAAATCAAAAAGGTTTTATGGTTGGGAGATAGATTTTGGATGCGGCTATTGTTTCCCATGAGTTTATTCATTCTATGGACCATTCTAAGAACTCAGGTATGGTGCTCAAGTTGGATATCTCAAAAGATTATGATAGGGTTTCTTAGAGCTTTTTATTTGCTATTTTGGAAAAAAAATGGATTTAGTGGGAAATTTCTGAGATTAATCAAGGAGTGTGTTTCTACCACTAGTTACTTTGTTATTTTTAATGGTGTTCCTACAAGACGGTTTTCTTGTAGTAAGGGTTTGAGTCAAGGAAACCCCTATCTCCATATCTCTTTATAATTGTTGTTGAAGTTTTGGGTGGGAATATTCAAAAAATCTTGATCGTGGTTATCTACAGGGGATTTGTGTTGCTTCTTCCATGGATATGGCTTATCACTAACAATTTGTTGATAACACGATTTTGTTTGGTGTTGCCTCTATTGTGGAAGCTACAAAATGGAAGGTTGTTCTTAAAAAGTATGCTAAAGCTTTCAACCAATTCATAAATTATAACAAGAGTTAATTATATTTTTAACACTACTCAACAGGGGAAGGATAGGATTCTAAGAATCCTGGGATGTCAAGAAGTGAGTATCCCTAATGTTTACCTGGGCCTCCATCTTAGTACAAAGAAACCTCCTAATTCCTTTTGGAATGTCATTATTGATAGAACCCAAAGGAAGCTAACTAGTTGGAAAGGTAAATTGCTTAGTCAAATGGGTAAGCTTAAGCTTTTGAAGTCTTCTCTTCAAAATGTTTTGGTTTATTACTTGTCTCTCTTTAAGATGCCAACTTTTATTATGAGAAAGATTGAACAAATATAGAGGAACTTTCTTTGGATGGGGACAAAAGAAAGATCAAGGATTTCTCTGGTTAGCTGGGAGAAATTTTATTCCCCAAAGAAGTTGGGGGGTTGGGGATTAGAAGATTAAAAACATTTAACAAGGCTCTGCTAACTAAAATGGGATGGTATATGATTCAAGGAAGGAAATATTGAATTTTCATTCTTTGTGCTAAGTATATGGGGAATGAACCCCCTAGTTGCTTATTGTCCTCTCAAGACTTGCTTAGTAGATCAACTTTTTGGAATAGTATTCTTAAAACTAGGAATACATTGCAACAAGGAGTTAGAAGGAAAGTCGGGAATGGGAGGTCTATCAGTTTTTGGGAAAAAGCGTGGGGAAGATGTCTTGCTCTAACTTTGAGGTGGACCAATTAATTCCTATAAGACAAGACCTTAGAAGATTATATGGAGCTAATATCTATGGTTAGGGTATGTGCAGGATCATGGGGGTCCAAACTATGCCTCTAAGTGGCGATGAAAATTTAGAAAATCAGAGTTAGGCAACTTGACATAAAAATTTGAATAGGTTATTAACATAATTTGAAAAATATGTAAGAACAAAAGTTGTAGCAAATTGAATGCAGTTTCTAGGCTACTAGTCCTTTGTTGGAAAAAGGTAAATTTTTTGGAGAAAATTTGAAATTTCAATGCGATTGGTACTAAATTTTCATGAAAAAGATAAGAAGCCCGGTGTATGTATAACCACCACAAGTACAAAGAAAAAAATATTACTACGCATTTTTCAATATAAGTAGAGATACATGCCAAATGTGCCGAATTTTTTGTTTTTTCCATGTAAATTGGTTATGATTTTTTTATTAAGAACTTTTTCAAAATTATTAAAATAATGCGTGTCGACTACCATGACTTGGTCAAAAAATTATGAAATTGATTTTTTATCCTATAGTATGTGAAGCATAGAATGTGGCACATCTTGTAGATTTGAAAATGTTAAGTAGTTTGAAAGTTATAGAAGTTTTCAATCCCAACCTATCAATTGGGACTTTGAACTGTTTTATGAGTACTAGAAAATCAATAATAATTATTTATTAAATTCAAAATAAGGCAAAATTTATATTGGTGGAAAGCGGCAATTTTTTTCTATAAACCCTTTTCATTTGATGAAATTCAAGTTAAAAAAAAGTCGTTAGCCACAAGGGCGAACTTCATAAAACTAAACAAATTTTTAAAAACATGTTTTTTGGGTTGACTTTCCAGGTTAGGCAATCCCAAACCAAATCCCAAGCCAATATTCATTTTGGTTTGGTAATACCAAACCAAAATGGATATCCGTTACTAAATGGATATCCATTATTAGATGGATATTTGTTATCTACATTTACTTATATTATTTATAATACATAATATTATATAATATGTATTAATATGTATTATGTATTTATAATACATATATTTATAACATATAACATTATGTATTGTATAATATGTATTATATATTATATTGTATACTATATAGTATATATATTTTGTATAGTATATTATATTATATATAGTATATAGTATATATATGAAATATTATATTAATATTATGTAATATATATTATATATATTATATAATATATTTAATACATAGTATATGTGTATTATTATAATATATTTAATACATTAATGTATATTATATATTTATTGATGTGTGGCCAATTCACAGAGGCAAGAATCAGGAAATCGAGATCCGCGTCGGACAGATCCGAATCGAGATCCGCTTCATCAACAGGATCCGGTGAATCAGTTCGAGATCAGTTAAAGATCAGACAGAATCAGATCAGAGGGATAATATATATTATATATTTATTATTATATATTAATATATAATATATTAATATAGTATATATTAATATGTAATATATATTATATATTAATATAAAAATTTATTATATATTAATATATATATAATAAATATTAATATAGTAAATATATCATTTATCATAAGAAATAATAATTTTTAAAATTCAAATATAGGATATCATTATGTTTGTTATAGGTTACTTACTTGGACAAAAGCAACAATATATATTATATATAAAATAATATTAATATATAATATATATTATATATTAAATAATATTAATATATAATATATAATATATATTATATATTATTATATAATATTTTAACATAGTAAATTAATAAATATATATAAAATATATTATGACATTGTTATTTTGAAGACTAGAGGTAACAAATATTCATTATAGACAAATATCCATTTCCTCTATTTTTTACATTGTGAAGAAGACCTGCGGGTATGTTGATTGGAAGACATAACGGATATCCGTTTGAAATGGATATTCGTTTCAAAATGGTTATCCATTTTGTAAGTTATATAAAAAACAAAAATGGGACTGTTTTGTGTATTTCAATGGTCCCTACACTCTTTATGTCATGAAATTCTTGTGCTTTTTGTTTGCATAAGAGGAAATTCAACTTTTCAAAGATTCTCTAACACTTTTTTTAGAATTCTGATGATTTGTGTGTTTTTTTGTTTGTGCAATGGGGAGCAACAATTGGCGTAAGAGAAAAGGTAAAAGGAAACTTACAATAGATCAAATTGAAGCATATAGAGAAAAAGATAGAGAGTCATAGGAAAAGAAGACAAGGTATGCAAAATATTCAAATTGAAGCTACTTCTGAACTATTAAATGTTAATTCAAGTGAGATAAAGGAGGTGAAAGTAAGAGTGAAAGTAAAGCAGTAAAGTGAAAGTGGAGAGTGAAGTGGTCTTTTGTTAGGGGAAATTGAAAAATAAAAATGTGGAGTGTTGTGTGTTGTTAAATAAGTGTTAGTGAAGTGAGGGAATAGTGCAACATTGTTCTTGAAAATGAAAATATTGATAACATTGAAAATGTTGAAAATGAAACTTATGTAACACCTAATTACAAAAGAACCCCTAAATGGTTGGTTGAAATAGATGAGAACATAATTGATAATCTTAAAGGAAAAGGGTCACAACGAATAGTTCGTTTGTGGGCTACGAAAATGTTTAATGAATTCCTACCTGATAAGACATTAACCGAACAATGTCAATTTTTTGTGAGATTACTTAAGATTTACAAAATGAGACCATTATTAAAAAAATTGAAGATTCATCTCACAAAAAAAGGGGAAAAAATAGTCTTATTGTAAAAAATATTTTTAATTCTCTAACCTCTATTGGAAAGACTAGTAAGGAAAAAGATAAAAGGGATGCTCGAAGAGCGATCACAACAAGCCATCATTTGAGAAATGCCCGTTTAATGAGACAAACTTGTATTGATTCTAACTTAAATTGTAAAACATTAAATAGGGCACTCTCAAGAAGAGGAAGACTCAATAGTGCTCTTCAAAATGATATGTGGGCTTTTAGTGGGAGGCTTCCATGTGTTAATAAAAAGCTAACCGATAATATAAAGATGCAAATTGAACAATATTGGAATTCTCACTCTAGATTATCACCGAATGTAAAGGATTTTTTAAAGTTACGAATTGGTAATCGAGATTGTACACCGTAGATCCTAAATTTTCTTTGGAATGTAGCCAAACATTTTTATACAAATTTTTTTGTCAAGAACATCCACATTTGCAAATATCACAAAGGGATTTTGAGTCTTTCAAGCCATTTTATTTTGTTCCTATTAAGGTTCGTAATACATGTTATTGTAAATACCATGTTGAGTTTTCAATGTATCATGAATTGTTATGTCATATTCGTTCTACTATGCATACTGACAAAATGTTGTAGGAGTGTCATGCAGTGCAACTTCCCAAGTCATCCAGGGAGTTGTTAGATTCATTTTTATGAATTAGAGGTGATGGTTACTTATTTTATAATGATTGTTCAAATGAAATGTGTTTTCAATTTGGTGGTTTATCGAAGTTTGTAACATGCTTTCATGAGGGCAGCTATCATGATTTTGGTAAAAAAATTGTTGAGAATTTTTTTTTTTGAGATAGTCAAATACACATTGAAGAGTGGACGTGAGAGTTCTAGATGTGAGTTGGTTGCAAGAGAGGTAAGTATTACTACTTTTATTTCATATTTTAAGAAAATTATTTTCTATAAGTATGCAAGGCATAGCCACAGGTTGCAGTGGTTGGATCAAAAATTTAGGATGTGTAAGGACTCTTTCCCCATTAGAACTATTGTATTTGTAGTTGATTTTGTTAAAAATTACACATTGCAACCACAAAATGAAGTTCAATCACAATATTATAATTCTATTCAAATTGCTATTTTTGTCCACATAACATATAGGCATGCCCCTAATAGTACAGAAGATGACATGAAGATAATCGAGGAGTACCATTTTTACATGAGTGATGATAGATCTCATTCATCTGAGTTTGTACAACATTGTTTTGAAAAAAAAATGAGTTACTATAGGAAAAAGGAATTGCAATGGTTCAACATTTGATTTGGTCAGATAACTATACAAGGCAATTCAAGAATGCTTGTATCTTTTATTGGTCGAGTAGGATGCATATAGAGAGGGGTGTACCACATATTTGGAGTTTTTTTGAAGTTGGGCATGGAAAAGATGAGCATGATGGTGTAGGTGCATGTGTGAAGAGAGCATTGGCTAAGGAACAAATGAAGATCAGAGGTGGTGCAACATTCAGTGATGTTGCACGTTCTATTATGGATTGGTGTACTTATGCACTATCACGAGGAGGGACACTTGATCCACAAGTGTGTAGGTTCTTTTGGTTGGTTGAGGAGGGCATAGTGGGAGACAAAATGGAATGTCAAACAATTAGAGATTCTTCAAAGATGCATTTATTTCAAAGATCATATGCAAGTGCATGGACCATATGAACATGAGAGATGGCTTATTTTTGTTAGAATTGTATTTGGTGTGATTGGGATCAGTGCAAGTAAAGTGATTGGGTAGATACTTGGATTCCATAGTACCTAACCCATTTATTTGTACCACAATCCTCATTAGAAGAAGTAATGGAAAGTTCACTTGACTAAGATCATCTTTCAAATCTTGTATAGCCAAGACATGTCTATGTAGTTGTAGCACCATAGGGGAATAAAGAGGGATCCGACTATTGGTTGGCACAATGTGTACAGAGAAAGAAAAAGCTAACACAACCGATGACAGATGATGATGGATTCATGTATCCTATAGGTTCAGTTGTTGTTTCTTGAACTTCGTTGCATTACCATTTCATCATTGTTTAGGTTGTTTACAATAATATAGATTTTTTATTCTAAGCATCTTTTCTAGTATGTATTAGCATTTCATCATCATTTAGCTTGTTTAGATGAAATATGGATTTTTTATTCTACATATATTTAGATGTTAATAAAAAAATTATGATCGCACAGGTTCAATTGTTATTTTTGGAACTTGGTTGTGAACATATATGATTAGAAATAACGACATACCTGCATTTGAAGACTATGAGAAACAAAAAACCATTCTCATGTATTCACACCTTGTTATAGCAACAAATGTTAAGTTATTGAGACATCATGCTAGATCAAAAACAAAAAACTATGGACAATTAGTAGTGTTAATCATGAAACATTACTGTAAACTTTGAAGGTAAGAGATGACCCTTCAGGCACACTTGAGTAGCGGATCATTTGTTGTATGGGATAGGTATGATATTTTTCATCACATTTTGATATTGTTTATTTGCTAAGGTTGATATAGATTTATAAGTCTTGCATCTTTTCTATTGTGATCGTATAGATTTCTCATTCAAAGTATATTGCGATGTTCTTGGCATGATTGATCATGGAGCTACTGCAACAATAATCCTTTGGCAGAGATGTGACATATTAGAATAATATAGATTAGTTATTGTAAGCATCTTTTATAGTGTGCATTACCATTTCATCATCAATTAGGTTGTTTATAATAATATAGATTTTTTATTCTAAGCATCTTTTCTACTTTTCATTACCATTTCATCTTCACTTAGGTTGTTTAGAATAATATAGATTTGTTATTCTAAGCATCTTTTCTATTGTATGTAGTTTAACTGCTACCTTGATGGTTTGTACAGGTGTTTGTCACTCCAGAACATCAACATGCTATTGTTGTGGAAGATTTTGGCGACCGCGAAGGCAACACGTGATCTATTTCCTTCCCCTACTAGGAAATGACTATGTATTAGGGTCGTTTGTTGTATGCCTATGTGGCATTTTGTAATTCCTATATTTGATAGCAATTATTGAATGATAATACCATGTGTATTGTGTATACTTTACATGTATTCAAGTGTATACTTTACAACTTAATAGTATACTTTGTCACTTATGAGTATTCCAATGTATACTTTATGACCTACGTGTTTTCATGTGTATACTTTGTATTCATGTGTCTAGTTCATGAATTAAGTGTATTTGAGAAAATAAATCAATTTTTCACTTACTCACGAGGAAGAAAGCAAACCCTAAATCCCTTTGCACCTTTACATCAAATCCATCTGACCTTTTTTCCATCAACTAAAAACTTGACACCATAGAAAAATGCCTTAGAGATATAAAAATGTGAGAGAGGTTGTTGTAGAGGGGCCCTGCATGATCCTGTAGAATCAGACAGATTGTTTCTAGGTGACACAGTTTCTGAGTAATAGCCTATCAAAGATTGATGTCTTTTAGCACTTTGGACTCTTAAGGGAAATTGTCGGTCCAATGTAGCTCAGAGTGGTTCAACATGTTTGGGAGAAAAAGAGGGCCATTCCTAGCATAAACATACTCATCCAGACATGTTGGATTAGTTCATTTGGTTGTACGAGTTGCAAAACAAAATTTGTACCACCTTGCAACTTTACACTACTTGCATCTGACAACTTTTTCGTCAACTGAAAACTTGTCACCATGAGAAAATTCCTTTGAGATAGCAAAAAATAAGAGATGTTACTATAGAGGGTCCCAACAAAATCCCATAGCCTCAGATGGAGAGTTTGTAAGAATCACGATTTTTGAGAAATAGCCCTTGAAAGATTGTTGCATTTTAGTACTTTGGACTCTTAAGGGAAATCATCGGTCCGATGTAGTTTCGAGTGGTTCAACGTGTTTGGATACAAAAGAGGACCATGTCTAGTGTAAACGTAGCCATCCGGACGTGTTGGAACAGTCTGTTTGGTCATACGAGTCGCAGAACGAAAGTTGCACCACTTTGCAACTTTACATTGCTTGCATTTGACAACTTTTTCCTCTACTAAAAACTTGTTACCATGGGAAAATGCCTCTGAGATAGAAAAAATTGAGAGAGGTTATTGTAGAGGGTCCCAACATGATCCCATAGCCTTAGACGGAGAGCCTATAAGTGTCACAATTTCTAAGAAATAGCCCTTCAAAGATTGTTGTTTTTTAGCATTTTAGACTCTTAAGGGAAATCACCAGTCCAATGTAGCTCATAGTGGTTCAACATGTTTGGGTGCAAAAGAGGACAATGCTTAGTGTAAACATACCCATCCAGATGTGTTAGAGCAGTCTGTTTGGTCATATGAGTTGTAGAATGAAAGTTGCGACACTTTGTAACTTTACACTACTTGCATTTGACAACTTTTTTCTCAACTAAAAACTCGTCACCACAGGAAAAAACCTCTAAGATAGCAAAAAATGAGATAGGATATTGTAGAGGGTCCCAACACGATCCCATAGCCTCGGACGAATAGTGTGTAAGCATCACGGTTTGCAAAAAATAGCTCTTCAAAGATTGATGTGTTTTAGCACTTTGGACTCTTAAGGGAAATTGTTGGTCCAATGTAGCTCGGAGTGGTTCAATGTGTTTGGGTGCAAAATAGGACCATGCCTAGTGTAAACGTACCCATCTATATGTGTTGGAATATTTCGTTTGGTTGTACGAATTACAGAATGAAAGTTGCACAACTTTGCAACTTTACACTGCTTGTATTTGACAACTTTTTCCTCAACTAAAAACTCGTCACCATAGGAAAATGCCTCCAAAATAGAAAAAACCAAGAGAGGTTATTGTAGAGGGTTGCAACATGATCCCATAGCCTTAGATGAAGAGTCTTTAAGCATCATGGATTTCAATAAATAGCCCTTCAAAGATTGTTTCCTTTTAGCACTTTGGACTCTTAAGGGAAATCATTGGTCCAATGTAGCTTAGAGTGGTTCAGCATTTTTGGATGAAAAATAGGACCATGCTTAGCATAAAAATACCCATTCAGATGTGTTGGAATAGTCCATTTGGTCGTACAAGTTGCAAAACGAAAGTTGCACTACTTTGCAACTCTACATTGCTTGTATTTGACAACTTTTTCTTCAACTGAAAACTCGTCACCACGAGAAAATGCCTCCAAGATAGAAAAAATTGAGAGAGGTTATTGTATAGGATCCCAACACTGTAAGAATTGGCTATGAAAGTAGCCACCCAAGATCTAGAGGCCTAATATAAAGCACAAGCATAAGAGAGATAGAAACAAGATGACAAGAATAAACTGTATTCTGCCAATAATGCAAATATGATGGAATGAGCTTGATGAAAGTACATAGGAGACCCCTTGGCTTCTAGATCTAATAGAAATCAAAAGCATAAGAGAGATAGAAACAAGATGACAAGAATAAACTGTATTCTGCCAATAATGCAAATATGATGGAATGAGCTTGACGAAAGTACATAGGAGACCCCTTGGTTATATAGCCAAGGTGAGAACATAGAAGGGCATAAGATTATGACAAGTTTCGTAATCTTATGACATGAGACAACTATGAAAATTTATCACTCCACCTAAAGTGGAAAAGTGATAATGTGATAATCACCACAAAAGGTGGATCACCCACAAAATGTGGAGAGATAATCACATGATGTGTTCACAAAAGGTGGAAGTGATAAAGTAATGACATGTCAAGTCCACCAAAAGTGGAAAATCTCCAAAAACCTCCTATGTGATCCCTAAGTAAACTTAACTAAGATGTAATCATGACCTAGGACAATGTACAACACTTTTAATTACACCAACAAACACAATCCCTTAGCCTCAGACGAAGTGTCTGTAAGTGTCATGATTTTCGATAAATAGTCCTTCAAAGATTGTTGTCTTTTAGCACTTTAGACTCTTAAGGGAAATCACCGGTCCAATGTAGTTTAGAGTGGTTCAGCGTGTTTGGGTGCAAAATAGGACCATGCCTAGCACAAACGTACCCATTCAGATGTGTTGGAATACTTTGTTTGGTCGTACAAGTTGTAGAACAAAGTTGTACCACTTAACAACTTTACATTGCTTGCATCTGACAACTTTTTCCTCAAGTAAAAACTCATCACCATGGGAAAACACTTATGAGATAGCAAAAACTGAAAGAGGTTATTGTAGAGGGTCCCAAAAAATTCTCATAGCCTTGGATGAAGAGTTTGTAAGCATCATGGTTGCCAAGAAATAGCCCTTCAAAGATTATTTCCTTTTAGCACTTTGGACTCTTAAGGGAAATCGTCAGTCCAATATAGCTCGGGATGATTCAACATGTTTGGGTAAAAAAGAGGACCATGCCTAGCATAAACCCACCCATTTGGACGTGTTGGAATAGTCCATTTGTTCGTACGAGTTGCTGAATGAAAGTTGCACCACTTTGCAATTTTACATTGTTTGTATCTGACAACTTTTTCCTCAACTGAAAAATCATCACCATGGGAAAATGCCTCCGAGATCAAAAAAATTGAGAGAGGTTATTGAAGAAGGTCCCAACACAATCTTGTAGCCTCAGACAGAGAGTCTATAAGCATCATGGTTTATGAGTAATAGCCCATCAAATATTGCTGCATTTTTGCACTTTGGACTCTTAAGGAAAATCGTCGATCCAATGTAGCTTAGAGTGATTCAACGTGTTTGGGTGCAAAAATGGACCATTCCTAGCATAAGCATACCCATATAGTATGCCTAGTTTGCGTATTGATGCATTATGGTTAACAACATTCATTGTTGTGCATTACGATAATACAAATTGCATGTTGAAGGTCAAATAACATGCAATTCATGGAGTTCTATTTAGTTTGTTTAATGGTAGTATCACACTCATTTTATTTGTTTAATGGTTTCATCATGTTTTAGTGATGTCTTAATTGTTGGTCGCGATTATTGTATAGATTTCACATGAACAATCTAATGAACATGTATCTTGTTCAGTTGTAAGGACTTTGTTTGAAGGTTGCATCAAACCTATATGGTTGAAAGATAATGATTCTTATTGAAGATGATTTTATACCTTTTACATGTTATTAAGCTTGAATGAACATTGACTAACATTGATTTTTATCAAGATGTTTATATTACTTTCAAATGAACAATATAACATGACATATATATTTCATTAAGTTGTATCCACTTTTCATTAGTTCTAACTTCTTTTGAAATAAAAATCAGCTGCCCACTTCATTACACAAGTTCAAAAAACAAAATAATGTCAAATATAAATTCATTCAACAAAGCTTCTAATCATAGGTATTCTCAAATTGAGAGTTTGATAAAAATGTATTGGTAGACATGTATGAAAAATGTGGTATGATAGAAAATGAAATGAATTATTTGAAAAAACTCCTCAAAGAAATATGGTCTCATGGAATGTAATGTATGTGAACCTTAATATGAATGAACTCTAACATAGATGGATTACCACTTGTAATTTATAAGTTCTATTAAAATGCAATTTCATTAATCTATAACATACATTATCAATCATAACTTTAAACCATTCTTAAGATAATTATACATTCCATTTTGAAAATTCAAAGTAGAAAGACATGCACATGAGGAACAAATTATATTGAATATCAATTCTTAGATATCAAACTGTAGAATAATTTTGTTTGTGCATATAAAAATTTGGCATATGCCTACTCAGAACAAGTTTTACAAAATATGGCATATATGCCATCTCAAGATCTATCAAACCCTAAGTACATATCAATCTATATCATATCTTAATTCTGTGCTAGATCATCAAAATCAAGGATCCTCAAAGAAGTTAGTTGCTCTAAAGTTTCCTGGACAATAACAATTCAAACTACAAATTAGATTAATTATGTGAATGGTTGACAAGATAGACTAGTAAATAGAAACTTATATACCATCATTTATAAATTACGAATTTAACATCAAAATCAGTATACATGTACTATATTATATCAATAATGCAATTCTTGTATACCTCAAATCTTGCTTTCTTTTCTACAAGACATTTTGCATATGATTATCCCTTAGGACAATTGGGAGTCCTCATATAAAGTAATGGTCTCACACTCGTCACAGTGCTAAGTCAAGCAAAGGGCTATAGAAAATAAAATAAAAATGATACAAATTAACATATAATTGTTGACAAAAAATCATATCTACTAAACACATATCTACTCCTATCTAAATATAAATATCTGCAATATAAAATTTAAACACATACCTGCTATGATGCTATGACACGAGATGGGCTCATAGTGGATGAATCGGCTAAGATGGTTTCCTATATAAAAAATGACAAGAATGTAACAAAATTTAAATACACATGCACATATAATCATAATGTCGAGAATAAAAAGTATATATATACCCGTTGTGCAAATTCATCCAATGAGTCAGACCCAGTCAACAAGGATATATAAGAAGCAAGTTGCTGCATAAAAAGACAAGATTACATTAGACTATCAATATATGTAGTACGTGTATTTAAACATAATAGATTTTAAAAATTAACATATAAATTAACAATTTAAATAATACCATACACTAATTCTCTAGGGAAAATGAAATGGAAGTATGCGTAGCCTCCTGCACTTGTGACAATTGCTCCTCTGTCAATAACTGTTAAAGATTCCAACATATAAACATATATTAGTACAAATATCTCTCATAAAATATAAAAGAATTTACATAAAACACACTATGAAATTACTTTAAGTCTTATCGGTCCTCCCATATCGTCCTTGGCAGTCGATTTCTCTCTTGAAAATGCTCCACTATGTGCTCTTTCAACTCCTGCATCCGACATATCATGAACTTCATAGTCAGATGTGTCTATATGGGAGCCCCAGTGGACCATCAAAGAGGACCGAAACATAAATTGATGCATGTCATGCAATGATGAGGCACACAAATATGTCCCAAAGATGATGGTGTACCAGTGGGAGTTGTTGCAATAGGTGCACCACCATCATGCTGGAATGTATCAGGTGCAACACCACCATGATGGGATGCACCATCAAATGGCTACACAACATGATGGCTCTGAGTGACCAAATGATCACTAAACGAATGTAACACATAAATGCTCAGAGTCCCTACATCTACAAAAATCTCAGGGTAAGGTAGTGGAGTCAGAGCAACAATAGGTGGAGGAGAATGAACTGGGGTGACTCGACATGCTCTAGGTCTATCCTATGGCATCCCTACACCAACACCCTAGAAATCTTGCATGTCAAAGTAATTGACATGTTTCCCTAGCACAAACTCAACATATAATTTTTGGAGAAAATACTAAGGGACATCAAGATTGTTGTTGGGTGGTTTATCAAAAACCATCCACCAATGTCTCCAAAAATTATCTAGTATTCCTCTATGGGTGGGTGATCCCACAATATTGGTTTACAATTTTAGGCGAAACTGGACACTGAAATAATTTTTTATAACTAAATATTCACTTTTGGGTACCTATAGCGGCTAAACCATGAGGAATTTGAAGATGATGCAAACTAGTGATTTGTGAAATTTTGTCTATAGATTCTAAATATATTTTTTTCAAAATTTTTGGAATCACATTGCACTTCTTTTTCCATCTCCTTCAAAAACTAGTTTTTTTTAGTAAGCAACATTTTTAAGGAGTGATGTTCACCTTATAACGCATAATTTTTTTTCCATGAAGGATGCAATTCTAATTTTTTTGAATTTAGATTTGTAACTATGATATCTAGTGCTTCCAATTGGTTTGATAGTGTTTTATTGAATATTTTTGCCTTAATCAAGTTTTGAAGTCAAACCAATTACAATTCAGACATAGGAGGACAATATGACGTATAAATTTTTTTGTATGTATGGAAATTCAATTTTTTTGGTTGGATCAAGGACTTCAATACCTAGTGCACTCATATTTTTCAAAAAAAAAATTGATAATATGCTATTTTTCCACATGTGCAGAACAAAGAGCTTAATTTTTGGTGAAAACCTGTGTTTAATAAAACTAAAATAACAAATACATGATAAAACCAAAATATATTAAAATTATATTCATTGGATAGCTCGTTCCGAGGACTACCATCATCCAATTGGGTATGTGAACTCTCCTCCATTTTCATCCTCAACGCAAGGTTCAAAGAGCAAAATTTTGAACTTTTTTGGTGCCTAAGGGGTAGAAGGGGGGAAAAGGGGGGTTCGCTTGAACCAGGGTTTGAGTGAACCCCCTTTCCATAAGCCTTTTCTTTTGGCTTTTTTCCGATAATGGTGGGCCCCATCATTAAATGGGTTTGCTCAAATGGGGGGTTCGATATATTCGAACCAAAAGTTCTTTTGAACCCCCCAAAAAAAAATTGCATGGGGTCATTTTTTGCAACTTTTCCTTCCTCACTAGAATTGTAAACCACTTTTGTGGGTTCACCCGAGTGCACCATTTAATTGAAAAATTTGGTTTCCGCACATTAACAAGCTATCCTGTTATCTGATCGATGAATAACTGGGCTAATTGGGCTTTCTCAATATCAAGTGCCTTCAACTCATCATATGATAACCCATCGGCATAAAATTGTCTTTGTTCCTCTTGCCACTGTGCAAGTCTATTATGTTGAGTTGCCAAAGTTTCAACATTTGAAATGATTGTTTCCAAAGTAATTTTTATGTCTGATAGCTCATCGAGTGTCTCATAGATTTTACATACTTTTCTTAATTGATCTAAATTTCTATGAATAGACTCGTGTATTGTTGGCACACTTTGATTTGGAAACAACGGTTGCAGTGAGGGAGGGTTTGGAGGGTTTTCATTTTGTGTAGGATTAGGGTTTTCATTTTGTACAAGATTAGGGTTTTCATTTTGTGCGGGGTTTAGGTTCTCATCTTTTGCAGGGTTTGGGTTTTCATGTTGATCCATTTTAAACCTATTAATTGATAATTTTTTAAAAAATTAACAATGATTTTAATGCAATAAAAAGCCTATCACATTTACACTATTTTTTACTAAAATTCAAAAAAAACAATGCAAAAAGAATATAAACTAAATAAAAATACAAAAATCCAAACATACCTTTGAAATTTGCTCTATTTTGGGCAAAATGAAATCCTAGGAATGAATATTATTGTTGGAGAGAGAAAACCCGCACAAGCCAGTAAATTATGAGCTCTTAGATTTTTTCATTTTTAATTTGTAACACAGGAAACAAATATTTGTTTCTATTCTAAAATATTTTTAATATATAGTTGGGTCTGGGACCATATGATATTAGCGGCGGTTTTTTTTGAATATATGATACAAAAATATAATATATATTATATATTATATTATATCTATATTATTATATTATAATATAATATACATTATATTATGTATGATATAATATATTATATTATTTATAATATATATGTAATAATATTTTATAATAATATTATATTATATTATAATATATTATATATTATATTATAATATAAGAAAATATTATATTATTATAAAATAATATATTATTATAAAATAATATATTATTATATAATAATATAATAATATATAATATGAGCTCTCTTTTTTTTTTAATTCATAACACAGAAAATATCCCTTTTGAAATGGATATTTGTTTTCTGTTTTATATATTTTTAATATATGGTCAGATCTATTCAAATGTATCATATAAAAATATAGTATATATTATATATAATATACATTATATTACGATATAATATAATATATATTATATTTATAATATATATATTATATTATAATATAATATAATATAATATTATATTATTATATAATATAATGTTATATAATTATATAATATTATATTACTATATAATGATATAATATAATATAATCATAAAATATAATAGATTTAATATTATATTTAATATATAATATATAATATTATATAAATATTATAATAAAATATAATATTATAATATATTAAATATTTTATGATATAATATTAAATTAACAAACATTATAATAATGTTTTTTTTTAAAATATTATTATAATGTTTGTTAATTTAATGTTGCATATAATAAATATATTAAAAAAATATTATAATATATAAAATAAAAAATTGGTTGAGCCTGAACTCGATGGATTTAAAATTTTTGACTTAGACAATGGATATCCGTTTTGAAACCAAACCAACACGGATATTGTACCTTAGCCTGCAAAAAGTCAAAGGCATGAATTTCACATTTTTGGATGTGTTAAAATGTTTTTTTCACAACGCCACTTTTTGGACCCCCATGATCCTGCACATACCCATTATGTTAACTGGTCTGAAGTGATCCCCAGATGGAGAAAAATTGAAGATGTCTTAAACCTAAGATTAAGAAGATTGAGTAATGTGTTGGCTAGTTTTGAGCTGCTTTCCACTCTTAACTCCTTGATCAAGGAGACTGTTGTTTGATTCTTCAACGTGGTGAAGATGATTGGATGTAGAGTGATAACCCCTTCCAAGATTTCTCTATCAAATCAACTTATAACAGATTGGATGAAGCTCCTTTTAATGACTAGAGCTTCAATTGGAATTTGATTTGGAATGCCAAGTTAATTCCAAAAATCAATTGTTTTTGGTGGGCTGCTATGCATGGTAGAATCCTCACTATTGATGTCCTGAATAGGAAAGGATTTTGTTTTACCAACAGATGTTCCCTCTATCTTGTTGCGGAAGAATCAATTATTTATCTTATTCAATGCTCTTTTAATGCAAGAGAAGTTTGGTCTTTGGTCCTTCAAAATCTTTTGACTGATTGGGTGTTTTCGGGTTATTTGAAAGACTTGGTGATCCAATGGGGTTCTAGACCTTTCTTGCATCCTATCATTAAGGAATTATGGTTGCAAGTTCCCCCCTTTTTTTCTTGGCACCTATGGAAAGAGAGTAACAATAGAATATTCAGGGAGAAGCAAAGGAGCAGTGGAGAGGTCTTTTATTGCATAAAACAACAAATCATGGAAAACTTGAACTCAAAAGTTTTATGTTTCTTGAAAGTTATGCCAAATTATAAAGATCTTAGAGTCAAATAGCTATAAGGACTAAACCATGATTTGACTTAGATTAATTAGGCTAACATCCTAAGTAGGAAAATGAATATATGGAAACCTTTGCTAGTTGACTGGGTAAAATTAAACTTTGATGGTTGCTCTAAAGGTAACCTAGGGATTGCTACTGTTGGGGGTCTGATAAGAGATCATAAAAGGAGATGCATTGAAGCCTTTTCTAAGTGCTTGAGAATGGATACTAGTGTGGAAGTAGAGGCTATTGCTGCTTGGAGAGGTATAAAGTGATTAAAAGAACTTGGTTTCACTAAGGCCATAATTGAGGGGGACTCTAAATTGATAATTGAGTTTCTTAAAGGTCATGTCAAGCCACCTAGAAGATCAAGAACTTGATCCAAGACTCAAAATGTGTGATTAATTATTTGGATAGGTACTCCTTCCTTCATATCTTTAGAGATGGAAATAGAGCTGCCGACTCGGCCTCAAACATGGGCCTCTCTAATTCCCAATGGCTTTTCTAGAAATTTGAAAATATTTTGCTACAAATAAAATATTGGGTTTCTCAGGATTGTTTGAGAGGGGTCTACTCTACTAGTGAAAACGGGGCTTCAAATAATATAGGCTAAGGCGATGAACACTTGTTCGGATGTTCAGTTAATTTTTAGTTTTTCTTACCCCTTTGAATTTAAATTGTCCAAGTCAAGTGATGATGTGTAAAAGAAGAGAGGGAATGGTGGCAAACAAAGTGTTTTTGATGATGTCAATTGGCTTATGTCGTTTAACCATGTGCTTTTATATGGTTTGGAGGATAATGAAATTTCGTACGATTCAAAAGGATTGCAAAAAGGGAAAGATCCCCCCCAATCAGAATGCTCCTAATGATCTCATGATTTTGGAAAAGACAAGAAATAAAGAAAAGATTAGTTTTAATGGGACTAGCCCTTATAAAATTATTTCCCTTAAGGGTAATCATTTAAATCATATTTGGTATAGTGATGGGGGTCTCTTTGATAAGACCTTTGATTTAATTTCTCCTTTCAAAAAGGCCTTGAGAATTAATTTAATCATCAAGATCACATAATACTTCTATAAAGGTTTCTTGCATGTTTTTGAAGCCTCGTGTTGTCAGGTGTCACTTCAAAAGGCCTTGGAGCTACAAGTGGATATTAATATCCCTAATTATTATTAATATGAGCACCTTTAGTCCCATGGATTCTAGGTGTCGACCTAAGATCATGGATATTTAGCCTAAGATTTATCTAGCTTCGAACCATGAATACCTTAATTAAAGGTTATGATGGATCTTTCAAGAATGGTAAAGGTTTTGGAAAAGGTTTGTTAGCCGACATGTGGGCATCTAAATTTTCCTTTAGTTGTTATGAGGATTATCTTATTCTGTGGAGTGCTAACCCATTTCTCACTGTAGCAGTTGTTGTTGAAGGTAAAATGTTAATTTTTTGCAATCATAGTAAAATCATGGGGGGTCCGAGGAAGTGGTCTAAGCCACTTTCATGTGTGTCATTATGCCAAAATGTTGAGCTCTAGAGGCACTTTGAAAATGTTGGTATGACTCCCTTCATCATGGCTATGAGGGGTTACAATGATGATATTACTGTGAAATTCTACAATTCATGGTATGAAGAAAAAGTTAAAATTAGTAGTATAATGTTTCACTATTGTATTTGGCTCCAATTTTTTATGAACGTTTGTTGAAATTTCGACAAAATATCGTCGGACCATCGACAAACCTTAAGTTGAATCTTAAGTTGATAGTAGAGGCAAATAGCTTGGTAGCTTGGAGTGCAATGGTCTAAAGGTGGTGAAGGTTAGTAATGGAAACTATCAAAGATTCATTGATAGTTTCCTCGAAGGAGAGGAGAAACTCAGTGCTGCCAAAATAGATATGATAGTGAAAGGCTCTCAGCTCCATATGGGGTGGTCAACATGCATATCAAGAAATACTTCATGCTAGAAAGTAGGTATACTACTATCCATGGGCACCACTTTCCTTTTCTCAACCATATTAGGAGGAATGAAAAGATGAATATTTAATGTTTTACTTTCTTCTCTAAAGCAAGTTAAGGCCAAAGGGGCTTCGTCGCCCCTTCACTAGGGCCTAATTCAAATATTGTATAATTATGTCTTTGTTATTACACCTCTACTTGGCCCATCAATGCAAATTGACCACCAGGATAATGAAGCCCAAAACAACTAGCCTGACCCTCACCCTAATCTTAATCCCCATAAAATTCATGGTGAGGGTACTTCCTCGGATAAGTTGCCCCAAAATAAAATCCTTGGCCAAAGGCAGAGTATTGTATTAGTGATGTAGATGGGGCATTTGGAGGCATAGCTACCCTTTCGAACCCGGATAAATTTTCTAGTCACAAAGGTTTCATCAATCAAAATTGCTTAGAAATAGTTTTTGAAAATGGATAGACTGGAGTGAAGTGGAACCTTCTCAACATTTATGCCCCTAATACCAAGGTTTCTAGAAATATTCTATGGGATTCTTTATTATACTCCTGTCTAATAATCAGAATGTGAAGTGGATTCTTGTTGGGGATTTTAACACTCCCCTTTATCCTTCGGAGAAGCTTGGTGGGGTGGAAGATTTCTCTAATAGTATGATGGATTTTGCTAACTTTATCTCCACCAAATTCTCTTAGATGTGGAGCTTTCAAGCTCTAAATTTATTTGGTCAAACAGGCACCATGGACAATACCACATATAGATTAAGTTGGACAAAGTTCTAATCTCTAGTGATTGGGACATTTTAGCCAACATACATAAATAATCATTATAATTCCCTTTATTGAAAAGAGAAACCAAGATCCAGCGCCACCGGTCATGTTAAAAAGTTTACCAGGCGCACTGCAGTTTATAGGGGATCGTGCTACCCGATTCCTGCAGTCTAAAAAAAAAAAGAGAAACCAAGATCATGGAATTTATCTAGAAAATAACTTCTCTCTACGCCGACTTGTAGGAATTTACCAATACCCAAAAAATTATAAGGGTCTCCATTAGATTATTAGGGAGAAATCCCATAAAAGTACATAATTATAACTGAGCCAAATCTTGACTATCATGATCAATTCCACCAATCCTCACAAAACCCATGTTATTATTGCAAGTATGAAGGTGTTGTCATTGATGTCAATAGGATGTCTATTGGTTGGTGTTTTCATTGATGTCAACTATGTGTTAAGGAAGGTTGTTGCATGATGAAGTTGTCAAGGACATTGAGAAATTTGTGAAAAAGAGAACAGGTTGTTGCAGTTTGTGCATGTGTAGTTGAGATATTGAGGAAGTGTTGTGAGTACATGGAGCTATCTTTATGTTCCAGTGTCTAGAGATTAGTTGGAATGAAGTAATGAGCTGAGATGATGTCTTTGGTATTTGGTTTCCAAGTGCTTTTGAGAAAATTTGATAAACAAAGAAAATAGTGTTGTACATGTGTTCAGAACGTGCTCCAAGATGGGCTCCATGTTTCTTCTATGTTGTTGCTATGCTTGTGTGGATCTAATATGTTGTTCAAGGTTGTTAGAGGTTGCTATATTCAAAATTTGGGTTTCTAGATTGTTGTACAGAGTGAGATATTTTCACCAGTGTGTGAACCAATTTTTCAATGATATTTTCTATATCTTGGGAGAAATGTATTTGCTCCACATTTCTCTGCAGCGTGGATTCAAGTTGTACGGATTTGGGAATTTGCTTATAATGTTTGTATATTTCATAATTCAAGGTTTCACTTGATTTGGTATAGTACAGTGTGTATTTCATGCATCAATGTGAAAGTAAGGTTTACCATTTGTTTTGAGTTGAAGTATTTGTATGATGCGAGTTTGGATGACAACTAATAAATTGGTGTAGTTGATGATAGTGATATATATGCTACCTTCCAAATAATTATTGTCCAAGTCCAAATACTCTAGACCAAATAATTTCCCCAAGCTTGAAGGAATGCTTCTTGTGAGATTATTTCTGAAGAGAACAAGATAGGTAAGCTGAGGAGGAATGGTCCCATGAAAGGAATTTGTATCCAAGTCAAAAAAAAATAGATTTGAGATATTTGCAATGGCAGGGGTAGTTTTAGAAAAAATGCATCAAAGTTAAGTTGTGTTGCAATTTAGTAATGATAAAACTAGTCTTGAATGGTACCCTATCTTAACAAAACCAAAACAAAGAAAAAATTAAGTAGTTATTGCCATTGTAAAATGAGGAAAGCCAAGGAAAAAATCGTTGCTAAAGTGGCTATCACTTAAATCATTCATTTCAAAGTCAAAGGTAAGTGAGAAAACATAATACGATAAAAAAAATAGTAGTATTCCTAATGTAAAGGGTGATGGAGATAGCTAAGTTTAAAATAAATCATTAGAAGGAGGAAACATAGTTCAATTAAGTTAAATAAACAATAATTAAAGAATTACTAAACGACCTAAGTATGTCATTCATCATTCACATGAAGTTGATAGGTGTAGTAGACAAGCCCAAGGACATGACCAATAACCATAAACAAGCCCTCTTTTGATTTGAAGGCAATCTTCCACACATTTGGTGACTCAATTGGAACTTGGTGAGATATTTTCAATGGCAAGGGAAATTACTCCTTCCAGCTTCTTGTTGACAAATGTGATAGAAACAATGTTGTTTATCGAATCACATACTATGCTAGACCAATTGCAACAGGCAAACGGAGCATTCATGCAATCTCTGGATATGGATTTCTTGAATAATAAAAGGCCTTGTAAATATAGGGCTTCATCAACTGGAGCAAAGACATACATGCAACATATCATTCCCATTATAGGAAAAAAAACTTAGCAACAAGATGCTTGATGAAACAATAGAAGTCCATAGCAGTAATGTTGATGCCATTGATTCAATTGACACCAAATTAACATAAGGTACTCGTTGTGATATAGATGAATATGTAATATCACAAGATCAATATTCGTTGACTAAGGTGAATTCATGTTGATTGAAGATATTCATATATGTGATTATGAAACTACGAGAAAGAGAAAGAAAATTTGTCATTCCACTTGGACAACTTTACATGATGTGTTATCCATGACAACACTTAAGACAAAAAAGGGTCCAAGTGCTCCATATTTTCCTTCTACGCCGAAATTAACGTCATGTAGTCCACAAATGTAACCCAAAAATATAATTTTTTTTCCAAATTTCCCTTCCACACCTCTTCCGCATACCCATTGTACACCAAGATGGTATTGCTAGTTTACACCTTCTATGAGCAAAAAGAAATCCCCTAGTCTCTACTACAAAATCAATACTAGCTACACCAAACTTCTAAGCAACCACTACTCAACAATGCTAAATATTTAATCGTGTAAAAACAATTCTCCATCCTTATGGGAGGGTTTCAAATATTAAAGCAACTATAAGCTTTAAAACCCTACTATAGAATATCCGATTATTTTAATATTGTAACCCCAAGTTAATCATGGAAGCACTTCTCAGCACAATCATCTTGCGTATGGTGGTTGTTAATAGTTCTCCACAAAAGTATCCTCATTAAAGAATCCTTGCATTTCCATTTGTTCTGTCAATGAATTCAGGTGATTTAATCCCCTTCACAAATACATGATTATTATAGATTGAATTTGCATTCTGAGTGTAATTCAGAATAACCATGGCCATGGCAGCTAATTAGGCGTTATGGCAGGGTAACTATGACCTTAGATCTTGAATCAGGTTGATTTGAAAGCATTCAGATTAGAAAAGGAAACGACAAGAAATGTTAAAGTATATTGGTTTATTTTGCATAGTCATTTTACAATGGTAGAAAGAAAATGGTATAATTTTTTTACAAATGAGATTAGATTATATATTTTATAATATTTAGGATAAATTATGTCTACATCTACATACACACAAGTTTTTGAAATATTTAGATTACCGAATTTATATATTCTATCCATTCCTGATATGAACTTGTAACTTCTCACCTGTTTACAGGCTCTTCATTTGTAGAATTATGTACAATAATAAACTGCATATAAATTAGCTTTAATTTAAGCCTAAACTTTTGTTGAAGAGTCAAAAAATTTTATTAGCAACCATAGATAGGGCCCTCTGTTTCAGGGTTGTGTTTCATATATAATAGTAAAATCAATTTTATATCAATTTTCTTAATTGGAATAGAATAGAATATTAAATGTACATAAGATATGGGTGATCCCACAATAGTGGTTTACAATTTTTGGCCAAACTGGACATTGAAATTATTATTTTTAACTAAATCTTCACATTCGGGCACCTATAGCAGCTAAACCGTGAAGGATTTGAAGATGATGCAAACTAGAGTCTCGTCACATTTTGTCTGTATATTTTAAAAATATTTTTTTCAAAATTTTTGGAATTAGATTGCACTTCTTTTTCCATCTCCCACGAAAACTGGTTTTTTTCAAAAAACAACATTTTTAAAAAGTGATGCACATCGTATAACGCATAAATTTTTTTCCATGAAGGATAAAATTCTAATTCTTTTGAATTTAGATTCGTAACTAGTGCTTCCACTTGGTTAGAATGTTTTTTATTGAATATTTTTTCTTTAATCAAGTTTCGAAGTCAAACCAATTACAATTCAAACATAGCGCAACCGTATAACGTATAACTTTTTTTGTATATATCAAAATTCAATATTTTTTTTTGTTGGATCAAGGACTTCAATATCTAGTGCACTCATATTTTTCAATTTTATTTTTGATAATCTGCTATTTTTCCACATGTGCAAAACAAAGACCTTCGTTTTCAATGAAAAACCTATGTTTAATAAAACTAAAAAAACAAATATATAATAAAACCAAAATATATTAAAATTATATTCGTTGGATAGCTCGTTCTGAGGACTACCTAATTCCAGTTGTGTTTGTGAGGATTCCTCCATTTTCATCCTCAACTTGAGCTCCGAAGTGCCAAAATTTAGGTTTTTTTGGTGCCTCAGGGAGGGGATGAGGATTTAGGGGGGTTCGTACGAACCCCTGGGGGGTTCCTCCATCAAATTGTAAACCACTATTGTGGCTTCACCCATATATCATAATTTAATTTTTCAAATACTCTTGGAATCTTTATATATTGATGGAAAATGATTTTGTTAAAGGTTTTAGAAATGTATTGATAGGAAGACAATACAATCTATTTTACACATTTGGATAAGAGTAAAGTGAAACACAGATAAAAGACTGATCTAAAAATATTTCAAATTCAATTGCAAATATGAAATAATAGAAATTTTGAATTTATTACTCATATAAATCTAATATTAAACACACTTCCAAATTATTTCTCTCTCCATTTTTTACATAATTTTTCATCAGTAACATATAGAAAATCATATGAACCTAACATATACTTTAAATAGATCAAGTTATAGGAAACAAAACAATAGAACTCAGTCCAACTATATAAATATTTTTGTTTGAAATTCTCTTCTCCAGTTAGTGAAGTGATTTATCAAACGTATTTCTCGAAGCAATGATTAGCCAGAAGGCTCTCCTCATAACATATAATAGTAAGTAGATCAATGAAGTAAAAAGAAAGTGCACCACCACTAATCAAGAGTTAGAAGCAATTGTACAAACACTATCATTGGAAATATTTAATGATGCATAAGCAGTTTGTGCTTTATACAAACCAATAAGCTTTTAAATATTTGCATAAATGAGATAAGTTAAATGCTTACTATGTGACATAATTAAACTATTTCCAAAAACTCACTTCAGTGATTAAGTATAAAGTAGATTCATAAGAAAATAAGAACTCAAGAAATTTATTCATTTCAATAAGTAAATTCATTAAACTCATTAAACTCTTGCTTGATTACTCTTTTTCAAGAGAGAATAATGCTCAGATGACTTAGTTTGAAGCCTCTTTTGACTTATAAAAAGTAATAAAAAAACTCTCCCAAGAAAAAACTGTATTTTGAGTATTTTTGAGTCATACGTTGTCTCGGTGGTTGTACAAGTGCAAAGTTCTTGATTTCCTCTTCTCCAATAATGCCCATAGACTTGGCATCCATTATAATTTATGTAGAGTACATGTGATCCTTGTGATGGAATCTCCTCTACTTGCTTGTCTTGACCTAAATATATGTATTGTATGTCTTGTCTTGCCTTAATTTATAGGTATTGTGTTGTCCTATCTTGTCCTAATTTATAGGTATTGTCTTCCCTAAATATATGTATTGTCTATCTTATCTAGGTCTAAATATATGTATTGTTTGTTCTATCTTATCCTAAATATATGTATTGTCTCTTTTGTGTACATCAAGATGGCTATTAATTGAGTATATTTAGTAGTTGTGATAATATTTATTGAATTGTTGTTCAATATTTTTTATAATATTGTATTCATAGTTGTGAATTGATTGTTACTTATTAATATAAATTTATATCTTAGAATTAAAAAACAACAAATCTTGTGATCATATTGACAACATCACTAAAAAATGACTTAATGCACAAATGGGAAGATATTTTTCAAGAAACATCAACAAAATGCTACTATAACATCACATTTAATGATTTAGACCTGAAACCCTAATTACAAGTAGAGGTGTAAGAATTAAGTCTCTCTAAAAA
Organism: Sequoia sempervirens; assembly: GCA_007258455.2. Classification (NCBI taxonomy): domain Eukaryota; kingdom Viridiplantae; phylum Streptophyta; class Pinopsida; order Cupressales; family Cupressaceae; genus Sequoia; species Sequoia sempervirens. Next base: position 334,843,090 of record VDFB02058242.1, read on the forward strand.
GAAGGAAATAATTTTAAATAATCACATATAATTTTAGGTGCAAAGTAAAAATACCATACCACTAGATCCTCTCACTAATAGATAAATATCTTAGGTGTATATATACATATAAAGTGTGGAATATACCATATTGAAGGTGCACATTTCAATTTTTATTAAAAAATATTGAACGAAGATTAATAATGCAAGTCTAAAAAAAAAAAAAATCTAAAAAGTTCATTATATAGTAAAATAAATAATAAATTATTGAAAATAATCTAATAGACATATTTTTTTATATATTTATTATGTAAGATGAATTTTATTGCAGTACTCTTGAGGGCCATGTAAGTGTAAATAAATATTTAAATATAAATTATATGCACTTAAAATTTTAAATTATAAAATAAGTCATATATAAATAAATAGTTATAAAGTAAATGAAATAAATCTAAAGTAAATAAATAAAAAATTAATTAAAATGAAAAAATGAGAATAAATAAAATTAAAATAAATATATGAATTTGTCTTTTTTAAATTAAGAGATAACAAGACATCCAATGTTATGATATGAGTGTATTAGAAAATTTCTTACCTTCTAATACTTTAGAGTTGATTAGTTATTTACACATTAAATATTAATATTTCATAAAAAATATATACACACATATACATACACATACACATATACATAACACACACATATCACAACCTTTATCTCACTAAAAATAAATTTAAAAAGTATATATTTTCATAAAATGTGGAAACAAAAGATGAAATAAATAAATAAAATTATAAGAAAAGTGTAGATAAGGTGAAAAAATATCTATCTTTTTTCATCTATTTAATTAAATGTATTTGTGTATTTTTAGTAGTTTAAATTAATACATTTATTATAAAAATAATTTAAAGATATGAAGTAAATAATTTGTTTAGTTTATATTTAACATTTTTTTTTAAATTATAAAAAAATATTTAAAAATTTGCGGAAGTAAATAGTTTATTAAAATTCTAGATAAAAAATGTGTTTTAGAATATTTATATTAAAAATATTAGACATCAAGAAACATTTCTTGGCATCCTCTAAATATATGTATATTAGACATTGTACTAGTTTTATTTCTAATACATTTATACTATTTTGTAATGTAACTTTTAAAAAAAAAATATTAACTTTTTTTTTATATCATAAGAACTATGATAGACTTATATATTAATTTTAATACTAGCACTTGCATCGAAAGAAGGTGCAATAGTTACGCCGATTGTATTTTATTATTTTATATGATTTTGATGGGTTGAAAATGTATGCTTGCATTGATGAGGCAGATGTGTTAGTCTACATATCTTATTAGTTCCTGCCGGTAGGTAGGAATACTTATGCATTCGCCCGGAATATATTTAACCGGCAGCATTGACCAATCACATTTCGCCATTTAACATATTACTTATTTTTTTGTATAGTTTGAATTTGGAGAGCTATTTTATATATTGGAAAATTAGCATTTATCTATTTTTCTATTCGTCCGAAAGTAGCTTTATAAATCATTTTTGTTTTAAAAATTGAAAATGAGAAGCATAAATTGATTAAATAAATTTAAGCAAAGGCATAGTTTAAAAGTTGGCGGCTAGAGGTACGTAATCCATGAATGCAGATTAAATGCATTAAAATATCAGGAAACTGCGAGCGCATAAATTGATTAATTAAAATTAAGCAAAGGCATAGTTTATCAAACTGGCGGGTAGACGTATGTAATGCATGAATATAAATTAAATGCATTGAATGGCATCTGGCTTGAGGTGAAGGCGCTGGAATGGCTTGGAGGCCACGCGTGGCCAGGGTACTTTGGTCATTTAATATAGAGTTAAGTTACTTGCTATGCATTTCTATTACTTTGCGTGTGTTGTTTTTGTCTTTTGTGAGTGCCTGTTCTGAGGGAGAGTTTTAGCGACTGAGCAGGAGATGTTATAGTTGCAGAGTCCAGACCCATAAACGAGTTATTTGAGGTGATAATTTGGTAATTTTCAAAGTTTCGTTACATTAAAGTGCATAAAGAAGCTATATTTCATAGTGGTCTAGTGTGTGGCCAAGCAAGGTATTTTGTAGTTGCAGAGTTGCACGCTGGACAGTGAGAGACGAATTGCTTGAGGTCAGAAGAGGTAACTTTTCATTTTTTTTGTCTATTTGATACAAGAAATGCAAGTAGGGTTTCATAGTGCTTTAAGGAATTCATATACTTTGATTATAAATTCGTATTTTAAACTACTTTTAGTATTGTTTATTCGAATTTCTTGTTGAAATGCGAAGGTTTCATCTGCGTTTGATAGGAATTATGTAGAAATCCTCTTGTCCATTATACTTCATGCATGTGAGCCCTGTAAAGTTTGTATATTTTTTATTATTGCAAAGCGGTCCCATAAAGAAGGCTTTGGAACCAAAATTATGTCAACGTGTGCGATAATGAGAGCTTTCGACCAATGAGTCGACAGTGTGTTGCTTTGGGATTTTTCGTTGTCATCAAAGCATAAAGGATAGAGGGGTTTTGTTAAAAGTCATGGTTGTTGTCCTCGTAGGCATAAATCCGTATACTAAACTACTTTTAGTATTATCTATTCGAATTTCTTGTTGAAATACGAAGGTTTCATCTACGTTTGATAGGTATTATGTAGAAATCCTCTTGTTCATTTTACTTCATGCATGAGAGCCCTGTAGAGTTTGTATTTTTTTGATTGCTGCAAAGTGGTCCCATAAAGAGGGCTTTGGAACCAAAATTATGTCAACGTGTGCGATAATGAGAGCTTTTCAACAATGAGTCGACAGTGTGTTGCTTTGAGCTTTTTTGTTGTCATGAAAGCATAAAGGATAGAGGGATTTTGTTAAAAGTCGTGGTTGTTGTCCTCGTGGGCATAAATGCAAACAATGGGAGCATAAAGAATGCAATAGAAACCTTTTTCCTGCCAGCACGCATTAAAATTTTGTCAGATGTCCTCGTTACTATTTTTGTATCTTGGGGTTATAAAAAACTATGTCAAAAATGTTGTAGAATCCAAATTACAATGTTGCCATAGAGCAGTTAAGTAATATTGCTTGATAGAATAGTTTTAGGCTTCATGCAAAAGAGTAGTCAAATTCATTGCTAGAAGATTTATGGTCCAAGAACTTGTGGCAATTAGTTTGTGTAGTTAATCTGATGTACATTTATACTTGTGTCTCTTGAATCTAGAAAAATGCTTGCTAGTGTTTTAATGGTTTTTGCTATTAGTATCCATCGCAGTAGGAGTACTATATATTGCTATTATTTTAGAAAAACAAACACATGGTTTTTGTTTTCTAATCAAAGCTTTTTACATGGTGCAATGCTTTTGGTTGGAAGAAAAGAGGTCGTGTAGCGGCCCAGCTATGGAAAATTCTTCAAGCAAGCAGTACAAGGTGAGTTTCTAGAATGAACCTTCTCCTTTGATTACAATTGCATATAGTAGACAGAGAAAAAGGTTAATTCAAGATTCTCACTATATTGATTGTACTTGTAATCATATCGTTGCTTTTCGTTACAAGGAAAATCTTTGCAAATGGGTATTATGAGTGGCATATGCTATATGGTTCATAAAAATTAAGCAGTTGGGGTTCAAAAGTAGATCTTCGTTGCAGTGGCATGATCTCAAGAATGCAATTATTATCCAATCAATTTTTTGGGTGGCTGATTGCACTTTATAATTTAAACCTACCTTTTTTAATTTTGAGAGTTTGATTCTGAATCCATATGCATACTTTGATTAAAACTACTGGCTAAAGGTGCATAATTCATTTATGCAAAATCAATGCATTTAATGGCATCTGACTAGAGGCGAGGCTGTTTGGATTGCTAATTAGTCTTTGAATATATAACAATTAAAAGAGATAAATAAGTATAATTATACTTGGCCACATTTCACATTTTGACCTTTTAATCAAAGTCAATTAACAAAGTAGCAGTTAGACCTACAGAAGGTTCAAGGACTATGCTGGTAGAAAAACATATTTTGGACAATGGCTAGACAATTTGTTGAAATTGCTTTACAAACTTTGAAGCAAATGCATTTTTCCTTCTGTTTGCTTTCATTGTACATCTTAAATGGAAGTTGGGATTCGCATTGTTGCAATGCATTAGGATACTTTGATTGTAAAATCATAGTTTAGATCATTTTAAGTGTTATCGATTCAAACCTTTCCTTGAAATACCAAGGATTCATCTGAATCTTGGAGGCAACGTACAACTGTCTATAATTATCCTTGGGCACATTTCACATTTTGACCTTTCAATCAAAGTCAATTAACAAAGTAGCAGTTAGACCTAAAGAAGGTTGAAGGACTATGCTAATAGAAAACCATATTTTGGACAATGGCTAGACAACTTGTTGAAATTGCTCTACAAACTTTAAAGCAAATGCATTTTCCCTTCTGTTTACTCTCATTGTACATCTTAAATGGAACTTGGGTTTCTCATTGTTGCAATGCATTTGGATACTTTGATTGTAAAATCATAGTTTAGATCATTTTAAGTGTTATTGATTCAAATCTTTCCTTGAAATATGAAGGATTCATCTAAGTCTTGTAGGCAATGTACAGCTGTCCTATAAAGAGAGCTTTGGAACCAATGAGCTGTCATAAAGGATAGAGGAATACTGTCAAATATTGTGGTTATTGTCCTCATAGGCACACATGCAAAATATGGAAGCATATAGAAAGCAAGTTAACTCTTTAATAATACCATGAAACATAGTCTTTGTATGCATCCATGCATACAAGTTTGCATGTATATATGTGTGCATGTAATTATGTATATATGAATGCATGTATCTATGTTGCCATGTATGTATGTGTGTATATAACAGATTACTATTGCATTTTCTTTAAATGCTTTTTTGTGGATGGCACCAGCTAGCCATCCAGTCATATTGTGGTTGTTGTACATATTGCTTTTAAAGATATATGAACTCAATTTCGTGAGTTATATTTCATATTGGTAAATTGGCATTTATCTATTTTTGGAACCCATGGGAGTGGCTTTGTGAATCGTGATTGTTTTAAAATGCTTGTGAAAATGCAAATGCATAGGTTCATTGATGGCTATGTGCTTTCATGCATATATGCATATTTATAGGATTCATTGCTATCATGTAAAGGCCACATAAATATTCATTCTCCAAGCCCATGTAGTCATTTCAATATGTGCATATAGTAAGGGCTCTATTGATACATGGATATATGCATCCATGGATACATGAACGCATATATAGATGTAAGCGTGTGATCATGTATGTATGTGTACATGTATATATGTGTACATCCATGCATGTATCTATGCATATGTGCATTGAAGCATGTGTGCAGCTATGTGTCTATGAATACATTTTATCCAGTAATCAATGTCAATTAATAGACTAGCACTCGTACCTAGAGAATGTTCAAGGATTGTGCCGATAGAAAACTATATGCATATCAATATGTTAGAGAGCATGTATCTATGCATGGGTGTGTATAGATGCTAATTGTTCTAAATTTTGGTTGCATGTGATTGCATTAAACAATTAAGAATAAGTGCTAGATAATTGAAGTAAAAAGACCCCATTCAGTTAGCAGATCATTTTTTCTCAGCCCTTTACATGTTAACTGAGAGTTTTGAAGCTTTTGTTGTTCATTGGCAGTCTTTGAAGCTTAAATGTCACAGTATATGTAGCATTTTACCCAATAGCTCTATCATTCATGATGATTTAGGAAAGTTCATATTTCCTCATTCATCCTTGTATTGTCTCATATCTAAATAATTAGGCAATTGCTAATTAGCCTTTAAGTACATAGCAATTCAAAGAAAGAAATGATTGCAATTAGCCTTGTGTACATTTGAACTATTAATCAAAGGCAATTAACAAACTAGCCCTAGAAAACCATGTCTGTGTTAATGTGTTGAATACCATGTATTTGTGCATGGGTGTATATGGATGCTATGAGTTGTGATTTCTACTATTATGTAGTTCTTACTATTACTTGTACAGCCAAGCGATATGCAAGTAGAATTCATAGTTCATAGCATCCAGATACATTCAAGGACAAATACAAATCAAGGTTGTTGGCATCCTGATAAGAAAGATGATGAGATACATCCAATTAATGTATGTCACAACATCTTATTGAATAAAGATGATTTAGTTAGGCAGGTTACAGATGAGAATCCTTATTGGTGTGTGGCTAATGCTCTTTTTGATTGAAGACTTGTCAAGAAAATTACATGCTAGTACTATTAGAAAACAGGTAGAATTAGATTAATTGATTGACTATGATTGATTGACTATAATTTTGGTTCTAAAGCTCTCTACATAGTACCTATCAAACGCAGATGAAACCTTCACATTTCAACAAAAAATTCGAATAGATAATACTAAAAGTAGTTTAAAATATGAGTTTATGCCTATGAGGACAACAACCACAACTTTTAATAGAACCCCTCTATCCTTTATGCTTTGATGTCAACAGAAAAGCTCAAAGCAACACACTGTTCACTCGTAGTTCAAAAGCTCTCATTATCGCACGTGTTGACATAATTTTGGTTCCAAAGCCCTCTTTATGGGACCACTTTGTAGTAGTCAATAATATACAGACTTTACAGGGCTCACATGCATGAAGTAAAATGGACAAGAGGATTTCTACATAATTCCTATCAAACGCAGATGAAACCTTCGCATTTCAACAAGAAACTCAAATAAATAATACTAAAAGTAGTTTAAAATATGAATTTATAATCAAAGTATAACAATGTCTTAAAGCACTATGAAACCCTACTTGCATTTTTGTTTGCATGTACCTGGTTTAAACATTTAATTATTGGTTCTTGATAATGTAATGAAATGAACTTGGAGAAATGGAAATAAAATGACCCAATGGAATTGGAACATCAATGTTTGCATGCCTTTAACATGATAGCAGATTTGTGTATTTGAATCTCAAATGTCATAATGTATGTGGCATATTAGCTAGTTGGCTTAACATGATAGCTTTCAAACAAGTTAATTCCGTGATCAATCAAGCTAATTGGCTGATGAATTAATTGTGTTCCATGGTTAGTCATAGCTAATTATTAGTCATCTTTATCCTCGAAATCAGTTAAATCAATGTTGCTTATTCACATTCACAGATACACAATCTTTCTAAACATTTTGCATGCTTTTAATAGGAAAAGAGCTTTAGAACAGGATATGTACATTCATCTAAGCATCATAAGACGTAGATTTCTGACAGATATAATGGTTTGTAATGCTGTCATGAATATGCATACCAAATATAGAAGCACAAGAAAAAACATTTAAATTGTTTGACAGAATTCCTCGAAGAAATGTTGGCTCTTGGTGTGTAGTGATTACAAATTATGCAAAGAATTATTTGTCAAAAAAGGCTTTTTGCAAACATTCAAGCAAATCAACTAAATAGCTGATCAAGTTAACTGTGAATCAAGTTACTTGACTAATCAATGAAACTAGTTCATTGATAGATCAGTTTTCTTGAATAGTTATTTATAGTTAATTAAAAAACATCTTTGTACACCAAATCAATTAAACAAATCATGGCCATTCATACTCAAAGAAAGGAATTTCTTGAAAAGGCTTTATAGACAAGGAAGCAAATGCAATTGCTAGGTGTAAACCCAAATTGCAAAATCCTCGCCAACATCTTCCTTTCTGTTTCTTGTGCTACAAATGTTCAACAAGCTATAGCTATCCATATTAATTGTATCCCTTCGTCTATGTTGAAGCCATCTATTTATTCGATTGCTTTCGCTATTATTTCATGAAAGCTCAAGTGTCATAGTATATGTGGCGTAGTAGCTAATAAGTCCATCTCACATTTTGCTCATGACAATTTAATTTGTCTCATCTGTCTCTGATCCATTAATGAAAGTCAATTAACAAACAAGTCAATCTTACACTTGACTCATGCAAATTAAGTCAATTCTATCTTTTACTCATTAATGAAATTAACTAATCAGCTTAACAAGATAGCTTTGAAAAAAGTTAGGTCAGTGATCAAGCAAGTTGTTTAACTGATGAGTCAATTGAGTTCAATAGTTAATCATAGTAATAGAAAACAAATTCTTGTTAGATGATGTCATTATTGAAACCCTGCTTGCATTTCTGTTTGCATGTACCTGGTTTAAACATTTAATTATTGGTTCTTGATAATGGAATGAAATGAACTTGGACAAATGGAAATAGAATGACCCCATGGAATTGGAACATCAATGTTTACATGGCTTTAACATGATAACAGATTTGCGTGCATGAGACTTATTTGAAACTCAAATGTCATACTGTATGTGGCATATTAGCTAGTTGGCTTAACATGATAGCTTTCAAACAAGTTAATTCAACGCTCAATCAAGCTAATTGGCTGATGAATAAATTGTGTTCCATGGTTAGTCATAGCTAATTATTAGTCATCTTTATCCTCCAAATCAGTTAAATCAATCTTGCTTATTCACATTCACAGATACACAATCTTTCTAAACATTTTGTGTGCTTTTAATAGAAAAAGAGTTTTAGAACAGCATATGTACATTCATCTAAGCATCATAAGACGTAGATTTCTGACAGATATAATGGTTTGAAATGTTGTCATGAATATGCATACCAAATATGGAAGCACAAGCAAAAACATTTAAACTGTTTGACAGAATCCCTCTAAGAAATGTTGGCTCTTGGTGTGTAGTGATTGCAAATTATGCAAAAAATTATTTGCCGAAAAAGGCTTTTTGCAAACATTCAAGCAAATCAACTAAATAGCTAATCAAGTTAACTATGAATCAAGTTACTTGACTGATCAATGAAACTAGTTCATTGATAGATCAGTTTTCTTGAATAGTTAATTATAGTTAATTAAAAAACATCTTTGTACACCAAATCAATTAAACCAATCATGGCCATTCATATGCAAAAAAAAGGAATTTCTTGAAAAGGCTTTATAGAAAAGGAAGCAAATGCAATTGCTAGGTGTAAACCCAAATTGCAAAATCTTCGCGAACATCTTCCTTTCTATTTCTTATGCTACAAATATTCAACAGGCTATAGCTGTCCATATTAATTGTATCCCTTCGTCCATGTTGAAGCCATCTGTTTATTCTATTGCTTTTGCTATTATTTCATGAAAGCTCAAATGTCATAGTATATGTGGCATAGCAGCTAATAAGTCCATCTCACATTTTTCTCATGACAATTTAATTTGTCTCATCTGTCTCTGAACCATTAATCAAAGTCAACTAACAAACAAGTCAATCTTACACTTAGCTCGTGCAAATTAAGTCAATTCTATCTTTTACTCATTAATGAAATTAACTAATCAGCTTAACAAGATAGCTTTGAAACAAGTTAGGTTAATGATCAATCAAGCTGTTTGACTGATAAGTCAATTGAGTTCAATAGTTAATCATAGTAATAGCAAACAAATCCTTGTTTGATGATGTCATTGTTGAATTTGCTTTTGTGTCCCTGTCTGCACTTTTGCTACAGCTTGAAGCAATGATTCTTCATGGTTCAAGTATTAAGTGTAATTGGAAACCTTTCTTGACTTACATTCATTGATTTAAATCTGTTTGGAAACCATACTTGCAGTGGTTCTTTAGGCTCGATGCAAAAAAATAATATAGTTAAAATGCATAGCAAAATCCTGTAGAGAACCATGCCCGCACTTGTGCATTTGGAATTCAAGAACCTATGATAAATAGACTACTAGGTTAATCTATTTCCAATTGATACTTGTTTCCATTGAATCTAAAAATAAACTAGCTAGTGTATTTTGGTGTTTGGACTATTTGTATCCATTACACTATCACTGTCATCCATTGCAATTATCATTTTGGGAGTTGTTTGCACAAATGTGTTTACATGCATTATGAAACCCAACTTGCATTTCTGGGATAAAATGAAGCAAAATAAATAAAAGTAGCAATTTGTTGCCTTGATTAACTTGTCTCTTGGTATTCATTCAATGAGCACATGAGCTTTTGCTGTCATTGTAAACGTCCCCTTTCTATTGATAGAGGCTGTCAGTTTTCTAACCTATGTCTTTGCTTAAATTTATTTGTACGTGTCATCTTGTTCCGGACTCTCAGTAAAAAAAGAATCTCCATATTCTACCACCAAAGAAAATGCATTAACATCAAAGGAGTTTGAAATTGAAGATAACAAACCTAATAACACTCACTTGGATAAATTGTTTTCTATAGTGACAATTTTATTGGCTCCTAGCGTCAAGCCAAGAATACTCATGCATTTGGTTGAAATGCTTTTAACTGGTAGCATTGGGCAATCACATTTTTCCATTTAACATATTACTTATTTTTTTGTATAGTTTGAATTTGGAGAGCTATTTATATATTGGAAAATTAGCATTTATCTATTTTCCTATTTGTCCGAGTAGCTTTATAAATCATTTTTGTTTTAAAAATTCGGGAAAATGCAAGCGCATAAATTGATTACATAAATTTAAGCAAAGGCATAGTTTAAAAGTTGGCGGCTAGAGGTACATAATCCATGAATGCAGATTGAATGCATTAAAATATCAGGAAAATGTGAGCGCATAAATTGATTTAATAAATTTAAGCAAAGACAATTTAAAAAACTGGTGGGTAGATGTACGTAATGCATGAATACAAATTAAATGCATTGAATGGCATCTGGCTCGAGGTGAAGGCACTGGAATGGCTTAGAGGCCACGCATGGCTAGGGTACTTTGGTCATTTAATATAGAGTTAAGTCACTTGCTATGCATTTCTATTACTTTGCGTGTGTTGTTTTTTGTGTTTTGTAAGCTCTTGTTCTGAGGAAGAGTTTGTAGCCACTGAGTAGGAGATGTTACAGTTGCAGGGTCTAGACCTAGAAACGAGTTACTTGAGATGATAATTTGTTATTTTCCACAGTTCCTTTCCATTAAAGTGCATAATGAAGCTATGTTTCATAGTGCTTTAGTTCACTATCACTATCACTTTCTGCCTAATGTGTCAGTGCATGTATGTATGTATGCATGTCTCTATGTGCATATTCATTTACCTATGTGCATATCTATGTAGACATTTGTAGATGCATATATGCATGTATGCATGTGACTCTAGATATATCTATACATATATGTATTTATGCATATATGTATCTGTGTATAGATGCATATATGTGTGTATGCATGCAATCATATGGATACATATATGTTTATGTCCATAGATGCATTCATCTGTCTTTACATGGATGTATCTATACATATATATACATATGTATACATATATGTGTGTGTCGATATGTCTTTTCTAGGAAAGAGTTTACAGTGACAGGGCAAAGGTTGTCATGGTTCCAAAAAAGGACACTTGCAGACAAGCTACTCCAGGCAATAAATAGTTTCTTTCATTAGTTTTCTTTTATTTTAACGTCCATAGGCACATTGGGTTTCACAGTGCTCAGCCTACGCTATTCTTCAGAGACTAGTTCCTTGGACAAGCAATTGTCTTTTGTCCAATGTACAATGTGAGAGCTTAACAATAACTTGGCGCTTATGAGTCCTCTAAAGATTGCATATCTTCAATTACTGCAGAACTATTCCACAGTGTAAGCTTTAGAGCCACTGTTCTGTTAGCATGTCCCATAATGGGACCTTACAAACAATATGAGGACAATGTGTTGAGAGCACTTTACAAACTGGCAGGCAAATGCAATTTACAGATATAAGCCTAAACTCCACAATTGCTTTCATCTCTCTCGTTGTCATTAAAGCATAAAGCAAAGAGGATTTTTTTCGCAACTTCTAATTTTTGTACTTTTACATGATAATTCACCTTATTAATTAATGAATCAAATTATCTTAATTAATTAATTTTCTTTTTCCTTCTGTCATTTCATATCTAATTAATTAGGTAACTGTTGAATAGTATTTATATACATAATAATTAAAACAAAGAAATAATTATAACTATCCTTGTGAACATTTGACCCATCAAACAAAGTCAATTAAAAAATATGATTCCACTTGTTCACTGATCGTATTGGCATGCAATTTCCTTGAAAAGTCTTGAAAAAGAGAATTACTCACACACCAATAAGGATTCTGATTTGTAACATTCCTATCCAAATCATCTTCATTGAATAAGATGTTGTGGCATACATTAATTGGATGTATCTCATCATCTTTCTTATTAGGATGCCAATAACCTTGGTTTGTATTTCTCCTTGGGTGTATCTAAATGCCATGAGTTATGAATTCTACTTGCATGTGGCTTCATTGCACAAGTAATAGTAAGTGCTACATAACGGTGCAAAATACACTTATGCATATGGAAATGAAATGACCCCATTTAGTTAGAAAATCAATATTTACGTCGCTTTCACTATTAAGTGATAGCTGGTTTGGCATTAAACAATAGCTAGAAATTGTTTTTACCATAACTTAGCAGTGCTAGCACAAGTCTGTGTTGTTTTTTGGCTTAGTATTGACAAGTTTCCGTGGCCTATTTACACTTTTTTAGGTGCTTAAGAAAATATGGGATCTATTCCATTGATTGCTCTTAAAGAGCTTATACCACCATTGCAATAACATAATTACACTAGTGCATGCATATGCAAAAAAATGTTCTATATTATAGGGTACACAAATAGCAATAAGTATTTAAAAATTATAAAATGCAATTTGCATTTAAAGAAACAAAAGTTCTTACTTGGGTTGTTTCTCGTTCAAATGAATCTACATAAGAATTATGTTTTGTTTTTATGAATAGCATAGTATATGTCACTCACTGTACTCATTTGCCTAAATTGTCCTTGTAATAGGGATCAATGCTTTCAACTGTATTTAAACAATCACGCACAAACTGCACTAGGAAAAATTGCTTGTGCCTATCACAATTTGTACATTCTTACAAGTATACTTGTTCGTTCGATAGCAAATTGCAAGGTCAGTTTCCCAAATTGTCTTTTTGCTTTTCTTGAAATGCAATTGAAATTCTTCAATATAATAACTGCATAAAGTTCTTTTCCATGTATTCGTTTTGCCATCTTGTATTCCTCATTTCTTTGAACATAAATGATTTAGAAGGCTGTTTCCACATATACAAACAGGAAAACGCATTTTCCACAATTGCAATAGTAATTTGTCTTCGAGCAATAGAACAGGTTTTGCTTATGTGTTAATAAGTTATATTTCCTCTATACAATATCCATAGAATAGAATGAACCACTAGCATGCAATTTTTAAACCTTGTTTGCAGTTTCAAATAGTCTATAGAGTCATAAGTCTTTGTTTTATGTCAACTGGTTTTTACCTATATGCATTTAAGGCAATTTTTTTCATAGGACTGCTTATATCTGTGGCAAGTTGTTGTGCAGTGTGCAAGTTAATGTATGTTTAATCTTCCTGTATTGCAAATAAAAGCCTACAAAGTTAATTTCAAAAGCTGACATGGCACATGAGTACAATGAATGATGTACTACGTCACTCATAGACATGACGCAATATTTTTCCATGGTCTTGCTTACATGCAAAATGACATTAACCACAATTTTTTTTGCTCACATTGCCAATTTCATTGTGTGCTTTAAACCTCTAAAGTAAGAGAAAACTGAGGAAAGAAACTATTTATTGCCTCAAGTAACTCGTTTCTGGTTCTGGATACTGTAACTATAACAAAGTCTACTCAATCGCTATAAACTCTCCCAAAACAAAGACTTGTAGAATAGAAAAACAATTTGCACAAAGTAATAGTCATGCTTAACAACTGACTTAAGTCTATAACAAATGAACAAAGCAGCCTGGCTATACATGTCCACCAAGCCATTCCAATAGTTTCTCATCCACCCACATACTATTTAATGCATTTGCTTTGCATGTATGCACTGTGCGCCTACACCTCTGAGTTTCAATCTCTTTTTTTAATTATTTAATCAATCTATGCCTTCACTTTTGCTTAATGGACCTATGCCTTTGCATTTTCCTCAAATTTTTAAAACACAAATGATTTTAAAAGCTATTCCCACAAATAAGAAAAGCCATAGATCTTCTTTGATCAAACAATGCTTTTGTATTTCCCTAATTTTCTTTAAACATAAATTATTTGTGAAACTATTCTCTACATGCCACTTAATTCATGTTTATCTAAATAGCTTTTAAAATCATTTGTTCTTTGAAAAAAATCAGTCGCTTAGAAGTACATAGAAATAGAGGAATCCAATTACACAAAACATTTAAATACCATAGACTGAGATTGACAATGTGAGCAAAAAAGATTCTTGTCGACCATTTGTTGTATGTAAACAAAGCTACCTGAAAATATTGTTTTGTGTTTGTGGCACTGAAAGTATACATCATGCATTGTACTCATTTATCCACTTTGTCAATGTAACAGGAATAAGTACATACAATCCTGCTGGGGGACAATGGATAACAAGGTCAGGTTGAAGAATTAATACTATTTTCCCCTTATGCTTCTATTAAATTGTTTGTTGCGTGGTATGTTACGTAGGCTTCTACTACTACTCAAGATCCATTTTCCAACATATATAGAGATTATTAACTTCCAAGATCCTCGACAACATGATTAATAGTATGGAATGCTACTGAGTAAAAGCACATAGGCGACAATGTAAACAATTATAGATTTTGTAATCTAGATAGTGGTGTTAGATGCTATTCATACACAACATTTGCTATTCTCAAATACATTAGGATACACGAGAAACAAAGAAAATGATAGACGTTGACACCTATGAATTAACAAAGCACCCCCAAATATCAAACATTGACTACGTGCTTAAGGGCGAGGGACTTTGCAGATTGAGTGCTTTTGCATACAATGTTGGTGATTGTTTGTTTGAATCATTACAACTATTACTTAACAATTGTTACACATCAATTCAACTACGAAATGGAGCTATAGATTACTTCTTGAATTTCCTTCAAAACAAGGACAAAGAAGCAATAAAATCATACAACTATGAACTAGACCCTGATACTCTATATACATTGCACAAAGTACATTATCCGCAAACATATTTCCATAGAATGCGATTATCTGCAAAGCCACAAGCAAATTGCACAGAAAATGGATTGTGGGGTGACCTATTTTGCATTCACTGGATAGCCAAATGGTTGAATATACAAATATCCCTTTGGTCAAGCACAACAGCAAGAAGGTACTTACAGTTCAATAGTTCTGATTACACAGAATCAGTCTCTATACTATTTCATGACATGAATTCTTTAAGTGGACACTTTGAACCATTGTTAAAAATTGAAACACAAAACGTAACTTTAAAACAGCCCATAGGTTCACATGAAATAAAAAAACTGTGCACAAAGTATCCTCGAATGTCAAACATTGACAATGTCCTTAGAGCTGAAGGCCTTTGTAGATTAAGCACATTTGCATACAATGTTGGCGATTGTTTGTTTGATTCGATTCAAGTGCTACTTAACAACCAGTACACCTCAACTCAATTACGCAATGGAGCTATAGATTATTTCCTATCTTGCTTTCAAAAAAAGGACAAAGAAGTAATTAAATCATATAACAATGAACTAAATCCTAATACTCTATATACATTGCACAAAGTACATGATTAAGAAACATACTTCCTCAAGATGTGATTGTCTGCAAGCCCATCCATAGCCCATAGAGAATGTGGATTGTGGGGTGACTTGTTTTGTATTCACTGGATATCCAAATGGTTAAAAATACAAATAAGCCTCTGGTCATTGACAACATCAAGAAAGTACTTAGATTTCAATGATTCTGGATATACAAAATCAGTCTCTATACTGTTCCATGATACAAACCCTTTGGCTGGACATTTTGAGCCGCTTCTAAGAATCAAAGCCCAAAATCCAACTCACCAATGCTCAACAAGCTTACTCCAAGTAAAAAAGTTGATCAGAAATCGTCCATAATACAAAAATACTTACTTGACCAAGCCACATGCTTTGCCTAAAAACAAGGAAAATTTGATACCATTTGTCATAGCAAACAATTTTAAACATAAATCAACAATAAGACTTAATCACCTAAAGAACTTGATTAGAAAAGAAAAACAAAAAGAAAGTGTACCTAGCAGCCCAAAGAAAAAAAAAACATTGACACCAATAGAAATTTATAAAACAACAATACAAGATACACCAAAATACCCATGTGCAATTTGCCAAGTGCTCTGTTTGAACAAGGACATCAGGATATTCAAAGAAAAACAAAAACAACTATACTGTAAGCTACTACAATCAGATTCCTTACCATTCACAGATTTCATATGCAATGTATGCTACTTTGCATTGAAACAGTCCACTATTCCAAAGTATGCTACGCCATAGAAAATAAGAACTAATAGACCATTGTGCTATGTGCAAAATTTAACTCATCTAGAAGAATGACTTGTCTCACTTAGAATTGCATTTGCACAGATTTGGGAACTAGGGTTCAAAAGGTCTCAAATAGGCCTAACAGGTTCTATTATAAATGTCCCTGTTGACATGAACATTGTACAAAGAGCATTACCACAATCAATTAACAACACACAAACAATTGTTGTTTCATTGAAAAGACGCTTAAAATACAAAAATGCATTTCAAAAAGGCATGGTGCGCCCAAATGTCATCATGCAAGCTTTGACTCAATTAACAAGGACACCATTATACAAAATGCATGAAGTCCACATAAACCAAGATTGGCAAGAAGTTCTCCAATGCACTGAAGAAAATGAAGACAATAGTCCACAAAATACAAGTGAAACAGAATCAGACAGTGAAATGGAAAATGAAAACCCATCAGAAACATTGATACATGGATTCACTGAGTCTAGAAGTATCCATAACATGGAAGACAAGATTATTGAAATTGCACCTGCAGAGCACAAGTATCCAATTGGAATATTTAAGGACATCTATGCTGAAGAAATGAATTTCCCAACTTTATTCTTTGGCAAACCACATGATAATGACATTGTAAAAAACTTTACGTATCAGAAAATAGTACGCTGGGAGCTCTTACAGTCACAAAGACAATTTGCATATCATACAACAAACATTTTTTTCAAAGCTATAAAGGTACTAATACAACAAGTACTATCTACAATGACAATAAGAATCCACAAGGGCCAGTTAAAAGGGCGAAAGCTATTTGCGAAAGACGTTAAACACAAACCAAACCTAGAAAAAATTCTTAAATCAGATATTGGATATGTTGATTTCAAAAGAATAAGAATCTCTCCAGACTATTCACAACAACTTAAGAAAAATGTATTTTGCTATGATTCGACAACTAGGACCACCGACATTTTTCATCACTTTCTCTAGTGCTGAGCAAAATTGGGATCCACTAATTCAAACATTACAAGAGCTGCACAATCTACACCAATCAGCACAAAACCGTCAAGAATCTAATCACCCAACACACGTTGACAAATTTGAACTAATCAAGAAAGATCCTATCACTTGTGCACGTTACTATAAACATAGAATCAATGCAATAAAAAAATTGATACTTACAGATGACTCTTTCTTTGGAAATGTCATTGATTACTTCTCAGTCACTGAGTTCCAAAATCGAGGAAATGAACATGATCATTTCCTCATATGGGTTAAAAATGCACCAATCTACACAGAAAATAACAACACGGACATCATAGCTTTTGTTGATAAGTATATTACTTGCGACACTAAAAATTTGGAACTTCCTTTGGCAATGCTACACAAACACCATCATACAAAGAAATGCAAGAGATCAAGAAAACAACTTTGTAGGTACAATTTTCCTTTCCCACCAATGCAAAAGTCAACTATACTTTTACCAATACTCCAAAAGACTGAAGCGATAACTGCAAATGCCACTGACATCTTTTCAAAACTCCAAAAAGCAAACTATGACGAAACATTCACTTTTCAAATGTTCTTAAAAGAATTAAACTTAACTGACAATGAATACATTGAAGTTTTGAGCTCAACATTAAATAGGCCTACGCTTTTCTTACAAAGAAAACCATCACAAATATGGAACAATAGTTTTTCAAGGAAAATTCCAGATCTTTGGAAGGCTAATACAGATGCATAATTTGTCTTGAATGCATATGCAGCTGCTATGTATTGTAGCTCATATATTGCAAAAGTAGACAAGTCAATGACATATGCATTCAAAAGAATATGTACAGACCACAAGCAAGACAATATTGATGCAATACGAATGGTAAGTAAACTTGGAAATGCCATGCTTAACTTGCAACAAATGTCATCACAACAAGCTGCACATATTGTTCTGTCATTGCCATTAAATTACAGTTCAAGAAAATGTATATTCATTGATACACGATCTGACAATGATCGCACATTTATACTCAAATTTGTTAAACAATTGAGTAATGAGCCAAATGAATCAGAAATGTTCTTGCAAAATCTATTATAGACTACTATTTAAAACGCCCTGAAACAATGGTGGACATATGTCTTGTAGAATTTGTTTCAAGATACAACAAATATGGTGCTACAATTGATCCAAAGGCCAAACCCAATGTGGTACGGTTTATCAATTTCAACAAACACTTTGATATACAGAATCATTGTAGAGAGCAATTGGTTCTCTATATTCCATTTACCATTAATGAGCATACACTCAAACAAAACTTTGACTCTTGGGAACATGCATACATGTACCATGGACAAACCATTCAAACAAATAGTGCAAAGTTCATCCACAGCACAAACTCCGCATGGGGTGACATTGACAAAGCTATAAATGATCTTTAGTCTCTTGAAGATGAAAAGCTCATTGACCTGCCAATGCAAGCAAAGCTTTCCCAGAAAGAGCTATATGACATTCAAATAGACCTTCCAAACACAGGTCATTCTAACCCAAATACCATGTACTCCAATGGATTTGAAATTACAAAGCACCCACAGATTACAGATAACAATGAATACTACAAGTTAAGACGAATGTTAAATAAAGAACAACAAGCAATTGTTAAGGATGTTCTCATAAAAAAAGATGAAAAATCCACAAAAGCCATTGCACTTGTTTTTGACTAGGGGAGCTGGAACAGGAAAGACTTTTACAGAAAAATCCATCTACCAAGCTCTCATTCGCATGTATAGCAATTATGTTGACAATAATCTAGACAAACCCAAGGGCTTATTAACTGCATATACAAGTAAAGCAACATATAACATAGGGGGATTCACATTACATTCAGCATTTCACATACCTTTTAATACATCAGAATTCCTGCCACTGAACACTGAAGTACTTGACACTATGTCAAAGCACTATGATCAATTGTGCATACTTCTTATAGACGAGATATCATTAGTTGGCTCAACATTTCTACGGTATATTGATAGAAGACTACGAGACATAATGCAAATTCCTACAACATATTTTGGAAACCTTGATACCATATTTTGTGGTGACCTTTACCAGGCACAACCTGTCCTTGACTCTGTGGTTTTCGAAAATAGGCCTACTCCAATTGAATTAATGCCTTATAGTTTCTGGAAAGACCACATAAAATGCTATTCATTGGTGACTACCATGAGACAAAAAGATGAAATATTTATTTCAATCCTTAATAGACTACAAGTAGGCATTCAGACAACTCATGACATAGACTATATCAACAACAACAAAAAATCGTCCTGTACCATTAAATCCATTGCTTCTGCACCTTTTCTATAGGAGAATAGACATTTAAGCACATAACAACAAAATGCTATCAATCATTCCAACCCAAATGATTGTGCTAGATGCAATAGATGAAGTTCACGAGGACCTTAATGCAATATGAGTGTACAGTCACACAATGACACTCCCATCACAAATATGCTTGAAACCAAACATTCTTGTTGAGCTTTATGCAGGCAATTACAATGTTCAAGATGGCCTCGTCAATGGTTCAAATGGAATTTTTAAAGCATATACAGCACAAAACAATGTTGATATTGTCTGGATTAAATTTAATGACCCATCAATTGGACATCACCAGTGCACAAAACTAGCACACTACTATTCTACTATCATTGACAAAGACTGGGTGCCTATACAACGCATTGCTAGGCCAATCCAGAAATTAACAATAAACAAGAAAATTACAACTAGAAAACAATTCCCAGTACAAGTAGCATGTGCACGAACCATACATCGATCCCAAGGATTAACAATGGAGGCCTTGGCTTTTGATCCCACAGGCATTAGACAGCATGGACTAACCTATACAACTCTGTCACGAACAAAATCAGTAGAATCATTATTTCTGTTACAACCTTTAACTACAAAAAACTTCAAAGTTAAAGACAAAATACAACTAGAAATGTCTCATCTTCAGACATGTGCACAATGGCAACTTGATAATCTAAACACCTGTTCAAAAAACAAATCACATATGCTCTTATGTACATTGAACACTCGTAGCTTGAAAGCACATGCAGAAGACATTGTCAATGACTATGGCATAATGCAATCTAATATCTTGTGTCTCCAAGAAACACATATGCATCCCTTTGAGCTTAATACCTTGCTGCAGTATTTTGATAGCTTCTCTGTACATAACATACATGGCATAGAAACTTTAACCAAGAAACATTTACTCCTGTCAAAAACAACACAACATAAAACCTCAAATATTGAAGCCATCACATCAACAGTAATGCTATCTAACAATGAACTCGATGTTTGTAATATTTATGCAAGACCTGCAACTGCCATAGATGAAGTAATCACAATCTTGCAAATAATTATTGGATCCACAAATTTAGAAAACATGTTGTACATTTTAGGAGATTTTAATGTCGACATGTCTTCAGAGAGCAAAAGCAAAAAAATGCTTCACAGTTATATGCAGCAGAACAATATACAATTTATGTTGAACCAACAACACAACATAGACAACTCAGTTATTGATCACATTTGGTCCAACACGACTACAAATATATGCTCTATCTATATATCAGAAGCATATTGGACTGATCACAATCCAATTTTCCTAAAATTGCATGTTGCCCAATAGACAAATTCAACTTTATAGAACTTATAGCCTTATATCACCTTTATGCATTGCAATGTCTTTTCCAATGCTATATCCATTATTTGTAGAAGATCTATGGATGAAACTAAAAGACAGTCAAAGCAAATACAAACCACACAAGAATAATCAGCACAACGGTAAAGTGCTCATAGTATTATTCCTTCATACTCATTCACCCAAATCACAAATATTCAAATAACATTGTTCTAATTCTTTGCAAGACACCAAAAGATGTATCAAAAAGACAAGCAAAATAGGTGCAAATTGCATAGAAGGAGTTAGCACAACGGTAAAGTACTTGGTTCTTCATTGTACCACCATTTGCCCAGCTTGCTAATATTAAATTAGCATTCAATTGACATTATCCTTGTTCCTTGTAGGACAAGAGTCAAGAAACCTAAGATTGTTTCAATCAAACAACTAAATGCAAAAAGAGCTGGAGACACCTTCCAAGGTGATGTCCTTGTTGTCTACAAAGCAACATTGGATAAGGCCAACAAAACACGGAAAATGCTACATGCTGATTTGACAAATCACAAAATAGAAATGACAATCACGTTAAATGTTAGTGGAAACCTTGTGTATCAACATGAGCCTAAAATAGTCCCGGGGTCAGCTATTTCAATCTCAGATTTCCAAGTTGCACCTAGGACAGATTATGACAGACGTGACTGTGATTGCATTTTGATTTTAACAGACATAAGCACCGCTGAAAACATCCCCCGCCTCTATCAAGAGTACAAATTCATTCCAAGTACGACTATCAGCCAATTGCTAGCAACTGTAAATGAGTACCTAGCTGGCACAATAGCTGCGCTGGTAGTTGGTGCCAGGAAAATGGGTACCCAATTTGCAGTTGACATCAAAGATGGCCACACTGACATAGACAGAGCATAGGTATTTCGGTCTATAGACCTTTTACCTCTTCTTTCAATTTCAACCTTTTAATGTTCTACAGTGGTCTCTATAACAATTTCCGTAACAAAATCTAATTCTCTCATTGAATTGCAGCTGCTATTACGGTCAACATATGAGCAACAATACTTTGCACTCGAAGACCAGTTGCATACAAATAAAAAACCTGCAATGCTTTTCAAGAATGTTGTAAGAAAAATAGATCAAAAGAACACATTTCACACATGTCGATCAGCATTCATCTGTACCTTGAATGACAAAAGAAGCTTGGAAAAACTCAAAAGCCTACTACATTCAACTTTCAAGGTAACAACATTCTTTTTTTAAAAAACTAGTGCATCCAAACTTGTATTTTTGTCTCCTCTAGCAATTTTGAACCATATTCTATAGGTTTCTGGTACTCTAAAAGCAGCAAATTCATTTTCCAATCGATTTCATGCATGCTGTCCAAAATGCAAATTCAAATTCGCTGCTTATGGAAAACTCCAAGAAAAAACTACTCACTGTAAACAGTGAAACCAACAAGTCAATTATACATTCTGTTTACAACTTAAAACTACCATAACAACTTATGACAATCAAACTATT
The DNA here is from genome assembly GCA_007258455.2 of Sequoia sempervirens. Taxonomy (NCBI): domain Eukaryota; kingdom Viridiplantae; phylum Streptophyta; class Pinopsida; order Cupressales; family Cupressaceae; genus Sequoia; species Sequoia sempervirens. Next base: position 334,865,629 of record VDFB02058242.1, read on the forward strand.
TAGTCTTCAATTGACTAGGTCACCATGCACCGTCTATTGCCCACACTACAAAGGCTCAACTATGAAGACTATATCAAGGACAAGTCAACAGTGATATTCATCCTACGGGACTTCAGTGCTGAAGGACATTTTAGCCTTGACCAAAACAATGCCATTGTTGAAGCCATCTGCATTGACAAATAGACAGAAAACATCACCAGAAGGTAATAAAGTCATTCATATGTAAACTTTTTCTCTTCTGAACCAGCACCTCAAATCACTATCCATACAAACTATGTTTCTAATACATAGCATTTTGTTGGCTTTACAGGAAACTAGGAATACAGGAGCACAGATTAACATTGTTCAGACTTTTACTTTTTCGCCTTTCCATTCTCCAAGACATTTCAATGGTTTTCACATGTTAAAGACATCTTTGGTTTTAAAATACTCTATTGCTATTATACATTTAGACACTTCTATAGGTTACTATGTTAAAGTCTTCTCGAATATGGACATCTGAAACTCTAATTTTGTTTTTGCACCTATGAAGACAATGGTTCTCTATGTAAATCTGACATATATGTTCAATAATTATTACTCCTCCATGCATAATGCCATTCAAACTATATAGTTTAAACGTTCCCTTTTGCATTCTGTCATTGCTAGCTTTTCCAATATTTGCTTTCTGATTCTTACGTTTTCAAGAGTTTATGGTGACCAAGTAGAAGTTGTTATGGTTGCACACTCTAGACCCACTAACAAGTTACTTGAGACAATAAATGGTTATTTTCCTTTGGCTTTTTCCATTTTATGCTGTTAATGCAACAAAGTCTCGCCCTTGCTTTTATGCATTGTACTTTATAGTCACTTTTCCATCATGCATTCTAATGTATAGAGTACACTCTTGTATACACAAATCCATATGTTGCTTTCGCTGCATATATGCATATTTGCATGTATATATGCCTCTATGTCCATATGCACATATGCATGTATTCATCTAAGCTTCTATGTATCCTTGTATGCAACTACATATACATGCGTCCATGTATTTATGGATGTGCCACTCTAGCCTTGTACTAATTTATTATGTTATATGGATATCGCATATAGTAACACTAATTAGCTCTTTCACTGTACATAGCAGTTGTTTTCATAAATGCCAGATTGAGCTTATATGTATCAGGATACATATATACTCACACTAAAAACTACTGAATTATGATCTCTATTGTCCCATTTTCATAGACATGTTACTATTGCAATCAAATGTGTAAAGCATTTGTGTCGAAAGAAATTAGATATAGGGATGGCAATATGTTACACAACCTTGTCTTATGCCTTTATAGCAGTTTTTTCATTGCATTTCAAGAAAACCAGAAACTAGAATTTTATTCATATTATTCCATCTATGGCATTTATAGCTTTTCCAATAATTATTACAAGCATAGAGTTCAGTTTTCAATAGTTCTATTGTTCATATCATGGCTTCAACATTGTTCATGCCAAATTGCATTATCTGACAAAGTTAACATGCAAAAACCAAAGTGTCCATTGTGAACACTTATTACATTCCATGGGACCACATTTCTTTGAGGAGTTTTTTTGAACAATTCGCTTCCCTTCTATATGTTTCCATATTTTGCATATGCGCCTATGAGCACATTAACTATAACAGTTCACAAAATTCCTTTATCTTGTATGCTTTCATCATAGCGAAAAAGCTCAAAGCAATTGCAGAATCTAGGTTTTGAGAACACGGGCTTACAGAACACAAAAACAACACACACAAAGTAATAAAGATGCATATCAAGTGACTTAACTCTATATTAAATGACCAAAGTACCCTGTCCATGCATGGTCACCAAGCCACTCCAGCGCGTTCACCTCCAGCCAGATGTCATTTAATGCATTTAATTTGCATTCATGCATTGCGCTCACATTTTCCTAATATTTTAATGCATTTAATATGTATTCATGGATTACGTACCTCTAGCCACCAACTTTCAAACTATGCCTTTGCTTAAATTTATTTAATCAATTTATGCGTTCGCATTTTCCTGAGTTTTTAAAATGAAAATGATTTATAAAGCTACTCAGTCGAATAGAAAAATAGATATATGCTAATTTTCCAATATATAAAATAGCTCTCCAAATGCAAACTGTACAAAAAAATAAGTAATATGTTCAATGGCAAAATGTGATTGGCTAATGCTGCCGGTTAAAAGCATTCTGGGCAAATGCATAGGCAAATTAAAAATGGGTTCACAGGAAAGAGCTTTTGATTCTGAATCCATATGCATACTTTGATTCAAACTAGTGGCTGAAGGTACATAATCCACTGATGCAAACTCAATGCATTGAATGGCATCTGACTAAAGGGAACGCTGTTTGCATTGCTAGTTACTCTTTGAATATATAACAAGGTTCAAGGAAAAAACTCTCATTATCACACATGTTGACATAATTTTCGTTCCAAACCTCTCTTTATGAGACCGCTTTGCAGTAATAAAAAATATACAAACTTTACAAGCCTCACATGCAACCATGCATCTTGCCCGGAGATACACATATACATGCATCCATGTGTACTGCAATACATGCATCTATGTACACATGCAGCCATGGATATATGTATCTATGCAACTTCATATGCAATCCATGGATATTTCCATACATGTATATTTAAGCATTTATGTATCCAGCTATGCATCTATCTATCTATCCATGCAACTATGTTTCTATGTATTCTTCTACCTATAGATGCATCCATGCATATATGTATCTGTGTTTCTATGTGCAAATGTATACAGGCATCTATCCATATATGTGTCAATGTATCTATGAATACATCTATCCATAGATACATGTATCTACACATCTATGGATACCATGATAGATGTCTACATCCATGTATCTATGGATACATGTATCAAGTAGCTCGGTTCCAGGTCTTGACTCTACAGCAACAACATCTCATGTGACTACACAGATCTGCAGAATAACAAAAAATGAAATGCCCACATTCTGTTTAATGCATTCACTTTGAAACACAATCAAGAAAACAGCTAAATACCACTTTCCAAATTAAAAAAAAAACAACTTTGGAAACATCAACTTCCAGAATTAAATACCAATATGCACAAAGTGATCATATTACTCTAACTAGATGACTATGAACTACATGTTACCTATGCAATCTAAAATCTAAAGATACATACCATCCTTATGCACCTATGCACAAATACATACTATCTAACATATATACATAATTACATGTACACATATATACATGCAAACCTGTATACATGGATGCATACAAAGACTATGTTTCATGGGATTATTAAAGAGTTCACTTGCTTTCTATATGGTTCCATATTTTGCATGTGTGCCTATGAGGACAATAATTACAGTATCCAGAACCAGAAACGAGTTACTTGAGGCAATAAATAGTTTTTTTCCTCAGTTTTCTCTTACTTTAGAGGTTTAAAGCACACAGTGAAATTGGCAATGTGAGAAAAAAAAAATTGTGGTTCACTTGCTCATTCATTCCAAAGCTCTCTTTATAGCACAGTTGTGCATTGCCTCCAAGACTCAGATGAATCCTTGGTATTTCAAGGAAAGATTCAATTGGATAACACTAAAAATCATCTAAACTATGATTTTATAATCAAAGTATCCAAATGCATTGCAGCAATGTGAAACCCAACTTCCATTTAACATGTACAATGAAAGTAAACAGAACGAAAAATGCATTTGCTTCAAAGTTTTTAAATCAATTTCAACAGATTGTCTAGCCATTGTCCAAAATATGGTTTTCTATCAGCATAGTCCTTGAACCTTCTTTAGGTCTGACTGCTACTTTGTTAATTCATTTTGATTGAAAGGTCAAGATGTGAAATGTTCCCAAGGATAATTATACTTCTTTATCTCTTTTAATTGTTATATATTCAAAGACTAATTAGCAATCCAAACAGCCTCCCCTTTAGTCAGATGCAATTCAATGCATTAATTTTGTAGCAATGAATTATGTACTTTCAGCCACTAGTTTTAATCAAAGTATGCATATGGATTCAGAATCAAACTCTCAAAATAAATGCATATATAAATGTGTCTTTTTCTTCATTTCATAATGTATCTATGTATCCATAGATGCAATCATGCATATATAGATTTGTGTATATATCTTGTCATCTCTTTATGCATCTGTCTATATATGTATGGCTCTATCTATGGGTACATGTATACCTCGATTTATGTATATATGCACCTATGAATTGCATACACACATCTATGGACTCATGCACCCATGTATATATGACAACTCATTGGTTCCAAAGCTCTCTTTATAGGACAGCTGTGCATTGCCTCCAAGACTCAGATGAATCCTTCATATTTCAAGGAAATATTTGAATGGATAACACTTAAAATGATCTAAACTATGATTTTATAATCAAAGTATACAAATACATTGCAGCAATGCAAAACCTGACTTCCATTAAAGATGTACAATGAAAGTAAATAGAAGCAAAAATGCATTTGCTTCAAAGTTTCTAAAGCAATTTCAACAGATTGTCTAGCCATTGTCCAAAATATGGTTTTCTATCGGCATAGTCCTTGAACTTTCTTTAGGTTTGACTACTACTTTGTTAATTGACTTTGATTGAAAGGTCAAAATGTGAAATGTCGCCAAGGATACTTATACTTATCTCTTTTAATTGTTATATATTCAAAGACTGATTAGCAATCCAAACAGTCCCCCCTTTAGTCAGATGCCATTCAATGCATTAATTTTGTCTGAATTAATTATGTACGTTCAGCCACTAGTTTTAATCAAAGTATGCATATGGATTCAGAATCAAACTCCCAAAATAAATGCATATATAAATGTGTCTTTTTCTCCATTTCATTATGTATCTATGTATCCATAGATGCAGCCATACATATATCGATTTATGCATATCTTGCCATCTCTGCATGCATCTGTCTATATATGTATGACTGTATCTATGGGTGCATGTATACATTTATTTATGCATACATGCACCTATGAATTGCATACACACATCCATCTATATATGTATCTATCGATATTTTGAATGGATACATGTATATATGCATGTATGGACTCATGCACCCATGTATTTGTCTTTGTCTTTGTCCAAATGGCCCCTAATGGCCAAAGTATCCTAGCCACCCACGGCCATCAAGCAATTCCAGCTCCTTCCCCACCAGTCACATGCCATTTAATGCATTTGCTTCAATTATTTTGACCTCTCCATGTGTTCGCATTTTCCTGATATTTCAATGCATTTAATTTGCACTCATGGATTACGTATCTCTACTCGCCAGTTTTATAAACTATGCCTTTGCTTAAATTTATTTAATCAATCTATGCGATTGCATTTCACTAATTTTCAATAACAACAATAATTTATAAAGCTATTTTGATAAATAGAAACAACTAAATGCCAATTTTCCAATATTGATTTATTGAAGAATAGTGCTAGTTTTCCAATATAACAAAATTAAAAGTTATATGTTGACATACATTTATGCATATTGTCCATACATGCATATATGCATATATTCCTTCATCCATATTTGCATGTGTATATGAATACATCCTTCCATGTAACATATGCATTTGTACCTATATGCAAATATGCATACATCCATGTATACATGTGTTCATATCTCCATCTCTCCATGTAGTTCTGTTTTCTATGTATGCATGTGTCTGTTGATGCATCCATGCATATATCTGTGAATAGCTCTACGTATTTCTCTCTCCATGTATTTAATGTTCTCCACTGCATCAACATTTGCATCTTCTCAGTTTTATGATCTTCCATATTTATTTTTTTCATAGTATATGCATAAGAACTTCCACTTTGTCTTCTGTTTTGACTCTTCTATCCATAAATATCATTATATTTTTATATCCACTCTTCTATTGCCGCATTTCGAGGAAGCTCAAGGATCTCAGTACCTTGTTCAGTACGAAGGAGAGTGAGAAATGCAACATGGGTCTTTTTCCTGTGTTTATATTGACGAACTCAGCCCTATGATGATTTTTAAAAGCATAACCAATACCAAATTAGACATTCTTCCACCCCTTGTTGCAAGAAATAATCACTTCATACCCTATTGATTCCATTCATTTCCATTTCCACCCTTGCACATCCTTTCTTCTCAAATCAAATACATTTCAAAATCCATTTATTTGCTTGTGTTGCATCATACCAATGTGTTGCATTCCTTTTTTCATTAAATCCAACTCTCTCATTGAATTTTTTATTTCTTGCATTTAATTGTAAGCATATAACTTACAAATGATAAATTCATACCATTTACATTCCCATTCATTCTCATATCCACCATCCCATATCCTTGCCTCCCATGTCAAATACTTTTCATAGCTTATTCATGTGTACCTTATTTGCATCTCACCATTCTCTCAATTCGCTCTCTTTGTTCCACTCGCATAACTCATTCTTCTTTTAAACACTCACATAATTTTATCTATCTACACCTCAAATATACCTTCATCCATCACAAAAAAATTCACACCATACCAAACAAAGAAAAAGATGAAGAAAATATCAAGGTTATGCAAATAAACACTGAGGGCTTTGAAAATAACACTCATAACATACAGTTGTATTCAAGAGTTATTTTCAAAATGTCTTTTCTAAACCTTGTTTATTATAGATCCCTAAAAGCGCGTATAACAGTTTCTTCAATCCTATAATGTCTAATCAGATTTAACAAATATTTACATGTTTCCATGCATTCAAATGCATCATTAGGTATCCTTTATACACTTGTTCAAAAAACAATATTGTATATGTTTCAAATGCAAATTGTTCCTGACATTTCTCACTTTATGCACACATGCATTTATAGATTGTTCTTTGCGTACCAAATTACATGGACACATATATACATCCATGCATGCATAAATGTTTACATGGATCCATATATTTATGCATTCCTTCGATATACGCATTGCTGATATATAGTTTGTTTTCCCTGTTTTCCTTTCGCTAACTACTGCAAATGCTACTTGAGCCTCAATGTGATTTGACAGATTTGTATTTCTACTTTATTTTAGTGTTTTCCATTCAAATTTCTCGTTCACATGTCATGTATGCTTTTCACTCTTCTTTGCATTGTGTGCACATGGATACATGTATACATGCATGCATGTATACATAGATGCCTCAAGCATTGTTACAAATGTTTAAGATTATTTGCATTCAATACTTGAAACAAAATAATAATACATTTTTGCTTCCTGGATAAGATCATAAAGGAAATTTGTTACTGCAAATGTAAACATGCACCCATGTAAAGGTACTAGTATTCATTGGTGTTTCTCTTTTGACTCTTGTATCCTTAAATATCATTATATTTTTATATCTATTCTTCTCTTGTCACATTTCGAGGAAGCTCAAGGATCTTGGAACTTTGTTTAGTCCAAAGGAGAGTGAGAAATGGGACATCAGTCTTTCTTTTGTATTTGTATTGAGACACTGAGCCCTATAATGATTTTAAAAAGCATAACCAATAAAAAAATAGACATTCTTCCACCCTTTCTTGGAACAAAAGTTCACTTCATACCCTATCGAATCCACTCATTTCCATTTCCACCCATGCACATCTTTTCTTCTCAAATCAAATACATTTCAAAATCCATTTATATGCTTCTCTTGCATCACACCAATGTCTTCCATTCCTTTTTTCTCTCAATCCAGCTCACTCATTTAAATTTTTATATCTTGCATTTAATTTTAAGCGTTTAACTCGAAAATGATAAATTCATATCATTTACATTCCATTCATTCTCACATCTAGTTTCACATATCCTTGCTTCCCATATCTAATACTTTCCATAAGGCATTCATATACCTTACTTGCATCTCATCATTCTCTCAATTCCTTCTCTTTGTTGCACTTACATTGCTCATTCTTCTTTACCACCCTTACATATCTTTATCTATCTATAGCTCAAATATACCTTCATCCATTAAAACAAAATTCACACCATACCAAAGGAAAAGAATGAAGAAAATATCAAGGTTATGCAATTAAACACTAAGGGATTTGAAAATAACTATTACAACATAGAGTTGTATTCAAGACTTCCTTTCAAAACATTTTTTTTCTAAATCCTGTTTATTGTAGATAACTAAGAGCACATATCACAGTTTCTTGGAGGCTAAAATGTATAATCAGATTTCATAAATATTTACATGTATCCATGCATTCAAATGCATCGTTGGATATCCTTAATACACTTGGTCAAAAAACAATAATGTATTTTTCTTTTGTTTCGATCATAAATGTTCTTTTTATATCTTTCAAATGCAAATTGTTTTTGACATTTTCTAGCTTAGTGCACATAGGCATATATAGATTCTTGTTTACTTACCAACTTACATGGACACATGTACACATAGATGAATGCATAAATGTTTACCTTCATCCATACATTTATGCATTCCATCGATATATGCATTGCTAATAAATAGTTAATTTTCCCTATTTTCTTTCACTTAATACTGCACATGCAAATTGAGTCTCATTGTTAAAATACAGTTGTACTCAAGAGTTCTTTTCAAAACGTCTTTTCTAAATCCTGTTTCTTATAGATTCCTAAAAGCACATATGACAATTCCTCGAAGGCTATAATGTATATTCAGATTTCACAAATATTTACATGTATCCATGCATCCAAATGCATTATTAGATATACTTTATACACTTGTTCCACAACACTAATGTATTGCTGCTTTGTTTCAGTCAGTAATGTTTTTTTAGTTCTTGTTTAAGATGCAAATTGTTTCTAACATTTCTAACTTTATGGACGCAGGCATATATAGATTCTTCTTAAAATGCCAAGTTACATGGACACATGTACACATCCATTCATGCATATGTCTTTACATGTATCCATATTTTAATGCTTTCCTTTCATATATGCATTCATACTAACTAGTTTATTTCTCTTGTTTTCTTTCATTTAATACTGCAAATGCAACTTCAGTCTCATCACGCTTTCAGGCTTGCTCAGGTGCCAAGGATGCTTTTCACTCTTCTATGCATTATGTGCACGTCGATACATGTATACATGCATCCATGTATACTTAAATGCTTCAAGCATTGTTACAAATGTTTCTCTCTCAATATTTTGGATGCAAAGTGCTACAAACATGTAGATTATTTTACTGTACCTACATTTTATCTTACCTAATAAGATTCTTTATATCTTTTCAAATTATTTTTTGTTTAAAACATATACACAAAAAAATATTCATTCGTATTACATTAACAACATTCAAATCTAATTTATAATAAAATCAATACCTTTGTACTGTTTCATCTAAGAATTTATCGTAATATTTATTCCACTTATTACATTTTAATAAATTAAATTATTACATTTTATTTTATATATGCACAAATTTAATCTTAGGTAGTAAGGTTCTTTATTATATTTTTGCAAATTGCTTATTGTTTATTATATAAACACAAATTTTTATTCATATTACATAAACAATATTAAAATCTTATTTATAATAAAATCAATAGCTTTCTAGTCATTCATCTAACAATTTATTGTAATATAATTACATTGTTCTATACACGAAAATATCTTATCATATTACATAGATAGGATTTATATCTTATTTATAATAAAAGCAATAGCTTTATATAATACTAACCTTCATACTACATTAAAAAAAACATTGATTAATCTTACAAAAGTTTATACTCAAATGAGCTACCCCTATCAATCTTCCACCTAACACTACTGTTTCTATTAGCACTTGCATATTGTGATATGATTAACTAAAATAACTCAATTGTATTAATTAACATAGCATGTGTTTTACAACAGTACACTAAACATAATTTTATTTACAAATAGACATACAAGCAAAAAAAAAAGAAATATGCTAAACTTTGTTTCACCATGCATATAAATATGGGTCATGTAAAGAATGCATTTTCCTTTTTTCCCACACACATGTTTTTTGTAAATAGTTGCAAATGATATTTGATGCTTTAGAAATATCTCTACATCAAAACTTTGTTCCATTTAAAATGACTAATGAATTTTTCAATCAAAAGGTTTTCTAAAAAAAAAAAATTAAAAACATTGCACTGGTCATAAATAGTTTATTTCTCTTGTTTTCTTTCATTTAATACTGTAAATGCGAGTTGATTCTCCTCCTGCTTTAAGACTCGTTCACATGCCGACTATGCATCTCACTCTTCTATGCATTATGTGCACGTCGATACATGTATGCATATATGTCTCAAGCATTATTACAAATGTTTCTGATTGTTTGCATTCAATAATTAATACAAATTAATAATGCATTCTTGCTTCCTAATTAAGATCATAAAGAATCTTCCTTCTCACAAATGTATACATACACACACAAAAAAACAAGTATTCATTGGTATATCTATAAAAAAGTCCACGTATACATGGTACCCATAAATAAAATTTCCCTTGCATCCATCCACACGTGTTACCTGTTCACATGTCCCTATGGACCACGTTGCCCATGCACCCTAAAAATTCCATGCATTAGTGCGCTACTAAAAATTACTTCAAACTTTTCTAGCTATTTTTAATACATTTATATTCCTATCTGCTATCTAAAAACTTTTCCTAACTCATAGCTACATGCCTTTTATCTCTCGGCAGGAACTCGACGCTTGTGTCACTTGTTTTAAAAACTTGACATCCAAAAATATGAACCCATTTAGGATGCCATCGATGACTACCATAATATCTAAATATATTTAGAAATAGCCCAAATTTTGTGATGAGTATATGGAAGGAGAAGTGTGTATTCATAGAGATTGTAATATTTTATAAATCTCTCTCAAGAGTTGTCTGCTATACAGTTTGAAACATTTGAAGCATAGTAATCTGGAAATTTTTATGGCCCCTTTATCCAACATTGAAATTAGTTTAAAATTGCCTGATAACCATTTCCGGTTTGACCATAATCTTGTATTAATATCTTCACTAAATTTATTAGGTTAAAAGCTTTTCTTTTCTTTAGTGGATTCATAACTTTATTTCATTTCTATATTATTACAAGATATTTCTTAATGTATTGTGCTGAAGAGCATTTCCACCTTGGTTTAGTAATTGAGGAAAGATACGTGCCATCTTCCGAACCAAGCAATTTGCTTACTATGCTCAAATTGATATTTTTGTCTTTATATTCTTTAAACGAGGACTATTAGGCATAGATCACACCTGGCACAAATTGTACATCTGCTTTCAATTCCATTTCTTTGTTGAGCTTCTTGGAGCAATTATCTCCTTATTCCTAGCTGACATTCCCTACTCGTATTGGCCAATCAATGTGCAACCTATGCCACCTGTGTAAAACATTGACATGCTTTTGCAAACCCAAGGTAGTAATGATACTTGTGTTGTAGTAATGGTCATTGGTGTTTGAGTTTGATGACTGTGTTCCTCATCTTTCTCTGGTTTCCCAAATCATTGTATAAATTGTAGACATACACTTTGTCCCACTCTTCTTTCTCCCCTGTTTGTGATTAGGATCTAATAATGCTCATTAAGGAATGTCTTGACATGAAATGGTCCTAGAAGGAAGTAATGTATGCACTCTCTATAAGCTTTTCTAATGCAAAAGGCTAATTTTTTTTTTTTGCTATATAGAGAAAAAGCCAGAAATGTATATTTGTCCCTGTGACCTAAGCTGCAGTATAGGGAGACTATAGGGCCTTTTGATATCTAATATAGATCTAATGTACCCAAAATACAGTGCTCTAATACGACAATTAAAAATCCATCTTGGTTGCCCAAGTCATCTCAATTTCCCTACTTTATTTGTTGACTCCAATGTCTGGGTTTAAAAGAATTAGGTAATAACAAAACAGTTGTAACGGTCCTTTAAGGGGGTTTATGCCTGATAATGACCACCTCTCTAAGAAAAGGGGCCATATATCTCCGATCAGGGCAGTGGAAGAAAGCTATACTTCCCTTGAACATATTGTAATTCTAACTTCACTACTGGTTTTTATAATCTAAAATTTGATAGTGGTGATTATATCTATAACAATGCCTTTTCAATCATTTTATCAAAGCATGCAAATCATTTGTTTTAATGTACTTGAAAACTATTTGTGCTCAGGTTTTTGCTGCTATTATTGTAGGTTTTGGATGCTATTATTGTAGGTTTTGGTTGCTACTATTGTAGCTTTTGAAAGTTTGCTTTGATATGTATTTGTTCATCTGGGGCCTCTTGCTGGGAGTTTAACAAATTGATATCAAATTAGTACATATTTTCTTTGAAATATTTAAGGTAGTTTTGTTTAGCATAAGCATTATATGTCATATTCTGAAATTATATATAATATGTGTCTTTCGTAGACATGCCCACCCAACCCCCAAAGCCAGCATACCATACCCATACCTAATTCAAAGGTAACTCCAATACTCATTTATAAAGGTAAGATAATACTTTGTAACTCCAATAGATAAGGGTGTGATTAGACCACAAATATCACTATGCACAAGTTCTAATTTAGTTTCAGCTCTCCATGAGAATTTCTGAAATTGATTTCTATGTTGATTTCCAAGCATAAATGCTTCACATATAGCATTGGTTTTTACAAATTTGGGCAAATTAATAACCATATTAAACTTTTCCAAGGCAATCAAGATTTCTTTAGACAAATTTTCATAATCATACCTTAAATGTCACATTTTATTGATATCAACATATTAGTTTACAAAATGAGATTGCAGAGAAGTAACCATGAATTTATACAAGCCATTCTTTTCTATTCCTACTACAATTTTGTAATCTTTCCATCACAAAACACCACCAAGGAAAATCCCAACACCCTGAAGTTGATAGTCCACAAACCATACTTGATAGAAGTAAAAATCATTGTGGTTAAAATAACTAAATTTATGTAACATGTCTCAACAGACTTCTCCATATCCCACAAAATCCAACCATCAATTCTGAAAAGATCAAATGTTTGCAAAACCTGTTAGTCCAACCACAATAAGGGAAAAACCAAAAACACAAATCAATTTTTTTAGATCATTTAGTAACAAACGTGCAGACCAAGAGCTTGTGGCTTAATGGTTTAGAAAGAGGACACATAAGAGTGTGACACATGCAGTGAGGCACTTTATGAATATCGTGGCAATGTGGTGAGGTCAAATTGAAGACTTATGACATGGAAGCATGTTTGTCCAATCTTTGTTTATCACATATCTTAAGAATGTAATACAAACTTCCCATAACATCTCTAGGCTGGATGGAAACCTTTAGCCAGATTTCAACAAACAAACAAACAAACAAAAAATCAGCATAAAATGAAAGAAAAAAAAAATCGAAACAATGTACCATATGAACACTTAAATTGTCAAGATTTCATAATCCAATCCTCACAAGGTTCCAAAAAAAAAGGCTACCAATCATGGGTAATATGCAAACGAAAAAAAAAAATGATGCTCCTAAATTCCCTTACCATGTAGGAATTAAATATTTAATGTGGAAAAAAAGAGAGTAATATTACTCCCATAATTCTCCAATTCACTTAATACCCTACTATTGAATTGTTTTGGACAGATAAGGGTTGAAACCCAAAACCTAGTTGTGGCCAATGAACTCCTTCATCACCATGCTCTTTGTCTATTTATAACAAGACTTTCAAGTTCTCTCTATAGGTGAGGATTGCAATCTTCTTGGAGAAAAAGATGCCACAGCCTACAAAACCATCCACATTTTTCACAAAAAAAGGAGTAATTCACAAAACACAATATTCAAAGTCAAAGCCTGGGGCTTCTCATGTAATTGAAATAATGGTCATTTAAGCCCATGACCTAGGTTCAAAATTCCCCCATCATGACATGGAGGCACATACTCTTATCAAACATGCGTCAAGATTTTGGTTCAATGATTATGGGATATATTCAAGCGAACAGGGAATTACCCCATAGTTGTTCCTAACCAAATTCAACATAACAATGCTAAGTTCAAAATTCTCCAATGCACTTTATGGCTTGTTCACATGGAAACAGATACAACAGAACTTTGCATTTTTAAGGGAAAGGAGAATTCCATACAGAGTCAATATTCAAAATCCAAATAGAAAATCAACTAATACCCATTTCAAACAATTCGGACCAATAGAGCATTAAACACCTATTCAAACATATTCAAATTTCTTATGGCCTCTCAATATTAATCTTCCCTATGTCCAATATAAGAGAATGCAAGGAGTTGCAATCCGAGTGACCCACATTAACCTACACCTCCATTTGGGCATGGCTCTGTTGTTTATCCTTCCACCCAGCAAGTGCCGATTTGGTAATCAAAAATCCAATTGACAACACAGTCACAAAAGCTAGAAGAAGCACAACTACCTTTACCCTCGGGAGTGTGATTCCAGAATAGGTCAATTGAGCAAATCCCTGCCCTCCGCTCAGTTGATGTCCATCTTCCACCAGTACTCTCTGTAGGGGGCTTCCGCTACGTCTCTGCGCTCATAGGCCATGTACTTGCCCAACGATGTAGCTGGCCTGTTGGTGAAGCCCAGATCGTGGGTTTTTAAAAATTTCTTTGCTTTCCACTCCAACAACAAACAAAAGACACACAACGATCGGAAGCTTCTGAAAGCAATAAAGCCTAACCGATCAGAGACGACAGCGCCTCCATCATCTCTAACATTAGTGTTAACATATTCTTCAGTGATTTTTCAGCCGCCAAAATATAAACGTGATTTTTCAGCCGCCAAAATACTAACGCGATTTTTCAGTCGTCTGAATTTGCAATTTCCCAGGAGAATTTCTCAGGCGTAAGACAATTCCAGTAGGCTCTGCCCACAATAAATAGCCTATCGACTAAAAATATTTTTTTAAAATATATATTGTCTTTAAATTAGTCTCTATATACATATTCAAGAGAATTTCTAAACAAAATCTCACATTTGTATAATATAAGAAATCAATTAGTGCATACCCCTCTTTCTTTAAAAGACAATGTAGAAAACATGATTTTTTTTGATAAGTAGGAGGTTTTTTTTTTTGCAAAGAAAAAATAAATCTCCATATCCAAGAGACCAATTCATCTTGAAACGTATTACATATTTTATTTTCCAGTGATGCAGATGAATTCAAATGATTATGCCTTAGACACCCTAACTCTCTAAAAATAAAATATTTGGTTTGATTTATTTTATATTATCAAATTTGGACAACTGTCTAAGGATCAAAATCTTATGTGATTGAAACTAAATACAAGAGACACCATAAAATGAATAATTTTTTTTATTAAGAAACAATGAATGATGTTAAACCTGTCTAATTTAATGAATTACTAATATATTTTATATTTATTTATTATGATATTACATATCAGTGAAAATAATATTTTCGAGAGTATTAAGAGTAGCTCAAAAGGATTGATAGTCAATCATATTCAAGCATAAGTGAAGCTAACACTATTTGAACTAAACATGAAATTTAGGTAAGTAGAGGATGTATGTTGTATGTGTTTAATATATCGTTGAATATATTGATCTTAAATAATAAGAATTTTTTTAATAATAAATTAGAAAGAATAGATAAATATAAAATCTAACTTCTATAATTTAATAATTCTTGAAAGGTGAATTTGAATTTCCATAATAAATGAGTAGGACATTATTTATTTGAATTATCAAAAATAAAAATAAAAAGGTAAAATTCTCATAGGATTAGGTGGTACCTAAACTATCTCCTTGTTCTATTTCTCCTCTTTTTTCGGTTGTAGCTCAACAATGGAAGATTTCATCTCTCAAAAATCACACTTCTACTATAGAGAACCTTCTAGGCTAGTGGATCACAAAGCTTCTATCCTTTAACACAAACACCATAGCCAATAAAGATAACTTCATTGCCTTGTTCTCCAACTTAAAATTCTTCTCAAGAAGAACATTAGTGTAAGCTTCACAACCAAATACTCTAAGATGTCTCATTGAAGGATTTTTACCAAACAATTCCTCCATGAGTGTCTTTTCAACAAGCATTGATGTAGATCTCTTGATCAAGTAACAGATAGTGGCTATGGCTTCAAACCAGATGTTTTATTCAAGGCTAACACCACTCAGCATACTTCTAGCCCTTTTCATCAATGTCTTCTTGATCCTCTTAGGAACTTCATTTTTTTGTGGGGTATATGAATTTTTCTCGTGTCTCTCAATCTCATGGTCCTTATGGAACCTATCAAACTTTGATGAAAAAAATTCACCACCACTTTCAATCCTCAAATACTAAATATTTCTACTACTTTTTTCCAGCAAGATCCTTGAACTCCTTAAACTTACTAAAGACCATCTTTACATGTGAGAAAATAAACAAATTTCCTCAAGAACTATTGTAGTGTTGTATGAATGAGACAATGTACAAAAATCTAGATGATGAAGGAACATTCACATGACAAAACATATCTACAAGCACATAATCCCATAATAAAAAACACTTATGAGAACTAGAATAAAAAGAAACATGGTGTTATTTTACATGAAATTAATGTTCATAAAAGTCAAACACAAGATTATATTCATTAAGGCCTTAAACAAGGATTTTATTTTTCAATGCTCTTAGAACCTTCTCAACAATCTGACCAAGTATTTTATGCCATAAAATTGTTTTATTTATAGGAAGATTCATTTTCAAATAATGAGCACCCTTAGGTACCCAAAAAGTATGATCATCAAATGTAGCTAAGCTATAGACTTCTTCTCTACTTGTTTGGCTTTATAAAAAACTATTACACTAAATCGTGAATACATTTATATTATACAAAGTGCCAATATGAACACCCTTACTCATCACCATAGATCCTCTAGTCATCTTGCATCCTTCAAATGAGAAAACAACATGCACACTCAAATAATTCAACTTAATGAGATTAGGTTCCATGCAAAACTTGGGATATACAATACACCATCAATCTTGTTTACTATGTGATTAAGTAATTTAATCTTGACCCTTCCATGGAAAATAATATTCAAATTAAAATCATCACCCAAATACACTTTCCCACCATCTTATTCTTCATACTTTGAGAATCAACACCTGTGAGACTTCATATGGAAAGAATCACCTGAGTCTATCCACTACACATCTTCTAATGCATATGTTGCCAAGGCTACAAAAAAGGATCTAAATCATCTTGAGAGGATATTTTAAAGTTAGAATCAAAGAAATTATTTTTACCTTTCTTTTTTCTTCTCCTCATTGCACTCTTTATAGATATGACCATTTTTCTACAATTCTAATGTTTCACCTTGGACTTCTAGGAGACTTAGATCTCCTCGAAGGCTTAGATTAAGAACACTTTTCCTTCTTCTTTCCTTTTTCTTTTAATTGTTTATGTACAAGGGATTTGTTTCCCATATTAGAGTATTTTCTCCATATTTCTTTAGATAACAACAATACAATCACCCCGTCCATCTTGAAATTGGTAGTATTACTACCAATAGCCATCACTATTCTATCCCACAAGTTTGACAAATAACATATGTAACAGAAGGATGGAATGATCCTTTTGTTCAATCTTATCACCAATTGATCCCAACTATTCTACAAGCATATTGAATGCATTCATTTGTTCAACAATGGATCCTCCATCTTCTATATTTATAGAATAATTTTTATTTTATAAGAATAACTTGTTTACTTGGGATTTATCCTAATAAAAAACCTCATGTTCATAGTAAATATCTTTTGAACAAAGTTTCTCTTCACAAAAATTTAAGAGTACTAAATTATCCAAATAGAGTCCTATAAAAACTTTTTCTTTTTAATACATCAAATCCCAATCTTCTTGAGCTATGTTGGTTGGTTTTGTATTGGATATTATAGCCCATAGATCTCTATCCATGAGCATATCTTCCATCTTGAGTTTCCACAACTCAAAATTACCATCGTTGAACTTCTCTACCTAAATTCTAATTGATGTGCTTACCATCTTTCACTTACAATAAGATTACTAAATCTTCCTTGACAAAAATCCTAATGTATAAAGATTAAAGAACAAAAAACCCTTCAACCAACCAATAGAACCAAGGATAGCTAAGACCTAATACATAATTAAAGGAATTTGAGTTTGCAAAAACAACTCCCTACGCCAATATAATATAGGATAGGGTTTGGTCTCTTAAAGGATAAGTTTATGTGAGTACGATGTCAAATGGCCTATTCCTTTTTAGCTTTAAAAATCAAGAAGATTTAATTTCTCTCCTTACGGGCGGCCCCTGGGCATTTGATAAGAACTTCAAGAACTATTTGGCTTTATGTAAATGGAAGTCGGTTCTAGATCCTTAGGTTGATCAAGGTTTTGTTGCTCCAACATGGGTGAGACTTTTGGGTTTACCTCTTGAGTTCTAGAACTATAAGGTGTTTCAGGGGATTGCAAACTCCTTTGGCAGTCTTCTTGATGTGGATAAAGTAAATTCTTAGAGGTCTAGGATGCTCTTTGCTAGGATCTATGTTAATGTTGTTGTTAATAGTTTCCTTCCTTCTTTTATCACTTTGAAATTCAAGTTTGGTTCCTAGTCTCAAGTCTTGGAATATGAGAATTCTAGGCTATTTTTTCAGCTCTGTCATAATTTTGGGTACCTTAGTAATGCTTGTAAGAAATAGCCTTCTAAAAAAGACAAATAGGTTGTTGTTTCTGCTCCCCCTATTAACAATGAGGGTCAAATTATGACTCTAATTTTTGGGGTCGCTTCTTGAATATTGGTGTCTCCCTACCCCTTCCCATGAGTCATGATGATCCTAGGTTTGACAACTAAGGATGGGGTTCCCCTTTCTTCTATTGTTAGCCCAGAGTCAGAAAAAGGCCTAAACTTGTGTGTTTCCTTGATTCAGGAGGACTTTGCTCCTCGGGATGCTTTGCAATTGAAAATACAAGAATCATTGGAAATTTTGGGATTCGTTGAACTAGCCCCTCATTCTCCTTCAAAGAGTAAAGTTAATGAAGACCCTTGTACCCAAGTGAATGCTAAATCCAAGAAAAAGAAGAAAATGGATGTTGGAAATAAATCAAAAGTGGTAAAAACAAATAATGAGGTCAAACTAAGGGAAATGACTAGAGATATTGCCTCAAGAAAATAAAGGACCATGGAGGGCCTCTCTAATGGTACTAAATCAAAGAAATGATTAGGGAGTCTTCTCCTATTATGCAAGAAAAGTTTTTTTTTGGTTTCTTGTCTCATTCTTAATGAAGATTCTATTGTGGAACATTAGTGAACTAAACAGTCCTCTTAAACAACATATTTTAATGTGCTCTATTACTAATCTAAAAATTGATATTCTCTTAATTTATGAAACTAAAATGAAGGAAAATTTTGACAAAATGATTAAAAATGTTTGGCCAAGGGTAGACTATTTGTATGTTATGTAAATGGTGCGTCTAGAGAGATTACCATCCTCTAGAACTCAGATAGGTTGTATGATCAGGAAGGCTACAACAACTGTAACTATTTAGAAATAGCCTTTGAAGATAGAAGAACTGGTGTGAAGTGGAACCTATTTAATGTTTATGCCCCTAACACTAGAGCAGCTAGAAACCTCCTATGGGATTCCTTGTCAGTGCTCCTTTTTAACAATAAAAATGTGAAGAAGATGCTTGTAGGGGACTTTAACACCCCCCTCTAGCCTTCAAAGAAGCTTAGTGGGATTAATGATTTCTCTGATAGTATGTTGGACATTTCCAAATTTATCTCCACTCAAGGCCTTCTATATGTAGATATCTCAAGCTCTAAATTTACTTGGTCAAATAGATGTCTTGGACAAAACCATTTATAGGTCAGGTTATATAGAGTTATGATCTCTGGTGATTGGTATATCTTAGCTAAATTACAGTTATCTGATCTTCCTAGATCTACTTCTGACCATAGTGCTCTTGTTTTGAACTTGGAGGAAAAAAGAAATCTTGGTCCCTTCCACTTTAGATATGAGATTATGTGGAATCTTCACCTAGACTTCAAAGATCTAATCAAGCTTTGGTGGAACCTTCCTTGTCAAGGGAATCCAATGTTTTGAGTGGCATAAAAACTAAAGATAATACGACTTAATGTTCAAGGCTAGAACAAAATCATGTTTGGAAATATATTTCACACTAAGAAAAATGTCCTCTTAAATCTCAAGTCAATTCAAGAGATGATGGAAATGGGTGTCATTAGTGAAGAAACCTTTTTTATAGAAAGAGAACTAAAGAATGAATGGTTCACTATAGCTAGAAAAGAGGGGATATTCTGGTAACAAAAATTTAGGGTGCAAGGTTGTAAGAAGGGGAAAGGAATACTAAATTTTTCCATTAATCAATGCAAAAGCATAGAAGAAGAAACAATATTTTCTCTTTGGTTAGAGAAAATGGAGGTCTCCTTACCAAGGATGAGGACTTGGAAGCTAAGGCTATCTCCTTCTTCAAAAATGATGGAAGACATCAGGACCCCCCTCCCTTTGGATTGGACTCCCTTCTGGAGGTTATCCCGAGGGTGGTGCATCAGGAAGATCTTAAGTCCCTGGGAAGAAAGGTTTCTATGTAAGAGGTTAAAACTAATGTTTTCTCCTTTGGTACCTTTAAAGCCCTTGGTCTGGATGGTTTTCCCCTAGCCTTTTTTCAGGATTTTTTGGAAACCATCTCCCAAGATCTTATTCTTGCCTCTAGAGATTTCTTCAGAGCAGGTAGACTTCTTCGTCAACTTAATTCTACTTACATTATCTATTTTCCTAAGAAGGAAGATGTCACCTCCATGTATTACTATCACCCTATTAGTTTTTGTAACATGGTATACAATTTTTTCTTAAGATTACATGGTTAATATGCTAAAGCCCCTACTAGATAAATTGATCTCTGAAAATCAAAAAAAATTATGTTTGGGAGATAGATTCTAGATGCAGCTATTGTCTCCCATGAGTTTATTCATTCTATGGACCATTCTAAGAACTCAGGTATGGTGCTCAAATTGGATATCTTAAAATCTATGATAGGGTTTCTTGGAGATTTTTATTTTCTATTTTGGAAAAATTTAGATTTAGTGATCTGAGATTAATCAAGGAGTGTGTTTCTACCACTAGTTACTATGTTATTCTTAATGTTGTTCCTACAAGACAATTTTCTTGTGGTAAGGGTTTGAGCCAAGGAAATTCCCTATCTTCATATCTCTTTATAATTGTTGCTAAAGTTCTGGGTGAGAATCTTCAAAAAAAAATTGATCGTGGTTGTCTACAGGGTATTTGTGTTGTTTCTTCCATGGATCTGGCTTCTCCCCAACAATTTGTTGATGACACAATTTTGTTTAGTGTTGCCTTTGTTGTGGAAGCAGCAAAATGGAAGGTTGTTCTTAACAATTATGTTGAAGCTTCCGACCAATTCATAAATTATAACAAGAGTTAATTGTATTTTTTTAACACTACTCAGTAGGTAAAGGATAGGATTCTAAGAATCCTGAGATGTTAGGAAGTGAGTATCCCTAATGTTTACCTAGGCCTCCTTCTTAGTAAAAATAATCCTCCTAATCCCTTTTGGAATGGCATTATTGAGAGAATCCAAAGGAAGCTAGCTATTTGGAAAGGAAAATTGCTTAGTCAGATGGGTAAGCTTCAACTTTTGAAGTCTTCTCTTCAAAATGTTTTTATTACTTTCCTCTCTTTAAGATGCTATTTGTCATTATAAGAAATATTGAAAAAATATAGAGGACATTCCTCTAGATAGAGACAAAAGAAAGATCAAGGATTGCTCTAGTTAGCTAGGAGAAATTTTGTTCCCCAAAGAAGTTGGGGGGGTGGGGATTAGAAGATTAAAGATGTTTAACAAGGCTTTGCTAACTAAAATGGGCAAGTATATGATTTAAGGAAGGAAATATTGGACTATCATTCTTTGTGCTTAGTATATGGGGAATGTTCGTCCTAGTTGCCTTTTGTCCTCTCAAGACTTTCTTAGTGGATCAACTTTTTGGAATAATATTCTTAAAACTAGGAATACACTATAGCAAGGAGTTAGAAGGAAAGCCGAGAATGAGAGGTCTATTAGTTTTTGGGAAGAAGTGTGGGGAAGAGGTCTTTCTTTGACTTCAATGGCCCAATTATTTTTTATAAGACAATACCTTACAACATTATATAAATAGTCCAATGTTTCCTAAAAACACAAATATTTACTCTAGTATATGATTTAAGGAAGGAAATATTGGACTATCATTCTTTGTGCTAAGTATATGGGGAATGATCCCCCTAGCTACTTATTGTCCTCTCAATACTTTCTTAGTGGATCATCTTTTTGGAATAATATTCTTAAAACTAGGAATACATTGTAGCAAGGAGTTAGAAGGAAATCCAAGAATGGGAATTCTATTCAATTTTTAGGAGGAAGTGTAGGGAAGAGGTCTTGCTCTAAATTCAATGGCCCAATTAATTCCTATAAGACAAGACCTTACAACATTATATAAACTAATCTCTATGGTTATGTTAAGTGGTCTAAAGAGATCCCCAGATGGAGAAACTTTGAAAAATATGTCTTAGACCTAATATTAAGAAGAGGGAGTAATGTGTTGGCTTGTTCTAAGTTGTTTTCCACTCTTAACTCCTTGATTGGAGACTATTGTTTGGTTCTTCAAGGTGGTGGAGATGATTAAATCTAGAGTGATAACCCCTTACGAGCTTTCTCTATCAAAACAACTTATAACAGATTGGATGAAGCTCCTTCTAATGACTAGAACTTCAATTGGAATTTGATCTGGAATGACAAGTTAATTCCAAAAATCAATTATTTTTGGTGGGTTTTTACGCATGGTAGAATCCTCAATGTTGATGTCCTGAATATGAAAGAATTTCAATTTGTCAATAGATGTTCCCTCTATCTTGTAGCGGAAGAATCGATTCTTTATCTACTTATTCAATGCTCTTTTGCAAAAGAAGTTTGGTCTTTTTCCCTTTAGAATCTTCTGACTGATTGGTGTTAGGAAATATTGCATTCAACCCACAACCTTATTCATTTCCTACATAACCCCATGAGAGATAAACATGCATACAAGTAACCATAATGCATAGATCAAATAGACAAGCCACAAGATAACATAAAATATACCCTAGGAAAACCCTCAAGAGGGAAAACCTATCCTCCAAAAGCATCCATACCCCATCATATTATTCAACAATGAAGAAATGCAAGAGTTACAATGAATACCTCTAAAGCATCAAGCCTCTCAATGCATCCTCATGTGTCCTCACATGAATCCACACATCCCATGCCATGCTTCACATATGCACTCATTAGAAATACTCAATAATGATAGCCCACTCACCCAACCAACCTTAGCCACTAAACAAGTGATTGATTTTATAGACTCAAGCTCACACAAATAAAACCAAGTGTTTAGATAAAACCACATGCCACAAAACCATGTGAGAACAAAACCACTAATCCCTTATTTAATATTGGGTACTAATTTTTCACTTTATTTAATATTTCCCCCCAATATTAAATTATTATCACATGTCTCCCACACATTAAATAATAATACAATGTTATAATACAACATAAAGTGTCCCCCAAATAATTACCTAGTGTGAATAACCACACCACCTAGGCGCATCACAACTAAATAATTATTTAATTACAATATTATAATAAATCATTTTATGCAATCGTGTACAACACCATATCCCAACATTCTCCCACTTGTTGTATACATTGCATAAGGGATCAACACATGAAATACATCATCATATCCATACATGAAATCACAAGAATCTCCAACATGCTCTCATGCTCCATCAAGATACCTACAATAAGAACAAAGTGACCACCATCTCAAGTAAGAACTCCTCTCGTCCTCCAATATGCCATCTATGGAAGAAAAGGAACATGCCAAGGTGAAGATGCACCAATCCAAGAATACAAGCATCAAATCTAAGTGATAACAAAGGCTCTATGCAAGCTACTATCATAAAGAAAAAACCCACATGATCAGAATTAGCATCCACAACACATGCCAATACATCACACCATCCATATCTCCTAGTTACTGATACATTAGTAAACTCACGCCAAGAACATATGCAACCCATAAATTGTAATCACAAGCTCCTTGTATCAAACCTATCAATGAAGAACATACATATCTAGGAACTCCCACTACATAGGTAATGTCAAAGAATATCAAGCCGACCAATCAACACTATATCAAGGTGTGATAAGTAAATCAATACATGAAGTAATAATAACAATCAAAATGATCCACACATACAACCCAATAGCTACATAATCTCTCACAACATGTGGTCACCATACTCCCAATTCATATGAACATGAACCTCTAGGAAGGAACCATGAATATATAAAACTTGTAAACCATAATGTCCTACCAACACCTAAAAAGTGCCACGTTGTGTCAAGGATGATCTCCTAACAACCCCAAATGAAAAGCCTCAACAACACACATACACTCAATCTCATAGACTAAGTATAACATATGAATCATGTGAATTCCAACATGGATGTAAGCCTCTCTAATCAAGAAGATCAAACTCAAAGTAACCATTTCCAAATCTGGAGATCAGCCCATAAACGATCTCCTAACAATCCTCATCAATGAATGATATCATAAACTCAAATGCACAAGGAGATAACCATGCAAAACATCCCTCAAATAAATCCTCCAAAACTAACTATCCATAGCTCAATATCCATATCTATGAAAGATAAAGAAACATAAACTCATGCTAACCCATCCTCAAATGAGTCTCCAAAATCAATCACCATGAATCAACTAATTCCCATGAGAAATCAAAGCTCAAAACATAACACATCTAATAGAAATAATTAGAAAATAGGTCTCTCAAATGATAAACTGCCAAGTAGACCAAGAATGTGGAATGAGAATGCTCCTGCAGGATAACCAAGCCATCATGTCTTACTCCAAGAACAATCTCCTCTATCGATCCATCATGAACTCACCTAGACATCTCTTAAGTATCTATGAGCACTTGTAACTTATCAATACATGCCAAACTCCAAATGCAACATAGCACCATCATGAAGTAATCAAGAAAATGATCAATGTACTCAATACAAAGATAAATACCAAGATCCATGTCAAAGCTCCAACTGCAAAAATCAGGAACCTCTCATGAAAACAAGATCTAACCATCTCCTCCTAGGAGATCACATGCACCAATGCATACATCCTAGTATCAAGAGAACATGTACCATTCCAAAACTCTAAACTAGTATCAAGAGTAAACCATGGCATAATATCAAACATACTCTAAATCAAGAAACCATATCTCTAATCACATGAAGATAACCATCACCAATGATGCATCCACATCACTGCCAACAACTCCCACTGAACCGTAATATTGAGCCCCACATAGCATCATCACTACCATCTCCACCATAAACATTATCTAGGTATACACACACTAAACTACAATGTCACTCACATACAAGTGAAACAAAGATCTCCAAGCCAAGAAGATACATGCAATCACCATCAAACCATCACAAACCAAACCAACACTACCAAGTCATCACTATCAAAAGCCCCCACTAAAAGTGTATAACCATTGAATGTGACCAAGCTATCATGACATTGTGAAAAAACTACATGATATAAGTCCCATGAACCAACTAATTAGGCACTCTAACCATCCATCCTCTCATCCCAAAGCAACGTACCAATGCACAAATGACCACAGACAAGGCCAACTAATGAAATTTGTAACAACAATGAATCAAACCTAGTGGATATAGATAATCCACATTCGAGTCATCCCACTACAACCCAATAGGTTGTACACACCTACAAGGTGCATAACTCGTAGATCCAACCACTTAAACATGCAAAATCATCAGCACATTAGTCACCTACAAACCGAGATATCAAAGAAGATAATCCTATAGACATCAAGACTCAAACACCAAATCAACCACATATTTGATTTTCCAAACATGTCCACAAATGAGTAACCATAGTCAAGGAACCAAATAAGCATCAAGGATATAATAACAACCTCCTAACACCAAACCATAACACCACCAAACAACCACATACATGATCATGTCGTGCCAATGCATAAATGTACTTGCATATCCATGACACCATAAACATAGAGATTACAAGAGAAAGGATGAGCCTACAAAAGGAACCAAGACTCAAATCAGAAATGTTAGGAGGGTAAAGACGGTTGTAGCTAAGAAGCCTATTGAAGGTTACTAATACCCCCCTCCATCTCCCTCTCCTTACATTTATATTTCTACACCTTCTCCTTTATCTCTACATCTCCTCTTGCATCCACCATCCCTCTTACCATCTTTTCTTTACCTCTTTTCATGCCCATAAAATTTTCTACACTTTGGACATGAACACAACTATATTTTTTTTAATGCTAAACCACCACGCGGTTCATTTTTATCCATCAATGGTTTAATGAAATCTATGTCAATGAAATCATGTTTGGTACTATTAGTTTACCATTGTGTCTATCTTTTTTTTTTGATACTCTACTACCTTCAGCTCTCTCATTAACTTATGTTTTAAATTAACTTAGCATTGCTCCACCATTACCATTATTGACTTGAATGGCAATACCAACATTAGTGTTTAATAGAGAGTGACCCATATATCATTTAATTACAAAGAATTATTGTTATCACCATTTATTTATCACACCTAATGTTTTCTCTCATACTAAGGGAATAACAATGTTATGCAAAGTATTCAATTAGGTAATAACATTGATATCAAATAATAACATTATTTTTAATGTGGTTAAAAATTGCAATGTTCTAGTATATGCATAATCATCAAGATTGCTATGAATAAAATATGGTATCATTTTCCTAAAACTAATATTACATTGAGACTATAACTATTATCATAAAATATTAGCATTTAAGTTTATTAACAATGACATTAATGTCAGTTAATTGGTATTAGTACCAACTATAAATGTTAATCCATACACATCAATAATAATTGTTAATGCCAAGACTATTATTATTAATATCGATATTATCCATATCAGAATATTAAAACTGATTTTATTGACATTATTACTATGATTAATTATTATTCTATAATTATCTCCATTTAGTATCAACTTTTTTAAATATATAGAACATAATATTAATATTTACAAGGGTTAATATTGAATAACAATACTTAATCTATTAACAATGGTATTAAATTTCATCATTGTCAATGTTGATATTATCCCTTAGCAAAAAAATTGTATGGTATTATTTACATCTCTTGACATTATATTGGTTAGTGAAGATATTACCATATAATCCATCATCTATTGCTAATATTAGCGTTCTTCTAGCATTTAAATTTAATATCCTTATTGGGGTCAACCCATTGGTGTTACTAATAATATTAATATTAACTATTATTAGATATTGGATATTTAATTCATAAATTCATTACTAATAACATTAATTACTAACGTTATTAAAATCATTTTATTTACTTAAATCAATATCATTTTTTTTTGTAATAGGGTTAAATATATTGATATCAATGCTAATACCCATATAATTCTCTTAGTGATATTATTAATGTTAGCACTTTATTCCCTTAACTATATGATGTGCACTAATCCATAAAAGAAAGAAATAAAAATGTAAACACTAAATAATAACATCTACCAACGATATCATTAATGTCAACAATACTCTTATTGATATTTTCCTTTGTTATAATGTTTGTGTCGTTAATACTAATATCACTTCTACAGTCAATGGAACTAAGATTTGCTTTACCCTCAACATTAAAATAAATAATAAATTTCATCACTTCTAAATAGTATATACATATTGACACTTAAATCACTTTATAATGAATCTTAACATGATGAATAGTACGTGGTAATGTGACCATTTTATTATTTTTTGACACTATTAAAATGATGACCAGATATTGATTTTTATTGCTATTGATGTAAGTTACAAGTTAATATCTTTATAGTGGTGGATATTAACCTCAGTTTTGTTGGGTGAATATTTTGTAATCCTTTACAAATTACGAAATGGTGATTTCAGCCACAACTATGATGAGATAAATCTCCCCTCTCAAAAAGGGGAGGTTGCCTTCTTATTGCTCACTACAATTAACTAGAAACTAAACTAAAATATATGAATTTTTCTTATCCATGGGTGGTGTCTCCATTAACATATCCTCTTGTTTTAGGATAAGAGAGACAAAATAACATTGATATTCTCAAATACAACTAGTTAGAGTAATAATAGCCAACTCCCACAAGTACCAGCAGAAAAAAGTAATTTAGAAAAACTTGCTCAAACACAATGTCTTCAATTGATTTCCCATGATGATTCCAAGAGTAACTGTATCTCTAGTTGTAGCATAAATTTTGTCAACTAATAATACCACCAATTCACAAAATGAACAATTACAAGCTCAAAGTCTTGATAATTCTCCATCAACAAACACTTTCAACACACACAATTCCAAGAGATCACTATAACACAAATTTTATAAAGATTATCTTGAAATCCCTTCCAATCATAATAGAGAAACACCACTTATTCCATTAACAATAAGAAAGATCAAGAAAAAATGACATAAGAACACTCTCACTCTAGCAATCTTGATTCAACACAAAGTTTGATATCAAAATCTTCTTTCTTTTCATTAATATATTTTTATTTCCAATTTGAACACAAAGTCTCAAAGTTGATAAATAATTTTAATAGGACTTCGTTGAAAAAGATTAAAGGTAAAAATTACAAATGAGCTCTCTCATATTATAGATGAGAGCCAAGAGCTAATATAGGAAAATGTCTAACTACTTTGACTTATTTAATGATGGAGTCCAAAATTATTGGAGGACTACATTGTTGTTACATGTATTTATAAGTTGACAAATGAAAAAAACTTGAAATCTAGTTGTTACATGTATTTATAAGTTGACAAATGAAAAAAACTTGAAATCTAAACTAAGGCATGATCAACCTTCTTCAATATTCTTCATTAGGAAATCATCATGTTTATTTAGGATCATTTGTACTTCATTATCTGGCACTAAAGTATGTTTGATGATGCGTTGAGCTCTTGATACTGAATCTCTAATAGTATTATAGGATTTTTCATGTCTCCCAAGGTAATATTTTAGATTCTCCAAAGTTAATTGAAGATCAAAGATTTGATCCATTAATGTAACTGAAAACGCCTTGTCTTCAAATTCCTTCTAAATCATTTTGGTGAACTATTGAACCACATTATCTGGGGGAAGTAGCTTCTAAATATCATCTTGCAATTTATGTTCTTCACCAAGTTCATGTACAGATTGTAGATCAATAAGCAAGTTAGTGAGATCAGTATCTTTGTGAATCAAAGACTCCTCAATTTCCACATACATGTCTCAACTGGGAATGATTCCAAAATTCCTCCAGTTTATCTATTTTGAGTTTCCTCATTTTGATCCAATACTTTAATTTATTTTTCATATCCTCTTTCTCTTGAGAGAAAGAATTTACAGTGTCATCCAATTTTTCTTTTATGCCTTCCATCTTTTCCAGTTTCCCCATGGCTAACCCTCGCATTTCTATTCCTAATGTAATTAAGTGGTCAAGATACTCACCGACCAATTTTCCCCTATTATGTACCTGCTTTACCTTTTCTATGATGGGATTCTCAACACCAACTAAAATTGCTTCGAGCTTGATGGATTCAGAAGATCGTGTGATCTTTTGTAGCACAACTATGAGTTGATCTATCTTAGCCTTGTAGTGATCTTTCATCTTCTTCTCCTTGTCAAATTTCTCGATGAGAGAATCTAGGGCTAATTGAACATCCACCTTCGCACTATCATGAGTCACCTTGCCCAATTCCACTCTTGTGATAGAGTAGGCTACAATATTTACTTCCTCATAAGTTTTGTTAGAGGGAGACTAAGCTATCTTTGCATACTTATTACCCTCTTTATCAAAAATCATCCTAGAAAGATTCTTTTCTTTCTTTTTGGTTCTTTCCTTGGTGGATGTAAGTTGTGCAAAGTAAAACTCATTACGAGAGATGGATTCTTTCCTCCTCTTTGGTTTTTGTGATGACAACCATGGTGATAGCAATGAGCTCTCCTCAGGTTGTGTAGCCATTGGATGGGATGTAGTAGCTACATCCACAAAGGTGGTAGTCACGATGGGAGAAGTTTCAGTTAAAATAACCTTGGAAATTTCAGCCCTAGACACTTACACAAATTCATTCAATAATTGCTCTAAATCAAAATGTGACATGAGGTCAAAAGATGGTGAGGAAAAACTTGGAAATGACATAGGATAACTAGTCACATTATCTAACCCTTGTCTTGGCCTTTCAAATGGAAACCCTGAGATGGGAGAAGAATGTATAGAATGAATCAAAACAACAAGTGCAACAACACTTGTTACTAAGGAAGGAGCATTAACAAGAACATTAGACACAGATGAAGTCATAGGAGGAGGAGCAGGAATAGACACAACATTGGAAATGAGGGATGAGATGATAGGTGATTCCTCAATAATATTCTCATGAGGAGACATCTTTGTTTCCTCACGATCCTCCTCATCAATCTATCCATCTTCTTGCACATGATCCTCTCGGGCCTCTATGGATGGTTCCTCTGCAAATTTCCCAGTCTTCTTTTTTCCACCTTTGACCACAAACTTGATCTTAGGCTTTGAAGATCTGATAGAGCTTGGAGCATCATTTCTATTTTTGGTCCTTAGCTCTGATTTCTTTCATGTTTTCACTTGAGACTCATCTTCTGATCTGGTGAAGAAAGGTTTAAATTGTATATCCCTTTCATCCAACAAAACATTTATATTGGCCAAAATTGGTCAAAACCTTTCTCAGATTGATATTACTCCTTTTCGAGACCATTGGATTGAAGGAAAAGGAGAAGGTACAATATTATTTCTTTCATATTCAGTATACAAAATAGTATCTTCATCCTCCATATCCTCCTGGATATCAACAAGATCCAATTCCCTTATCTAATCCAAAGTTAACCTATAAAAATATGTTCTCCTAGTCTCTCGCTTTGTCCTAATGTTAGCCCAAATATCTTTGATTTGATGCACATGAGAGAAATTCATTTTGATTCGAGACTTCATTCCTTTGTAATAAAAGTCATATCTTGCCTTGTACAATTTTTGTCACCTGCTACATTTCTGATTCAACAACTTTGGCCTTATGCAAATTCTAAATGGAGAACCTTCCGATTGCCAATGGAAATTTGAACCCTGACTTATGGGATTCCATCTATTTACTATGGACCATAATAATTTACCTGTATAACTCAGTTAGAACAATTTTATCACTAGGATAATGTGGAAGCATATATGGATAGCTAGCAAAGCATCCAACTCTCAAATAGGTAAAAGTTGCAAATTGTAGATAAAGGCAGTCATATTTGTTGACAACCTTCCATGCTTCATCAGATACTCTTTTTTTCTCTAGTTCAGGGTCAAAGGCACACATGAGTGGTAAAAAGAAAGCATCATTTACCCTTCTAAAATGTTTGATACTTCCCTTGAGGGTGATTTGTGGGAAATATTTGAGAACTTGTGTAACCTTCATGTCTCCCTCATTATTCAAACCTAGAAATTTCCTCATGGATGTTGCAGCATAGACCAAATTTGAATTCATGCAAAACTTGTGTGTTGTATGCACTTGGGTCAATTTCTCATCGAGGGCATTGTTGATTTCCTAACCCCAAAAGATTTGTTGCTTCCCTTTCAGAATGATCTTGATGTACATGTACATCCAATCCTCAAAATAGAATGAAGTAGGTAAACCATGTACTCTACTAAGAAGAGTAATGAGGTCATTTACCTGTTCAATAAAATCACTATGAGGAAAAATTTTAGGCCATCTCGTGACACCTGGTCTAGGAGACTTCAACCATTTACTGTTGATCATCCTCTTTGTAGAATTAGGATCCTTATCATATTTTTCCTATGTAGATTCCTTGGAAATTTCCACATATGTGTCCGTACCTGGGCACATGAATACTTTATCAAATAAATTTGCATCTAACTCCATTACCACATATTCTTGTTTGAATTCTAGACATTCCTGTCATCCTTGTTATAGTGAGAAGTGACTTGTAGCACGAACTGGGGATTCTGAGCAGTTATTAGAAAAGAAGCCACAAGGTGTATGTTACTGTGAATTATTGACTTCATCCCATTGGCTACAAGTTGTTTCTTAGTTCTCTCAACAAACTCGGACATGTCCACATGACCGATCTATGTATCCTTGATTTCATCCACATTTGATGAAACTACTATAGGGGAAGCATAGCTTGGTATTTGTACTTTATCGCTTTCCCCTCAAAAGGAGACAAATCTGATATTAGCAAAATAATGGACTTGTACAAGTGCAGGTGCAAGACAACCTCGGAAAATGTGCACAAAGAGTTGCATAACAAGATTATCATTTGTTGATGTTAGGAAAATTTTGAATTTAGGAAATAGTAGTGAGGGTTGAAACATAATGATTGTGTGAAAACTAGGGTTTGAGCGCAATGAATACGAAAAGTAGAGTGCAAAAGGGTTTACTTAGCAAAGCAGGAAAATTTCTAATGTTAGAGAAATTTGGTGAGGAATGTGTATATGTGATGGAAAATTACGAGATTTCATGTGGAAATTTCATTGCAAAAATTTGTAATGTTGTCAAAATTATCAACATTACGTTTTGGGAAGAACTCTTCTTTTTTGCAATTTCGGCAAAAAATACCAATTTTGTAAATTTTGGGAAGATCTTTGGTTTTTTTTCAAATCATTAAAATTAATTTATTTTACAAGTAAATCCATGTTTTTATTTGTCAGATCGGGGAAAAGCCCTAACCCTACAAATGGGGGAAGAATAACTTTTCCAATTCGTTAAAATTTAATGAACTTGCAAAGACATTAAAAATGTTTGTATTTTCAGCAAAAAATGTTGATTTTACAAGTAACACAAAGTATCATCTATTGGTTTGGGGAAAAAACCTAACCCTACAATTCAAAGGTTTGGCAACTAAAATAGTTGTATAGTCAGCAAAAAAATGTGATAAAAATCTTTGATTTGTTTCTTATGTTTCATCAGTGATTAAAACTGATCCTACACGTAGGTAAAGTTTGTTTATTGTATGCGTGGGAAAAAACCCCGAGCATACAATGGTGAATGATGAATTGTTTTGGCTGATTTGAATCAAGTCAAAGACTAGTTTTCAAAACCAATATTGTAATCACTCAATTTAGAAACGTTTAGTCAGTAAAAACCACCAATTAAACATGGAAAATTAACATAAGGAAAAATGGAATTTCATCTCAAAATTAGGGAAGATCCACAAATGTACCAAGATAAACATAAATCAAAAGTGTATATTTAAAACTAGAAAACCCTAGTGAAAACTAGGACAGTAAACATGGGTTTTCAAAAACCAAAACAAATAGTATAACACATAGAAAGCAAATTGAAACAAAACTTAAACAAAACTTGATTAAGATAGAAGAAGAAAGAATTTAAATCATAAAACTTTAACCCTAATCATGAATAGAGAATGGTAATAAAAAAGAACATACCTGGGAAACACGTGAAACCCTAGCTCAAAAACTCAACTGGAATCCTTTTGAATCTGCTCAAAATCCAAACAAACAAATTCCCAATGAGCTCACAATGTAGGTAAGAGGTAGAATGGTGAATGAAAATGAGGAAATAAAAATTTAAAATCTTTTAAAAATGAATTTAAAAGACATTTAAATGACAATTAATGTACTCGTGCGAAAACCAAGATTGCAGGAGTAGATCTTTCCATAACTTTTCAAATTAGATTTCGGTTGAAACTTGTAAGATCAAAATTTTTTAATGATTGTGCAAACAAAACCTGTGTAACTTGCAAGGTCAGGGAAAAACCTCAACCATACAAGTAACTATTCCTTTTGCAATCTTGAATTGCAAAACTGGGGAAAAACCCCAACCTTGCAAGTATAAAAAAAAAATCTAATTCTGACAACTGGTTTTTGTAATTTGACCAAAAAGAAGAATTTTGACAAACTAACAGAGGTTGACGCTTCTAAGGCATTCCAATACTTAGGACCATGCACGAGGGAAAATTGAGATTCACCTCATTTTGCATGCTTAGAGTATATGGGACTATGAAATGGACAAGTTTTGTAGGGGTTATCTCGTGAATCAAGCACAACGGGATTCAAGGATAACAGGTTTAAATAGTAACATAAGTCGGCTATTGGTAAATCAATGAGTTTCTTCTAGCATGTGGTGACAAAATAAAAGTTTACAAATAATTTTATCGCCCTCCCTTACATGCATCAAAATATAATTATCACCAAAAAACATTGTACTTTTCTTGATGTCCATTTTGAAATGGATTGGGGGGTCGATTCTCATGAAGACTGCTTCATTTTATTTTATGTTGTCGCTCATTCAAATCAACTAAATAGAATTATTCTACCCTAACTTCATAAGTACCTTTGGAAACCTAAAAGAACTCAAAATAAAAGGAAACCATATTCCTTTGTAATTCTACTACTGCAGGAAAGAGGGAAAATGGAGCAGCAACAGAGGAGAGGAGACATAGCAAACTACATGCCTTAGCAGTGATTGGACACCTCTCTGCAAGGAGGAAAATGTAGAATGGATTTTACATGCCTTACATGGAATTGTGTTGTGTTTTAATGATGTCCTCATTATTTGGGGTTGAACCCCCATGGTAGGCTATGATTATCATTTGCCTCTATTTTTATCTAATCATGAGGGTCTCATTGTCTTTTTTTTCTATCTTATTGCATCCTCCATTCATTGAGCAAGGTGTTAGTTGGTAGGAGGAAAGGGAGTTTAGCAAGTTAAAATGGCTACAAGGGCATCTGGGAGTGTTTTTTTTTAATTTTTACTGGAAAAATGTTACTGTCAACTCTGCAACTTGACATGTATGGCCGACAACAACAATTTCACCTATTTTCTATCAAGTTTTGTCTTTACAAGGTCTTCAACTTGCAATTTGAATTGAATTTTTGAAAGGAGGTATCATTGGAACGGTTTTTTAGTGGAATTTTGTTTGTTTTCTACTCATTTGAAGGAGGAACAAAAGAGGAAGACTTTCACTATTGACATTCATTTGTCCTTCAAAATTTTGTAATCATGGGTTCACAAGCTTGTAATAAGAGGAAAGATAGGAAGGTATTGAACCATAAAGAAATTGAAGCAAAGAGAGAGAAGACTAAAAGAAAAAGAGTTAGAAGAATGAGGGTTCAATCAATGAATAATGTTGAAGCATCCAATTCTATAACTATTGAATATAAAAACATTGAGGATACCATGGATGTAGATGATGCAAATTTGCAAGAGGTTAATGTGGAAAATAATATGATTATACAAACTGGTCCTAGTATGTCTTCAAATCCCCCTTTCAATGCTATGGAGAATGTTTCAATAAGTAAAAATCTAGTTACGTCTTCAAATCCACCTTTGAATGAAATGGAAACTTTGTTTATAAGAGTTTTAAAAGAAGTTCGACTTAATGATGTTGACATCGATAATATTCGTAGAGAAGAAGATTTTAGATAAATTGTTGTTGAAAATGAAAATCGTTTTGTTGTTGAAAATGAAGATGAAAATTGTTTTGTTGTTGAAAATGAAAATGAAAACCCTTTTGTTGAAAATGAAAATGAAAATCTAGGATGTGATGTTGAAAATGAAAATATTTTTTTTAAATTGAAAGAGATGTTTTGGATAATCTTCTTGGTAAGATTTTTTGGAGACAAATAAGAATGCATGCCAATAGATTATACAAATAATTTTTTATCGTAAAAAACTTTCATTTCAATGTCAACTAATGATGCAATTAATGAGAATGTGGAAAATGAGAAAAGTAATAAGAAATTTAGGAGTTTTTGTTAAACCAAGAAGAAAAGATCAATCACAAAAACATGTTATGTCTATTGTTGCTAGTTCCATTGAGTCTATTGGAAATAATGGTTGATCTAAAGATAAGAATGCAACAAGATGAGCTATAACAACGCTATAGTTAATAAAGCAACTTTGAATAAAATAATGGTAAGCAATATTAGTGAAATTCTAAAAATGCATCCTAAAACATCGGTAAGAGTGGCAAGTTAGAGTAATAAGTTTATTTATTTAATTAATTAAATCATATCAATTTATTAATTAAGTCACCTTTTACTTTATTTTCACTTAAGCTAAACTTAAGCCATTAATAATTAATTAATTATTAATTATTAAGTACTCCTTTTAGGGTTTTGATCTCCTTTCATAAGGATTGATCTCTTTGTAATTATTTAATTCTTGTTAATGCATTTTTTGCTTCACGACTTGCAAAGAACCATTGTTTTGTTTCAATATCTCTTCTACATGACAGGTTATTTTCTTGCAGGTGTTCACTAGGTTCTGTGAGGTTGTATTTCTCAACTTCAACATGGTATCAGAGCTTCAGATTTTTTGCTTCCTGTTCATTTTTTGAGGGATATTGTCCTAAAAGATAAATTTTAGTGTATCTTGAGTCAAATTGGACCTCACCATTGCATCCAGGACACTTGAATTAGTCAAGATTGACCTTTGTTTTGTCAAATTTGGATTCATGGCGTCAGATTTGCGAGGGTTTAAAGATTTGGGATTTTTTAGATCTCGGAGGTACCTACAATTTTGGAGTATTTTTGGCCTAAAAAAACCTCACCATTGTTCTCAAAAGGCCCAAGAACCTATAAATTGACTATAAATTTGTCAAATTTGGCCTCTGTGACCTCGAGGGTAATTTTTTTTGTTTTTGAGCCATACAAGTCATACCATATGGCTCTATGAAAAATATTATTATGCAAGTAGAGAAAAATTTTCTTCAAGGGGGTCAACGTAGTTATTTGACCACTATAGTTAGGGGGTTAGTGTGTTCACATGTGACAAGGAGCCATTGTTAGAGTTAGGGAAACTACCGACAGGCTTAGCTGCTAGCGGTCATTAGAGACTACAACTATGGTCGCATAGCTTGACAGCCTTGGCCGCCAATGACATTTTCACTGTCACCCCAATTTTTTGACCTCTGCTTGGTCACCACCAATGAACCACCTAGTCACTGCCAAGATGAGCGAGCACCGGCTGCCTGGCCACCAAGTCACCGCCCAGGAGCCACCAGGGCTCAAAATCATGCTCTTTTTAGACCTGTTTTATAAAATCAGATGCCATTTTCACATACGATATTAGATTTTTGCACAAAAATGGGCATTGGAAAGCTAGTTCTAGGAACAATATAGTGGTACAATTTTTATCTCCTGATTTTTCTATTTTTCTGCATTTATTGCTAGTCAAAGTCATAACTTGTTTTTGCACTCCCGGGGGTGTAACTTTTGCATACAAACTCCATTTTTCAAAAATGAATAGGCATCAAGAAGGTGTTTGAATGCTATTTTGAGATCTATAGTTTATTTCATCAAAAAAATTACCAAGTACATAGAGCATTGTCTAAATTTAATTTTTTCTTTTTAACGCTTTCCAACTTTCAAATTTGTACTGGGGTTTGGTTTTTTGTGTTGTGGGGTGTTTTTTTCTTGCTTTCTATATATACACATCAAAAAATAGAAGCCTTTATCATTAAAAACATTTCAAAACCATGAAAATCATGGCAGACCACTTATCAATTGGCTTCCTTTCCCCCACACAACTATCATACCTAGAAAGCACATATGCCTAGACTTCTCATGTCAAAGGAGTTATGGTCCTATTTGGATGAGAATCAACCTCAGTTGACATGTCCATTTGAGGTTCTACAACACAAAAATAGAATGGATGAGGCTACGGGTTTTCTATCATTACATGTTACTGACAATCTTTTATTTCACTTGGAGAGTTGCACAACTCCTCGGGCTATGCGGACTAAGTTTCATGATCTTTTTGGCACCATTAATCAGTTCATGGCACTTCAGATTAAGGTAGAATTGGCCACCTTAGTACCTGATTCTTTTCCATTTAGTAAGGATTTCTTGATGAAATTCAAATCACTCATATCATTGTTATAGGGTTGTGGTAAGAACAAAACAGACACCGAGTGTATATACCTAATTCTATCTAAGCTTCGAGGTTCATTTTAGATATTCTCTTCTACATTCTACTCCACCATGGATGCTTTGGGTCCATTATTTACCATGCCTACTTGTTGGAAATAGGATTCCATTTAATTGCAATCTTGAACATTATTTATTTCATGTATCTCCTAAGTCCTTGGAAAGAGTTTCTCAACACTAGGATTAGAAAGAGATTAATATTTGATGAAATAATCATGTTAATTAACATTTGTAATTAATTCTAAATGTTAGGAGCAGTTGAGGGAATCCAATATGAGTTCCTAAATAATAGGGGCATATGGGGTGTGTTGGAATCCTGCAATGATCTAACAACTAAGCCCTTACAGCTATGATTCAGAGATTGGACATCTAATTTGAATATTTATTTCAATCATCATGAAGGTGCATTTAACTTGTTGACCTAGGGACATGAGCTTGAAATGGGTCAACACAGTATGTGCACTAAGGATCCAAAGTATCTATATTCATCCTGCAACTAAGAAAGACACAATGTTGAAAGTAAATTGCTTGGAAATAAATAACATAAGTGTTGAGCATCAACCAACAATTATACTAAGATAAAATGCATGACATAAATGAAAATATGAGCAAACAAATAGGAAACTACTCTATTTTTTTTGGTTGTAGGAATAGTCACATAATGGAATTCTAGTGGCTATAAGAACAGTCAGTGCCAGATTTTCAACTAATTACTAAACAAAAAGTAACAACTAAGCTAAAGGATGGAATTCTCACCAAGTGGGCCCCCTTGGATGAGTATCCCTTAAGAAAAATGTAAACTCATATGCACAAACTTATAAACTCATTTTATGCATTGGAAAACACAAGTACAATAGAGTAATATGATTCTATTACTAAAAAACCAAGAATGCGAGTACATCATCAGATTAAGCAACCTCCTTTGAAGGAGAATTTGAGTCTTATTTATAGGGAGAAAAGCTACTAACTAATCACCTAGAAAGGCGATCAATTCCAACAAATTAGGAGGAAGCCACTTTAGGGAAAGCATAATAAGTGGAGAGGTGGTTATGCATGCACGAAATCTAGTCAGGCATATTTTC
The DNA here is from genome assembly GCA_007258455.2 of Sequoia sempervirens. Classification (NCBI taxonomy): domain Eukaryota; kingdom Viridiplantae; phylum Streptophyta; class Pinopsida; order Cupressales; family Cupressaceae; genus Sequoia; species Sequoia sempervirens. The sequence goes on from VDFB02058242.1 coordinate 334,904,843, forward strand.
CTTAACATAGATTTAGCACAACAGTAACCCCTATATTCACTCAATAGACAATTAAGAAAATTTACAAGGCGGTTACAACTTTGATTTGAATGAGGAATCTCCCACCATTGAGAGTCTTCCCTTTATTGACCTTTGAATGATCACCTTGTTGACCGTTATGGCGAATGACCAACTCGCAGAATCTTCTTTAATTTTGTAGGTTGCTAATTATATCTACATAACAATATTAGTATGCACAAAAATTTCATATTTGTAACTATCTTAAAGTAGCATTCATTAATCCACATGTAAAATCAACACAGATAGTTCATATAGCATGTCAATGTCATTAAAGATTATAAAAATAAGCTTATGCCCAATGTCTATGGTTTTGAGGAAATATCACAAAAAGATCAACATCCAAGCATCAAATCCTATGACAACTACTGCAAATAGACAATAAAATTCTATCAAAATTGAGTCATAAACTGGAATCATCACTCCCCCCAACCTAAGACTTTGTTGGTCCTCCAACAGAAAAAGAAGGGATGTTCCTTTGCCTTGTTAATGCCCTGAAATTTGCAACTACCAACTGTCCTACATCAATTCCTGTAGTTTCTAAATTAGGTTCCCAATAGAACCCTTGTTGTTTGTCCAATCTGCTCCATCTTTGTCTCTTTGTAACTATATCATACTGGTAATACCTTAAATTTGGCATAGACCACAATAGGATAGGTGGCTAAAAAGTTAGTGGAAGCCAAAACTGTCTTTTTGTCCTTCCAATCTATATATATCTATCAACTCTCTTAAGTGTTGCAGCATAGTTCTGCATAGAGTGAGGCTTAGCTTGTTTTAACTCATCAGTTAGGTTTTCCACCTTTGTGACAGGTATCCCATCATAGATTCTCCTTTGGTTTTTGCTACCTCTACATATTCTTTATAAACTACTTCTCTTTCAAACAAGATCCTGCTACCATAGCTTGGTCTGTAAAGAATTATGTGTCAATCCATGAAAATGCTCTCTTGATTTCTAGATTTAGCCTTGATGGATAGGGGAGTGTTGGATTCAATTTTCCTATAAGTCCTAAACTATTTCCCCCAACTAATCTCATTTTGTATCCAAGACATGAATGCCCTTAATTGTACATCCTCAACAAACAACAGTGGATTCCAATCATGGTCTTGGGTCACGGCATAATTATGTAAGTAGAATTCACACACAAAAATCTTCATTTCAAAAGGAGCAATATGATAGTCATTGAAAAATTCAAAAGGAGTCTCAATAGAAGGATTCAAACCTAAAAGAATCCTTGCTAGTTTAAAAGAAAGATGCTTCTCCTTCATATACAGGGCATAGACCCTTGGAGGAGTCCTGCATTTTAATATCTAAGGTACTAAGTTTGTCATATTGTCTACCTTCTTCTTAAAAGTAGCAATTTTTGCATCCTTGTCTTCAATCTCCTCATCTCTCTTTTGGATTTCTTTCTTCAGCCTACATTTCTCCTCTTTCCATTCTTCTTCCCTTCTTTGCATCTCTTTCCATAAATTCATAGCTACAATGTGCATTGAAAAATCAGAGGGCCTATGTATTCCTACCAAAAAAATTCCTAGCACTAATGTTTGCTCATCATGTAGCATTGGTTGTAGGGATTCTGATTGCTCAGCCAATTCCAGCTGTAGGGGTGTTGAATGTGCTTCCAGGTCTGGCTGCAGGGGCTCTTGTTTTGGATCTTCCTCTAGCTCTTGCTCTTGTTGGAGGAACTCTTGCTTCTGCTCTTACTGTAGGAGCTCTTGATTTTCCTCAAACTCTTGACTTTCAACTTGTTCAGTGATATCAGTAAGATCTTTTAGCATTATGCTTATTTCCTCCTCAAATATGTCCTTTTTCTCGACATTTACCTGTCCCATTGGGGCCTTTATGTCCTCTTGTGATGTTTCTCTATTCCTAGGGCTTTCCTATGGAGACACACCAAAGTTTGGCCCAACTAGTCTTGATTTTCTAGGAGGGATCTTTTGTTCTTCTTCAGTTGTAGGAAGAACAGTGTCAGCCGTCCATTTCTTAGAGCTTGGCACTTTCTTTCCTACAATTTTCTTTTTAGCTTTTCCTTTCTTTATTTATGCCTCTTTCTTCTGTGCCCTAGTTCTCATTAAGATTCCAAGAGGAACATCATCATCATAATCTAAAGAGGAACTTTCTTTTTCTAAATGCTCTACCTCGAAAGAAATCTAAAGAGGAACTTTCTTTGTCTAAATGCTCTACCTCAGAAGAACTAATCTCTATAGTTTGTTCAACTGCAGGAGGGTTTACACTAGGGCATGGGCTAGAATTTGAGGCACCAGGAGTAGCTTCAATCATGCTCAATCTTCTTCTTGCCCTATTAGGTTGAGGCAAAACCCTAGGTCACAAATGTTCTGGTCTAATTTGATCAATATTTAAGAATTCTTCCCAATTCATGTCAGACACATCATGCAAATACTTTTTGACTAACAATTTGATCAGACAATGGTGGGAAACAAAATTATTTATACCTTTTTGGGTCTTGGCCGCCATGATTGAGATAAGGTGGTATAGCACATTTGGCACATTCATTCTTCTCTCGTGCCTCATATGATTCAAAAGTTTGAAGTGCACAAATTGTAGATTCGACTGACGACCTTTGCAATTAATGTACTTCACAACATGAACAACTTGCTTCCACAGCTTAGGTAGTGAGGTTCTTTTTGCACCTTGTTTGTCCACACTCAATGGAGGGTCACTAGGTTCTATAAAATTAGCCCTAGCTAACATGGGATCTCTGGAAGCAGGGTAATTTTCACCATCGGCAGGCAACCCTATAACTTCTACAATTATTTCTTCAGTAGCCATTACTTCCAACCCTTTCACCATGGCCTTTTTTCAGACAATGTCTGGGAAAATTCCAACGCAACATCTTCATTAAAACCATTAAGCTTCAAGAAATAATCTATCCACGTGCAATTTCTAAACTAGACCTGGCAAGGTGCGTCTTGCAGTAATACATCATGAACTATGGGTTCATTCCTGATTAACCCACCTCCCATTGTTCAACTGTCTATAATCAAATAATTGCTCTGCAAAATTTCTCTTCCTGCAATCTTCATTTGAAAACTAAACTTCTCCTTCCTGCAACGTTGCTAAATTTCAAACATCGGTGTTGTCTGAATTTTACCTTTTTTTTGGCTTAAGATTATGACATGAGTAATAAATGAAATAAAGGAGTAATCAATGAAGGCTATGATCAAGAAAAATGGCGTGACGATTGATATCACCTCACACATGCAAGTCGTCATCTCACTCAGAATTTGAATCAACTCAATTTAAACTTTGTTGATGTGAACCAATATGCGCAAACATGTGGGCATAGTATTCACACTTCCCCCCCAACCTAAATTTGAGCATGTGTCCTCACATGTGTGAGAGTTATGACAATTTGATAGGGCAGGGAATAATGCCATGCTATGGAGAACATCTATATTAATTTACAACAATTAAATGAATGTAATAAAAGACAATTAAGAGATAACAACTTGATGTGCACGTACACCTAGATTCTTAGAAGATCTATTACAAAGATTATGGAGAAAGTACCATTCACCTTTTGAGAGGTCAGTTGAGCAATTAATGAAAATGGAGTGGAATGGAGTGAAGTGATTATGGAAGGAAGTGAAATGATGGAGGTGTGATGAAAGAGAGAGAAAGGTGGAGATGGATGGGTAGATGGGTGAAGTGGACCCCCACAAAAGTGAAAGTCTTTATTATGACAAGTTACATACCTTAATTAGCCAGAAGGAGGGACACTAGGTTTGCTTCCTTTGACTACAGGAAGTTTGGGTGTTGCATGCTTAGTGAATTTTTGCAGGAATTCCTCCTTGGAAGTTGTCTTGTGATACAATTTGAGGCGATGACCATTGACAAGTAGCTTAAATCTGATTGGGTCAATAGTAGTGAGTTGAACAACACCATTGGGGAATACTTCAACAACCTCATATGGTCCTAGCCACCGTGTCTACAATTTTCCTGCATTATCCTGATACCTTGAGTCATAGAGCAGGGCCTAATCTCCTGGCTGGAATTTCTTATCTTTGATGAATTTATCATGCCACTTGATTCTCTGATTTTGCACTACCTCTGTATGATGCAAGGTTGTCTTCCTCATTTCATCCAATGCATTGAGCTACATGATTCTTTGCCTTTGTGCATCAGAGATGTCCATCCCCAAGTCTATTGCAGTCCCAAGAGTCTTATGTTCAAATTCAATTGGCATCATAGCTATCTTTTCATACAACAACTCAAATGGAGTGAAGCCTGTAGTTATTTTCCAGTTTGTCCTATAGGCCCAGATAGCTTTTGGTAGCCTGTTTTCCCAATCCTTCTTATGAACAGCCACCATTTTGGTCATAATGGCTTCAATTTCCTTGTTATTCACCACAACTTGTCCATTGGCCTGGGGGTGATAAGTAGTAGACTTCATGTGCCTTATGTTGTACTCATTGACCAGTGCTACAACAAAGGTTGATGTGAATTGAGCCCCTTGCTCAGTCAATATCTCTCTTGGAACCCCATACCTGGAAAAAAATTCCTCATAAAGAAATTATGCAACCTTATTATCTCTTGCATGCTTCATGGCCTTAACTTCTACCCACTTAATTACATAATCAGTGCATACTAGGATATAAGACTTACCATTGGGTGGATGATCAATGGGTCCTACAAAATCTAATCCCCACTTGTCAAATGGAGTGATTACTACCTGAGGGTAAAGGATCATTTCATCATATTTGGTTGGCATGCCCATCCTTTGGCACCTATCACACTTTCTTGTATATTTTTCTGCATCTTTTTGGAGTGTTGGCCAGTAATATCTTGTATTCAAAATCTTCATTGTTGTCCTTTTGGCTACAAAATTTCCTCCACATGGTTCATTGTGGATGCATGAAAAATATCATATGTCTCATCTTCCCTCACACATCTCATGACATGGTCTAGTCTAGTGTAAAACAAACATCCTACAATCCATGAAAAAGGAAATTATTTTTCAATGAGCACCCTTTTCTCTTGGAGAGAAGTGAGGAGGAACTCTCCCTATGACTAGATAGTTAGCTATGTCAGCATACTAGGGTGTTTGCACACTGATGGAAAATAAGTGCTCATCAGTGAAAGAGTCATCTATGACCTGATTATCCTTTGATATAGTCAACCGTGAAAGAAATTATGCAACAACATTGGCCTTCCCTAGTTTATCTACAATGGTTATGTCAAACTACTATATCAGCAATAGACATCTTGCTAACCTACCTGATATCAAAGGTTTATTCATGAGATACCTAATGGTTACATGGTCTATGTGCACAAATATTTGATAGCCTATAATGTAGTGCTTGAATTTGTTGAGGGCATAGATTACTGCCAGCATTTCTTTTTTTGTTACTATATAATCTAATTCAGCTCCTTGTAAGTTTTTGCTGACAAAATAAATAGCATTTTCAATAGCTCCTTCTTTCTACCATAAGACTTCTCCTATGTTATAGTTGGATGCATCTATATGGATGTGGAAAGGAAGCTCCCAATTAGGACCTTTGAGTACAGAAGCATGAGTCAAAGCCACCTTCAAATCAAAAAATGTCTTGTCACAGTCTTCAGTCCACTGAAATTCAACATCTTTAGTAAGAAGAGTCTACAATGGTGTTGCTATTTTTTTGAAATCCTTGATGAAACACCTATAGTAGCTTGCATGGTCCAAGAAAATCCTAACATCTTTTTGTTTTACAAGTGTAGGAAAATTTGTGATCACCTCAATCTTTGTAGGATCTACTTGAATTCCTTTGTGAGATATGTAGGGGCCAAGGACTACACCTTCCTACATCATCATGACACACTTCTCACTATTTAGAGATAGATTGTGTTCTTCACACCTTTGTAGGTCTCTCCTGAGATTCTCTGATGCTTAATTGAAATCAGCACCATAGGTGGTAAAATCATCCATATAAATTTCTATGCAATCATGAGAGATGTCTAAGAATATGTTAATGACTTCCCTTTGAAAAGTTGCAGGCGCATTGCATAAGCCAAATGGCAGTACTAAGTAGGCATAGGTCCCCCATGGATAGGTAAATGTAGTCTTCTCCTGGTCCTTAGGTGCAATTTGGATTTGGTTATAGCCACTAAATCCATCTAGAAAAGAAAAGTATTGCTTGCTTGCAAGTGAATCTAGAACTTGCTCTATGAAAGGTAAGGGGAAATGATATTTTTTGGTGGCAGCATTGAGTTCCCTATAATCAACACAAACTTTCCACTTCCCTCCCTTTTTGGGCATAATCACCAATGGAGACACCCACTGGCTATCTGAAATGGGGTAGATAAATCATGCATCTAGCAATTTATGTAGTTCACCTTTTACAATTTCTCTTAATGTAGGGTTAATTCTTCTTTGCGACTACCTCACTAGTGTACAATCATCTCTGATGTAAATTCTATGAGTGCAAAGCTTAGGATCCAATCCCTTCATATCGTGATATTCCCACACAAATTCATGTCGGTGGGTCCTCATTAAGTTTGTCAATGAAAACTGTTGTTTTTCACTCAAATTTTGGTTGATGTGTAGATATTTTCCTTATTTCACTTGCACTTGTGTAGTTATCTCTACCATAGCTGCTTCACTAATGCTTGGTAATTTTAGTTCATGTGGAAAAAATGTATGAGACGTACCTGTTGTTGTAGGAAGTTCTGTTGTAGGAAGAGCAGCTACAGGAAGAGTATGATACTTCCTCTACTTCACAATGATTTTGAATTATGTTAGACAACACTTCATCTTCATCTTGAAGCTACATGAAAGAGCTTCTACCTAACATCATAAGTTGTGCCACAGAATTAACTTCCTTGGCCTCTTCACTAGCATGTGGCCATATGGAATTATCCATATTGTGGGATGGCTGAGCAGGAGGGTAGAGAACAAGCTTTTTTATGCTCTTTCTATCAAAAATGGTCATGTCTCATGTCCTACATCCAATATATACATTTTTTGTTGCTAACCATGGTCTTCCTAGAATGATAAGATACCCACCAAGTGTGGATTTAGGAGAAAGAATCATGAAATATATTGGGTACTCCCATGAGTCTAGAGTTACCACGAGGTCCTCTACTACACCATCAGGTTTAACAGTTGAACTATTAGCAAGCTATAGGTTAGTAGGAGTAGGTCTCATACTTGCAACATTTAGTTGCTGCAAGATATCCTTGGTCATTACACTTATTGTTGCTCCCAAGTCAATCAAAACATTCTTTATCTGGATCCCATTTATGACAACTCCCACCATAGGACTCCCTGAATCATTATATTTGGGAACAGTCACTTTCCCAAGCATGATGTCAACTAGTTGTCACACCACATGAACCATAGTGGGGTCTTTCTTCTTTTTGCCTGGCTTCTTAAGGCATGCTTCCTTAATTGTCTTGCCATAGATTGGAACATCTTTTATGGCTTGAAATAGAGGTATCTGGACACATATATACTTCAACTGATCTAAAATGTCAAAAGTTGCATCCTCCTTTTCTTCCTTTTCTTTCACAGTTTCCAATC
>VDFB02058242.1:334912516-335105548 GCA_007258455.2 Sequoia sempervirens
TAGGCCTTTGTTATATCAACGTTCAGATATTATATTCTCTCAAATTCAAAATTGATGACATGGACTGCAGACGTGGAAATGTATTGGTGTTTTCTTCTTTCTTTATTTCATGTTTTTCATCCCCAAAGTTTTGGAGCACATGGACAAGGTGTGTAGCTTGTGGAAAGAATATTTACACCAACTAAAGAGCCTTTTGGAAGGCGAGAGAAATCTTTATCAATGAATGAGAAATGGTTTTTGTCTCATATGTGCATCTCCCTCGATTTTTGGCAAATACAATTGCCTTTTGAATGTAAAATGAAAACATGGCATGTGTACATTTGGCTCGGAGCTTGTTTTTTTCCCTTGTTTCTATAAAAGGGAATTCAAGGCCAATTGTACAGGTTGTTGATTGATCTTAGAGAAAATTTTGTAATGAGCGGATACAAAGAATAGAATAGAGTTTGCATTTAGGTTATGAATCTTGTATTTCTGTAATTGAATTTTGATAACATCACTAACATTAAATATAAAGAATGGAAAATCTTCAAAGCCAATTCTCTCATGATGTATTCATCTTTTGAGCTATTAATGAAATAGTCAATGGTTGTTTTAGAAATCCTCATTGTGTTCTAATGAGTGTATGTTTTTGTCTTTGTTCAAATTCAAAGAATTTGTTAAATTACTTGGATGAAATCATAGGTTTAATAGTTCAAATGCTAGGATATGATAATGAGTTCTGATGTTAAGTAATTGAGACTGATGTTGTAATGCAACATTATGTAAGCTCTATAATGCTAAGTGTTCATTTTTTGGACCAAGGTTTATTTGCATTTGTATCAGACCCCATACCTTGAATTAAGGCATTGTTCTAAGATTTTTGATGTCTTGAAATGTTCTTAATTTTGCACAGCAAATACATTCAAATCATTAAACTCTTTAAAAAATTTGGTAAAATGTATGTCAAGTTAAAATCTATCATGCTCTATTGCTTTGTAAGCAATTAATATGTAAGGATTTGCCAGATCTTTGCACTATTTCAATTGTCAAAGCAATTTTAAGTAGAGATCATATGTTATTTATAATGTATATGATTTATTGGCACAAAAGATCTTAAAATACATTGTGGGATCACCCTCCGAGGTTTTGCAAAGTCCAAAGTGTAGGAGGAAAGCCTTACAAGCTTTCACTCGTTCGTTGGCCAATCTCTCCAGGTAACTAACTATTAGAAAATGACAATTCTATAGACTAGATTGTGAGATCAGTTTGATTCATTAAAATCAACCAACACCTTCAATAAAGAAAACAATTGATCTCCTTTTATAGAAATAAGTATAATATATCCCACCACATAAATTGTGATTATTTTGGATTACCTCACAATACCATGACCTTTTTGGAGTTGAAAATATCTTTTTGTAGAAATAAGTACAATAGAATCCCCACCACATAAGAAGAAAACAGAACAACACTTATCTTGAAGACATGCAAATGATAGAATTTATGTGGACTTGTATTTGTCACGAGTCCCTACCGCCCAATATGTTATTATGTAGAGATTGCTTACATATATCAAATCTAGAATATTAAATATGGTCCCCGTTTGAGCAGGCATTTGGCTTCACTAATAAGTTAGTCTCGCATCGAGCAGGCTGCAGCTTTGGATCCATTTATTTCTTCCACCAAGTATCGTCCTACCCAAATGATCACAAAATGTCTGCATTCTTTGAAAACAACACCAAACAAAACTGACAAAACGACAGATTGATAGTAATCGATAACTAGCCACTTAGAATTTAAGAGCAACCCTATTTTAAACATGCCATGTTAATGGAAATTGGATAACTTTTTCTTACTGTTAAGTGAAAATTTCTACTATATTACAGTGCCCTACTGATTCCCACTCATGCCCACTTCTTTTGATGAAGCACAGAGATTTCTTTCCACTCTGGGATTGGGCTAATGGGCCTAACTCTTGCCAGGAGTTGCTTCTACCCCCACAGTTTTTAGCTCAAGCAATCCTAAATTGATAGATGAGAACTAACACACATTCATCTCAATCTGGAACTTGAATGCTTCTATAAACCACATTGGTTGAATATGAGAGCATCTTAGTCCCAGGTTGAGATGAATCTGCTTTAGTTACAATTTTGGAACATATTTTTTTTATTTGGAATCCAATAGTGAGTTGCGAGCTATATATTTTATTCTATCTTTTATTTTGTATGAAAATGTTTTTTTTATTAACTGTGTTTTGAGTTTTTCTTACAGAAAAGATAGACGTTTTTTTAATGGGAGATTTTATATCATCCATAGACTTCTTTTGAGTTTTTGTTTTGTTTCAGTTTCTCAGAAATTATATAGCGGCAGAAATGGGTGTTTATCTTTTCTTCCATGTTCTACTATTAACAATCACTAACAGTTTTTGATATATCTTTTCTACTCATTTCTGTTATGATTATGTTTTAATTATTTTATCATCTCCATTCTTCCAATCTCTCTGTGATGCAAGTAACACAAGAGACACAAATGAAATTCCTTAAAATGTATTTCTACAAACCATGTTGGCTGCCTTTCAGAAATAAAATTGTTTGTACATATAGAAGCTTTAAGCTTCTTGTAAATTTTTAGATTGTTGCAGTAGTTAGATGACTATTGTAGTAGCCGCCCACTTAAGCAGAACAAGAAAAAACATTGCTCACCAAACCCTAGACTTTGATTTAAGTCTTCATATTAAAACCAGTGTGGTTGATAATTGGTGTCTGTTAATAATCCGAAGCACTTGCTGTATGAATAGAAAGTGATTAAAAGCTTGGCACCATACAAAACACGAAATACTTTTCTGAGATCTATTGGCAGAAACATTTTAGTAGATTGAGGTTTCTAATTATTTTTAGATTTATTTTATGGGAGTATGAATTTTTAAGTTGATATTTTTTGGTTGAGAGTTTAAAATTAGAAATATTTATTTCATGAAAGTTATTTAGGATATAATGTTGGTCTTATCTCTTATTTATTGTATTTTTAAGAGATTTGAACTTTAGTAAATGACAAAATTGAAAACATATCATCATCATTAATTGAAATACAATCCATCAATATATAGAAAGAGATATCAAAATATGAAATGTTGCTGGTTATGAAAGAAATATAAAAAATTGAAAGATTGTTGGTTGAAAAAGAATGTTTAGGTTCATGAAATTGTAACTAGAATTACTAAAAAAAAAAGTGACTAGGAGTATCAATAAATGTGGAATTTTCGATATATGTTTTATGTTTAGGATATTAAAAGATTGGTGATTAACACAAGTAATATACAGTTAAAATTGATTAATATCATATTAGAGTAGTGAAATGCATGATTAAAGTGAATGGAGTGGAGTGAATAAAGGACTAGTAAAATAATTTGGAGGAAGGTATTTAAAAAAATATGTAATGTAATTTTAGAAATTGAAATATAAATTATTTAGTAAGTTAAATATGTAAATTGGGAGTTTATTATAGGTTAGGGTTGAATATTAAGAAAGGTTGAATAATTGTATGATTGTTATTTTTTAAAAAATGAGTTATAGTTACATGAAGGGAATGAAGTGGATAATAAATGAGTTGTCACACCCATGTGTTGATAAATGTTAGTGTTTGTGTTTGAGTGGTAAACCCATCTTTGTGGTAAGAATATATATCACTCCTTGCTTAGAAAAAATTATCATTAAAACCTATTGAACCATACATAGGTCATAAAACCTATTTAGGAGGCATTGTCTTATGATTCTCTAGTCTAGAGTATGAGAAACTCATAGGGAAAAATCATTAAGATTTAGAATGATAAAATTTGTTTCATGACATTACGTGAAAATCTAGTGTACATGAGTTGTCTCCTATTACAATACATATATGGTTGGGTTGGAGACACTATGAGGGTATGGGTAGATAATATTATTCTCTTATAAATATAATATGTCATCTTTTTGAGGTGATTGCTAAACCAATATTCCTATGAAGTTTGTTCCACATATAAGCTTATCACTACTTCCATCAATGGTTGAAGTTAAGTACCATGCTTTGAGTATAGGATCAATTGATCATATCATAAGGGTTAGTTGACTTTCACCAATAACATGCCATAATAGATGTTAGGAGCTACCTACCATAGAAGGTTGGATCAACTTTTTCCAATGGCATCAAAGTAATAAATGTGAAAATCTACCTGTCTCAAAGTTTTTAGTAGTTTGGGATGAAACTAATTGGTAGTTGTTTGTTTCATGCCAATATTAGTAGGTTGCATTATATTTTTTGTTGTTATGAGAAGCTATGCCATTTCAAATGATGACCATAAGTAGTAATGGGATGCTTGTCTCATCGTCACAACTAATAATGAATAAGAAAATGAAAGAGCAATGGTGTGTAATATGGAATGCATTATCTTTTCCCATTACAATCAGTCATGTCTCTATTAAGAGAGCAATATTTAGTGAACTAGGCCATGGGAAGTTAGATAATGTAGTAGGGTCACATCCACTTCCTATTATCAACTAGTTACTATGTGTGTATATGATTTTTTAATAGGTGTTAACATGATGAGCTTATGTGTAACTATGTTTGTGATTACCCTAGTACGTTGGGATATTGGCATCATGAACCCCTTGATAAATCAACAAAGTTTGATTGGTTGGGGTAGGTTGGGATTCCTTATTCACTTGGTTGGATTTATTTTTTACCCAAAATAAGAAACAGTGTGGATTTATAAATAAATTATTCAAGCTCGATGAGGTGCCATTTATTTAAGTTATTGGCATTTAAATTTATTGTACATGATTAGTTTTCTAAATGCTTTATTTTATGGATTATATTGTTAATCCAAGAATTCATATGTACTATGAAGCTTTGGTGTAAATTGCTCTTTGATGTATACTTTAGTTGATCCATGCCATGATTATTGCCTATTAGCATATACATGCTTATATGAATTGTAAACATAATGACATTATAAGACACATGATGATGATTTTTTATGTCCATTTAAAATGAGCCACTTGTAACATTATTAATTAATTGAATAAAGATGATTCTCTTAGTGTATGTTTACATTAATAGATTAGTATTAATAAATAAATTTGTTGGCTAGTTAATATTAGTGTTTAATGTATAATGAAGATGATAGTAAAAATCTAGTAGTAACTAAATGAGGTTATTACAATTTTGAATTGGAAGAATTTATCACTATTGACAAAAATGAACTCTACTTACCATGTCTAAATTAACAAATAATGCTTAATTGATAAATTTCATTAATATTACAATTTTTTTCTACTCTCTTATAATACATTTATAATAATATTTTAATCATTTTAAAATTATTATTTCATAATTTCTTATTAAATAATTTTTTTAATTAAAACTATAAATATTTTATGAAATGATTGATCTTTAATTTAAATTAATGGTTACCACACTATTGATAAAGGAAAGCACTACTTATCGTGTATGAAATCATGAATAATGTTTGAAAAATTAAAACACTCAATTAATATATCTAAAATCATAAACATGTCATAAAAGAAATCTTTAATTGATTTTCCTCCAATAGAAAAAAAATAATAAAATCTCAATGACTCTTGATTTGAAAAAGTTCTTTTCTTTTTTGTTGAACTTTTGTCATCCTTTGAGCATTTGCATAATAGCCTGCTCATAGGCCAATAGGCGTCGACAATGCTTATGTTCACACGCAAGTTATTAACATGGTGCTTACATCCATGGGAAGTTCCCAAAGTGGAATCACTCTATTATGATTGTGAGGTTTCCTTCACTTCTAAAACAAAAGGAACAATAGTCTCACTAGGCAGAGGAAGAGTGATCTGGGGTGCACAGTCTATAGTTCGTGTCATTTGTGTTTTTCTTCTTTTTGTCGTAGGCGTACTTAGAGGAATAGAAGGAACCATTGGAGGATGAGATATGAACAATGCATAGGACGAATTTTGCCTTTTAGGCTATTTTTCTTTTGTTGTCGAAGGGGTAGTTCAATAAATAGTGGGAGCTATGAGAGGAGAGAAAATATAGGAAGAATATTTACCCAACATGGGTGCCTTCCCAAATTAACATTTTTGACTATTGGGGGAACAATATTTGGGGACACCTTAGGGGGAATGGGAGGCTAACTTGGTGGAGTATTTTTATCCTTAGCCACTGAAGAGGTTGGCATAAGGATAGAGGCATGCTTCTATGTAATGGAGTGACCAAAGGGGATGTGGCCATAGAAGGTGATGAGGAAGATGGAATAGCATAAGAGGATTCCAAACAACCCTCTTTAAATTGATAATATTCTTTAAATAATAAGTCACCACAAGGTTGTAAGGGTCCTACTAGAGTAGGTTAGAAGTGGTCTAAAGAAAAGTCACCATGAAATACTAGTGGCTCATATCCAATGTCTTGGATAGTGTGCATTGTGTCATTATAATGAAATTTTAAACATTTGTACACCACCAAAGTAAATGCATTCATAGAAACTAGCCATAGGATGAGTAGTTTGAATCTTAATAATTCAAACTTAGGGATGACAACAAATATGGTTTTTACTACCTTGGGTTCTACTTGGAGCATCAAGGTAGTAAAACTGATAGAAGGTAAAGAGAGACCATCATGTGTATGAATGGTAACAAAATAAACATCATATTTTTCTTTGTGAAATTCAGTCATGTGAATAATATTTATTTTGTTATAATATTGACCCTGCTTGCAAGATCAACAAGAACCCCATTTATGGTTTTTTGGTTAAATCAAGCAGGGATATACAAAGGTCCATATAATCCATCATAAGGTAAATCATTAGAAGTGAATGATGTATCAAGAAAGTTGATGCCTGGAGCTCTAAAGAAAGTAGTTTGGCGATATCAACCATGTTAATGCATGAAATAGAGGTTGAAGAAGTTGTTTTTTCAGTAATTAAAAAATTGTAGAATGAGATAGAAATGGGTTGTATAGATTTATAATTGTTGGTTCGATTTGACAACATATTTTTGTATTTTTTAATTTTCACTTACATAAATGGCGCCCTTATCAATGTGGTCTTGGAAAATGTTTTGAAGACACATACATCTTTTGGTATCATGCCCTAGAACATGATGATTGTTAAAAAAAAAATCATCATAGCAAATCATATAAGGCTTATCCAAAGGAAGAGGCCTTATCTTAGGAAGAGTGATCAAGTTATATTTTAATATTTTTTGCATAATGCTATTATAAGGAATTAGATGGTTTAGAAAACAATCTACACCCTTGAGGTACTATTGTTGAGACTTCAGAATCCTTAAATATAGTGATTACGCTAGCTTGATTGTTGAAAGGTTTGTTTCTCTTGTAATTTATTGAAGAAGATGCACCAATCTAATTATCAGTGTGATTTGATGAGGAAGAGCCTCCATACTGACTCACAACTTTCTCGTAATCAAGAAGGACATAAAAAAGATGAGAAAAGGAGTTATACTTCATGAATAGGATTTAATCTCTGTATGGGTTTATACTCCTATGAACACTCTATGTACATTGAAATCAAGGAGTGCATAAGGAATCTAAGAAAACAAGGACTGATAATGGAAGATAAAATCAATTACCTTTTCTTGAGGTCCTTTCTTATAATGGACAAGGATAATGAATTTGATCTACAGACCAATGCTTGCTTGAAAATGTTGAAGAAATTGATTAATTAACTGATCAAATGTATTGAGGGAATAATTTTGCTAGCAATGCATCTTGAAAAAGAAATTCACTACATAGTGTAGTGAACATAGAGACATGAAATTGAGGGTCTCTTTTCCTATGTACTTTTTGAATCTGTGTGCTTCAAATCCTTGTGGTAAAGGTGTATTAATAATGTGGAAGGCTAATGGGCTATGATGATAGTATGATTGTACTAAATTCTATAAAGCATTACTAGTCAGGTTAGCAAATTAGTTTTTTCTTTTAGCTAATATTTTGTAGTAGCATGTCAAGCATAAGGTTTATTAGAGTCATGGAGTTTTAGATAATAGAAGTGTGAATAATATATGTCTAAGTTGCTATGGATGTTGTGGTGAAAGGTTAAGATGTATAAAGTGGTTGGGTGCTAAACAAAGGTTGAGAAGCACAAATATTGCTACCAAAGACACCAGAGGAAAATATAGAGGAGCATCCAGTAGAGAAGCCACCATGAGGGACAATTGTAACAGATGATGGGGTGATCCCACAATACTGGTTTACAATTTTTGGCCAAACTAGACACTGAAATAATTTTTTCTAACTAAATCTTCACTTTCGGGCACCTATAGCAGCTAAACCGTGAAGAATTTGAAGATGATGTAAACTAGTTGTTAGTGATCCAAATCTGCACCCGTAATGCCAAACTCTAAAGGAGCTCAGTAGGTTTGAATGTAACATAGGACTTCTTTGAGGTTGTGGGTGTCCTATTCAAAAGAAAACCTCCAGATTATGGGTTGGCTCCCCTTTTGATGGTGTCACCTAAACTATTCCACTGCCTTGTCAAGGAAAAGGGTAAGAAAGGGTACATAAAAATGAAACTAACCCTATGGTGATGCACCTAATGTTATTTTTTAGATATTACAGCTTCTTTTAACACACAATCTCATCAAAAATCGGCCTAACTTAACACAACTCAGATATTTAATATATCTATGCATAAGTATTTTCTAAGGAGGCTTGGTTCCCTTAACATTTCTGAAGGAAAAGAAAACTTTCACAACTAAAAAAGATTAAATTTGAACCAGTGCACAACTTACAACCTATAGAAATACATTCTTATCGTACCTAAAGGTGCTAAAATAAGACAAGCATTGAAGGAGTTATCAAACTCACAACAACAGTCACCAATCGCCACACTACACTCAACTCAATGAAGTAGCTTCTAAGAAGGTAAAACACTAAATTTCATTAATAAAAATGGTGTTACATACTGTTGTAAATGTCTGATAATGAGTCACAATGCATTCCTCTACCATGAAAAAGGCTCCAAAAAGTTACAATGCCCTGTAAAGAGAAAGAAATAACTCCTGAAAAAACTCAAGTCTGAAGATACTTAAGCAATTCTGAAACCAACTGCCCCTTCTAGAAACCCTAGGTCAGATGAAGCACAAAAGCAAAAATGGAAGCTTCCAAAACTCCTCCAAAAAGTCTCCAAAATGTAGACAAGTCAAGCCATGACTTGACCCACCAGAAAAGCATGACAAAAAGCCTCCAAAATGGTCCCATTTGCTCCAAAATAGTCAAAAACATCCTTCCACACTTTCCACATTGTCAATATTCCTCCAAATTGCTCACATGCCTCCAAACTATATGACTCACACTTTTGGTGTGCAAACATGTCTTCAACTTGTTCCATTATGCTTGGAAGACATAAATCCCAACTAAGCCTCCAAAAGCATGTGTTGAAAGTTCAATGCATTTAATTTTTCATTAAAAGTAACATTTAGACTTAAGTGATTTATAAACTATCATTTAAGTTAAATGTTTTACATTTTTCATAATAAATTCAAAATAATAACCACCTCAAACACCCTATATGCTTGCAAGTTAGTCATAAGACTCAAACATACCTCCCCTTTTGCTTGTTAAACAACATAGTTTAAATGGTTTACAAAAACATCATTTTAACTATATTTAACATTATAGTTATATGACTCGACCAAATGAATCAATGCAAAAGATAAAGTGTTAAAAAAAAACTTCATACCTAGCATATATGAGGGTTTTTAAATTACCTAAGGCATGAAACCCACAAGCACATTAGTTGTATCGTGATTTTGTAAAAAAATAGACAAAAAGCCCATCTCCAATCGGCCTACACTAGGGTTTTGGAACCCTAAGCACAAAACATTGCAAAATTCACAAAAGAAACCTCATCTTTTGTCGACAGGAAGCTCACCTCTCAGTCGCCATGGTTACCTTTGATGAAGTTTTCTGAAGCTTTCAAGGTGATTTCATGTAGAACAACAGCTGGAAATAGTGTGGTTAGCAATATATTCTTGCATTCGATGGTGTATTCTTGCTTCTCTATTTTACTATTGTGCATTTCTACATTTTGATGGTCGCAACCATTCAATAATGCTCTCCATTAATATACTTTCATTCTTTCTTGTATTCTTGCTTCTAGAAATGATGGTAAATGTTCTTCATTTTTCAAAAATGTATTATGCATTCGGCCATTAAGAGGATAACCAGGTCGTGACTTCATTTATTTGCAAACATTTTCTCTTTTTCACTCATTGTCTCACCTTTTTTGTGGTAAGAACGTGCAAGATTATAGTATAATGAATGAGATTCCATGAAAGGGTGGGCAGTTGAAACAAGACTTATCTCAGTCGACCTTCTCAATGTCATGATGCCCTGTGTATTTCATTTTATGATGGTTGTGTCTCCATGCTTCATCTCCATGTATTGACTTGCATTTTTCTAGTTTTTCATGGCCATGCCCTCACACTTATGTAGGCATTTGAGGGTTTTGCACACATTTTTAGGGTTCTTCACTTTTCCTTGCAGAAGTTTGAGTTTTTTCCATTTCGTGTTCCTCTGACTGAGAGAGTTCACTCATTCTAAAACGCTTCCATTCAATGTTCAAATATTTTACAAGACAACAAAAGAAAAGCCATGGGCCATCACAAAACCTTACCTCGATAATATTGCTATCATTTCAAAATGTTGTAAAAAGCACTGTCATGACTCCTTCCCATAAATGTGCTTTGTTTCCCTCCTGTACAATTGTACTCACAATTGATTGCAAGCATAAAAGCCACCTGTCCATTCACCATGCTCTGACCAAACACCTAAACAAACCTAGCAAAATTCAAATTTACATGGTCGTGTGCGTGGAATATGCATACATCCTTGATTTTTCTCAACTGGACATTTGCACTTTGGGCATGGCTTAGAATTAGCAAGAATCCAGTTCATGTTTTTTGACTCTGCATTGTTCTTCAAGATCCACTAGGCCGCTGTCATTTTCTACTAGACGGTGAGCTTCACACACATCCTAAACTGTCCTCCTATCATGCCACCTGATAGATTTTCCCTCTCATACAGTAATTCTTTTCTGAAATTCTTTATCCCATTGCACTACTTTCTAAGCACTAAAATAATCATCTAATGGAAGCTCTAATCCTGATATCTTAGGATGGACAAAATTATCTCATGACTTCTTGAAATAAATGTTTTCCATTTGTTCATAGTGATGAATACCTAATTTCAAAGAGATCAAATGGCTGCCTATATTGTGTCACCATCTTCAAGACTGCCATTATCTTTGTGCATTTAGAATGTATGCATGGTTGTAGCATAGTTGGCTGCCTTCACTTCTTTTGCTTTGAATTTGTTTATTTAGAAAACAAACTCTATTGTTACACACTAAAATGAGCTTTCATGACTATTTGGTTGTCTTTCTTTTGATGCATTCAAGTGTTGACCTCCACTTCTATACTTCAAACATAATCATGCACTGATCCTTAATAATGCTTGAATATTCTTTTAGATGCTTCAGTTGGGATTGAAGTCCTGCTTTTTTCCAGCCACTAGGGGTTGTCACATTACTTGTACTTGCATGCCTTAAGAGCTTCAACTATGTATTGTTATGGAAGTCTAATCAGGTATACTATCTTTCAAACATTACCTTTGTGCCTCTTGTGAAGGCCTCTGTTTCTCCATAGAAAACAATGATGCCTCTCTATTTTTGTCATTTTGCTCTTATTGTTTCCACTACCTTTCATTTCCTCTCAGAATACTAGCTTTTGGGTCTTCTACTTTTCAAATCTGACCATATGAATGAAACACAAAGTCACAAGAACAACTAATAGAACTGTCAAGATACACTTTTTGACAATATTTGAAACCAACATGTTGAGTCCACCAATGTTTGAAACATGTCAAGATCTATATGTGGGTCATACAATAAATGTATGCAAACTAATGTAGTTGTAAAACTTGAAACATTCTCATGCACATGGAGGTGTAGAAGCATAATTCCATGAGTTTTAATCCTCCTTGCTAGCTTTTAAACCTGCAAATTTATCTTTAGGGGCTGCATTCTATATCATATAGAACTAGATGTCAATTCTGAAGTTCTTGACATTGATTGTAAAGGCATCTTTATCGTAATATGATCTTGCAACTTTATTATATTTTCCTTTCAATGATAAAACTGCAGTCTGTTGTTTCATTTCTCTTTGTGTTTGTAACCTTGCTTACTATGCTTATATCTTTGAGAACCATTGACTTCCCCTTCTCATAACCCTTTTGTACACTATGCAACATATCTTGAATTATTTCATGTGTTGGGAATTGTCTACTTACCTCATTCACATGCTTATATTTTCCATAGTTTATCATTTCACTATTAAAGTGAAAAAAACATGACTCACTTGTTCCCCTAATGAATGTAATGATTTCCCTTGTTGTCATGTAGCATACATTCATGGATACTATCCATATGCATGAGATCATGATTTTATCCATTGTTGTTGTCTTGTTCATGACATGTAGCATGCATTTTTTCCTTTAGGACTGCCCCAATCTTCATGGTTTCCACAACAATTACTTTCTACCCCACATGTTTGAAACTTGGTCTCTGCAACATTTCAACCCTTTTGATCATGTGCAATCAATACACACCGTCTCCTGACTTTAATTCTAGTGGGAAGACACATGTCACCTAAGTTGGTGACTTGAAAGCTCACCATCCTATGTGATGTGTGGCTATCCAATAGGGTTGAGGTGAGAGGGACTTGACAACACCTTGGACTATTACTTCTTGCTGCCCCATATGCCTCATGATGGTAGCCTATTGATTGATTCACTATGAAATATGAATTTCATGACAACTCACATTATGTGTTGCATCCTTTGAATCTGATAATGAAAGTTGATCAACTGGTGTGATTCCATATTGATTTAATGCATTAATATCATGTTTATTATTGAATTGATCAAGTTGCTCAATTTCCTATCCCTCTTAAAACATCATAGGGAAGCATGTTGAGCTCTACCCTCGTGGGAGCCACATTTACCCCACATGCTGTAATTAGTTGAATCAAAAGAGTAACAAGAATTGTCCTAAATTTGTGCAAGGAATAAACAGTTAGATAAAAAAAGCATATCACAGGTGTGTTTGATCACTCCTTTCTTTTTTTCAGGGACACTTATGGTATGCTACTATTTTAATGCTTGTAGACATTAGATCATACATTTATGGATGTTTTGCATATAATTTTGATCATAGGTCTTTCATTGCTCTAACATTATTTTAATCTAATGCAGGAAACCTAGGAGCGGTGAGGAGGGTGGCAAGTGGAAGTAGGGTAACAAAGTAGGATCGAGATGATGCGAGGCCAAGTCAATGGGATTCGTCATTCCACCAGGAAATGATGGGCCCCTTTTCATGTTATATGCAATTTACTTTTGTTATCCATATGCGTATGATTTCTTCTTTACTAACATTAGGATAGCTAGTCCCTTGGCTTGTGAGGGACATTTATACTCATGATTATCAATAAAGATCACATTTGCAATACATATGGCTCTCTTTCTCATTTATCTGTAATTGCAACACTGGAATATAATATAATATGTTTTTGACAATCTTTTTCATGCATATTAATGAACCTAGCAGCGAGGTTTATCTATTAAATGTTAAACAAAAACACAAAAAAAACACTAAGTTACCTGATTTCAACTGAAAGCTAAAAATCAAGTAACATTTTTGGCAACATATGTTATATGTTTTCCTGCGAAACATCTCAAACAGTGGCCTAAAGCTTATCCATTGGGCACAAGGTCATCTAAAAGCTGAAGCCACTTGAAAACAACATTATATGTTGTTGTAACTCACTAGAACAATGTATAACACCATGACACTTATTCAAACACACTAGAACACCAAAGCAAACTACCTAACTGTGCAAAAACAACACTTAGGGAAAACTGGAAAACATTCTGAACTAAAAAATACCCTACACTAGAACTCTATCCAGCAAAGAAGTTGGTCAAACAAACCCATTAATAGGATGACTGAAACAGTTTTCCCTCCTAACCAAGAAAGGGTGAATTGCAAGTTGATGAATTGTAGATAAAACATGAAAAATAAGAGAATATGCCCACACTTGTTGCAAAACGCTTAGAAAGACAAGGAAAAAATCACTTACCATTTCAAATTGACCACCAACACCGGTGTCTGTAATTGAATTTAATTATAAGTGAATTGATCTTGCTATTCCAAAGCAGTAACTTCATCATCCTTTTCTAGAACAATGGCATAGTATGCTCTCCTTGGAATTTTGTTGATCATATCCTTAATTGGGCTTCCTTTGGAAAGGGTAAACCCTTTGCTCTTAATGTTGATTTCTTCTTGGGAATCTACTATTTCTATGTCCTACACAATGCCAACCTCATTTGAATGAGTTGGATTAGATGTCAAGGATGAAATGTTTGGTTCATCCACCCTATCAAGTTATTCAAATGTTGCTACTCCAATCAAAGGTACTATACTATCATTAATCTTGGAACAAAAATTATCCATATCACAAAATGGCTTCATAACTTGGCCGATTTGAACAATATAAGCATGTGAAACCATTTCTCCATCTGTCAAGTCTTGGCTGCCTTGGATTGTCTGCATATTGATCAACACATCTTCATCATATCCCCCAGTGTGCTAATCAACACTTGACAACGGGGATTGTATCATAACTTCACCTTTAGTTTCTTCCACAAAACCAGGAAGCTCATTAAGTAAATCAGTAAGGGTGTGAGGTTCAGGCTCTACTTCACTTGACATGTTGATATTTACCTGATGCTCTTCACTAGAAGACTGCTTATTATCCAAGCTTGAAACGAAAACCTCCAAGTCATTCCAAAAAAAATCTTCATCATCTTGTTCAGTTTCTTTAATGATAAAAGGATTATCATCTTCCTCAGGACAACACTCTTAATGGAAGAAAAGACCATGTTCCTTTGCATCTATATGTTCTTTTGCACTTACAAGTTCTATGATCAGAAACTGATCTTCCTGACTTACCCCCTATGTACATGAAAACTCATCAGTTGTATAAGCAATGACTTGGGGATCCTCATCTTTTTGAGGTTTTGAAATTTGTTGTCCTAAATAGCTGGGTTCCTCAGCATTGTCTATTGTTTTTTTCTTTTCAATTTGAAGGTCTAGTTTCTCAAGTTTGACCTCATAAAAGCCTTCCACTTGAGGGAAATCTTCAATCTGTTTTACCATTAGCTCAACCTCCTCCTGTTTGAGCTTTTTCTACTGTAGTCAGTAACATGCTACGTGACTAAATTCAATGAGTTTACCTTGTTGATCCTCTCCATGAGGATCAAGTTATTTAGATCAATGGGCTACTCTTGAGGGATGATGGACTAATTTTCTACAAGTACTACATTCTCTTGCATTGAATGGAATCCTCTAAAACTTGAAATTTCAAAATGAGAAGGCTTACTAGGAGATTCTAGAGGCTTACTTTTCCTAAAGCATGCAAACTTGTATTTTGGAAATTCTTCATTCACAGGATGATTCAATGATTCAAGAGATGTTGGATTGAAACTAGGAATGCAAGGGGTTGACTGGGTTTCATACCTTAGTTGGCATTCCTCTGCAACTATCTGCTTTGCAAGAGGTTCCTCATGTCTCCTTTGAATATCCATCTCTTGCTCTTGAATATATGCCTAGTAGGCTAACTCCTCCTGATGCATGTCAACCTCCTATTGTCCTTCAATCTCTAACATTTGTCTTTGGAAATTAGAAATTATATCATCGATGCTCATGTTGTTAACCCTCTGAGATTGGGCATGTGAACAAAGATGTTGGTTGAAATTATGATGGTTTTGTTGAGACTGTTGTTGGACATATATACCTGATGATGTGAAAACTAAGTAGGGGTGGGAGGGTGGAAAAAGTATTGAACGTGTTGGTAACCTACTCCTACAGGGCTATTTTGGGTAAAACTAACAGAATCCTTAGTATGATATGGTTGATATGAAGATGCATGGGAAACATTTTCATGAAATGGAGGATGATATGACATACTTCCATGAAATGAAGACACATTTTTTCATTCAAGAGATTGGAAAGCCAGAAAATCAACTTTTCTTTCAATAGATTTTGAACATACTAGAACTGGTACTGTTGAAACCAGTAAATTCAAATTTAGAGTCGCCAGGTGCATGTAAATATTGCCTCCAAAGGCAGAAACTACTGTTGTACACACCAAACAATAATGAAATGTGTAAAATGAACTAATAAGTAGTTCATTGTCCCACCGGGCATGCCAAAACTGTTAGTGATCCAAATCTGCACCCCTAATGCCAAGCTATGAAAGAACTTAGCAGGTTTGGATGTAACATGGGACTGCTTTCAAGTTGTGGGTGTCCTATTTGAAAGCAGACCTCTAGATTATGGGTTGGATTCCCTTTTTGATGCCACCGAACTATTGATTTTTGAGGAAAAGGGTAAGAAATGCATAAAACATGAACATTAACTAAAAATACCTAAGGTGATGCACCAAAACCAACTAAGACCTGATAACAACCTATCACATTCAAATCATTATCATAAAACTCTATTTACACAACTCATTTTCACATGCATTTCACATAAATAATTTATAAGGACGTCTCTAAATAGGGCTTTTAGAAGGAAAACAAAAGGTCTCACAACTAACAACACTATTGATTAACACAACTTATAGCCTATTACCATGCATTTTCTACTAAACAAATGCCTAAACATGAGACAAGTTTGCAAGGAAAGATAAATTTCACAAAACAAATTGATCAATCACTAACACTAGTGATTTTTCACATTTTTTTTGTAGATTCTAAATATATCTTTTTCAAAAAAATTGGAATCAGATTGCACTTCTTTTTCTATCTCCTTCAAAAACTAGTTTTTTTCAGTAAACAACATTTTTAAGGAGTAACGCTCATTGTATAATGCATAACTTTTTTTCCATGAAGGATAAAATTCTAATTTTTTCAAATTTAGATTTGTAACTATGATATCTAGTGCTTCCAATTGGGTAGATAGTGTTTTATTGAATATTTTTTCCTTAATCAAATTTTGAATTCAAACCAATTACAATTTAGACATAAGTGGACATATAATGCATAAATTTTTTCTATGTATCAAAATTCAAAAAATAAATTGTTAGATCAAGGACTTCAATATCCGGTGCACTCATATTTTTCAATTTTTTTTAACTGCTATTTTTCCATGTGTAGAACAAAGAGCTTGATTTTTGGTGAAAAACCTATGTTTAATAAAACTAAAAAACAAATACATAATAAAACCAAAACATATTAAAATTATATTTGTTGGATAGCTTGTTCTGAGGACTACCATCATCCATTGGGTCTGTGAAGTCTCCTCCATTTTCATCCTCAACCCGAGCTTCAAAGCATAAAATTTTGGACTTTTTTGGTGCCGAGGGTGAGAAGGTGGGAAAAGGGGGTTTGGGCAAACCAAGGTTCATTCGAACCCCCTTTCAAAAAAAAAATCTTTGTGTTTTTTGGCGGGAATGGTGGGACCTTGCATTTAATTGGTTTGCTCAAACTAGGGTTCATTTGAACCCTCTTTTGGTTAGCTCGACCAAAGGGTTCATTCAAACCCCAAAAACCAAAATGTCATTGTTTGCAACTTTTCCTTCCTCACTCGAATTGTAAACCACTTTTGTGGGTTTACTTGATGTACTTACTGTATGAATAGTAGCCCTTGACATCAACATGTATAACTATGTGTCAGTGATATTAGATTGTGAATCTCCCATGCTTCCTAAAATGGATGTATAGGAAGAGACATGGATTTGAAAAATTTGCACCAACGTCCTAAGAAAATCAGGGCCTTTGTGATCAACAATTAACATATTCCAAATATTATCAACAATAGGTGAACCTTGAGTGTAAGATTCGTTTGATAAAGTTGTTTGAAAGTCTCTTAAATTCTCATCAAGATTTTGAATTTTTTCAGGAACATTGAGAGCAACATCATGATCAATAGTAAGAGGAGAATGAATTGGTGAAGAAGGATTGAAATCAATAAAAGGTGGAGAATAGTTAGGGGTAACCTCATTGTGTATTGTTCTACTTTAAAACTTGGTCCAATTATTAGAGGAGTAGTAAGAGGTTTTGAGTTCAAGACATGTTCAAATCTCTAAGGCTTATTTTGACTATATCAATTGTAAAACTCGTCAAAGTAGTACAACACTTGAAATGTATATAGCTTCAAATGATAACAAAAGGAGTTGTGTGTAAAATGTAGATGTTTTGATATATATAATTTTTTATTTTATTTTATTTTTTAAAATTATTTAACTTTGAAAGGAGTTGTATGCATCCACCTAATATTCTACATGCACGTCAAATTGGGGGCTACATGTAATGGTGAAAATTGTGTACTCATGCCCCTTTCCCTTATATTTTGGAATCACTTTGATTAGGGTGTCATAAATGAAATAATCATCTTATCTGACATTTGTATTTAAACTATGCTTATGTCATGGTACTTGTCATCACCAACTCCCAAAGTTTTATCCTTGATCCTTAGATTACTTAATCAACATTATAGATTAGATCTCTAGGTGTGGATTTGACCTAGGTTAGTTTCATATTTGTGGATTTAATCCTTTCACTTTAAAAAATCAAATTCACCCATTGTTGATCACTTCACTAGCTAGTTTAAACCATCTTAACATGTTTTATGCTAAATTTTATGCTTGATTGTTGTATTTAAGGACATTCATTCACTCAATAGAGATCATGATGGAATATGAGAAGAAAAATTAGAAGTACTTTAAAATCCTAAAGTAAAATAGATTATTCAATTTGTTGCTTGTGACATCATCCTAAATCCATTGTGATCTTGTTTTCTATCTTTGAATATTTTTTCAAATCCATAAAGTCAATATGTTTAGAGGTTTGTCTAAGGATGAAGGGCCCTTGTGATTCACTAAATCCCTAAAAATGTTTATAAACATCTCCAAACCTTACATATGATGAGATGTTGAATCTTGTACTTTATTGTATAATCTTCTTGTTAATCTAATTAGTGTCCAAAGGCTATATGTAAGAGGGTAGCTCATTATCTTTCTAAATAATATTCATCCTAATCTAATTTCAAAGGAAAATGTACCCACACATTTCGTAATCAACTAAATTTAATTGATTTAAAATCAAAGAACGAAAATACTTATATTGAATTGAATAAATTAACTATGAAATAGAAGATAATTATGTTGAATAAAAGACTATCTATAGAATAGAAGGCACAAAATAGAGCAATAATAAATTAAATTTTAGTGATTTTTTGTTCTTTTATATTTTTTGTGGGATATGAAAATATAAGAATGCCCAAACAATAATAATAAATACAATGTACTTGCAAGCAACACAATATGAAACAACACTATTTATTTAAATACACAACAAACACTTAATGTTTATCTATCACACTACAAGTTCTTCCTCTCTAATCAAGTGGTTAGATCTTTGTAGATTATAAGGCTTTCCAAACTATTACATTGAAAAAACACTAATCAATAACTAAAAATAGAATTGTTTCATCTATATCTCATGTGTCCATACATGCAAATAAAAATGGCTGTAAAAACCAAAATATACTATATTTCTGAAACTTTAAAAAATGACAATAATGTTTAACCTCATTTTTACATGATATTGTTGATATATAAAGAAGACATTAGCATGCACTAGTATTCAAGTTTAGTTAAATTAAATATGAAATACATGATTTTGTTATAAAAATAAATACAACATCAAGTTTTAAACATGTTCAATCATGACTCCTAATAGGAGACCTTCACCAAAAGAAGTTATTTTTATTAAAATTAATAAATTGGAGAGTGGATGGAATTTGTTGTCTCTCTAGTTACACACAAGCAACTAAATGTTGAGTGTGAATTCTACTCTAGAGTTGAAAAGAATTGGGTAGTGTTATCTCTTTTGAATCTCCTAGCCTTTGGAGATCATCAAACAATTCATCACAACATCTTGTTTCAAAAACACACTTCTTTCACAATAGATTGTCAATATTTAAATTTTGTTAGTCAACAATTATTAAACCAAATTATGTTATTTATTTTACTTCAAATATCTTTTTTTATTTTTTATTTTTGATTGGTAAACACTACTAAGGGGTAGCACCCTTAACGCTTTTGACTGGAGCTATGAACCAGTGAGACCACATTGTTGAGGGGCCTCATCCTCAAAAATATATGGCGTGCAACACCCTTACGCCTTGAGTCGTCTTAACCTTATCGCTCCAAGACCAACCGCTCAAAACCTCCAGGCATGAAAGACTCATGAGGGTCTGACCCAAAATCAACAGGCATGAGAAACCTGTGTGGGTCCAATAAAAATCCACGAGCAGCACACACCACCAGGCATGAAAGACCCGTGTGGGTCTGACAACAATCCACGAGTAGCACACACCATCAAGAATCTAGATCCATGAGCAGCACACACCTACATGAACTAGCACGCTTAGTCACCACATCCACCGAGATCACCTATATGTCCTCCAAGATCAGCTGCCACAATTCCTCCAAGCACAATGTGGGACTAGTAGCAGTATTTCCGCTAGTACGACAGGTGGGGATTTGAACCTTGGTTGCACCGTAAACGGGCAACATTCTCACCGTTACACCAATAGGTGATCCCCCATTTTACTTCAAATAATCAATAATTTCTCAAGAAAATATTAATTCAACATAACTCATGGGTTGGATAGGAAATACATTGTGTATACAAACATTCAAATATTAGAGCTTATGATTCAACATTCTTCTTTTATCATATTAGATTGACATATTACAAGTTTTGATCCACATGCAAGATTAGTTCCCCAAATGCATAGATTAGATCCATACTCATGTAGGTGAACCAAAGTGGCAACCAATTAATTTGCAAAATCTGAGATCTTTGTCCAAATTCATCGATAAAATCTAGAGCATTGACAAATCATTTTCTAACATATGTTACAACCTTTCATAATCATTAAAGGCTAACTAAATATTAAATATAATATTAGTAATTTAATTTTAACATTATAATGTTGAAATTAATTAACAAGGGTTCTTTGATCTCCTAAGTTGTGTTTATGGTTGATTTTTGTTCTTGCTAGATTTTGGTCTTTTTTGTTCTTATGTTGTTAATATGTATTTTTAACCTATTCTGAATTGGTTTTGCTTTGCCCTCTTGGAACTTCATTTGTAAAGGACTCAGGATCTTGATTTCTTGATTATCATAATTAGCCAATAGGCTTTCCCTGGACTCGCAAGTCCACAATTGATCAATAAACTTGTC
Source organism: Sequoia sempervirens (assembly GCA_007258455.2). Taxonomy (NCBI): domain Eukaryota; kingdom Viridiplantae; phylum Streptophyta; class Pinopsida; order Cupressales; family Cupressaceae; genus Sequoia; species Sequoia sempervirens. The sequence continues at coordinate 334,933,850 of VDFB02058242.1, forward strand.
TCACGCCTGAAAACAAGATTTACTCACCATAAACCATTGTTGAGTTGCTAGAAAACAAGTTTTAGCTGCTGGTAAATCAGCTGCCATTTAATAGTAAAATCCTCCAAAATATCATGTGAAATCTTCAAAAAGTCAAAATCAAATAATACCCACTTTCCATAAACGAAAAATGTAGATTTATCTTAATGGAAAAAATCTATGGACTAATCCTTGAACCTCTTTTAAATACAAATGCTAGTAAAAAACATTATTACAATAATCAACATTTGACTCTAATTAAATTATTTATTTAACTTATTGATTATATTTATTTAATTAACTTTAAAATTATGATTTTTTTCAACCTCACAATACCATGACCTCTCGGAGTTGAAAATATCTTTGTTGTTGAAAATATCTTTATTATGGAAATAAGTACGATAGAATCCTCCAATAAAGAAAACAAATGATCTCCTTTTATAGAAATAAGTACAATAGAATCCTCACCACATATGTAAGAAGAAAACAAAGCCACACGTATCTTGAAGACATCCTGCAAATGATAGAATTTCTGTGGACTTGTATTTGTCACGAGTCCCTACCGTCCAATATGTTATTATGTAGAGATTGCTTACGGATATCAAATCTAGAATATTAAATATGGTCCCCTTTTGAGCAGGCATTTGGCTTCACTAATAAGTTAGTCCTGCATCGAGCAGGCTGCAGCTTTTGATCCCTTTATTTCTTCCACCAATTAGGTATTGTCCTACCCAAATGCTCACAAAATGTCTGCATTCTTTGGAACTACACCAAACAAAACTGACAAAACGACAGATTGATAGTGATCGATACCCAGACAATTAGAAATTAAGAGCAACCCTATTTTAAACATGCCATGTTAATGGAAATTGGATAACTTTTTCTTACTGTAAGTGAAAATTTCTACTATATTAGAATGGCCTACTGATTCCCACTCATGCCCACTTCTTCTGATGAAGCATATGATATTTCTTCCCACTCTGGAGTTGGGCTAATGGGTTGCCAGGAGTTGCTTCCAGTACTACAGTTTTAAGCTCAAGCAGTCCTAAACTGATAGATGAGGACTAACACAGATTCATCTCAGCCTAGAACTTAGAATGCTTCTATAAACCACATTGGTTGAATGTAAGAACTTGTAAGTCCCAGGTTGAGATTAATCTGCTTTAGTTCCAAATCTGGAACATATATTTTTTATTTGGAATCCAACAGTGAGTTGAAGCTGTATATTTTTATTTATTTATTAGTAGTGAAAATGTTTTCTTTCTTAACTGCATTCTGAGTTTTCCTTACAGAAAAGATAAGAGTTTTCTTTTGGAGGATTTTATATCATTATCTCTTTTGAGTTGAGGTTTTTCTAAATGGTTTCAGCTTCTCATGGCTGAGCAAAGAAATTATATAACACTTGCTGTTTATCTTTTCTTCCTTGTTCTGCTATTACCAAACACTAACAGATTTTGATATATCTTTTCTACTCATTTCTGTTATGATTATGTTTTAATTATTTTATCATCTTCATTCTTCCAATCTCTCTGTGATGCAAGTAACACAAGTGACGCAAATAAAATTCCTTAAAATGTATTTCTACAAACTATGTTGGCCGCCCTTCAGAAATACCATTTTCTGTACAGCATGTTACATGTAGAAGCTTTAAACTTGCTGTAAAGTCTAGATTGTTGCAGTAGTTAGATGACTATTGCGGCAGCCGCCCACTTAAGTAGAACAAGAAAAAAAATTACTTACCATGCTCTAAGCTTTGATTTCAGTCTTAGTATTAAAACCAGTGTGGTTGATGTCTGGTAATAATCCGAAGCACTTGCTGTATTAATAGAAAGTGATTAAAAGCTTAGTAGCATACAAAATACGAAATAGTATTCTCAGATCTATTTGGCAGAAACATTTTCTAATTATTTTTAGATTTATTTTATGGGAGTATGAGTTTCTAAGTTGATATTTTGTGGTTGAGAGTTAAAAATTAAAAGTATCTATTTCATCAAAATCATTTAGGATATAATGTTGGTCTTATTTCTTATTTATTGCACTTCTAAGAGATTTGAACTTTACTAAATGATATTATCGAGAACATATCATCATCATCAATTCTACTCAATCAGTTGAAATACAATCCAACAATATATAGAAAAAGATGGCAAAATATGAAATGTTGCTGGTTATTTAAGAAGTATAAAAAAATGAAAGGTTGCTGGATGAAAAAAAATGTTTAGATTTGTGAAATTGTAACTAGAATTATAAAGAAAATTGTGACTAGGAGTATCAATAAATGTGGAATTTTTGTATATGTTTTATGTTTAGGATTTATAAAAGATTGGTGATTAACACAAGTGATGTATATGGCATTAAAATTAATGAAAGTCATATTAAAATGCATGATTAAAGTGAATGGAGTGGAATGAATAAAGGACTAGTAAAATGATTTGGAGGAAGGTATTCAAAGAAATATGTAATGTGATTTAAGAAATTGAAATATAAATTATTTAGTAAGTTAAATATGTAAATTGGGAGTTTATTATAGGTTATGGTTGAACATTAAGAAAGGTTGAATAATTGTATGATTAGTGTTTTAAAAAATTGGGTTATAATTACATGAAGGGAGTGAAGTGGATGATAAATGAGTTGTCACACTCATGTGTTGATAAACGTTAGTGTTTGTGTTCGAGTGGTAAACCCATCTTTGTGGTAAGAATATATATCACTCCTTGCTTAGAAAAGCTTATCGTCAAAACCTATTGAACCATACATAGGTCATAAAACCTATTTAGGAGGTATTGTCTTATGATTCTCTAGTCTAGAGTATGAGAAACTCATAGGGATAACTCATGAAGATTTAGAATAATAAATTTTGTTTCATGACATTAAGTGAAAATTTAGTGTACATGAGTTGTCTCCTATTACAACACATATATGGTTGAGTTGGAGACACTATGAGGGTATAGGTAGAGAATATTATTCTCTTATAAATATAATATGTCATCTTTTTGAGGTAATTGCTAAACCAATTTTCCTATGACTTGTTCCACATATAAGCTTATCACTACTTCCATAAATGATTGAAGTTAAGTACCATGCTTTGACTATAGGATCAATTGATCATATCATAAGGGTTAGTTGACTTTCACCAATATCATGCACATAATAGATTTTAGGAGCTACCTACCATAGAAGGTTGGATCAACTTTTTCCAATGGCATCAAGGTAATAAATGTCAAAATCTACCTGTCTCAAAGTGTTTAGTAGTTTGGGATGAAACTAATTGGTAGTTGTTTATGTCATGTCAAGATTACTAGGTTGCATTGTATGTTTGTTGTTATGAGAAACTATGCCATTTCAAATGATGACCATAAGTAGTATGGTATGCTTGTCTCATTGTCACAACTAATAATGAATAAGAAAATGAAAGAGCAATGGTGCGTAATATGGAATGCATTGTCTTTTCCCATTCCAATCAGTCACATCTCTATTAAGAGAGAAAGATTTAGTGAACTAGGCCACATGGGAAGTTAGATAATGTCGTAGGGTCACATCCACTTCCTATTATCAACTGGTTACTATGTGTGTATATGATTTTTTAATAGGTGCTAACATGATGAGCTTATGTGTAGCTATGTTTGTGATTATCCTAGTACGTTGGGATATTGGCATCATGAACCCCTTGATAAATCAAAAAAGTTTGATTGGTTGGGGTAGGTGGGGATTCCTTATTCACTTGCTTGGATTTATTTTTTACCCAAAATAAGAAATGATGTGGATTTATAAAGAAATTATTCAAGCTCAATGAGGTGCCATTTATTTAAGTTATTGGCATTTAAATTTATTGTACATGCTTAGTTTTCTAAATGCTTTATTTGATTGATTATATTGTTAATCCAAGAATTCATATGTACTACGAAGCTTTGGTGTAAATTGCTCTTTGATGTATACTTTAGTTGATCCATGACAAACATGAGCTCTACTTACCATGTCTAAAATAGAAAATGATGCTTAATTGATAAATTTCATTAATATTATAGATATTACAAATATGTTTTTTTCTACTCTCTTATAATACATTTATAACAATATTTTATGCATTTTAAAATTATTATTTCATTATTTCTTATTAAATAATTTTTTTAATTTAAAATTATAAATATTTTATGAAATGATTGATCTTTAATTTAAATTAATGAATACCACACTATTGATAAAGGAAAGCACTACTTACCATATATGAAATCATGAATAATGCTTGAAAACTGAAAACGCTAATTAACATATCTAAAATCATAAACATGTCAAGTAAAGGAAATCTTTAATTGCTTTGCCTCCAATAGAAAAATAATAAAATTCAATGACTGGATTTGGAAGTGTGTGCAGTGTTTTTGTGCTCTTAAAATGCAAGGAAATTCATAAACCAAGTTGAACACTCAAGATTGGGTGATAGGGAGCTCAAGCCAATGTATGAAGCCTCTTGTTGTGTAGAATTTCCCATAATGTGCGATTTGGATGTGTGCTCACTCAAAAATCTGGCAACATAAAGATCCTCGAATGGAAAATGGGTGAGAGAGATGAAAATGGGCTAAGTGTTTGGATAAATAGATTAGAGGATTTTTTATGGAGGGCTAGGATTGTGAGTTGAGGATCAAGAGGTGAGATGCCTTGAGACATCTCAACCCACATGAAGATGACACTTGTCATCATGTAAATGCATGAGACAAGATGGGGTACTTGATAGCTACCATAGGGATGAGCGAGAGAGGATAAAATAGAATTTAAAATTTCCTTATAATCCTCATGGGGATTGAGGAGGAATTAAAAATTCCTCCATTTGAAGGACCTTGGGAAGTCAAAAAGGAATTAGAAATTCTTTGGGGGATGGGGAGAGTTGACCAAGGAGTTAATTAGGTTGGCTAATCAATGATTAGAGGAAGGTTAAGTGGCTAATTGGAATTAGGAACCCACTTGCAAAAGTTGGAGGATGTGATGTACCTCCCTAATCATGGATTAGGAATGTTCACATCCCTAATTATGGGATTAGCAAGTGGATTAGGATAGGTGTAGATTATGGAGGATGGGACATGTGAGGAACTAAATAAATAGTTTATTTATTTAATTCTTTTGAGGAAAAGGATAAAGGGTAAAGTATTTAATTATTTAATTAAATACCTTAGGGATTTAGAGGAATTTAGTTATATTAATTAAATAATTTAGAAATATTATTTAATTAATGTGGAAAGAGGATATTTAGACGAGAAACCTGGGTAAATTTGACCAAACGTAAGTGGTCAAATTTAGGTGTCGATATTTTTCCCCTCTTTGAGATGGCATTACGAAGTGGCATCATTTCAAAGAAGATTAAGCATAGCACCTAGAAGAAGATGGTTAAATTTTGAAACATGCTCCAGTCATTCAAAGGAATGACTAGGAGGAAAGATGATGGGAGTGAAGATGAATATTAGGGATTGAGGATGCCCCCTCGAGAGGACATGTGGGTTCAAGAGAACATGGGTGTGCTCTTGAAATGGATGAGATGATGCAAGGGTAGATGGGGAAGATGATGCAAAATGATGGATAGAATTCAAGATGGGAGGAGGAAGAGATAATGGAAGGAGAAGATGATAAGAAAGCAAGTACAAATAGACTCAAGGAAAAATATGATGTTGCCACAGTAGAGCTACAAGTCAAGATTGATTGATGGTGGATGGAATGTCGTTGATGATGGAATGATATATCCCAAAAAAACACAAGGAGAGGGAAGGATACATCCCAATGATTAGGATTGGAGTGTTGTTGATGAGGGAACGATATATCCAAAAACAACACAAGGATAGGGAAGGATGCATCCCAATGATGATGATTGGAGTTTTGTTGATGAGGGAACGATATATCCCAAAACAATACAAGGATAGGGAAGAATACATGATGATGATGATGATTTGAGTGTTGTTGATGAGGGAATGATATATCCCAAAAGAACACAAGGATAGGGAAGGATACATCTCGGTGATGATGATGATTGGATCAAGACAAGTGTAGCAAGGCTAGAAACAAGACCAAAGATGTGACTAGATGATTTGTGCTAAATTGAATGGATGAGAGTTAGAGTGAGATGTGAGATTGTTGAAATGAATGAAGATGATGGAGGAAAAGATGCTTAGAATAACAAATCTATATTATCTGAAGAATATTGAAGAGATGATGATATGATGAGGATGGAGAAAGTGGAGGGATGAAAGTAGATAGGATAGATAGATGAGGGAGAGTGATAAAGGATGAACAGGTGATAAAGATGTAGGGTGAGGATGATCTCCCAATACTGGTAACTTACAATTTCTAGCCAAACTGGACATTGAACTGATTTTTTTTAACTAAATCTTCACTTTAGGGCACCTATAGCAGCTAAACCGTGAGGAATTTGAAGATGATACAAACTAGTGATTTGTGACATTTTGTCTGTAGATTCTAATTTATTTATTTTCAAAAATTTTGGAATTAGATTGCACTTCTTTTTCCATCTCCTTTGAAAACTAGTTTTTAACAGTAAACACCATTTTTAAAGAGTGATGTGTACTTGCTAACACATAACTTTTTTTCTATGAAGGATAAAATTCTTTTTTTTAATTTAGATTCATAACTATGATATCTAGTGCATGGAATTGGTTTCATAGCATTTCATTGAATATTTTTTTATTAATTGAGTTTTCAAGTCAAACTAGTTACAATTTAGACATGATTTACTTGCTAACACATAACTTTTTTTGTATGTATCAAATTCAAATTTTTTTTGTTGGGTCAGGGACATCAATATCTAGTGCATTGATATTTTTCAAAAAAAAATTGACAATCTACTATTTTTCCACGTAGAACAAAGAGCTTGATTTTTAGTGAAAAACCTATGTTTAATCAAACTAAAAAAGAAAATACATAATAAAACCAAAACATATTAAAATTATATTTGATGGATAGCTCGTTTCGAGGACTACCATCATCCAGTTGGGTATGGGAAATTTCCTCCATTTTCAACCTCAACCCAAGCTTTGAAAGGTAATTTTTTGCATAAATTTGGTGCAAGAAGGGGAGAAGGGAAAAAAAGGGGGGTTCACTCGAAGCCCCCTTCGAGCGAACCCCCCTTGACCCTTTCGATCAAAGGGGGTTCGCTCAAAGGGGGGTTTGAGCGAACACCCCTTTTTCAAAATTTCCCTTTGTTTCCATTTTGAAAAGCATGCAAAATTTGGGTCCCATCATTAAAGGGGGTTTGCGCGAAGGGGGGTTAGAGCGAACCCATTTTGGGTTAGAGCAAAGGCCCCCCCTCGTGCGAACCCCCAAAAATGCAATTTTTTCTTCATGTGGGAATTTTGCAATTTTCCTTCTTCAATGGAATTGTAAACCAGTTTTGTGGGATCACATGTGAGTGGATGGGAAGATGGATTAAGAGTACCGTATAAAAAATAACATGTAGTGAGCACTTAATTTGATATAGCATGAGATATTTTGCACTAGGGTATGATGAACCAAGGTGACTTCCTATCACATGCATATGACTGGTGCAACAATCAAAAGGTTAGTCCAACATCCCAAAATCATGGGGGCTTTGGTAGGGCCATTGTTGGAAAACCAAAAACACAAAGGATGCCCCAACATAACACAAGACCACAAGGATCTTGGTGGGTACTACGCAAGACAACCAAGAAAATACAATCACACAGAAAACCAAGATATCCCCGTAGTTCTACCAGTCAAAGTGCACCATGATATGATGGATCGTGGTGACTTTGAGTTGGTATAGTAGGAAGCTCAAAAGATGAACAAAATGAAAAAGCACCAAGAAACCACAATGAATCTCAAAAATCCTTTTCCATGAGGACAATAGGTGGATGATATTGATAAGGTCTAATGTGAGGAATAATATATCCTACTAAGACCAAGGATGGATGGGAAGATCTTATAAGATCAACATGATGTGGGATAGTTGAAATAGATTGAAACCTCAAGGGGCTCGTGAATTATTTTTTTTACCAGCTAGATAGGGACTCCCTTGGTGACACAACAGACACAAAAACACTCCCTAAAGGATAGACCTAGTGCCTCGGGGGCTCATTGATGATGCCCTTGCCTACATGAAAGCATAGAGGCAATGTAGTTCAATAAAAGATCAATGACAAACAATGGATAAGGGATGATGAGATGATCATGATAAGTAGATTCAATGATGGAGCCGATATGATGACACCAGACTAAACTTGTGGGTCCAAGATAGTCGATATATACAAGATGTGGATTAGGTGAAGCTTAAGGATGGGATAGTTATCCAAATCATTGAAAGATGAATTGGGAATATGATACGATGGATAGATGAGTTATGAAAAGTAATAAGATATTATCAAGATATGTGAAAGAGGTGGGAGTGATGACAATGAGATATAGATGGCATTGGATAGCATGGGGGTATCCTATAGCTAGATACCAATGACAAAGGATTATGAGATGGAATAAAAATAGAGATAAATGGATGGATAGATAAAGGTGGGGAGATGGAAAGATGTGAAGATGGATGGATAGAGAGATAAGGATTTGGATATGGAAGGGGTTGTTGCATGGATAGATGGGAAGATAAGGATTTGGAAGATGGAAGGGATATTTTTGGATGGATAGATGGGAAGATATGGATTTGGAAGATGGAAGGGATATTTTTGGATGGATGGATGGGAAGATAAGGATGGAGAATATGGAAGGATGAGTGTAGTGAACCGACACTCTGCTGCGATGATTTCACTGTGCTTTTAGGTCTGATTTGTGTTTGTTTTTGGTATTTTTTTGTTGTGTTTTGTGTTTTTGAGTTTTGTGCCAATGATACTAATGATTTTAACAAGTATATGCATACAAAGGAACTCAAAATAAACTAAAACTACTATGATAACTTGAGTAGACTCAATTTGATAGTCTAGAAGCTTTCTTCATTACATAAGTGAGTACATAAGATGGATAGCTTACATTCATTTCAAAACAAGATACAATTTACTCCATAGATTTACTTACAGCCAAAACAACACAGTGAATAGTGTTTGCTACAGTACCCATCCTCAATAAAATGCTCACAAAGGCTGAAGTATGAATTTCTCCAACCAAGTTTCTGATTGGAGGTCTTCTAGGGTGACGGGCGCCCACTTTGGATGAGAAAGCAGCCACTAAAGGGAGGCGTTTAATTTCCTTTGGTTGTCACAAACCCTCAAAACATGGCAGCTGGCTGTAGATGTAGAAATCAACTCCCAAATCTCCAAAAAATGCAAACAACACCTTCTAGATGGAAAATGGAGTCTCTAGTAGCAACAACCCTTCCAAAAGATGACTTCAATCACTTGAAAACAGCAAAATATGGCTCCAATGATGCATCCAAATTCTGATTTGCAACTTTAAGGTGGTCTTTCACACCATCAAGAAGCTTGAAAACGAAGAACAAAGCCCCACCAGGCTCACCCACTGCTGAAATAAGGAAACCCTAGTCTCCCTCTTCCACAATCTACAACTCACAAAGCTCAAGCAATAAAATAACTCAATAACATACTTGGGTCGAACTTTCTCTTGCCTTCTTATAATTTCTCACTGAAAATACTATTCATTAAAAAAACACTATTCACTTTTAAGTTGTCTTTTTTCACTTTAGCCATGAATAGTAACTGAAAAATAGAAAGTGACCCCTTTGAATAATAGGCACATGGTCCCCAAAGCCTGAGAAGGTGAAATAATGGTGAAGATCATAATTTTAAGCACCAAAGACACGCCAAACACACAAATTCACCACGTCACCATACTCCGAATACCAACACTGCATTTTACCACCCAAGTGCCCAATCAGGTGACCCTCTAAGCAGAACCATTAGCCTACGAGGGTCAACGTAATATGCTAATCCACTGATTCTCAGAAGGTTAATTTGAAGGGGACATTACAGTCTGCCCTTCCTGAAATTGCTTGTCCCCAAGCAATCTCAACTCTGAATGTTGTAGGATGTCCTCGCTCTCCCATGTTACGTCCTCTACTGGCAAGTCCTTCCATTTAACTAGATATTCCCTGATGACCCATCTCCACAACTGTCTCTCATGGACATCCAAGATGGCTTCGGGCACATGAATCAATTTCCCCTCGTCATCTAGGGGTGGTAGAGATGTCGACAGAACCACACGATGTCCTAACACCTTCTTGAGGTGCGATACATGGAATACATTGTGCACCTTGCTTTCTGTCGGTAGTTCCAACTCATAGGACACTTCTCCTACCCGCCTGATGATTCTAAAGGGTCCATAGTTACTGAGGCTTCAGTTTCTCTGCACCACTCTTCCTGAGAGTGGACTGGCGATAGGGCTACAGCATCAGATACACCATGTCCCCAACTTCAAAAGAACGATCCACTCTCCTCTAATCTGCATATTGTTTTTTTTTATTTTGTTCCTTCTAAATGTTCTCACGGAGAGCTCTCATAATGTCCTGGTTCTCTTGTAAAAGATTCCCAGCACTGGGCACCCTACTGTCACTCAACAATAAATCCAGAAAGTTTGGCGCCTCATACCCATATAATGCCATAAATGGGGACATCTGAATTGACATATGGTGGGTGGTATTATAATAGTACTCAAAAAGATGGATCCACTTCACCCAACCCTTTTTTTGTCCTACTATATACTTTCAAAGGTATCCTTCCACCCATTTATTTACAATTTCTGTCTGACCGTCTGTCTGTGGGTGGTAGTTGGTGCTCAGAGTAAACTCGGTCCCATAGAGCCTAAATAGTTCCTGCCAAAAATGACTCAAGAACCGATTGTCCCTATCACTGAAAATGCTCTGAGGTAGCCCATGCAATCTAAATACCTCGCAAAAAAACAACTCGGCAACCTGTGTCGCTGAATATGTAGCTGCTATCGGGTAAAAGTGAGCATATTTGGTGAGGCGATCAACAACTACATAAATACAATCTCTCCCCTAGGTTTTTGGCAAGCCCGTAGTGAAATCCATCGATAAGCATTCCCACTTCTTGTCTGGAATCAGAAGTGGTTGAAGTAGCCCAATTGGATAGTTGTGTTCCTATTTGTTCTGCTGACAAACTGGACACTCTCTGACATATTTGAGGACATCTGGCTTGAGGCCTTTCCAAGTGAAACATTCCCGGACCTGCTTATAAGTTTTGAAATATCCAGGATGTCTGGCCATAGGTACATCATGAAAGGCCCTTAATATTGTGTTCTTCATCTCTAATCCTAGGGTCAAGAAGATCCTATCTTTGTAAATGATAAGGTCATTTACAACGGAATATTTGTTGTCCTATACTAAACCCTCAATGATGTCGGATGCCCATAAGTCTTTGGCATATTCTGTTGTAATCAGGTGCTTCCAATTCTCTGCAATCCTGACTATAGATTTCAAATGTGGACTGCGTGATAAGGCATCAACCACAATGTTCTGAGACCCTTTGACATAAACGATATCAAAGTCGTATGATTGTAACTTATTGACCCACTTTTGTTGACGATCATTGAGATCTCACTGTCTGAGGAAATGCTTCAAGCTGTTATGATTAGTCTTAACGCAAAATTTATTGCCTATGAGGTACTTCCTGAATTTGGCCAATGCATGCATGATGGCCAACATTTCCTTGTCATAAACGTTATAGCTCCTCTCAGGTCCTCTTAATTTTTGGCTCTCAAAAGCTATCAGATGCTTGTCCTCCATGAGGACTACGCCAACCCCTTTGCTCGAGGCATCACACTATAGCTTGAAGGGTTTAGTGAAGTCTAGTAATGCCAGGACAGGACAAGAGGTCATCAATTGCTTAAACTTCTCGAAACACTCCTACGCCTCAGGAGTCCAAATAAATGCCCCTTTCTTTGTTAGGTCTGTAAGTGGTGTTGCATGTCATGAATAGCCATTGACAAATCAACGGTAGAAGCCACATAAACCCAAAAATCCTCTAAGTTGAGTAAGATTCTCGGGGGTTGGCCACTCTATAATAGCTCTGACCTTGTTTGGATCTATACGCACACCATCTGTGCTGATAATGTGGCCCAAGTACAACAATTCAGTCATTCCTAGGTCACATTTTGATTCCTTCACATACAAAGACTCGCTAGCCAAAATACCCAGTACTGTGTCTAGATGTGCAATATGCTCATCCCAAGCCTTGTTGTATACTAAGATGTCATCAAAGAAGACAAGTACGAACCTCCTCAGTTGTGACTGGAAGATCCTATTCATAGTGGATTCGAACATAGCAAGTGCATTGGTCAGCCCAAATGGCATAACCACAAACTCAAAGTGCCCACAATGGCAATGGAAGGTTGTCTTCTGAATGTCTTGTTCCCTCACACGAATCTGATGATACCCCAACCTCAAGTATATTTTTGAGAAACAATGGGCACCATGAAGCTCATCTATCAGCTCATCAATCTAGGGAATGGGATACTTGTTTTTGATGGTCCTTTTATTCAGCAACCTGTAATCAATGCACATTCGCAAGGTACCATCCTTTTTCTTTACTAACACCACGAATGAGGCAAAGGGTGATTTGTTGGGCCTAATATGTCCCATAGCGAGTAGCTCCTTAATAGTCTTTTCTATTTCATCCTTAAGCTGCTTAGGATGCCTGTAAGGTGTGACAATCACTGGCTTAGTGCCCTCCTCCAACTCGATGATGTGCTTAATGTTGCGGTCTGGTGGTCTACCAGGTGGAATCTCGCTGAACACCTTAGTGTGTTTGATCCTTAACTCCTATATGTCTGGGTGATAAACTAGGGTTTTCTACTCCTCTTGAGATGGCATTAACATACACTTAGCTTCCCACTCGATCATGTCATGTCACATGAATCTCTCCATTCTACTGAGAGATATCATTCTAAAATTTCTATCTCGGATGGCTTTCAGCACATGATTCCTTCTATCCACCCTAAATCTCATCTCCATATCCTGAAGGTTAAGAGTAAACTCTACAATGTCGTGAAGCCATTTCATCCCTAGAACCATGTCAGTATCTCCCATGTTCACCACATAGAAATCTGCCTTAAAGTTGTAGTTGTTTAGTCGCATGGGAAGATCTGGAATCATTCTGTCACAGTTAAGAGTGTATCCATCTGCGACCTTCACTCTTATGCCATCAAGTTCTTCTGTTTGAATTCCACGCCTTTCAACCAGCCTTGCATCAATGAAGTTATGTGTGGAACTTGTATCTAATAGGGTGATGATCTTTTTCCCAGCTAAGACCCCTTGTATTCTGAAAGAGCCCTCTCGCTGTATGCTTGTGAGGCGTGCTTCTTGAAGCTTTACTTCCTCCTCTGTTTCGACACCGTTTTCCATCTCATTCTCATATTTCTCCCCCTCAGATTCCCCTTGCTCAATGTGTTGGTCCAATTTATCTGATTCAGAATCCTCATAGTAGGCCCACATTATTCAGTTAGCCTTCCCCTTAGGCCTCAAAGGACAGTCGTGGTTTGCATCATAAGGTCCTTTACAATAGAAGCACAATTTTTTTTGGCGCAAGTCATCAATAGTTTCTTTGTCAAATGGGACTGATGATTTACCTTTAGTATCTGCTTTCTCATTCTTCTTAGGGAATGATTTTCCATCCTTGCATGAAGAGGATGCTTTAGACGAAGACTTGCTTTGTAGGGCTATGAATTCCATGCTCCTCGCTTTCCTCATAGCCTCCTATAGGTTCAGGGGATCAAAAGCTTTGATCCAACCTCTTAATGGTTCCAAGAGTCCTTTGATGAATAGCACTACCAATCTCCTTTCGGATATGTTGGGAACCATAACCGACAACCTCTAGAAATCACCCATTTATCCCTCTAGACTCCCAACCTACTTAAGTCGAGCTAGGTCTCTGAAGTACGTTTCTGGATCTTTCTTGTCAAAGCGTTCAATCAGTCGGTCAACAAACTTCTGATAAGATGTAATTCGATCATGCTGCAGGGTCACCAACTCGTGGTACCACCAATCATGGGTTGCTCCTTCTAGATGCAATGTAGCATACTTAATTGTGTCTGCCTCTGCCATAGGTCAAAGGTTCAAGAAGGTATCCAGCTTATGGACCCAAGACTGAGCTATAACTATCCCACTACCATCAAATGTGGGTAATGTGAGTTTGTTGGTAGCATGCTTGAGATCACTATGTTGATCTCTATTTTGTCCTCCTGGTCTCTTGGTTGGTCTATCTCTGTAGTGCTCTCTTCTTTGACTCAAGAATCTGTCAAAGCTTAGGCGCTCTCTCACCTGGGGTGTCAACAGTTCCCATTCGTCATTAGCAGTCATGAGAGTATCTGCAAACATTTCCTCTCTTTCTTCTTCTGTGTTACCACCTTCCGATTCATCCCTCAAAAAGGTAGGACAAGTGGGTCTATCTGTAGTTCATGAATGGGGCATGATATGCCCTAGGTGTCCCAACCACACTCTTGTTATCCTCTGCAACCTGGTTCTATTGTATCCGTAGAACAAACTGTTGCATCGTTGTTGTTAACCCTTCAAAATCCTGAGTCATCAGCTCAAAAATCTCTCTACCATCTTTGTCTTCATTGTTTTCCTCATTTCTTCTTTCGTTTCTTGTTGGACCCTCTTCTTCCCTGTTACCCATTTCTGCTATTGGTATATCTTCAAATGGGTTATCCTCCTGCCAATTGTCTACTTGCTCTGCCCTTCTGCAAGTGCAGTACCTAGTATGACCTCTCATGTGAAACTTTGACCCTCCAGGATGGCAGGATCAAGGCTCTGATACCACTGTAGTGAACCGACACTCTACTGCGATGATTTCACGGTGCTTGTAGGTCTGATTTGTGTTTGTTTTTGGTATTTGTTTGTTGTGTTTTATGTTTTTGAGTTTTGTGCCAATGATACTAATGATTTTAACAAGTATATGCATACAAAGGAACTCAAAATAAACTAAAACTACTATGATAACTTGAGTAGACTCAATTTGATAGTCTAGAAGCTTTCTTCATTACATAAGTGAGTACATAAGATGGATAGCTTACATTCGTTTCAAAACAAGATACAATTTACTCCATAGATTTACTTACAGCCAAAACAACATAGTGAATAGTGTTTGCTACAGTACCCATCCTCAATAAAATGCTCACAAAGGCTGAAGTATGAATTTCTCCCACCAAGTTTTTGATTGGAGGTCTTTTAGGGTGAAGGGCGCCCACTTTGGATGAGAAAGCAACCACTAAAGGGGGGCGTTTAATTTCCTTTGGCTGTCACAAACCTCAAAACATGGCGGCTGGCTATAGATGTAGAAATCATCTCCCAAATCTCCAAAAAATGCAAACAACACCTTCTAGATGGAAAATGGAGTCTCTAGTAGCAACAACCCTTCCAAAAGATGACTTCAATCACTTGAAAAGAACAAAATATGGCTCCAATGATGCATCCAAATTCTGATCTGCAACTTTAAGGTGGTCTTTCACACCATCAAGAAGCTTGAAAATGAAGAACAAAGCCCCACCAGGCTCACCCACTGCTTAAATAAGGAAACCCTAGTCTCCCTCTTCCACAATCTCCAACTCACAAAGATCAAGCAACAAAATAACTCAATAACATACTTGGGTCAAACTTTCTCTTGCCTTCTTATAATTTCTCATTGAAAATTCTATTCATTAAAAAAACACTATTCACTTAAGTTATGTCTTTTTTCACTTTAGCCATGAATAGTAACTAAAAAATAGAAAGTGACCCCTTTAAATAATAGACACATGGTCCCCAAAGCCTGAGAAGGTGAAATAATGGTGAAGATCATAATTTTAAGCACCAAAGACATGTCAAACACACAAATTCACCACGTCACCATACTTCGGATACCAACACTGCATTTTACCAACCAAGTGCTCAATCAGGTGACCCTCTAACTAGAACCATTAGCCTACGAGGGTCGACGTAATAGGCTAATCCACTAATTCTCATAAGGTTAATTTGAAGGGGACATTACAATGAGCATATGACATTATAGAAAGACAAGGATGGGGATATGGAAGGATCATGGTATGAAGGGATGCAGGTTGTGGAAGGATTAATGGAAGGAGAATGTGGGGGTAATAATAGTGATATGGAAGGGATGGCAAGATGGATGAATGATGTCTCCAAGGACTATGTTACAAAGCCAAAATATGCCCCACTCTAGATATGTCATGTGTGATGAGGCAAGAGGGATGGGAGATAGGAGAATGGGTAGATAAGGAAGGGAGATGGATGTGGATAGGATGTATGGGTAGATAAGGATTATGAATGTATGGATAGAGTGAAGGTATTTCGAAAGGGATCCAAATCATGTATGCTTATGTGCCCCTATCTATGTCAAGATCACAAGGGGGGATGGAGGAAGTGGGTGGATAGGATATGATAGGTAGGAGGAGTATGATAGGTTGGATGGAGGAGATGAAGGATGTTGTGCTAAAAATGAAGTTTCCCCCAAGTGTGGAGAGAAAATGGATGGGGGATTTACACATGATTCCTATTTACCATATTTTCATCATGGTACTTGTCCAAGGCGCCTGTTTGCCAAGTTTCACCATTGGCCGAATTATTTCTCTTTACTTTTTTTTGTGGATATATATATTTTTTGGATTTTTTTAGATTTTTGGAAAGTGTGTGGATGGAGATGATGAGGATAGGGATGTGGATAAGTGGATTTGGAATACATGTGATAAGGGGATGGATGAAGGACTCAAGCATTAAGTTCCATATGAGGTAATAAGAGCCCATGTTAAAAATGACTATTGGATGTCGGTACAACCTTATTAGGATAAATGGATTATGCAAGGGAATGGATTAAAGGGATTGGTAGATCTATGATGGAGGAATGTTTTCAAGACCAACATTGGCACATATGGTGGGGGATGTGGAATGATAGGAGGATTATTGGATGGAGAATGTTGGGATGGTAGAGGAGTTGGGATAGTGAATTTTGGGACATAAAGACCCAAAATAGATTTAGGAGATGGAGGATGTGAATTATTTTTTGTTGGATTGCAACTTTGGATGTCGTTATGTATTTTTCATTCGAATTCAATGCATCTTTTTTCATTGGGATCCACATGGTTTTGTTTTTTTGCTTGAATAGGCTTGTTAGCCCTTGGGATTGATTGAGATTTTGGATTGGATTTTTCTTTTCTTCAACATGTCCTTTTAAGAGGACATGGGGGGCTTTAGATTCATGTGGATGTTTGGGTTTATGCATTTTTTTTGTGGCATCCAAAGTTCTTGTAATAGAAATGGGATGGGTGTGAGGAGATGGATGATGTCGAGAGAATATGAATGGAGTGATAGAGGTAGGATTTTGGATATGGTGAATAGATGGAGAGTGTATAGTTGTATGCCTTTGTTGATCCTAATTAGGGAATATGAGAGTGGGATGTTTATGATGGGTGATAGGGATAGGTGATTGATGGATGAGGGGATGAGCAAAATGAGATGGGGGAGGTGATTTTGGGATATAAGGTCCTAAAATGGACTTAGTATATGGAGGATGTGTGATGGTAGATGGAGGGACATAAGGACCTAAAATAGATGTAGGAGATGAAGGATGGGTGATGGTGGATGGAGAGACATGTAAGGATCCAAAATGGATTTGGAGGATGAAGGAGGAATATGGATGGTTTTTTTGAGATGATATGATGGAGGGGGGATGGTGACAAATGGTTTGGTGGAGTGACAGGAAGAGCCTATTATTCTTGTGGAAGAGTCTCACTTAGGATGTAAAAACGTTGTACCAACATTTTTGGATTGTGATTCTTGAGATATATATCCAAGACCTTGGGCACGTGGATTTTCTTTGACGTGGATGGGATCTAAAATACCTTGCTCATGAAGGCCTAAGCCTTTTCCTTGATAGTTCATGGTCTTAAGCATTCAATTTATGGTAGGATTCTTGTTATTTTGGAAGCATGATGTGATTCCATTATTAGGTGGAGGAGGATGGGTGGTGTATATGATTTATTCTTCTTCTACAAGAAAACCACCATGGATGAATGTAAGGGAACCAGGGAGATATGGAGGTGGTGATGAAGGATCATGAGATGGAGATGATGGGATCTAGTAGGAGCTTGATTTGGAGGAGAGAGTGATAAGGGATCCTAAGAAGGATCATGGGATGAAGTGGATGAGATGGTAGGATCCTCATTTAAAGGAGGATGTGACATAAAATCATAAAAGGGATCATGCGATGGAGTGGATGAGGGGATATGATCTTGAGTTGGAGTGGATGAGATGGTATGATCTTGATGTGGATGAGGGGAGATGTTGGTATTCTTTGGATCAAGCTCTTGGCATGTTTCAACTTATGTAGGTGGCATGATGATAGAGGAATTTTGGATGGACTCCTCAGATGGGGTGGATGGAAGGATGTAGGATTCATGAAGTTCATGTGAGTGGATTTTGGTGATTTTAGGAGTAGGATAAGTGAATTGGATTTGGGTGTCTTTGATGGGTTTGATGGTTCTAGGAGTAGAAAATGAGGATTCAATGGATTTAGTGGGTTTGTTGGTTTCAATAGTTTGGATGGTGTTAGGAGTGGTAATAGGGGTGATCTAGGTGTAGGATGGAGAAGGGCCTCATCACTAATGACCATAGATGATAGAGTGGGATGGCATGGATCTGAAAACTTCAAGATGTGGAGTTGGGGATGTCTTTTGTGTCATGAGTCCTTGGATGACATCTAGAATGAGATACATGTGTATTGTAGGCTTATATGGGGTGGTGGGAATAGATGAAGGATTATGAATGGGTGGAGGATTAGGATTAGATAGAGGATAAATATATGATGGATTGGAGGGAGGATTGGGATATGATGGAGTGGTAGATGGAGTGATATGGGAGAATATGGATGGTGGATTAGGATCATGGAGTGGAGGATTAGGATTATGGATTGGGAGAGGGTTTGGAGAACAATGAGATGATGAATTAGAATTAGATTGAGGACAAATGTATGATGGATTGGAGGGAGGATTAGGATATGATGGGGTGAAAGATGGAGTGACATAGGAGGACATGGATGGTGGAATAGGATATGAGTACATGGATGGTGGATTAGAAGCACATGGATGGTGGATTAGGATAGGAGGACATGGATGGTGGATTAGGATAGGAGGAAATGGATAGTGGATTAAGATAGGAAGACATGGATGGTGGATTAGGATAGAAATATGTGAATGATGGATTGATGTTGGAGAAAGTGGATGGGGAATTAAGGTAGGAAGATTGGGATGGTGGATAATTAGGATTGGAGGATGTGTATGGTGGATGAGGATCTTGACTTGGAGGATAATGAGATGAAGGATTTGGATTAGGGGTGAAGGTGATAGTGTTGTTGTGTGAGGATGGAGGGTAAGATATGGCTAGGGGAGAAGATGGAGCTATGGATGTGGAGTGAGAGGGATATGTAGGGGATAGATAAGATGGAGATGTGGATGATATATAATATGGATACACATGGATGGGGAAGATGATGGATATCCCTTGTCAAAGGTAGCATACAGATTGCTAGTGGGTGTGGATGAAGGCATGATGGGATAGCTTGGATGAGTGATTGGATTTTGGATGATGTTTAGGGAGAGGTGGCTAGTAATGATAGCATCAAGGGGATTTATATCATACTCATCTTGATCAACAAGAATTTCATTATCATCTTCAACATAATTGGGATCTCCCTTGACTACTTTTTTTATTGCATTAATGCAGGATAAGGATTCATGATGTTGGATTGGGTGGATATGGATTAAAAAGATGGGAATAGATCGTTAGAAGAAAAGAAGATACAATGAAAAGATAAATAGAATGGATTAGAAGAATGTGGAAGAAGGGGTCTTAAGATTTATTTTGATATCAGAAGATATTGGATGTGGATGGACTAAAACTCAAATTAGGATGTAGATTAAGCTCATATTGGGATTTGATTTAAGCTCATATTAGGATTGGATTTAAGCTTAGATTAGGATGGGACTTAAACTCGGATTAGGATGGGACATAACCTTAGATTAGGATGATTGGAAGATATGGTGTGAGGGGATCCTAAGTTCAAGGATGCAGCTAAAATGATGGAATGATTTTTGGATGGATGAAGGATCATTTTATCTAACTCCTTGCTCAAATGGGATGATGTTGTGGACAAGATTGATAGTGATTGATAAGATAAAAGTGATCGTTTGGAGATGGATATGAAGAGGAAAATTGATTGGATTATGATTTTGGACTGAGGAAGATATAGGCTAGAATCATGCTAGGATGGATTAACTCTCTGTATTTTGGATGGGAAGCAAATTCACCCAAGAATAGAGCACAATCACCTCTATAGATAGCAGAAATGCTTATCTAATGGTGATGGTACAGATCGGGAGCACGGACCAACAAGTGAAACCACCTTTGTAGGATATGAAATCTCCTATCTAGGGAAGACACATACTTGGGGTGAAATCACCTCTTTGGGAAGCAGAATTGCCCAAGGGATTGATAGACTATACAATCGCATTCGCCTCTAATGGGGGAAAATTTTCCTATTGGGGATGATCGACCAGGCTAAGCGGACTAGATTATGAAGTAGAATCGCCCCTTGGAGGGTAGACTCACCCATCCATAGCACAAAATCGCCTATGTAAAGAAGAAAACTTGCCCTTGTGGATCAGGACTATGGAAAAGGATAGATGATAGCACACAAAAGAAGTGGGTAAAGACAGACTTTGTACTGAAGACGCTCACTAGTATTGCACAAGAAGATAGTTCAGGCAACACAATCCTAGAATTAGTAGTAAATATTTACAAACTTGATGTAGTCCCACCACCTTGAAGGGTTAATACTCTGTAATAATCAAGTGGGAACACCTTTTCTCATGAAGGTGGATAGGTAGAGATCCAATGGCACGGGGTCGTCAACGGACGCGACAGGCTCACCTTCTCTCTCCTCGATAACTATTGTAGTTCACCACAAGGATTTCTATCTCAACCTAAGGGAGTATGTTGTGAGTAGCTTTAGGGTACAATCCACAATCCCTGCACTACACTAAGTCGCAGCTTAAACATGGGTCTTAAACTATACTCAATAGGAAACTAGGGGAGTCCTCGATACACTAGGAGGGTGAGTGAGGCACGTCCATGAACACCATCCTATCACAAGCATGGATTGGGAACCCCAACGAGGCACTAGAAACTCAGACCAACCCTTCACACCTAATTAGGAATCACCCTAGTATCAGTGCTCCGCCAAACACGACACGACTGGATTGGGGTACAACTTTAGTTCTCCCCCCTTTATATACCCCACCGGTACATGTGGTTGAGGTCGTCCCTTGGGTGATGAAATCCCAAGTAGGCCTCCTAAAGGGCAGTAAATGTTAGGCATTTTTGATCCCCAGGCTCGCACGTAGCTTAAGGGGAGAGTATACATGTAGGCTAGCACTCCTAGGTAGACTCACAAATGGAATTTGATTGATTCATGATTTCTAATCCGCAAGATCGCACGTAGCACAAGGGGAGAGTGTACGACAATGAACCAATCCAAAACACAACACACAAGTTAATTGACCCTTTCAAAATTGAAATGTGCCTAGTTAAATTGGGAAATCAGCTAACTATTGTCTTTGACTGCTCATCCTACAAGAAACAAGTTAGTAGTCTAATACTCTAGTCTTGGACAATCGATGGCAAGCTACACAAAAAGATGATTAGATACAAAAGAAAGTGATGAAAAGAAGATGAACATTAGCCCAGGGGAATGGAACACCCAACCCAACCTGGAGAATTTTTTTTGGAAAAGGAAAGTATAAAGCGCTATAAAAATTTTTTACCAAAAACTGATGTTTTTATACCTTCTGTAGACCACACAGATTTGCCCCTATAGGTCACATATTTTCCCTTGTAGGCTTCCAACACATTCGCCTCTGTAACTAGTGCATTTTCCTATCAATATAGGTCAAGTCGATGTTTGCAGAACTGCCCAAGCTATAGCTCTTAGGTTCCCCTATGAAGGTTGCATATTCACCCTTGTGGGGCTGTGAGCGCATTTACCTATTTGGTAGCAGGTTCACCTGTCTAGGTGTAGGTTTACTTATTTGGGTGTAGGTTCACCTATCTAGAAGTCTCAAAAAAAGGCTTTGTGGGTTCCTCCCTGTGTGATGCGGAATTGCTTATGTAGTCCAGAGTGCAATCGCTTGCCAATCTTGCAGAATCACCTATGTGGAGAACGTAACATGCACCCACCCATTTGGATTTGGTGAGGGAGGTCGAGAGCACAATTGCCTCTATAGAGATTAGAATCGCCTTTATATTTCAAAAAATTTGAATCCTACAAAAATGAAACAACATAAAACATAAAATGGACCTATGAGGTGGGTCCCACCGGGCGTGCCAAAAATGGGTGCAGTGCTTTTGTGCTCTTAAAATGCAAGGAAATTCATAAATCGAGCAAAACATGCTATTGGGCGATAGGGAGTTCAAACCAGTGTATGAAGCCTCATGTTGTGTAGATTTTCCCATGATGTGCAATCTAGATGTGTGCTCACTCAAAAATATGGTAGCATAACGGTCCTCTCGAATGGAAAATGGGTGAGAGAGATGAAAAATGGCTGTGTTTAGATAAATAGATTAGAGGATTTTGGATGAAGGGCTAGGATTGTGAGTTGAGGATCAAGGGTCGAGATGCCTTGAGACATCTCAACCCACATGAAGATGACACTTGTCATCATGTGGATGCATTAGACAAGATGAGGTACTTGATAGGTGCCATAGGGATGGGCGAGAGAGGACATAAGGGAATTTAAAATTCCCTTATAATCCTCATGGGGATTGAGGAGGAATTAAAAATTCTTTGGGGGATGAGTAGAGTTGACCAAGGGGTTGATTAGGTTAGCTAATCAATGATTAGAGGAAGGTTAGGTGACTAATTGGGAGTAGGAACCCACTTGCAAAAGTTGGAGGATGTGAGACCTCCCTAATCATGGATTAGGAATGTGCACATCCCTAATTATAGGATTAGCAAGTGGATTAGGATTAGGTGTAGATTATAGAAGATGGGACATGTGAGGAATTAAATAAATAGGTTATTTATTTAATTCTTTTGAGGAAAAGGATAAAGGGTAAATATTTAATTAAATACCTTAGGGATTTAGAGGAATTTAGGGATATTAATTAAATAATAGCAATATTATTTAATTAATGTGAATAAGAGGATATTTAAATGAAAAGGGAGTAAATTTGACCTAACGTAGTGGTCAAATTTAGGTGTCTACAAGAATCTCTTATCTTTTGTTAGAACTTTTTTCATCCTTTAAGTATTGACATATTAGCACTCTAAATCATAAAATTACATCTAGCATATAATTTATTTATAAATTTGTTTCCACTTCAAATAATAAAAAAATACTATTTATCCAGCCTTTACTAGAAGATGAAAAATCTCTAACACCCTTTACCCACTATCCACTTAGTGGAGAATGTTCCTAAATATTTTCACTCAATACATTTTTAGTTGAAGGGTACTCATACATACTCTCATATCCTCTACCCACTATTTTTCTGATGGAGGATGCTTTAGTACAGGTTGGCCTCTACACATATCTTAAGTTATCTACCCAATTTTCTTGTTTGAGAACTCTTCATTGTATGCAACACCTTCTACCAAACTATCTTGCTAGAAGATTTTTTTTGAAACAATATATAATTTCATTTCCATCAAATCACATTTCATTGGTTCTCGTCTTTCACTCTCTTATGCTTCCCAAAATTGTAACATGCTCTGATACCATTTTGTACAACTATGGAAAGGGGACCCAATGAAGGGAAACCTTTTCCTTATAGAACTAAATAAAAAATACTCTACTATAAACTTTACACATGCATTTAAATTTCATTCAAACAAAATCATATCTCTCTATGCTTCCACCAAACTCTATGACATATAATTGTCAAAAACTAGATAGTGAATGTTCTTTTAAACAAATCAAACCCTCACAACACAATTAACAATATGTCAAATCTAAAATTGTTGCACTTTACATTAGAAATAATAAAATTTTAAAAAACAATATTTTTTTTAATCAAAACATCTAATAAATATTTCTCATCTATCCACAAAACTATTCAATTTTTGTACACAATTAATTTCCAAATGTTTAGGAAACCGTGGATTTTATTCTCAATAAATAAATAATATTACAATCCATGATTTTAAAGAAATTTTGAAATAACATCCCTTTTTAAATTTGTGTTTTCAATACATGCACATTTTAATATTTATTTTAAAAATATATTTATAAAAATTGGGAAAAAATAAATCCATGCACTAAAGTCTTAATTGTAAATACACAAAAAAATTGAAGAAAAAAATAAATTTTACTATATAAAGAGTGAGGTCTCATTTAACTTCAATTTTCAAAATTTTATCAATAACTAAATTATAGTGTTAAATTTACAAAAAACTATATTGAAATATTTTTTTATTTTAAAATAATACAAACATAAAATACACTAAAAATATATATTTATTAGTTTACATCATTTTGAAAATCAAAACATATATCACTTTTTAGTTATTCAAGTTAAAAATTTGAATCAATGTTGGTTGATTCCTTTCTAAAATTGTGACACAACTTTGTGCTTTTACCCAAAGGCATCGCCAAATCAAGAGGTCGTCACATTAGGGAATGGTGTTCAAAATCGAGCATTTGCATAACAGCTTGCTCATAGGCCAACACACGTCGATAATGCTTATGCTCACACACAAGTTATTAACATGGTGTTTACATCCATGGGAAGTTACCAAAGGGGAATCACTCTATTCTTATTTTGAGGTTTTCTTCACTTCTAAAACAAAAGGAACAATAGTCTCACTAGGTAGAGGAAGATTGATCTAGCCCGTGCACAGTCTATAGTTTGTGTCATTTGTGTTTTTCCTCTTTCTATCGTAGGGGTAGTCATAGGAATAGAAGGAACCACTGGAGGATAAGATATGGACAATGCATAGGAAGACTTATGTCTTTCGGGTTGTTTTCCTTTTGTTGTCAGAGGGGTAGGTCAATAAATAGTGGGAGCCATGAGAGGAGAGAAAATCTAGGAAGAATATTTACCCAACATAGGTGCCTTCCCCAGTTACCATTTTTGATGTTTGGGGGAACAATATTTGGGGAAACCTTAGGGGGAATGGTAGGATGACTTGGTGGAGCATGTTTATCCTTAACCACTTAAGAGGTTGGCATAAGGATAGAGGCATGCTTCTACATTGGAGTGACCAAAGGGGATGCAACTATAGAAGGTGATGAGGAAGATGGAATAGCATAAGAGGATTCCAAACAACCCTCTTTAAATTGATATTATGCTTTAAATAATAAGTCACCACAAGGTTGTAAGGGTCCTACTAGAGTAGGCTAGAAGTGGTCTAAGGAAAAGTCACCACAAGATACTAGTGGGTTATATCCAATGTCTTAGATAGCGTGCATTGTGCCATTATAATGAAATTTTAAACATTTTTACACCACCAAAGAAATTGCATTCATAGAAACTAGCCATATGATGCCTAGTTTGACTCTTAATAAGTCAAACTTAGGGATGACAACAAAAATGGTTTTTACTACCTTGGGTCCTACCTGAATTGTCAAGGTAGTAGAACCCATAGAAGGTAAAGAGAGACCAACATGTGTATGAATGGTAAGAAAATAAATATCATATTTTTCTTTGTGAAATTCATTAATAAACAATATTTATTTTGTAAGGCTTATCCAAAGGAAGAGGCCTTATCTCAAGAAGAGGGATCAAGTTATATTTTAAGAGATTTTGCATAATGCTATTATAAGGAATTAGATGGTTTAGAAAACAGTCTACACCCTTGAGGTACTATTGTTGAGGCTTCATAATCCTTAGATATAGTGATTATCTTATCTTGATTGTTGAAAGGTTTGTTTCTATTGTAATTTATTGAAGAAGATGCACCAACCTAATTATCAAAGTGATTGGATGAGGAAGAGCCTCCATACTAACTCACAATTTTCTAGTAAGATCAAGAAGGACAAAACAACTTAGATAAGAAAAGGAGTTATACTTCATGAATAGGATTTTATCTCTAAGTTTTTAATGCAAGTATCTTCTGAACACTCTATGTACATTAAAATCGGGGAGTGCATAGGGAATCTAAGAAAACACTTAGACTGATAATGGAAGATAAAATCAATTACCTTTTTCATGAGGTCCTTGCTTACAATGGAAGAGGACAATGAATTTGATCTACATACCAATGCTTGCTTGAAAATGTTGAAGAAATTGATTAATTAATTGATCAAATGTATAAATGGAGTTGTCAAGAAGTGAGAAAACCCAATCTAACATGATATCTTTCAATGACTAAGGGAATAATTTTACTAGCAATGCATCCTAAAAAATAAATCTACTACATAGTGTAGTGAACGTAGAGACATGAAATTGAGGGTCTCTTTTTCCTATGTACTTTTTCAATCTATGTGCTTAAAATCCTTGTGGTAAAGGTGTGTTAATAATGTGGAGGTCTAATGGGCTATGATGATAGTATGGTTGCACTAAATGCTACAAAGAAGTACTAGTGAGGTTAGAAAATTAGTTTTGCTTTTGGCCAATTTTTTGTAGTAGCGTGTCAAGCACAAGGTTTATTAGAGTCATGGAGGTTTGGATAGTAGAAGTGTGAATAGTATATGTTTGAGTTGCTATGGATGTTGCGGTGAAAGAAGGTTGAGATGTATAAAGTGGTTAGGTTCCAAAAAAGGTTGAGAAGCCCCAATATTGCTACCAAAGACACCAGAGGAAAATCTAGAGGAGCATCCAATAGAGAAGCCACCAGGAGGGATAGTTTTTTTAATAGATGATGTACTTACCATATGAATAGTAGCCCTTGACATCAACATGTATAACTGTGTGTCAATGATATTAGACTATGAATCTCCCATGCTTCCTAAAATGGATGTATAAGAAGAGACGTCGATTTGAACAATGTGCACCAACATCCTAAGAAACTCAAGGCCATTGTGATCAACAATTAACATATTACGAATATTATCAACAATAGGTGCACCTTGAGTGTAAGATTCGTTTGATAAAGTTGTTTGAAAGTCTCTTAAATTCTAATCAATATTTTGAATTTGTTCAAAGGGAACATTGAGAGCAACATCATGATCAATAGTAGGAGGAGAATCAATTGGTGAAGGATTGAAATCAATAAAAGGTGGAGAATAGTTAAGAGGTAGCCTCATTGTGTATTGTTCTATTGTAAAACTTGGTCCAATCATTAGAGGACTAGTAAGAGGTTTTGAGTGACACATGTTTAAATGTCTAAGGCTTCTTTTGACTATATCAATTGTAAAACTCATCAGTGTATTACAACACTCAATGTATCTAGCTTCAGATGATAACAAAAGGAGTTGTGTGTAAAATGTAGATGTTTTGATATATATAATTTTTAATTTTTAATTTTATATTTGAAACAAAAAAAAATTAACTTTGAAAGGAAAAACTTATATAGAACATTGGGTTCACTAAAATTTAAAGGTGAAAATTTGATCTTTATAATAGGAAAGTGTTTTCTATGATAATCAAATTTACTATTACATTTGAGTTAATTAGATGCTCTCCTAACACTTTAACTTATCCTTTTTATGAAATTTATATAACTAGGAATGAAATTAATTGATACAAATTCTAATGAAATCCCCAATTGTAAGCTATTGGTAAAAGTATTTGCTTTTGAATAGGAAATTACATTTTAATGACAACAAAAATATAATGTATAGGTTGTAAAGGTGATTATGTATCTTACACACAGTCTCAGCCTCAAAAACTAGCACCACACATGGACACCCTCACGATGCATTATCATTGTGTGCAACTAAATAAACAACAATTCTAGAATAGGGCAAATTTCGATCACTGTCAAATTTTCCAGCAATCCTACACACAAGGAAGAGAGAACAAAAAATTTGGGTGGCTATTTTAGGGGCTTTCCTTTGTCAAACCCTCGTTTATGGTCTTTCGACCTCCACATAAAGCCAGATAGGATTTTGATAAAAGAAAATGACAATGATAGAAAATGATAGTTTATTCAAGAAAAATGCAATATTAAGAAAAGTAAAATAGATCAAATATGATATGATAATATTAGTGATATTCAAAAAATTAGCTTTAAAAGTTACCCACAATGAGATAGAAGTAATCAGTCTAAAAAGATCCATCTGGAAGCTACCACAGACTATCGAACTGATGCCAAAAACTATAGCTAGATTTTGCTTCACACTCCCACCATGAATGAACAACATGCAAGAGCTAAAAATGATTTAAAGTTATTCAAAATTTTGCAAGAGTATTCTCAACCAAGTATGCTTATGTTTCTCAATGACCAAAATAACTCTATTTTTTTTCTCTTCTTTCTCTTCTCTTTTTTTCTCTTTCCTCTTTCAAAATAAAAGTTCTTGGAATCCCTACAAGTCTTGACTGCCAACAAGGAGTGTTACACTACTAGATTCCAAGGAAATTAATTCTCCAGTGGTTCTTTGAATCATGGATTTTTGTGGGATGTCAACGTATTGCACAAACATCCATGTGTAGCACCTAAATGTAAGAAAATTAGACCCAAAGAACCAAGAACGGGCTAATGTTTTTAGTAAATGAATATTTTGATATTATCATGTTATAATTAAAATATTTTTTTGTCATACTAAAGGGGAGGTATCATGTAATGTGAAATTTAAAGGGTGAGTAATTTTCAACACTACACATGTCGAGTGGTCAGGTCTTCATATATTAGAAGGCTTCTCAATTCATTACATTCAACAAAACATTATTCAAGAACTCAAAATAGAATTGTTTCATCTATATCTCATGTGTCCATACATGGAAAGGAAAATGACTATAAAAACTGAACTATGCTACATTTCTCAAACTTTGAAAAATGATAATAAATTTTAACCTTATTTTTGCATGACATTATTGATATATAAAGATAACATCAACTAATTTAATACCTAATTGATTATCACTATTTCTAGATCTTATAATGCAATGTTGCATTGGAGTATGCACTATTGTTCAAGTTTAGTTGGATCCTTAATTAAATATGAAATAGATAAGTTTGTTATAAAAAAAATACATCAATTCTAAACATGAAATAAATAGAACACCTTCAATCACGACTGTCAACAGGAGACCTTCACCAAAAGAAGTTATTTTTGAAAATAATAAATTGGAGAGTGGATGGAATTTGTTGTCCCTACTAGCATATGTGAGGATTCCAAGCAAGAAACTAAAATTGTTGAGTGTGCATTCTATTCTACAGTTGGAAAGATTTGGGTAGTGTTATCTCTTTCAAATCTTATAAGCTCAGGAGATCATAAAATAGTTCATCACAATATCATGCTTCAAAAACTGCACTTCTTTCACAATAGATTGTCACTATTTAAATTTTGTTAGACAACAATTATTAAACCAAATGATGTTTATTTATTTTACCTCAAATAATTAATAATTTCTCAAGAAAACAACAGTTCAACATAATTCATGGGTTGGATAGGATAAAAAAGGTACATTGTCCATATAATTGATGAGGCCATATTTAGCCTCATGAACCAACATTCTAATATTAGAGCTTAGGAAATTCAATAGTCTTCTTTTATCAAACTAGATTGACATATTACATGTTTTGATCCACATGCAAGATTAGTTTTTTAGGTGCATAGATTAGATCCTTACTCATATAGATGATCCAAAGTGACAAATAGTGAGCATTGACAAATCATTTTCTAACATATGTTACAACATTTCATAATAATCAAAATCTAATTAAATATTAAATATAATTTTACTAATTTATATTTAACATTTATTGAATCTGTAATAATAATCAACATCAACTCTAATTAAATTAATTATTTAATTTATTGATTATATGTTTTTAATTAACTTTAACTTTATGATTTTTTTTATTCCTTGACAAAATCATGACTTTTTGAAGTTGTAAATAAGGGAAAGGATTCAATAGTTGACCATGTTCCACTACTTGTTATAGCATTTGTTGATTTAATGCCCAATATTTTTTACAATATTGCATTAATAGTTGTGACTTTAAAGTTGTTAGTCTTGATGATGAGTACCCATCACCGAATGAAATGTATTCCTTAGATCTAAAAAGCAACAAATCATGCGATACAACAACGCACTAATAAAACATGACTTAGTGCACAACTATCGGTCTAAATTTTTTTTGGGTCTTTTTGAACACCTCAACAAAATGTATACTAATGTGGCATCACATTGAATGATGTGACCCGAAAACCTTAGTTATAAATAAGGGACTTGCCAAATAAATGCAGTAAAAAATTGAATGATTTGAAGTTTCCAAATAAGATTTTGAGAAGGGCCAAATTAAGAAAATAAGTACATAAAATCCTCCAATAATAAAAACAAATGAATTTCTTTTATAGAAATAAGTACGATAGAATCGTCCAATAAAGAAAACAAATAAGTTCCTTTTATGGGAATAAGCGCAATGGAATCCTCACCGCATGTGTAAGAAGAAAACAAGTCCACACTTATCTTGAAGACATCCTGCAAATGATCGAATTTCTGTGGACCTGTATTTGTCACGACTCCTTACCGTCCAATATGTAGATATTGCTTACGTATATCAAATCTAGAGCTTTGAATATGGTCCCCGTTTGAGCAGGCATTTGGCTTCAGTAATAATTAGTCTTGTATCGATCAGGCTGCAGCTTTGGATCCCTTTATTTCTTCTACCAGTTACGTATCGTCCTACCCAAATGCTCACAAAATATCTGCCTTCTTGAAAACAACACAAAAAAAAACTGACAAAACTACAGATTGATAGTGATTGATCACTGGACAAGAAACCTCTGGAAAACTTTTTCTTACTAAAAGTGAAAATTTCTACTATATTAGAATGACCTACTGATTGACACTCATGCCCACTTTTTCTGATGAAGCATTTGAGATTTCTCCCCACACTGGGATTGGGCTAATGGGCCTGCCTCTTGCCACGAGTTGCTTCTAATACCACAGTTTCAAGCTCAAGCAGTCCTAAATTGATGGATGAGCACTAACACAGATTCATCTCAATCTGGAACTTGAATGCTTCTATAAACCAGATTGGTTGAATATAAGAGCATGTAAGTCCCAGGTTGAGATGAATCTGCTTTAGTTACAATTCTGGAACATGTTTCTTTTATTTGGAATCTAACAGTGAGTTGTAAGCTGTATATTTTATTCTATCTTTTAATTTGTATGAAAATGTTTTCTTTGTTAACTGTATTTTGAGTTTTTTTTTAGAAAAGATAGACGTTTTTTAATGAAGGATTTTATATTATCGATTGAGCTCTTTTGAGTTGAGGTTTTTCTAAATGGTTTCAGCTGGCCAAAGAAATTATATAGCAGCAAAAATGGTTTTGTGTTTTTGATATATCTTTTCCACTCATTTCTGTTATGATTATGTTTTAATTATTTTATCATCTCCATTCTTCCAATCTCTCTGTGATGCAAGCAACGCAAGAGACACAAATAAAATTCCTTAAAATGTATTTCTACAAACTGTGGTTGCCGCCTATCAGAAATACCATTGTCTGTACAGCATGTTATAAATAGAAGCTTTAAGCTTGTTGTAAAGTCTAGATTGTTGCAGCAGTTAGATAACTATTGTAGTAGACGCCCACTTAAGTAGAACAAGCAAAAAGAAAAATTGCTTTCCATCCTCTAAACTTTCATTTCAGTCTTAATATTGAAACCAGTGTGATTGATAATTGGTCTCTGGTAATAATCCAAAGCACTTGTTGTATAAATAGAAAGTTATTAAAAGCTTAGCAACCATACAAAACATGAAATACTATTCTGAGATCTATTGCAGAAACATTTAAATAGATTGATGTTTCTAATTATTTTTAGATTTCTTTTATAGGAGCAAGAATTTTTAAGATGATATTTCATTTAAGATAAAAATGTTGGTCTGATTTTTAAGAGATTTGAATTTTAGTGAATGATAGTTCTAAAACATATCATTATCATCAATTATACTCAATCAATTGAAATAAAATCCATTAATATATTAAAAAAGATAGCAAAATATGAAATATTACTGGCTATGAAAGAAATATTAAAAAATGAAAGGTTAGTGGTTGAAAAATAATGTTTAGATTTATGAAATTGTAACTAAAATTATAAATAAAATTAACTAAGAATATCGATAAATGTGGAATTTTTAGTATATATATTCTATATTTGGAATATATAAAAGATTGGCGATTAACGCAAGTGATATATATGAAGTTAAAATTAATGAATATATTAGAGTAGTGAAATGCATGATTAAAGTGAATGGAGTGGAATGAATAAAAGATTAGTAAAATGGTTTGGAAGAAGGTAATAAAAAAATATGTAACATGATTTAAGAAATTCAATTATAAATTTTTAGTAAGCTAAATGTGTAAATTAGGAGTTTATTATAGGTTAAGGCTGAACATTAAGAAAGGTTGAATAATTGTATGATTAGTGTTTTCAAAAGAAATGTGTTATAATTACATGAAGGGAGTGAAGGGGGATGATAAATGAGTTGTCACACTCATGTGTTCATAAATGTTAGTGTTTGTGTCCGAGTAGTAAACCCATCTTTGTGGTAAGAATAAATATCACTTCTTGCTTAGCAAAACTAGTCTTCAAAACCTATTGAGCCATACATAGATCATAAAACCTATTTAGGAGGTATTGTCCTATGATCCTCTAATCTTGAGTATGAAAAACTCATAGAGAATTCATCAAATGATAAATTTTATTTCATGAGATTAAAAGAAAACCTAATGTACATGAATTGTCTCCTATTACGACATATATAGAGTTGAGTTAAAGACACTATAAAGATATAGGTAGAGAATATTATTCTCTCATAAATATAATATATGACAGCTGATTGAGCAAACAATATTCATATGACTTTCTCCACCTTTCCTTTTTAAGGATTAGAGAGGCATTGCCTTAAATTAAAAAAGACAACCCCCCAAATCTGATTGCCCTCAACAATCCCTTTGATGGTAGAGATTTGGCAAATGTCAGTCATGATGATTGATACTGACAAGGTGACGTGCAAGGAATGGAGTGAAATTTGTGTGTCCGAGTGCTTGGTGTTGTGTGAAATCCTTCTAATAATTAAAATCTAGAGTCACGTTGAAAGTAGAATGGCTTCCCTTTCAATTTTTACTACTAGTAGCTCCTCGAGATATTTATCACAACTACCACAATTATGGAACCTTGACAATGTGGAGATGTTCTAAATGCGGGCCCCAACATTATTGGTGTGTGAATATTTGGCCAATGGCAGACCTAGAAATGTTTGTCAAACTAACACATGTGAAAAGCACGTTGTCACTATGTGGCACTAGAAGCAAAATTACTTTATTTTTGTGGTGGGCTTGCATGAAGAGTTGAGCTGGCCCTTTTAACTAATGGTGCAACGATACAAAGTTGTCATACTCAAAACATTCATATGTCAAGCAAACTATTGATCCATCAAAACTGCAAACTGTGAGGGGAACCAAAATAGAACGAATCCATCAAAAGAAACTGACAAATTTGGAAATGAGTGGAGGAGAAAGGAATTCTAGATCCATAAAGGAATGATCATGGCCTCAAGGTGAATGGAGAGCAGAGCTCAGTAGAATCAATCATAAGAACAATTAGATTTTTCATGATTTAGGCAAAGAACAAAATTGTAAAATACATTAAATTTTTTTTGTCAAGATTAACATTTATAATGTAAACTAACTCATAATCAAATTAAATTCGTTGAAATGTTCTACAATAGAGTCCCCTTATTTCATTTTTAATCAGTATAATTTTTTTCAAATAAAGTTTATTTACCGAACTTTTGATTTTGTAGATCTCACTAATCCTTCTCCATAGGAGACATGTAGTAGCCTTCTTAGAGACATTTAATGGGATAGAATCTGCAAGGCATGGTTGAATGGTGTCTCATACCTTTTTATCTAGTTTCTTCCAATCATCATTAGACTTACTTTTTGGTTTACCCTTGTTTGAAATATTTATTCATTGATCTAGAGCTCTTCAAGGAGATTCTCCATTTTAATTTTCTAGAACTTCAAATCAATACTATTGAATTTCTCAATCTCCAATCAAGATTTACATGTCATGGCTTCCAATACACATGGATTTATAAATACACAAATCAAAATCTTCCCACTACAACACAAAAAAAAAAAAAAAAACTTCTAGAAATGTGTGCCCCTCTAATCAAAACCAAAGTTCTAATACCAAATGTTGAAATACAAAGAACTATTGCAATAATAACATCAAACCAAGTATACAAATTTTAATGTGTTCAAGTTTATTAACCAATGAAATGAAAATGGAGAAAGCATGTGAAACCAAAAACCCTAATAACACAACACAACACCAAATGTACATGTCAAAATGGGAAAAATTTAACCATCAAATAGAGCACAAATCTTTTTTTTTTAATCAAGACTACATGGTCAACAAACTTCTCTCCTGAATTCGACAACATTCTCACATTACTTGTGTACATACAAAATATGTATATTAAACCACTATCTCAAGGTTCTATGAACAATCAAAAACAAGAAACTATCAATGGTTTTCAAAATAAAGGAAAAATACCGTGGATTGAAAATTAGGTGCCCATAACCTTCATGTAAAAAATCCAATGCTCATATCTTCTTGGTCAACCTGTCAAAATAAAATGTAAGTCCTCTTACACCACTTAAACAGTATACTTATTATCATAACAATCATACACTCATTAAGCCCACTTTCTCAATCCTAGGTGCTCCATGATGGCAAATTAATTTCTTGTCATAGCCCATGATGAGGAAGATGGTTTGTAACTTTTGTTTTACTTCTTTTGTAACCTCCCATGATAAACACCATTATGAATACATGTAAGAGAATAAAATAATAATAAATAATTGTCTCCACTCACATATGGGCATCCACTTTCACCCTCTCCATGTTCCTTAGAGATCAAACATTATTTATCATCTACAATTAAAACAAACTTTAAAATTGCAAGGTGAATGGCACCTATTATCCTAATATTGTGTACCTACATGACCTAACAAGGCTCTAAGGGTTATATTGGGGCCTTTCACATAGTATCAACTACATGTCATACATTGATATATTCATCTCTACGAAATATTTGTTACTGTTCCTTATGACAATGTGTGCTTGTAGTCTTGGATGCAAGACAAGGGGCATAGGCTACAAGTACCTCATTTACTTACATGAGTGCCCCTAGCCACTAAGGATCTTTTCACCATTCTTTGCTTATGTTGGGGCCAATGTTATTATCCCTTGTATCACCTCTAGCCCATGAGCTTAACATGCTTATCACTCGAGATGTTCATATGATTCAAACACTATATTCCTTACAAATATTATTTGACATGATTACATGCTAGCTTATATTTACTTTTCATGTATAGATTTACCCTCTCCTATAATTCCTTATATCTTTCAAATGCAACCAATTGTAGGGGAGCATATTTTATCACTAAAACTCTCATCTTGAATTTTGTAGATAGTCACATGTACATGCAATGATTCATCTTTAGTTCCTATTATGAGACTTTTTCCCCAATAGAAAATAAATCTATCAAATAACCCTTTATAATTAAAAAGGGGGAGAAAAATAAAGGATATTATAATCCTTTGGTAAAAAGAGAGATTAAAGAATATTGCATAAACATTCTTTAAAAGGGGAAGCCTAAT
Source organism: Sequoia sempervirens (assembly GCA_007258455.2). NCBI lineage: Eukaryota > Viridiplantae > Streptophyta > Pinopsida > Cupressales > Cupressaceae > Sequoia > Sequoia sempervirens. The sequence continues at coordinate 334,969,632 of VDFB02058242.1, forward strand.
TATTTATTTAAATAATTGTTAAAAAGGAAACCTTTGTGAAAGGGTGTGATGAATTTGGAAACCACCCCTTAAAAGATATATAAATCATTCGTGTGAAACTTGGAAAAGGAGAGACATGAAAAAAAGAGGAAAAATCAAGTGGAGCACATTGCGGGAATAGGGTTTCAAGTTTAGCAGGCTGTGAGTAGGACGAAGAAGGGGCACTCCTACAGTGGGTGTCCAACCTGGGGTACAAGTGCGTGCACTCAGGATGATCCTGGCCAGGGCATGGTTTTGTGGCACGAGTGTTGAGCATTGTTCTGGTGGAACCAGCACTCGTGTAGAGCAGCAAAGTCTGCTTTCCTCCCAAACTGCTCACAGGCGGAAGAGGCTGAACCAAGGACCATTCCAGCAATAGTTGAAGATTTCTTCTGCACATTTCCAAAGATAAGTATCAAATCTTAATAAATTGTCTGAGCAATAAAGTGTTTAAATCTTTGAGTTTATTCAATTAATAATTTATTTATGACATGATTGAATGTATTTGAGTGAAATTGTTGATCAATTTATGATATGCATTTAACTTCAAAGTCTTTACTTGAGCTTTAAATATAATATTAAAATTTGTGCATAAAAGTTTTGGAATTAGTCTGCGGAAACAATTTAAATCATTGCGTTTTAAATTTGGGAATTAGTTTCATTTCAGTTCCCATGTAGAGATGTATCAAAATACACACGATATCTTTATAGAATCCCCTTTTTGTGTCATTTGATGAATGAATGTGTATGTTATATGCACATTTGTGACTACTACATACTTTGAGATGCATGATCATTCTAGAATTCACATACACCTCAAAAAGGGGGGAAATATAATGGTGAAATTAAATACTCATTGCCACGTCCCATTTATTTTTAAACCCATTTTAAGGATATTGATTTGATACATTGACATATTAACAAATGACACAATTTTGTACAAAGTCAAGTCCATTGTATTATGCCACCTACCTATCCAATACACGCATTACTATGAACTTATCCCTTACCCCATCTTTATGTTCACACCCCCCTAAATTTTCCCTACACATACATTTATTACACAAACATGCATAGACTTCCATGTATCCAATTCCCACATTAAGTTGGCCTCATTTTATAATTGGGGTCATTTTTGCAACCATGATTGTGAACTTGACCCTTTCAATTTCAAATTTTAAGAATTCAAATTTTTCCATCTCCCACCTATACTCTTCCTGCCTAGCCTGGCTAACTAATGCAAAATTTGCATATGTTATTAGGTCCTAGCAATTAGACTCATTCAATGTATTCATTTTACACATCAAAGAATTAAGGAATCATGTGCATATTATTTACATTTAAAATAATTCAATTGGTTTATTATAAAGGAATCTAAACCCATATGAGAATTCTAAGAACATATAGAGTCTAAAAAGTGTCGTTATCAATCTTTTACACCTAAGAATGTGTCCTTTATTAACAAGACAATAGCCCTACCAAAGTATTAATAAATGTCACCAACCCTCTTATCAACAAAAGCAATAGAGGAAATGAAGATCAATCAAGGGAACACAAAAGTAGATAGTACAATTGTGGAAGGTCAAGTCCAAAGCTAGAGGACAAATCCACAATCACGGACCTAACCCAAACCACCAAACTTGACCCCAAACATAGCAAAAAATCAACATAGAGTTTGAGGCATTCGTCTAACAAAGAAATCACACTTTCACAGTAGAAATAGAGAATATTCTAAAATCTTCAATCAAATACATACATTCTTCATCTAGTGAGCTAAGCGTCCATATCGTCTTCATTTACTTCCCAAAATAGTTGTTTTTGATAAGATAAGCAGCATTTATAGGGTGTTGTACCCTTTACACAGTAAGCCCAAAGGGCCAAAAAAAAGAAGCTAGTTCAAAACAAGAATGAACTAGGAAAAAAGGAAAGACCACACACAAAAACAGCTGACAGACAATCGTTGAAACACAGACTAGGACAAGACAACCCCAAAATCTAAGGGGACCAATCTGACTCCCTTAACCCTAGGCCGCGAAGTTGCGACAGATCGAGGGAGTCCCTTTTTCTTTCTCAGCACAACAAACCAGAAAGACTCAGAATCCAAGTCCACCGAGTGGGGCGAGAGAAGCGGATCAACCGAGGCCACCAAGGGCAAAGAGCCACCACACAGTAGGGGAGACGGCAGTGCAAGGGAGGAAACAGGATCGAGCGAAGGACCATCAGAAGCAATCAACGATGTTCGGGCAAGCTCAGATAGAACAACGTCAATAGATCAAGCCAACAGTGGCTCCACAGAAGGAGCTGAAAGAGTAGACACAGGTTCCCTAGAAGAAATAATAGGGCCATCCTCCTCATAAGAAACTTCCGAAGGAGGAGAACCCACCATGAGGTAATCCGAGAGAGCATCCTTCCACCAAGTAGCAGCACCCTTGCGGCGGGCTTGTGGGCAAGTAGAGGCCAAATGATCCATAGAGAATCATCTCCAACACCGAAAGGGGAGACCCTCATAGTCCAAGAGTTGCTTCCAAGGTCTGTCCTCCACCATTAAGACTACATCACCATGGAGGGGTTTGGAGATATCTGAATCAACTAATATACATGTTATCGTAGTGTGCCCAAGCTCCTAAGTCGCAGAGTCAATCATTAAAAAGCATCCAATGGAGTTGCCAATAGCTTCATATCATGAATTCTCCCAAAACTAAAGAGGGAGATTCGATAGACAGACCCAAACAAGTCTAGTGTTCAACGGCTTCGTGAGGGGATTGAAAGATCGAGACCAAGGTCGAATGGACAAAGAATGAATCCCCCACATTCATCCCCTATCCAACACAGTCGTGCTCCATGGAGGAGGAAAAGGTTGCTAAAAAGAAACCCCTAGCACTGGGGTAGAGCTCAATCTGCCCAGAGACCACCGGCTTCCAAGAGGTGGAAACCCAGTTATGGAGATCAAGAAGGGAGGGTCATAGGTCATTAAACCTGCAAACCACCCCCTGTTTCAAATAATAATCCTCGTTCTCAACAACTTCAGGTCCACAGACCACAACAGGGGAATCCCTAGCACAGGTCAAAGGACGAACTTGAGATTTAGCAGGAGGTCGAGCACCCCCTTTAGCAGCTTCGGAGAAGGACTTCACCCGACGCAAAGAACCCCCAACAACCGGAGCAGGAGGGACATTCCTTTGTGCAGCGAAAACAGGGACAGAGCCCTCAACTCGCACAACATCACCATACGGAATAGCAATCTTAGATGCAACCCCAACCACGTCTGGCGACCACCCAGGAGATTCGACCCCAAACGTAGAACGAGTATGGTCTACGCATCCATCCAAACCCCACCTAGTTGCATCAGCAGCACCACATGCCACACCAGAGTGCACTTTAAAGGCCAGAGCAGAGAGGACAAACCCCTGCAGAGCCCCATCGACATTCGCAGCAGAGAAGGAAGGAGAAAAATCCATTGGCTCCCGCCTAGCTCCATCATTTTAGAGTACTCCCAAAGATGTTGAAGATAAGAATTGTAAGAAATATAAGAAAAGTTTCCCAAAACAATTGTTGCAATTAATCTAATTTATTAATTCTAGTTGTCATTGTTTAAACTAGGTTCATTTGTGCTTAACTGGTTTGGGAAGTTTGTACAGAAAAATCAATGCTTTATAAGCACATGCAACCAATGCAAATATATCCCCAATTCATCATAATTTAATTTGCATATTATTTGGTGTATGTGTATCATGGTGTTAGTTTCAGTTTTGTATGCTCTACTATTTTAAACAGGATATCAGAGCATTCAATCATGGCCGGTCCTTGAGACTGAGGAAGAATGATGTAAGAGTAACCAAGGATCCAATGTGGGTATTGTATGCCACCTACACAATAGATTTTTCCTATATTTGAAAAAGCGCCTTCTAAAGTCTGTCGTGCCAAGATTTATTTTTTCCAATCGCAGCTCGTGAATCCTTGCAAAACAATTCGTGTTAATAGTGTATTCAGTATTATCAAAGTGATCACTGCTGTCATTCAAGTTGCAATCAAATAACACCCAACCATGTTAATTGAAGAGGCAAATGTGCTACTGTGAAGACGTCTTCCTAGTCACAATCTTAAGGTATAACAAGAGCACTCAAAATCTTCATGAGCAACTACCTATCAATGTATCAAAGACTCTAGATCTTGTTACGGTTGTGGGTGTCGAAGTGTTTGCATGCCATCCACATTGAAGCCGCTGTCATATTGTACATGGTGGATTCTTTCCTGTTGGTAAAGAGACTTGCCCCAAGTCGATAGCATCAAACCCATTGTCACCGAGTTTGAAGTGCATTCCCACAGAGCTTGACATACATCGTTCCATACCAGTTTTCATCAATTGTGCAAAGATGTTTTCAATTTATTTTAACAACTTCCTCGAATTCACCTCAATATTTTGAAGGTAAACACTTTTGCTAATTATTTTGGGTAGGCAAGTTGGAAGAAGTTTGCTTTATAAACAAATTTAATCTTTACGTAACACTCTTCTTTGGCAGTGATTGTTGTTAAACCGTGAGGAGAAAGTCGATTGTAGTATGTGTTTAGATTTAGATCTTTCATAAGTATCTGTTATTGTTTAAGTGGGGTAAGTTGTATTTTTATTTTTAACTCAAATGTTGAAACCGTATGTTATTACCAAGTTTGAAGCACGATTTTCATCCGTTATTGCCAAGTTTGAGAGGCATGATTTTCATGTGGCAAATAAAGCTGCAATTATCCCTAACTGAAAAGGATTTATGGAATATTGTGTCTGGAAACATAACAATGTTGCAAAACACAAGTGAAGCTACAACATGGACAACCAAAGATCACAAAGCAACAGCATTAATAAGTATCAGATTGTTTGATGTGTACTTACATCTCATAGATCTTTCAAAAACTTTAAAGCAAATATGGGATTGCCGCAATACATTATTCGATTCTCAAGGTTCTAGTGCCACGATGTGAATGAAGCAAAAACTTTCTGGCTTGAGAATGAATCAAGAGGAAAGTGTTATAAAGCATATCAGTGCATTTCGATCTCTCCTATGTTAGTTTTAGGATCAGAGATGAAATAAGCAGAGAACACAACACAATAGAGTAATGAACACAACAGTTTACTCTGGGAAAATCCTCCTCAAGGGAGAAAAGCCCAGCAAAGTATATTTCTTATGTAATAGAAGAAATAAGAGCAGAAATCTGCTTACAACACAGGCCCAACACAAGGCCGAATTTGATACAATGAAAGATAGCACCTCTCCTAGGTGTGAATATATAAATAATATAAGTTCTCCTTGATATCGATCTGCTGATGTAAAAAATTGATCTGCTGCAAAAGTACAAACTCCTTCTTGAAGTGCGACTTGTCTCTTGAATAATCGAATGATCAAATGAATGATCATCACTTGGTATATATACAAATCAAAGGTGTGCTTTCATTTAGGGTCGGCCTCTTTCACAAAGCAAGGCAACCTTTTATTTAAGTCGGCCCATAAATAATAAATCATATTTATAGCAAGTCTGCCTTGCTTTTGCATTTATTTATTATTTATTATTATTTAATTAGGGAGAAAAATATCTCCGCTGCTATTAACATCAACACTTCCTCTTAGCTAGGGAGGTATTTTCTTGCAATAATCATCATGGAGTCTCTCGACATGACGTCCACAATGGCTGCACTCAACTGTGAAAAACCACATCTCAATCTCAGAGATGTACAAGAATTCATCACGGAGTCTTTCAACGTGATGTTGTCATGGAGTCTCTCAACATGACATCCACCATGGCTACTCCCATGTGTGGAAAGAAACATGTGCACAAGTGTCCATCACAGAGTCTCTTAATGTGATGTCATCATGGAGTCTCTCAACATGACGTCTCATCTCAGTCTTAGAGATGAACAAGGGCTTGCACCTCATATTTCTTCGTATCAGAGAAATATACACTACAAGGGCTTTCACCTCACATTTCTCTATCTCAAAGAAATATACACTACAAGGGCTTTCACCTCATACTTATCTGTTTCAGAGAAATATACACTACAAGAGCTTTCAACTCATACTTCTTCGTCACAAAGAAATATACACAAGGGCTTTCACCTCATACTTCTCCATCACAAAGAAATATATACTACAACAAATCTTCATGATGATGTGACTCCCTCTGAAGCTCCAAGTACGACATCAACCTCTTGACCTCTTCATCCAAGGTTGCCCTTGTTGGTTTGTCAGACTCCCTCTGAATGTTAATTCCTCCTCTTTGAAGAAATTGATTGGCTTTAGAATAAGAAACCCTCTAAATTGACTTTAGAACTTGGCTTCTTCTGAGTTGTCCCTATGTCAATTTTCACAGAAGAAACATGTTGTGTAGACCTTAGTTTGCAATCTCGAGCAACGTGATCGTACTTGTCACACCTGAAACATTGAATGTGAGAAATCCTCCTTCGGTTCTGGAGCAGAATCTGATTCTCTGTCTCTATTTCTCTTTCTTCCTTTGCCTCTATCTCTAAAAGTATGTGTAGCAAGAACTTGATTTTCTACATCATAATGGTTTCGCCCATTTCCTCTTGCTACTAACCTGGACTCTTCTTGAATACAATCAACTCGAAGACGATCAAACTTGGGCAACCTGGATCTCCCACTAATGCTCTGAATAAAGGGTTCCCAAGATTGAGGAAGACCATTTAGTGCTAGCATAGCAAGATCTCTATCTACAATTATATCCCCAATAGCACTCAACTGATCTCTCAAATCAGCAATCTTCATAAAAAATAAAATGACTAAATCATCTTTAGCCATTTTTACACGGTGAAGTTGTTGTCTCAAAGCAAGGGCTCTGCTGGTGGTGTTGATCTCATACAATCCTTTTAGAGTATCAAACATTTCTTTAGTTGTCTTCAACTTGGAGATGATCGATACTAGGTGATTCATTATAGAGTCTATCATGATCTTTCTAGCCTCCATGCCATTTTTCTTCCACTAGATTTTCTCAATATCATCGAAAGGCTTGAACATATTACTTTCCACGAAATCAAGATCATTCTCCTCTAATGCAATGAGTACCCTAGGTTTCCAAGAGTTGAAGTTTGAAACTCCATCAAGCTTATCTTCTACCTTGACACCGCTCACTATCTTCTTTTTCCGCACAAATTCACCTTCAAAGATCTGCCCTAGATGAAAAGTTGACTTGACTACTTAAATAAATTTGATCAGAACTTTGCTTAAACCCACTCTGATACCATGTTAGTTTTAGGATCAGAAATAAATTAAGCAGAGAACACAATACAATAGACTAATGAACACAAAACCCTCCTCGAGGGAGAAAAACCCAGCAAAGTATATTTCTTATGTAATAGAAGAAATAAGAGCAGAAATATGCTTACAACACAGGCCCAACACAAGTCTGAATTTGATACAACGATAGATAGCACCTCTCCTAGGTGCGAATATATAAATAATATAAGTTCTCCTTAATATCGATTTGCTGATGTAAAAAATTGATCTGCTGCAAAAGTACGAACTCCCTCTTGAAGTGCGACTTGTCTCTTGAATAATCAATTGATCAAATGAATGATCATCACTTGGTATATATACAAATCAAAGGTGTCCTTTCATTTAGGGTCGGCCTCTTTCACAAAACAAGGCGACCTTTTATTTGAGTTGGCCCATAAATAATAAATAATATTTATAACAAATCTGCCTTGCTTTTGCATTTATTTATTATTTATTATTATTTAATTAGGGAGAAAAATATCTCCGCCGCTATAAACATCAACACCCTAAATCAACTTGCTAGTATTAAATATAAAATTGAAGATGATGCTAAAGCAATTTTATTGAGTGGCATGCGTACAAGTTTGATAATGTTGTATTTACATTAAACAAAATCAATCCGAGTTTGAAAACTATGAGTTCTTCCTTGATTGATGAAGAAAATAAAGTCAATAAAATTCACTCAATTAATGAAAGAAATTGTTTTGTGAGTCAAGAAGTCTTATCATTTCCAAGAGGACATATCCTCGTGAATTAAACAAACACACATTACAAATCTTTGTGATTGGTTTGTAAGTTAGTTGTTGGGAAGTTCCGCATAAGGAGTTAATTGATTTGGACAGTTTGCACAGTTAAACAGTGTTTTATGAGCAGCAGATGCAATCAATGTAAAATCTATATCCCAGATTCATCATAATATAATTTACATATTAATTGGCATTTGAGAACCATTGTGTAAGTTTCAGTTTTGTATACTATACTATTTTCAACATAGAAGCCATAAATAGACAGGACAGATATTCATCTTTGGAGAATAACTCAAATTATGGCACATGCAGAGAAAAAAGGAAATTATAGTTTTTTCCTACATTGTGCTTCAAACCTAATAACATACAGAAAAGTTCGGAGGAAACACAACATGCCCCAAAAAAACATTACCAATTTGAGATTGGAGACCAAGAGATTTTCCATATAAAACATCAGAAGCACGAAAAAGTTTTTGCAGTCCCCCTATAATCAGGGACCATGTAGCCACAGTCATCAAAAGAATCCAAGCAAGCCTCTATAAACCATACAATGTCATTAATCTCTTACATAACATATTTATCTGAGATAAATATTTGCAGTGTCGAACTGCCTCTATAATGTTTGAATATTTGTAATGCATGATGATGGCCAATGGAAGAATTTCTCCAGTAAAAACTGATAATCGGTGCTAGTGAACATCAGCAGCACTTCCAGAACATATAGAAGTGATGCTAAAGCTCCCCCTTTGTTTGGCAAGCTTACAATTTCATAACAGAAAATGTTGCTAAATTTTCTTTATGATCTGCACGACATCCTCATCCTCCAATTCATGATCCTATAGAAGAAAGTGACAAAAATAAGAGTGGTTTCAAAAACGTTATCTCGATAGTATAGATGGCAAGTTGAGTTTATCATGCAAAGTAATTAAAACTTCCCGTCAACATGCAAGATCTTACCTTCCCAACTCTTTGTGGTTTGTGCTTTGCACTGGAACCCCATACCAATGCACTGTACAGTATATAAAAGGTTTTAGATATATGACAATAGAATAAAAATTTAAAACAATAACCAATGCAAGAAATCATACTAATCAAACTTACTACTTAAACTGCTTTAACATATCCTTATGAATGCGAATGCAGAAATCTTCAACGGTCCGCTTTTTTGATGAAAGAATGACAGGATCTTCATAATCAGGATTAAGCCCCTTAGGCTTTGTATATATTCGAGTTAAATCCAAATATTCCCACACTTGCTCCAGCAGACCATCCAAATTCCATTCCAAGTGAGCACTATATAAAAAGAATCAAAGATTAGAATTAACAGACAGATCTGTGTCCTTAGGAATGTTTTCCTTAAATTTCAACAAACCACTAAGGGCAAAAATAATAACTGGTTTCTGACATTGAACAACCCAAATAAACATCATAATGGTGCATGTCCAGCAGACCATGGCATGGTGGTAAGGTGGAGCAATTCCATGATGGTGACCCAATTTTGAGCCCTGCTTGGAATGCTTCCAGCATTTAACCAGCCATGAGAGCAGAAAGGATGGATGCAAATCACAAACAAATTTTGGGAGAAGAGATAGCCTTCAGTCGGAGCTTTACTGAAATGAGATCCTAAGCTTGATATTGCACTTCTGATGGGTGTGAGTGCTAACAGATTTTCATTTAAAAAATGATAATAATAGAGGCATTGGCAAGGGTTGCCCTCTATAATGAGACTATCAAAATTGTCACTAAGGACTCTAGGCCTATGTGTACTCCATACCTACCAGGGAGGGTTAAGGTGAAGATAGATGGTACCTCCAGGTACAACCCTGGTGTTGCTGCTGGTGAAGAAATTGGCAAGGATGAAAAATATTCACTAACATACCAGTTTAACCTTTGGGTATTATGGATAGTTGCTAGTTTGTATGACAATGACAAGATCACAGAAAGAGGAACTGCAGACTTATGAAATTGAGATTTGCACAAGGTGGTGGAATCAAAAGGTGAAGAAAAATGGCCAAAGAAGTTGAAGAGAACCTTGGAAGTGTTGCCTTGTTTGAAGCAAACTTGGAGTTCATAATGCAGTTCCAAGAAAGCCTCGTCAAATAACAAGAGTTTCTTATTAAGAGTTGCTTATTAAGTATTTAACATCCATTGATAAGGTGGGACAAGCTCTTGCCAAGAAACTTGGATTAGAAGAAAAGCAGACCCTTGAGAGGTGAAGAACAAAAAAACAAGGATTGGTTCATGAATGGAGATGACTCGATGAGAAACCCAAGATAGACAAAGACAAAGCTAAGGTAAAGGAATCTAATATTCTACCTTTTAACTTTGAAATAGAATTAGATACTAGAGCTTTTTAAGGCCAACCAGATGCTAAGACTGATGAGAAGTTGATTGAGAGAATGAGATTATAGTCTACATTAAGTCAATGAGGCACAAGATTTCTTTTGCACACATCAAAAAGAAGTGCCAAGCCCTTGTTTGGCAGTAAAGTTGTTTAACTGCTTGTAAAAGAAGAATAGGCTAGTAGTATCTAATTGGCAAGGGTTTAAAATGTGCTTAAAAAGAATTTCTATCCTACCGGACACAAAGCTGACCAAAAGATTTAAGTGGCAATATTTCAAGCAAGACAGTAACCGAACTGTGTAAATTTGCACCAGAAAATCTAGTAGAAGAGAAGACATGATATTAAAATATACAGGAGATCTGAAACCATACATATGGAAAAAGGTTAGTTATACTATTATAGCAAAAAACAAGAGCTTGATCAAGTAAGTTCACGAGCATGAAAGATGAGAAAAAGCAATCAACAAATCATCCCAGGAAGTAACAAAATCAATCAAATAAATCCTATAAAGGTAAGAAAAATGCTACCAATTTACATGTTTGTGAGAATTCAAAGAACCATTTAGCCATTGTGTTAGAGATAGACATGATGCCAAAAAGTATTGGAAGTTGAATCTTAAATTGCACCTAGATAATCATAACAAAAGGAGACTACAAGAAGTCCATGGTTGCCATGATTGATGTCAAACAAATTACAATAAACAACAATTTCAATATAGACAAGAAATTGGATTGCACCACTACTACTGCAGCAAGCAAAGAACAGGTGCAGATAAGCAAATTCTCTCAAATAAAAAATGTAATTGTTGATATTGGTTCATTGTCTGATTTGATTACGGATGAAGTCGTACAAAGGCTTGGTTTGCAAACATATGATCATCTACATCTAAACAAATGTGTAGAGATTTAAGTGAACAAGAAATATAAGATCATATTTGCCATTGTTTCATTGCATATTCATGATTTTAAGGCACATATTGCTCTACTTGATACATAAGATATTGTGTTTGGAAGTCCTAGTTTTTTTCGCAAGGATGTTATCTTCATGAAGAGGGAAAAAATGTATAAATGGATTAAAAACAAGTTAAGCTATATTGTTCAGCTACATCAAAACAAGGTCATGGTAAGTGCCAACTAGGCTAAGAGACTTTCAAGCAAATAAAAAAATTTATTTACTTCTTTCAAAGTAGGAAAGAGGATGGGCTAGGAAGCTCAAAGGTTAAAGGCACAAAGAGTAAGTTTGAATATTTCAATGAATTACTGGAGTCTTTTCAAGAAGTGTTTCAGCGTCCCTAGAGGTTGCCACCTAAGAGAGAAACAAAGCATAGAATTCATTTGCCACCCAAACCTCCCCTAAAATCTCCTCTACCAAACACTGGATTGTACAGGAAAATTCATTTTCAAAGGAATAATGTAAAGAAATAGCTCCAAGAGTTGTCGGATCAAGGGGTCATATGTCAAAGTACTTTACCATGTGGATCACTCATTTTCATGGTACAAAAGAAGGGTTTCTCTTGGAGAATATGCATATATTATAATTCTTTGAACAAATCACCATCAAGAACAGGTATCCAAATCACACAGATTGATTGATTTGATTGTAATGTCCCTTACCTAGCCTTGCTCTTGAATTCGCTTGTTTGCCCTAGAATTCGATTGTTGATTAGGTTTAGGGTTTCTTCTTTCCAAAAGGAATGTGTTTCTCTAATGAAATAACCCTAGATTGAAATCTGCATTCACCAATTTAATAACATTTCCACATACACATATATCTGTTAGCAATAATATCTAGATATCCAAAATATATTCATAGTCATAAGGCAATAATGAAAACATAAGAGGAGTGCTATAGGTGGATCCGCCCTGAAGCCCTCATGTAAAGCTCAAGAGATTGTTTATCACAATCCTTCTTGCCTAGTGGCTTAGTACCTGCATACTCCACTCATGGCAACACCTTGGAAGACACTCGTCCTATTAAGAGAGAAGAACCATAGAGTCCAAGTGGCCTAAGGCCTACCACCTCCTCTTGCCCAATCCCATATCTTGGGCCTAAGGGGCAGAGAACTAGGTGGTACCCCCATCTTTCTATAACCCAATCCCTAGTCAAGGGCCTAAGGGGCTGCAAAGCCCAGTCCCTTGTCTAGGGCCTAAGGGACTGAAAGTGGGGCTTTTAGGCAATCCACTTCACTCATGATTCGCCCTCCCTAATAGGGTTACAAGCACGGAGAAGACAATCTTTACACAATCAGATATATTTGCATTCATCCAAGATATATTTCATGCCTATAATCAAATATATTTTCATTTATCAATGGTTCTTTAAGTTCATCATTTCCTAGAATAATTCTCATTATGATAAGATTAAAGAAAGCATTATATCAATAATCAGATTAGCAATATCTATTTCTTATATTCAAAATATGCTAAATATTATTGCTAAGTGAGTACATCACCTGAGTTGCTGTATCCCTCCACGTTTTCTGATTCCTTACCCACCTCTTCAACCTTATACTGGATTGATCAAAGGATGAGGACAATTCATAATCTACTCATTTTTGTATTAAAGAGCCATCCTTACTTAAAGGCTTAATAATTGTTGTAAGTATCATAAATAATATATATATATATATCATTATTTCTAGTTGACTTCAATTTACAATTATTGCTTTGGCATGAATGTGTGTGTATATATATATATATATATATATATATATTTATATTATTATATTCACTTACAGCCACATACACTTCTATTCTCTTCACTGCTGCAATCATTATTATAATTTCCAACCAGCCATCCTATCTCCCCTATTATATTTTAAGGGCTGTTGCAGACCATTATATATTCCTTTTTATAAATAATTCCCCCCTTTTCTCTTTCCACTTCTTATCAGTCTTATATCTTGATGCCATAATGGGAAAGCCACGTCTTTTTTTGAGGAGCCATGTCTTTTAGTTAGTGACCAGCATTTAATATCTATTATTTTAGTGAGGAGCCATGTTATTTGTTTACTTTATTGTATATTTCATATTTGTTTAGTCAAAGTAATATCTATTATTTTATTTCTTTGATGTTTATTTATTTGTATTTAATATTTAATATTTTAATGATTAAAGTACAATAACAATATATTATTATTTTATTTCAAGGTATTGAAATATTTAGTATTTATTTTGGTAATTACAATATTATCTTTCTATAATATTTAATATCTATAATTTGGTATCCACAATATTATTATAATATTATCTTTGATAATAATGCTTATAATAATATTAAATTGCATTTATTTATATTTATGTTTCTAATATTTATTTTATTTGTATTTAAATATTTGCATTTCGGGGTTACAATTTCGGGGACATGACATTGATGATCAACTTCAACATGCCAAGTATTTTTACAAAGTTGGATCTCAGACCAGATTGCAATCAAGATCACATAGAGGAGGATATATGAAGACATCCTTCAAAACAAAACAAATCTTGTATAAACAGTCAATGCTCCTTGTTGGTTTATGTAATCGAATGATGTGTTAAGAGCATTCATAGATACACATCATAGTGTATCTGCATGCTATTTCAATTTACATGACTAAGGGAAGAACATCTAACTCATTTGAAGTAATTCTTGCAAATGTTTAAGGAAAAACAACTTCTGTGCAACATGAAATGTAAAATTGCAAAGAAATCACTAATCTATTTCGCAAATGTGGTTATAGGAGGAAAATTATCTATTGTACCAGTAAAAGTTGAAGCTATTACTAACAGGCCCACACCTAAAAGTAGTACAGAAACAAGGAGCATTATTAGGGCAGTTATCATTCCCCCCTCCTCCACGATAGCAAAAAATTTGCATGTCATTATAACAAGTGATAAGAAAAAGGAAAGTTTGAGTATTTTCCGTTCAATTAAGTATAATGCCAATCATGCACCAATGCTTGCTCTTCCTAATTTGCAATAAGCTTATTGTACTAAGGTGAAGCAGAAGACCTCAGAAGAAGGCTGGTCTAGGAGGAAGCCCAAAGTTAGAGATCCTAAGGTCTTTCGTTCCACTGCTTATGCCTAGATTCCAGATGAGAAAAGAAAAAAGTTAGATCCCACGAGCAAGAAACTAATAATCACACGATACAACGCCACTCATAAGGCTTACAAGTTGGTTGATATTGACACCAACAAGTTGATCTTCAACAGAGATGATGAAAAAGCTAGACCTTTCTAGACTTCTCTAGGGATCAAAATTGTTTAGCTTCAAGTAGCTCCACCTGAAGGGGTGAGGAGTCTAAGCATATGGAGAATCCCAAGCCGATAATATTCCTAGAGTAAAATTATGATAGCCTGAATCAACATTTAGATGACACAAGTATAGATAGCCCAAGTCATGGGGACAATATTGTTTTGGATTAAGAGGATTCCAAGAAGAGACTAAAGTGGTGACACAACACCATTGGAGATGTTTGGGTAACTGAAATAATCAAGGGACAATCATCAAGAGGCAAGAGCAAGAGGAGCACAGTCGACATTGTTGTAATGGTCAATATTTGAATTTATGAGACACAAGTGTTGGAGAATGCAAAAAGAAAAACAAAATGGGAAAAGGCCATGGCAACCGAACATGAATCTTACGAAAAACAAGACTTGAGATCTCACAAATCTTCCACCAAGGAAGAAACCCATTGGCTGCAAATGGGTGTACAAGGTCAAGTACAAAGTAGATGACACACTAGACAAGTACGAGGCACAATTGGTTGCAAAAAGGTTTTGATAAAGAGAGGTTGCCAACTATGAGACTTTTGCTCTAACAACAAAGATGAGCACCATCAAATTAGTCCTAGTTGTCACAACTTTTGACATGATTGATCTTAGCCTCCTCATTACTACCTAGGCATAAAAGTTTGGCAAACATGTGGCAGCATTTTTGTCTCACAAACCAACTATGCCAAAAGTTAGATAAACATATTAGAAATGACAAATTGCACAATCTTGTCTACACCTATAGAGTACAGGTTGAAGCTTTCAGCCAACGCTAACTCTTAGACAATTAATGCTAATCAACCTACAGGCAACTTTTAGGGAGCTTAATATATCTTACACCCACTAGAGTTGATTTGAGGCATGTTGTGAGTTCCATTTTTAGATTCATGACAACACCAAAGATAGAACATTGGACTACAACAAAGGTGTTGAAATATGTGAAAAGGACACTTGATTTCGGCATTTCATACAACAGAAGCAAAGATCCTAGGCTGTGTGAGTTTACAAATTCACATTGGGAAAATCCTGTAGATGATAGAAAAACCACTTCTAGATATGATTTCAGCCTTGGCATGAGTGCAGTAACATGGACCAGCAAGAAGCAACATATAGTAGTTCTTCCCTCAACTAAAGCAAAATATTGAGGAGCAATGAAAGGAACATGTGAGGCAATTTGTCTTAGGATAATACTTTTGAACATGATGCCACAGACAGTGCCTATGACCCTATTCTGTGAATACCAAGGGTGCTCAAACTTGCCAAGAATCTAGTCTTCCATGAGCATACCAAGTATGGTGAAATACATTGTCACTTCATCAAGAAACTTATAGAAGATGTATCTATTATGTTGCAATATTGTCCAACTAAGGACCAAACTACATACATTCTTACCAAGTCTTTGGGTCCTAACAAATTTGTAAAATTTCGAGATAAGCTTGGCGTAGTTAATAGGTTGACTATTAAGCAAGGGTATTAAAGTATATATTAACGATAACGATCAATCAGTTATTACTTATTAGTCATAGGTTTTAATAAAGTCGATCCAACTTTACGGTATAGTTTACTTATTTTGTTAATGTTTTGGTAACAGCAGGAGGTATCTTCTTGTGTCAAAAGAATCTTATAACGATCAATCAGTTATTACTTATTTGTTAATGTTTTGGTAGCAGCAGGAGGTATCTTCTTGTGTCAGAAGAATCCTCCTTAAATAATCTGCTATGTCAGCTGGCCAACCTCATAATTTGTCCCATGCAAGATAGTCTACTAACTGACATGCAGGAGAATCTGCATACTGACATGCATGAGAATCTCTGTTTGTATTCCTTAAATAGACTCGTGAACTGCATTTGTAACTCCTCCTTAAATAAGAAAATGAAATGCCACCTTGTGCGTCTTCTTGTGGCTGCATGTGTAACTGTTATCTGCCTATATTTAGGTTGAAGTGTCGACTTGTTTGGTGACTTATTTTGTCTATAAAACAAGTCATTTCTTCAAGCAGAAGTTCAATTTACTTGCTGCAGATTATTATTCATAAAAGAGCAGATTGTTATCTAGGAGAAAACAAAGGTTTTCTGTATGTATGCATCTAATAGAGGTGCTATTATTCAGTGGGTCATGTTGTAAGCTGATTGCTGCTGTTTCATTCTAATATACAAGAGATACTTTTGCGGCTGGGTTTTTTTCCCTCAAGTTGGAGGGTTTTCCCAGGATAAATACTGTGTGTATTTGTTCATGTTTTGAAATTTTCTGTTTGCTCTCATTTTTGGTTCAAAATTTAACAAATAGGTTGACTATTGGGGGGGGGTCTAAAGAAAAGATCCAGAACCAGAACTCTTAAGCTTTGAAATTTTCTTTGCTTGTCTCCTAGCTTGTTTATTTCAACTTCCTCCAATGGTGAATGGACTCAAAGTTGAAGAGAGGCTGGATGGTGCATCCAACTTTACTTCGTGGAAATTCAGAGTCCTAATTGCACTTGAAGAAAATGATCTTCTCAACTACGTGAAGTCTGATGTAATTGAACCTTCTGATGACACTGAGAAAGCTCAATGGAGGAAGAACCATAACATGGCAAGGAAGACATTGATTGATTCTGTTAAGGATCATTTGGTACCTGTTATATCCAAGCTGAATTCAGCTAAAGAGATGTTTGAGAGTCTTCAAAGTTTGTATGAATTCAACAACACTAGCAAAGCCCTAGCATTAAGATGTCAACTCTTACATATTAAAATGGCTAGAGGAGAATCTGTTGTATCTTTCTTCATGAAGATTACAGAATTGAAGGATCAACTAAATGCTATTGGAGATTCTCTTGAGGACAAAGACCTGGTTATGTTGGCCATGAATGGCCTTCCTCACTCTTGGGAATCTTTCATTCAAGGAATTAGTGGAAGAGATGATTTACCCAAGTTTGATCGTTTGAGAGCTGATTGTATTCAAGAGGAATGCAAATTGGAAGCAAGAGGAATTGGGCGGAACCATCATGATGTAGAAAATCAAGTTCTTGCTACACATACTTCTAGAGGAAGAGGCAAAGGAAGAAAGAGGTATAGTGACAGAGAACCAGATTCTGCCCCTGAACCTAAGAAGAAGAAGGATCCATCTAGGATTCAGTGTTTCAGATGTGACAAGTATGGTCACCTTGCTAGAGATTGTCCATCAAGACCTAAGCATCAAGTTGCTGTTACAAATGTTGAAAATGCTTCTACGCATAGAGAATCAAGTGAAAATTCAGAAGGTTTCTTTTTCTAAAAGAATAATTAGTGGATTGTGAGGAAGTTTAAATATAAAGAGATAAGTATTTTTTATGCTTGTACCTTTCATGAATTTTTATGCAGTTATTAATTCATGCTATATCATTGGGATAGTGAATCTTGTATGCTTCTAGCTTTGATATTTCTTCGAGATAGTTTATACTATTAGTAATCTCTCTCTAAAATTGAGAAGGGCGGATCAAGGAGCAAGAGGGTGATGAGAGATTGCTTAGAGAAGAAGAGCTTGAGGCATCCTGTGAGGAAGTCTTGCCGACTGGAGAAATGATCAAGCATGGAGTCATAATTTGCAGCCATGGGACTGAGTTGGTGGCTGAAGACATCTCTTGAAGAGGAGGAACCTATTCAGGTTGTCTTTGAGATCAATTTCTTCAAAGAGGAGGAATTTACATTTAGAGGGAGTCTGACAATTCATCAGAAGCAACCTTGGACGAGGAGGTCAAAAGGTTGATGCTAGTACTTGAAGCTTCAAAGGGAGTCACATCATCATGAAGATTTGTGTTAATGCATTTTCCTTTGAGACGGAAGAATTTGAGGTGCAAGCCCTTGTTAATGCATTTCTCTCTGTGAGAGAAATTTGAGGTGCAAGCCCTTGTTAATGCATTTATCTCTATGAGAGAGATTTGAGGTGCAAGCCCTTGTTAATGCATTTCTCTCTGCGAGAGAGATTTGAGGTGCAAGCCCTTGTTAGTGCATCTTTCTTTGCGAGAGAAATTTGAGGTGAAAGCCCTTGTTCCATTCTCTTGGAGTAGCCATGGTGGACGTCATGATAAGATGACAACATCACGTTGAGTGATTCCATGATGGACACTTGTGCACATATGCTTTGATGACATGGATATCTGAAAAGATACCTCCCTAGCTAAGAGGGAGTGTTAATGTTTTGGTAGCAATAGGAGGTATCTTCTTGTGTCAAAAGAATCTTCTTTAAATAATCTGCTATGTCAGCTGGCCGACCTCATAATTTGTCCCATTCAAGATAGTCTACATGCAAGGTGTAACTGACATGCAGGAGAATCTGCATACTGACATGCATGAGAATCTCTGTTTGTATTCCTTAAATAGACTCATGAACTGCATTTGTAACTCCTCCTTAAATAAGAAAATGAAATGCCACCTTGTGCATCTTCTTGTGGCTGCATGTGTAACTGTTATCTGCCTATATTTAGGTTGAAGTGTCGACCTGTTTGGTGACTTATTTTGTCTATAAAACAAGTCATTTCTTCAAGCAGAAGTTCGATTTACTTGCTGCAGATTATTATTCATAAAAGAGCAGATTGTTATCTAGGAGAAAACAGAGGTTTTCTGTATGTACGCATCTAATAGAGGTGCTATTATTCAGTGGGTCATGTTGTAAGCTGATTGCTGTTTCATTCTAATATACAAGAGATACTTTTGTGGCTGGGTTTTTCTCCCTCAAGTTGGAAGGTTTTCCCAGGATAAATACTGTGTGTATTTGTTCATGTTTTGAATTTTTCCATTTGCTCTCATTTCTGGTTCAAAATTTAACAAATAGGTTGACTATTAAGCAAGGGTAATAAAGTATATATTAACGATAACAATCAATCAGTTATTACTTATTAGTCATAGGCTTTAATAAAGTCGATCCAACTTTACGGTATAGTTTAGGTTTTATTTTCATTTAATATGTTTTTTTATCTATCCCACATTCATAACATGGGTTGTCTCCCATGATTGTAATCCTTTATAAAAAGGCTTTCCTTTATTTATTTAATTAATATCTTGGTTATCTTTATGTGCTCAATCTCCGTAATAGAAGGCAAAGTTGATTTCGACCTCAAAAATGAGCTACTTCACAATTTGGATTAACTATGTAAGCCACAAAAGTCAAGACTTATACTACATGGAAAGCACATACTTCCAAAGTTTTAGGTTATTTTGGTGTTAGCAAAACAAAGGTTCATTTGTAAAGGTATGAATTGGCCCAATATGTAAGAAAAGGTCTCAAACTTCATTAAAGAATGTAGGTGATGTTGTACAAGCAAGCCTAAGTTAAGAAAGGATTTTACTTTAACTATATCCATCAAACCATAGGTGGGTATCTTTATTGATTTTGTGGGAGGCTTGCCTCTATCACAGCATGGACATGACTACTTGTATACTCTTGTAAAATAGAATCAACAAGACGTGTGTTTTTATTACATGTAAAAAGATCATAAAAAGGCATGAAGCAGCAGAGTTACTATTTATTGATGTTTGGATGCACTCTGGTTTACCAAAACTTATTGTATCAAATAGTGATTCAAGATTTTTGGGTAAGTTTTGGACCACATTGTGGAACATGGAAACCAATCTCGAAAGAAGTAGAGTCTTCCATCCTCAAATAGTATTGTTGATGTGTTTTTCGTGACCGCACCAACGCAGAATAAAGTCGCCAACGGCTACCCCATTCTCTCTTGATCAAAGTATCCAGCATGCTAAGATTGCAAGAAAGTTCATGCGTTCAACTCCAAGGTTCTTTCAGTGCGAATAGGCTCAGTTGGCTCAATGTGATTTGCTGGTATGTCAAGGGCACTTACGGAATTGTTCAACAGCAGAGGAAGGGGGTTTCCACTATTTGACAGATTTATCAACGAAGCACAGATTTCCTATTCTAACCAGAAAGTACTGAATTTAAAGTGGTTGCAGGGTTTAGAGAGTCTAAATCTATTCTAAGGTGTGGGACATGGCGATCAATCTTCACAAGCTTCAACCAAGCTCTGCTTTGCCTCGCTTCGGACAGGCTCCACAGAACCGGTGCAATCTTCAAAGGAGTAGCTCAAGATGTTCAGATCACAACTTAGCATGAAAATACCATCACAACGACGCATATAAACATTCAAATCATGATCGAAGTTAAGTACATGATATTCCAGTTGACCACACAAGGCACATTCACCATCAGCAAACACACTAGTGGTATGGATAGACGAAGTTTGCTCAAATTGAAGACCACATTCCACAATTACTATCTACTGCTTGCATGAAATGAAACTTATTCTACTTTAAGTCACTACTCGAATCTTAAGGACGAAGAAACCTTGCTAGCTACTCACAACAAAAGACGAAATTCATCTCCTCTCTTGAGCTGGGCGCATTTAGCCCCTCATGCTTTTAATTTTCAACACTTAGTGAATTTTTACTCCAACTTCAAGTTCAAGGGCGCACTTCACCATGGAGCTTTCAACTTTCCAGACTTAGAGAAAAATTCAAACCACCTTCTCAAGCTAGGGCGCATTTAGGAACCCCTACTTCCAATTTTTTGATACTTAGAAAATTTTGAAGCTCCACATGCAAGTTTAGGCGCATTTTGGGGCTTGAGCTTCAAATTTTGATAACTTAGAGAAAATTTCATCAAGCTTTAACCTCAAGGGCGCATTTGGAGTAGGCAACTTCAAGTTTCTAACACTTAGAAGATTTTCACCCTCATTCTTTCCTCAAGGGCGCATTTTCATGGGTGAGCATCAAGTTTTAATGCCTAAGTAAAATTTTCATCCTTTTGCAAGCTAAGGGCGCATTTTGACCTGTGAGCTTCCATTTTCAATGCCTTACTAAATTTCCTGCCTCATCTTCAGCTTTTAAAGGCGTTCTTCACTGGCTGGACTTGAAAATTTATCAATTTCAGTGAATTTTATGCTCTTTGCCTGATTTAGGGCAACTTGATCACGCTAACCCTAATTTGCTATTTTTAGAAAGTTTTTCAACTTTGCACTTCAAGCTAATTTCAAGCTCCAAAAAGGCTAGATTTTGCTTTGTTTCGAATCTCGAGATGTGGTTGAGCTGTTGGGCCCTGATATCTGCGTGCACCTACTATTTTTAGCAACTTACTAAAAATAGCAATTGCTCAGAATGTCTTCAAATTTTGCGTGCCGATTGCCTGAAGGGTATTGATCGTGACTGGACGCTGCTTCTGCTTGGCTGTCGTGTTTCGCCCTTGATTTTAGGAAACCCTAATTCTTTGCACAGGCCTGCTAAAAATAGTAAGTGCTTGATTTTCCATCCTCTGCAACTCCGTTTGATATGAAAATTCGCGCCATAGGGTCTTTCATCACTTTTTGACCACCTGATGCGCCGACCGCTTTTATAGCATGTTTCTAGAGGTGGCTTACTATTTATAGTAACCGCTTGCTTCCGAGACTTCCACAACTCCGTTTGACTTGAAATTCAAATGAAGTGCTCCTCACCACTTGACTTGCCCGTTGGACGCCGGGCGATGCGCCGATTTGCTATTTTTAGCCTGTTTCAAAATGACTTACTATAAATAGTAAGTGCTCCGTTTGCCTTCAAATTTTATCAGCAGATAGCTTGAGAGATGTTGATCTGGTATACATCGGTTTTCAAAAATTGACTTTTTACCTTCTTTTCGGTCCCGAAGCTGGAAACCCTAATTTGTTTTGCATGCATATCAAATGATCTCTGTTTGTTTCGTCTGTTGCATTGCGATCAGCTCATAATTGAAGTCAGCATGGATGCACCGTAAAAATACTAAGTTCCCAAACGTGACTATCTCTGCTTGCATGTCACATCACTGCGAAGCTCTCAGAAAAACCCACAAGGAATATGCAGACATGCAAAGAAAACGCTGACATGCAAACCCTAAAAATAGCCCCGGAAGACTGAATTCTAAAAGTCGTTATCTCGCTTTGCATGTCACACCATCGCGAAGGTCTCGAAAAACCAGAAGGAATATCCAGACATGCGTTGAAAAACTCTTCATCTAAGCCCTGAAATCTGCTCCGGAAGCTGAATTGCTAAAAATAGCAAGTTGCCCGTTTTAGCTCAAATTTTGCATGCGAGTAACTTGACATGTACTGAATGCAGTGTGACGATTGAAACTTCAAAAGTGCTGACGGAATGCCCGGAATTACACACTTACTAAAAATAGTAAGTTGTTAGAATCTGATGAAATTTTAGTGAAAGCCTGCTAGAAGCACACTGACAATAGTGCTAGTCTTTATTTTCAATTTATTTACCTCACTTGACCTCAAATTGGCCGGAAAGATGGAAACCCTAATTTTTAGACTCAGCCAAAATTTCACGTTAAGGTTCAACGGCGGGCACATCTCGAAAAGACAGATAGTAGGAAAGAGAGACAACGACAAAACGACCCAAAAGCAAAGCCAAAATTAGGGGGTCCCCATTTGCAATGGGGCGATCTGTGAAAAAGGTCACAACAAGTACCAATAGCCAACCAAAAGTTGTAAGTAGAACCTTGGTTCAGCTGATAAGGGGCTGCAATAGTAAGCATCCAAGGACGTGGCACAAGTCTTTGGCACGCACAATGTTCTTATGATAGGGTAGTTCATAAGTCCATTAACAAGTCACATTTTGATGCATGTTTAGGCTGTTTGCCTACGAAACCACTTGATGTGGATTTGTAACAATAAAGACAGGGAAAATCTAGACTAAGAGATGACATAGGCAGCAAAATTCACAGAGAAAATTTAATAAATCCATCTCCAACAGCAAGAATAGTTTAAATTTCTAAAGCCAAGTATATGGCTTGGCATGATCAACATCATTAAAATCACAAATTCAAAGTGTGTGAGAAAGTGTGGTTGTACTTGAGCAAAAGAGACTCCAAAAACAATCCAAGAAGCTCAAACTTCGTTCATCATCTTTTAGCAGGTTGGAGAGAATTCTTTCGTGCTGAGCTACCTACATTTATGAGAATATATTCATTAATAAATTGTCAAAACTTAAATCTATATGAGCCATCTAAGTTGGATAAGGAAGTTCAAAGATAATTGCCACCCTCTATTGAAAATTTGGCATTCAATACTGATCTGAAAACGTGAATCTTATTAACTGGACAATTGGGGTCAAAATATTCCAAACTCATTGCAGTATCAGTAAAGGGCTCGGAGAAAGAATTTGCTTATTTGTTATGTTCCACGGCATTTCTGGGATGGAGACGGCAGGACGGCAAGGGACGCATTTCAGGTATGGTAGTCCGAGGGCCATTTTTTGGGGACGGCGGGGGAACGGCAATATTTATAAATATTTTTAAGCATAGTTTACATACTCAGAATCGAAGAGTACTCGGCAAGCCCAAAAATTTTGACTCAGGAAAAACTCAGCAAATGTGTGTGTATA
This sequence comes from Sequoia sempervirens, assembly GCA_007258455.2. Lineage (NCBI taxonomy): Eukaryota > Viridiplantae > Streptophyta > Pinopsida > Cupressales > Cupressaceae > Sequoia > Sequoia sempervirens. The sequence continues at coordinate 334,993,632 of VDFB02058242.1, forward strand.
TTTATGTATGTGTATACTCAGGACTGCACTGTGCACACATACATATCTATAAACATACACAGGATGCCAAGTTTGCATGCATATACACACACAGACATATTTATACAAACACAAACATGCCAAGTTTGTGGGTTTTTTGTTAGCTACTGGCAATTACTCGATAATTTGATGGGAGAAAATCCATCTGCATACTGCCTGCGAGTAAAAGCAGAAATTACTCGGCATGCAAATTTTTTGGAGATTACTCGGCTACACGGAGAGTAATCGGAGAGTATGTAAAGTATGTTTTTAAGTATGTATCTATATGCAGAGAGAGAGAGAGAGAGAGAGAGAGAGAGTCAAATTTATACAAGTTAATGAAAAGCAATATAACATGACAATGTTAGAATGATGTTGCATGCCAGCCACATTCCAAAAATAAATTGTTTGTTTGTACTTCTAACATAATACCACTGTACCAGACCATGGCAAATATATTTATCTCTTTTGCAACTGACAATAATAACTGACTCTAATACCATATCAAGAATTTTGAAGTTTGTGACTTTTTTTGAACAATGAAATCAGAAATCCAAATTCTTGCTGTTAGTGTTAACTGTTATATAACTTCATTAACTATGGATCTGAATCATGATAAATTTATTGCTATTATACTACAGTTGTTGCTGTTGCTGCTGTCATGATTAATTCAATTACTGTTATAATGCTGTCATGATATATTTATTGCTGCTGTTATAAATGCTATCATGTTATACAGCTGTTATAATGCTGTCATGGTATATTTAACATTCTTTTTTTAATATGAACATTTTTTTCTGAACATCATAAAAAAAAAAAAATTGTAGTGGACACCTGGCCATCCCCAAGACAGTCAAGGGTCATGTCAGACATCCCCGCCGCTTTGGGGGCATACATTTCCTGCCATCCCTGAAACGCCTTAGGGGACGAGGACGGGGATTTGAGGTGTGGGGACATGTCCCCGTGTAACACAAAGAATTTGTCATCAAACCATTGTAAAAGTACTCAAAAAGGCTGGGGTTGATCAGGAATATATGTTATATCTCAAGGAAGCCTGGATTAAGAGTTGCGAATTTCAATATGACCCAAAAAACCAAGTTTGGAGATTCCCCACTTTGTACAAGTGGTGAACAGCTGCTCGCCCCAGCAAACTCACTGAGAAGTGGCAAACCCATACCAACAGAATCTGTAAACTGTTCACCCCAGCAAACTTATTGAGAAGTGGCAAACCCATAGCAACAGGACTAAAACTCATTCTGACACAAACAATGAGTGGAATTTGAAGAGGTTTAGTGTTTGATCTTCCATTTTGGCATATGGCTTTCCATCTTTGCATGTTGGGGAGGCTGTAGGAAAGTTATCAGAAACCTTTGCACATTGGGAGAGGCATGAATTTTCATTCTATGGTGGTTGCCATCCATCTTAGGGCTGTTGCAAGTGTGTAACAGATCCCATCATGTAGAGAGTAGAAGCACGTGTAATAGAAGCTTTGAAACTGTTATGGGTGCTCATTATAGCCATGTTGGCACTATAGAAATTTGTACTAAGCCTTGGAGATAGGTTGCTGTCAGATTTATGGAGGTTTTGGGAGTTCATCATCCATTGGAATAGGTGTTTGTGACTTTATCTCTCTTTCTTATAATGGTTGTAATCCATCTTTACCACTGTAGCATATATTGTTGTAGGTTCAAAATATTGTCGAAGTAGTGCAGGTGTTTCCGGCCTCAAAATGTGGTGTTGAAGTTCTTAGCAGCTTCAGGTGAATCCTTCCAGCCCAGATTGCATGGAGATAATAATTAAATGCTAGCCATCGGCTATTTAATTATTATATGCGACTTGATAAAGAGACACATACATTGATTATTGTATTTTAATTATTTGTATTTGCACAAGTTAATGAAGAGGTGCGAATTGATTATGAGGCCGACCTCATTCCTCCTTGGGACGTGATTTATCTAAGAGGCACGATTATTTATGAGGACGACTTATATCTCATTGGATGCGTCTCTTTGTAAGGCCGACTTACTTTGGAAGGTGGCGTCTCTTCAGATGATATTTATATTCGAGGAGTTTCTCTCATTCATCATTCATTCTACATTGTTCTATCTTCAAGTTCTTCAAGTGCGAGTTTGTGCAAAGAGCAGATTGTGATCTGAGTAAAAGGCAGAGTTAATTATTGGCAGTTTATATTACTCAGTTCTGTATTGCATCAGATTGTGATGCTGTGTGTTGGCCATCCTATTGGCCTATTGTATGTGTAATATTCTTATTGAAGATTCAATAATATAAGAGATATTATTGGCTGGGTTTTTCTCCCTCAAGAGGAGGGTTTTCCCAGGGTATCTGCTGTGTCTTGTGTTACTTTTTAAATTAAATTCTGTGCATGTCAATCTGATCATAAAACTTAACATGTGGTAGTAGAGCTTGATAAAGGCCAAGGGGTAATATTACACTTCTAATAAATGTGATACAGTTGGCATAAGGAGTGTTGCTCACTCTTACTAATTTTCTTCCCATATAATGAGTTTTTCCAGCTTTAATCTTGTCTTCTAATTGTGCGTGTGATAACATATAATTGTTATTTCTGCATGTTTGAGAAATACTCTATGCTTTCCTTGAGTTTAACATGCATATGTTGGTTTGGTATCCATTACAAATGGTTAAGAGTACATCTTGAGGTAGGTAGTTGAGTACTTCTCACTGAAATCTGTTTGCTGAAAGCAGAGTGCAGTTTACCCCCCATGTTTATAGATCAAGTGTCATCAGAGTCAGTCCTTCCTAGTCCCTGGGGTTTGTTAAAGTGTCATTGTGTGCAGAGGTTTTTTATGTTGTTGCTAAAGTGCAGGAGTTTGGATGTTGAATGCACTCATAGTGGAGATGCAAGGTAATTCCAGAGTTGTTTGTTGTGTGCAGCAGAGTTTAGAAAGCGAATTGAAGCATACTCATGGTTCAAATTGTCTTTGAAGAGGATGGATAGTGTGTGGACCACCAGAAGAGATGTGTTTGGCACTCTGATGAGTCAAACTTCAGGAGCTTTGTTGGGCTATGCTTTTTTGAAGTTGCATTTTAATGTGCACTTTTGATTTGCACCCTTTTTTTCCATTGTTGATGGTAGCATGTGTTTGTGCATATGGAGAGTGTGTTTCTTGCATATTGTATTGCATGTTCATAAAAGACCCAAATTGAGCAGTGTTTGTACGTGGTAATGCAATGATGAAAGCTTCATGTGAAGAAGATAATATAGTTGCATCAGTACAATTTGTGCTCCTCTTTGAGAAGGGTAATTTCTGCTGCATCTTGTGTTGTTTCAATATTCGTTTAGGAGCAAAGAGCTGGAATGAGAAATGTACAGAGGTTACATACTCAGAAGGGGGTCAAGAAGGAAGAAAGATGATGTGTCTAAGTCCCACGTTGTTTCTTGAGGCTAAGAAGTTGCACTTCAGTGGAGGTAAAGAACATGAGGATCAAAAAATGGATTCAAAGACCTGCCTAAGTGGCTTTCCTTTCCAGTTTTGCTCATGCAATGCCTAGATAAGTCAAGGGCCAGGCCATCATGGTCAATTCATCATTGTTTGGGGACTGTGTCAACCTGGGTGTTGCCAACCCATGTTGAGGAGGAATCTTGAGTTGAGGGTTCTTCAACTTATTCTCAGTTTTGATTATCTTTTGGGGACCAAAAGCCTCCTGGTTAGGGAGGTGTGATCCAAAAATGTGGATCTTAAGGGCTGGACCATTGGGGTCAAAGTATTCCAAACTCATTGGTGTGTCGATAAAGGGTTGGGAGAAGGAATTCATCATCAAATTGGTGTATAAGGACTATCAAAATGGCTAAGGCTGACCATTTCTAGGAAGCCTTTGTTAAATGTTGCAGATTCCAAAATGACCTGGAAAAAAGTGTGGCAAATTCACCACTTTGCACAAGTGGCTAACAGGTGTTCACCCCAACGAATCTACAAACTGCTGCAGAAAATAACCATTCATCCCACCAAACTCATCATGAAGCTGTGAACTCACACCGGCAGAATTGGCAAACTTGTTTGAAAGCAAACACTGAGTGGAATTTGAAGAGTTTTAGCATTTGATCTTCCATTTTGTTGTATGGCTTCCATCTTTGTGGGTTGGGGATGTTGAAGGAAGGTTATAAGAAGCCTTTTCATGTTGGTAGTGACATGGGCTTTCATTCTATGTTGGTTGTAGCCCATCTTAGGGTCAATGCAAGTGTGTTGTAGTGTATCCCTTCATGAAAAGAGTAAAGGCAGATTTGGTGGAAGTTCTGAAACTGTTGTGGGAGCTCAATGTAGCCATTTTGGCACTGTCGACAATACTAAGCCTTGGAGATAAGTTGCACTCAGTTTGTGAAGGTATTGGGAGTTCATCATCCATTGGAGTAGGTGCTCGCGAGTACATCTCTATTTCTTAGGATTTTTGAAGTCCATTTTTATCACTGTCGGAAGTATTGCCGCAAGCTCAAAACATTATTAAAGCAGTGGCAGGTGTTTGGGAGATTGAAATGCAGTAGTAAGGCTTGTAAAGCCCATGAGGCAATAGAACACTTGTAATAGTTGTGATATACTAGAATAAGGAGCATTGCTACCTCTTACTGGAGTCTTTTTCCCATTTTGATGGTTTCTACAGCTTTAATGTTGTGTTGCAATTGTGTGTGATTCCATAATTGTTCATTTTAGCATGTTTGAGTAGTACTCAATGTTTTCCTAGAGTTGAACATGTATATGTTGTTTTGACATCCATTACAAATGAATAAGAGTCCATCTTGGAGTGATTGATCAAGTACTTCCTATTGAAATCCGTTTGCTAACAGCAAAGTGTGATCTGAGAACCCCTGGTTACAGATCAAATACTCAAGTATAGTTGGAGAAGGGTGTTGTGTTGTATAAGAAGCTGAGAAAAACTAAAAGAGAACCACAAGAATCTTGGCAGATCCACATCAAGGGAAAGTAATCCTTAAACAGGGAGGGTATCCCATATGCATTGTTTAAACAACAGATATCTACTTGCAAATTCTTCACAAAAACCTCTAACATACACATGTTAACCACTTCCAATGGCCACCAACACAGCATGTCACATGCATATCAAAATATGAACACCGCAAAAATACTTATAAATAGATGCAAATCAACTCACAAAAGCATAACCACACCAAGTTTACCCAAAGAAACCTAGACCCAGGTGGAAAATCCAGCCTTAGAGAGCAAATCAGTAATCACTCCTTGTTCCACTATGCAATGGTTGATTACAGATGTATACAGTGTCACAACATTTTCAATGAGTTACCACAACAATTTTGAATACAACACCAGCAACATCACTCTCGCAATGAACAGAATTGTAACTACACTTAGTACAGTCAAAAGATGGACTAAAACCACCTTACAAATGAGAGCCAGCCCCAGACACTTTGTAGGCAAACAATATATGACCTCCCTTCAGCCTCCCAGCCTCGATAAATGGAAGACCAAACACAAAATTGGAAGGTAAATGACAGAAACTCTTTGAATTCCCCATTCATTTGTGTTTTAGCAAAATCATTGGTTCTACCAAGGGGCAATCACACATTCCCTACATTATTCTGACATTCACCATAGTATATGGTGCATTTGCCAAGGTCTGAGAGCATTCACTGCAATAGATGGTGGATTTGCTGCCTGAACAAAGCAGCAAAATTCATCACAAGTGAAACTCCACTTATTTTTAAGGTCTAAAACTTGTCTTTGACTCTTCCAAGATGCTCCAAATCACCTCAATCATCCTTCTAACATCATAACAACTTCTCTTCTCTGTAACACATTAATTTGTGACAATTTCCATCTCCTAACACCTTAAAAACACTCCATCAAATGTAGAACACCTCTTTTTGGATTACACCTCCTCAAAAGCTTACCAAGACTAAGAATGAGGAACTCTCATCTCCATGCCCTCGTTAGAACTCTTCTTGACGTGACTTGGTAACAACAAACCCAAGCCAGCTTGTCCTTCACACAAAGATGAACCACCCATGGCATAACCCTGCCTCTGGACTAATCCACACAACACATCAGCGTAACTAAAAGGCAAAGTGCTAGCCACCATTAACAAGATCAAACAAACTCCATTGTCCTTACCACTTACAAAGTGCACTTGCTTGTTTTCACGATACAGCTCCACACACTGTTGTTTTTGCTGCTCCCCATGCACATGAAGCTTACTCCAGCTCCAACAATAGCTCCTTTGTGTACTTTTTGTCCCTCCAATGCTGAAAACATTATCCATCCATTGGCACTGATTAGCCTTTTGCATTTGGAAATGCTAGCAATAGCAATCCAAGACCTACCCTCAAGAAATTCAAGACCTTTCCCATTCAATGTCAACTTATTGATTCTTCTTCCTATAATAATCAGTGTCCCCCACGTACAGGTAATGACTCCCAAGAATCAGATGACTCACATCCAATGGAACAACATCAAGAAATACCTCATCTTTGAACTACAGTGTAGACCAAACTGCAACTTGAATTGCTTTACCACTATCATCTGTAAGAACACTCCATACCCTACTTTTTTATGCTTGTTTTGTTTTGTATTTTTTTTGTGTTTATTAGGGTTTTTTTCTGTTTTTTTGGCATTTTTGCAATATGTATAGAAATAAAATAAAGAAATACAATCTACTATGATAAAAGCTCCTCCAAGATATATCTTATTGCTCAGTATTTCAAAGAGAATGGATTATTACAAACATAACTGAAGCTATTTGAAAACATGAAGCTGCTGTTCACCAATTGCAGCCAAAAAGCAACTTCACAAAATGGTTCGATTCTTCCTCAATAGGCTGCCTTTTTGCTCCCGAACAGTGTGGCTGGATTCCCTAGGCCTGAGCACCCTTGTATGATTTTCTTGGATTTTTTTGAACCCTTCAATGTCAAAATCACCCCTCCCAAATAGGGCCGACCCCTGCTGCAAAAGATGGCTGGTAATGCAGGGCCGTACCACTCTTGAGTTCGATTTATTATGGCAAATGATAAATCTGCAATCGCCTCCTCTCAATCTTGGAATCTTTGAACAGCACACTCAAACCCTAAGTTTGTCTTTCCAATTTGCACAATAGAACACCTGAATGATGCCCTCGTATATGCCAAATTCAACAGATATTTCACTGCTTCAAAAGGCTGCAATCACTGAAGAAGGAACGTTCTCCAATGGCTTGAGGATTGAAAACCCTTGGCTTCCACTTCTCGGGCACAAACTCATCAACAACAATGCTCAATCAAATGAATTCCAAATAACTCCAAAAATGAAATATATACGCCTTCATGAGAAAGTCGAACTTCTCCAAAAAGGCATTTAATAACATTAAAATGTTATTTATTTGCATCATTTAATATTTCAGTAAAAACTTAGGAGTTGGCGCCCAATAATTAATTCATCAATTTAGCCCCCTTTTAATGACGTTTTGACCCTCAAGTTATAACATTAAAATATCACCTTTTAATTAATTAATGTCATTTAAGCCAAATAACATTAATAACTCCTTAAATTCATCATTTCTCATCACACCATCAGAACTGGGGACTCATCTAATGATTCTCCATACAGTCACATGCCTTACTAAAAATAGTAAGGGTCCCACTCTATCCATATCTGACTTACTATAAATAGTAAGTTGAGCATACTGAGTCTCGGAAACCTCAAACGAAAGCCAAAGCTGATCATCACTGAACACTGGAGGAGATACAATCCTCAGAAGACCCTCTAATCACCTTCATTAGCCTACGAGGGTCACAATGGTAGGCTAATCTATTGAATACGGATGTCTCACTTTGGAGGGGACATTACATCATCTCTACTCCATGTTGCAACCATCATGAAGTATTATGGATGCAAATGATTCACAACCTCTGATCCCATCTCACTAACTTGAAATCAGATTTGCTTGAGAACATGAATCAATCATATCATTAACTTTCTTATCTTTCACTTGCACCTTTATTTGAAATAGTTGTGTGAGCTCTTCTTCTCCGTGCGAGTTGTTACCAACCCTTTGTGCCTTCTTATTGAACGTAGCACATGACAACCACTCATCCACATCTGAAGTGCACCTCAATCTCTATGGGCCTCTGTGTAACATTGGCTTACTTGTCCTTCACATTCCAATCCACCAATTCTGGTGCAATTTCCAACACCTCTCTTCTAAGAGCCCATCTTTGTCAAAATGAGAGCAAATATATTTTTCTTTACTTTTGTCCTTCTAATTTACAGTGATAGGATTCATCTTGTTCTTCTCTTTGCCACTAATCTCATTTTTATCACCACCAAATGGCTGCACATCACTTTGCTTGTCTTTGTTGGAAGAATACCTTTTATTATCTAGCTCAAGGACTTGGGCACATGCCTTGTCTATATTTTGGGGCTTGGCCTCTAAGACATGCCTTTTCAAGTGTCCAAACAGCCCTCCAACATACTTCGTGAGAACTTTGCAGTCCATCATGTACTTTCCCATTTGGACTGCTCTCTTCCTAAACTCACTCACATATCATTGTGTGATTTGTCCTTGCCTTTCTCAAGTAATGCCATTGCATCATTCACTCCTCTTCGTGGCATATTGGGTATTATTGTTTACATAGCAGCCCCTTAAGTTTCCCACTTTGAAACAGGTCACACTTTTTCCAAATTTCTAAAAAATATGCATGACTTTCAAACCATGTAAGAGCATTCCAAAGGAGATTCAACCTTGCAGAAAACATATGTTTGTGGAGAGATAATTGGTGGACTTCATCATCTTTCCAGTTCCCTTTCATTCATGTTATCTTTCGGAATTCCTAACTTGAAGATTAGGACCAGCATCATGCTTTCCAATCTATGCACCTTCTCCACTACGCTAAGAATCCATACATCATCGTCTTCCAGTTTTAGGAAGCTCACTTCTCCATCATCTTCCCTTGCCATTCTCACTCAACTCAACCACTCTCTTGTTCCAATTTCATGCTCAGAAGGTAACAAACTCTTGTCTCCTCTCAATCTTGTGTATGGCATATGCTTACAAACCCTGCAGAAACAACTTTCCCGATGGATAAAACTGCTCTGATACCACTTGATCCATAAATGGGGAGGATATCCCCCACGCATTATTTCAACAACAGGTGTCTATTTGCAAACTCTTCATCAAAACTCTAAGATACACATGTTAACCACTTCTAGTGGTGTTGCCTGCATTTCAAGTATGGCCAAATTTTAAACTCTTCCCTTGTTATAAAACGTTATTCATATCCTGCTAATACAGAGAAGTATGAAAGAAGGAGCTCTCTCTGATTATCAAGATACCACATCTTTCTGATTTCCTTAACTCCCTATATGGTTGTCAGTGTCATTTCTGCCAATATTTAAAAGGAGTCCACCTAGTCAGATTGCTCTGTAGCAGATGTCATAATTATGTACCCGTAAAGGCAATTTGAATTACACAGTTTTCCTCCTTTCAGTTCTCATTCTAGCAAGATAATAATTATTACTGGCATGGAGTAATCAAAGTCTCTTTAATTTCAACGGCCACTCTGCCTTAGCAGAACACCAATTACTCAGTTTAAAGTCTTCTTCTGGTCTTCATATATATTACAGGCATGAAGTTGATGATAGTTTGCAGTTTCAAGAAAGGCCTCTTCTGGTTAAATCATGATGAGAATCAAAAAAGCTGTCAGAGCTATTGCCCAAGACAAAGGAGTTGTATGGACTTAATCTAGAATAGAGTTTCAAGCATTCTTTAAAGTAGACATCATTATCTCTACAAAGGCATCATTCTAGTGAAGAATCTTCTGCATTTTCTTGAGCACAAATGCATGTTTTCCAGGCGGCTTTGAAAAGGTCATAATCGTTGCAAAGTAGCCGAGGCATGGATGGAAGCAAGGAGAGTTCTAATGCAGATTGGGAAACATAAGTTTTTCGAACCATAAGACTTTTAGCAGAAGACAGCAGTGAATGAACTGTATGTGATGTCTTAATGTATTTACAAGTATGTGACAGCAATTTGTAACAAGTTGCTCACTATCGTTGCTGAGAATCACTCCATAGAAGGGGTAATATCATGATGTTATCACAAGCAATGAAATCGATATTTAACAGGTGCAAGGGGCTACTGCAAGTTCTTTGGAAGGTAATATTGAAGACACCGTTGGATTTAATGCAAGAGAAAATGTCTTGTCATCATCGGCTATTCTAAATATTAACCCCCCCTCAAGATTGTCCGTGTAAGTTACAGTGATATCATGGGTTCAAGCATCCTAAAGACCAATGGCTCCTTATTGAAACGAGTCTACCATATGCACATTTCAATTGGAATGCATTTTCAGTCGGTAAGTTTGATCTTTATTGGCGCCTCCTTCTTAAAGCCCGACATGCCTTGTTAAAAGGCCAAATTATTAACAAAGGTTTATGAGATAAGGCTTGGAATTCATTGGCTTTTGTATTTGGTTTTGAAACTGCCAGCGGCCACCAATATATAACATCTTGATAGGGGCCGAGGGGTCGACGGAAGTTATTGCACTTATTAAAGACAAGTGAATCATCTTAATGACCAAGTTTTCAGTCAAGGCATCGATCTTAAGGCGAGAGCAAAGTTTGGGAGTCAGCGGAGATTCATAAGGTTTTCAAAACCAACATCGGGCCCGACACACATTGTCAAAACCATATGAATTAAGGCGTGGCAGCATTTTGTAATGTTTTCAAACTAATTGGGGTCACCAAAATAGTGGTAAAAAGCACATAAAGCTCGACACTCCTTTGTAACAACACAAAAGACAAAAAGAAAGCGTTGGTGGAATGCTGCTCCAGTTTTGAAATGGGAATTGTGGCCCGATGTGAGTTACAATACACCATTGCTTCCCCAGCCGGACTAGTGCTTAGAAGAAATATGGTTTCGTTTGACACACTGGAATATGGAGGCAGGTATGTCGTTATGAAGAGGCAGGACTGCGCACCCGAGCACTTCGTTGAAAGAACGTGCTTACTATGCTGGTTTCAGTCATGTTTCAAATAATGATCTCAAGACTAAACATGTTCAATGGAACGGCTTCTCATAGTTTTCAGTCGGGCACTAGAAGATATCATTGGACATGGAATTCACAGCTCTTCAGTCATGGTCATTCTGATTTTCTACATTTTCCCCTGTTGAACACCTGTTGGCAATGTTATTCATAAGAAACCATGCTGAGTACTTTGGGTTCGTTATAGAAGTGTATGGCATGGTTTATTTGAATGTTTTCTGCATAATGTCATTATAAGCATATCCTCGCGAGCATGATTATGGGTAAACTCATTAGACTTATAGTCATGTTTCAAAGCACAAAGAAGTCACAGGTCTTCCAGGAAAGAACTACAATGGTCCTTACAAATAGTGTCCCATTGCAATTGAAATTATGCAACTCTAAGACAGCTGTTTCTTTACCGCATGAGGAGTTACCACTTTATAATTTCATTCCTATTCCTGGCCAAATCATTATGGAGCAGTGGCAACTTCAACTGCTGGGTGGCTTAATTGCATGATGTTTTCTCATTATGGCGGGCTCAAGGTGGTTGAACAATGTCTTTTTCTCACGTTGATGATTCTTCTTCTCCAAGATAGAATAACCAAATGGGGGAAGAGGCCATGTAATGTGTGACTCAGCAGTCGAGGTGGTTCATAATTCAAATGGTTATTTGTAACGCCTGCTGTGAAAAGGCTTTATAGATATTATTTCTTTGTCTTCCTTTATAAGTTACGGTTTGATTTTCTATCCCGTGAATTTAAAGGAAATATGTTCGCTATCAACATCATGATGGAATGATGAAGATTCTTCAAGAAAAACTCGAGTGGTATTATTAGCGGAACCAAAGGAATACGGATTCAAGAAACAGTTACACAAAAGAAACAGTTATGAAAACTGAAAAGGCTCTTTGGGAAAGCCTTTAAATATGCAATCTGTAGGTATTGGAGGGGATCTTTTTGTTGTTCAACCAAGAGCCTCTGTGAAGTCTGTGGGTAGCATAGTGATTAGATGTTTGATTTTCAGTCTACCTGGGAGATTGGGATGAGGAATAATAAAATTATGCATTTCTAATTATTTGTTGTAGATGCTCATTGTCTGTGTGCAGTGATTTTTGGATGAAATATTAATGTTTATGAATGAGTTTGTGAGCTTTGAAGCATTTGAATGTTCCTTTCCTGTGAGAATGTGCCATTCTTTCATATTTTGTTTATTTATCTGCAGTGAGTGTTGGAATTGTATTGAGTCAAGTCAGCAAGCTTCTAATAGTCTGATCTGTGAGTCATGATGTTGGTAGTTTGCCAGTTTCATTTCAGCATTAGTTAGCAGTTTTAAATCCATTTCAATCGCACTTGTGTCATGGTGATGAGCAAGTGTTTGTCTGCCTTCTTTGCTTTCTGGTCAAAAGCATACCCCTGTTTCTTTATATTCAAAAAACCAAAATTATATCATATGAGGGAGCTGCCCCTCTAAACGCAAAGGATATTTGTTAATCTCATAACAAATCATCCATTTGTTGGTTCACATTGTCACTGCCCGTTGGGCGAGTCTTGGTTATTTGCAGTGACAAAACTGTTTCCCAACAAGTGGCTACCAAGACATGTCACATGCATATCAAAGGAAATAATATAAACACCACAAAAATAATGAAAAACAGATGCAAATCAACTCACAAGAGCATAAACACACCAAGTTTAGCCCTGATGAAAACAAAAACCAAGTAACAACTCCTGCTTTAGAGAGCAAATCACTATGCCACTATGAAAAGGTTGATTACAAATGTATACAGTGTCACAATGGCTTCAATGAGCTACCACAACAATATTGAAACTCCTACAACACCTACAATGTCACTCTCACCATGAACAGATCTACAACTATACTTAGTACAATCATGAGATGGACTAAAACCATCATACAAATGAGAACCAACCCCACACACTTTGTGAGAAAAAAATATATGACCTCCCTTCAACCTCCTATCCTTGTGAAATGGAAGACCAAATATTGAATTAGAAGATCAAACAATGAAAACTCTTTGAATTCCACATTTTGTGTATGTTTTAGCAAAATTGCCGGTTCTACCAAGGGGAAATTGCACATTAACCGTGATATTCTGGCTTTCATTATAGTATACAGCACATTCACAATCTGGGTGTGTTCATCACAATAATGGTGAATTCGCCACTCGTGGAAAGCAGAAAATTCATCACAAATGAAGTTCAACTCATTTCAAAGGTCTGAAACATGTCTTCAGTAATTCTCAAGATGCTCTGGATTACCTCAATCATTCCTCTAGCATCATAACATCCTTCTCTACCATGTACCATATCAATTTGTGACAAGCTCCATCTCCTTCCATCTCCTATCCCCTTGAAAGCACTCCATCTAATGTAGAACACCATGACCTCAATGGTCCAGTAGGTTTTGATTAGACTTTCTGGATCAGAAAGACACTAAGGCAAGCAAGATGGTAACTTGTGGAGGAATCTTCCCAAATATTTTAAACCAGTAAGTTTGTGAAATCAAAATCCTCCCTAAAATGGGAGGTGTGTCATGATGATCCAAAAATAATGTCACTCCTTAAACAATCAAGAATTCATCAAAAAAGATGAAACAAAGAGCATTTTGCACAATGACAAAGCCATCAACAACAGCAGGGTGTAAATCATTTTATGTCACGACAGTTTTGCTATTAATATAGTGGCTTCATGGTGATGCACAAGGCTGGAAGTTTTGCTCATTTCCCACACGAGGACAAAGCGAATTTTCATGTTTCTCAATAGCTAGAAATCCTTTAGTACATGGGAGGTCCCTTCCAATGTATCTTAGCTATAAGAGGCATAAGTCCACCAAAGCAGCAGAGTGTGAGAATAAGAATTAGAGAGTTCAGATGGTTGTAGCCTAGGAGTAAAACTTATTGGTTGAGAGAGTAGTTAGGTGAGTGTGACAATAGGAAGAATGCTATATATGCTCTATCTGAGCTCTTTGTAACTACTTTTGTCCAAAGGAAGGAGATGAAGCTGATCAATTCCCATTTCCAGCCAAGTTTTCCCACATTTGGGTTTCCCAGTTACTTTTTATTGCCTCAGTTTTTTTCAGGCAACTACAATACCATCTCATTTCCAGCAACTTCAGAACACTAATTGCAGCACTAATTGTAATTAAATATTTGTCAAATCAAAGTACAATTAAAGAACAATAAAAAATTTCTGTAAATTTCCAACGAGTATTAAAACTTGGGAGATTACACACCAGTTTGGAACACAAAAATCTTAAGTTCAAGATGATTGTGAAAGACGACTCTAATTTCAAGAAGAATGAACTCATTTAAGTCAAAATCATGCTGGATGAACATGTCCTTGGAAACAGAAACTTTAAGGAAATCACTTGCAGTTGTGGAATCTGCACTGATTTCAATCTGAAGATGGTCTGTGGCATTGAAATAAACATCAATGAGGACCTGGAGCACAGTATGACCATGTAATACTACCTGTTCTTATATGGTTTCACTGTTTTTGGTTTAGCCAGAGGGGTAAAAGTTCTAAGCCAAATTAATTCAGAATCTATATAATTAGTTTTATTTGTTTACAATTTAGCTGGTGAGTCGGCTTATAGTTTACCTTGTAAGTTGGTTTGTGGTTAAGCTAATTAATTCAGGTACTTTAACATTAAATGCATATGATTGCATATAACTACTCATGACAAAATGCAGGAAAAATATACAAAAGAATACAGCTTTCAGTTTTGATTGAACAGAACATATAAAAACGAAACTTATTTGACTAACATTATCAATTGCTTGAAAATGCAATCTGAACACCAGCCACTATAAAACAAGATTGCCTGTTACGATGAAACAGCTCTGCTTGCAATAAATAGCATCTTTGCATTATAAATCAGAAAGGAAAGTTGAAAATGGAAATAAAAAATAAAATTGAGAACCACCTGACTGGACAGTAGTGTGGAAGCTTGTCCAAGATCTCCAACTCCTCAAGGGTAATTTGGTCAACCTTGTTAATCACATAAATGCAAGGCATATATATACGACTACCTTCAATAACATCTATAAGGTCATCTGCAGTGGCATCATAGCGAAGAGATATATCAGCATTGTGAATCCTGTATTCTCCACAGATGGCCTTAACAGTTTCAAGGTCCAAGTTTGTGTTGGACGAAGTAGATGTGAAGTTTATTCCACCCTTGTCCTTCTTCCTAAATGTCAGATTAGGAGGTTCCTTGTTCAGCCTACAAAACAAAATATTGCTCTGGTTAGAAGCCTACCTTCTACCTTCCTGTGAAGGTCCGAAAAGTCTGAGCAAGCATTATATTCATTTACTAAACTTATTATACAGTGTCAAACAAATAAATAATTGTGATTGCCTGTTAAGGCACTTACAGCTAGCCAGGATACAATATCACCAAATATTAATTAGTTAAATCAATATACAATCTTCTAATATCATGAAGCATGAGATTGAGGGGCTGTTTTGTTGTTTATTGTGTTAGTTCAAATGTTGCAAAACCATGCAGCTGGTTGGAATTGCAAATTATTAATCATATGGAAAAAGAAGTATCAAAATGTTGATGAGAAAATTCAAAAAGAAAAGTTAGCATAATATTGACCTTATTCCAAAACCTTCAAGCTCCTTTTCTATCAGGCGTTTGTGAGTAATTGGTTTAATAGCGTCAAGTACTATTAAAATGCAATTGCATGTTCGAGCAGTACTGATCACCTAGAAAAAAAATGTTCACGTAAGCAATTCTTGGCAGCAAATATAACTTAAGAAGTTACAATTCAGAGCCTCATTAAAGAATATAAGACTTCTTGCCTGTCTTCCTCTCCCTTTCCCATCTTTTGCACCTTCAATAATCCCTGGAAGATCCAGTAACTACAGTATACAAAAGCAAATCCGAGCTATTTCATTTTTCAGTATATTCCATAGCTAAAAGATAATAGTCATTAAATGGAAACAAGTAAATTTGACCTGAATCCTTGCACCTCGATAGCGAATGACACCAGGAATGCATGTAAGAGTGGTGAACTCATATGATGCCACCTGATACAATTTCAATAAGTAGATTAGTTTCAAATTTTAGAGAAGAAACCATCCAAATTCTACATGTGGGTTCTCATTTCAATAATCTGGAACACTTCAGTAACCATATATTACATCACTAGGGACCTGCAGAATACCAGTGTATAACAGTCACTGCTTATATTTTACAAGGATAATAAAAAGGAATATCCAAAATGTTGTTAAAGCATTTGAGAATAGTAATACCTCAGAAAATGTACCCGTCAACTTGTTGAGAAGGGTTGACTTTCCAACTGATGGAAAGCCCACAAGGCCAACTCGAGCATCCCCACTTTTAGTGACATCAAAGCCTTCACCAGCACCTCCCCCTCCTTTTGTTGGAGGAGCAAGGATTTCTCGTCGTAATTTAGCAAGTTTGGCCTGTTGCAAGAATGAGGTAAAGTGACAAAAATGTGATGCAAAGTGAACTTTATATGTGAATTCTTGGTTGTGCCATTAAGAATAGCTGATAACAAAAAACTTTGAGCTTTAATTTAGTGTAACTTGGTAATTACCTTTAGCAATCCCAAATGATGGGCTGTGGCTTTATTTTTTTGTGTTCTTGCCATCTGCAGCAGCAAACATAAGGATTCAGATTCTCTGTATGATGATTTCATACAATCCCCGACTGAAGCAATCATAGTTACTAGGTCCAAAATTTTAAATAGTTCCAACTTGTGGGGAAGGTTTGCCAATGTTCAAACTTGATTTTCATTCAAAAATACTGTGGAAATGTCATGTCTGTTAAAGTTAAAAATTGTCAAATAATTCAAAGTATATTGGAAAAGGTTGAGATACTTGGGAGACAGGGCACCAGGGGGTAGAGGGGAAATAAGATCAGAAAATTAAATAATCTGAAATGAGGTAAGTAGAAACCTTCTAAAGTTTAAACCTGCAAAACCAAACCCTGCTACAAGATTTATATCTAATTTATCAGGCAGCAGTAAAATCTATGTTAGGATCAGGTATTTGGAAACTTTACAACACAAATATTTAAAGCAGAGACTGATAGGTAATGAAACTAGGAAACCTTGTTGTATAATTCTTAAAGAAATGGCAGTAAATGTTATTAGAAACTATGGAAAAAATTGCAAACAATGTTTGGAAATGGTATTTGTAATACTAATTATATAATAAAGAAATATTCTGCAAGCTGATTTCTAACACAAAAACCTTCCGGAAACTCCTGGAATCCACTAGAAACATTTCTGAAATTGCTCAAATGTTTCCATGTAGAAGTTTATAGGATAGAAAAATAAAAAATGGGTCACAAATCTGGAAATGTGTTTCCAACCTACCAGAATTATCTTCCACTATACAGAGTAAAAGTCTTCACATCAATTACATTTACTTTTTACCATAGTCCCCAAGAAACCCCATCTTCAGGTGATAATGCTTTTTTTTCTCTTTTTTTATATTTATGGGGTCCAAGATTCTGTCCAAGCCAGTTTGGTTGATTGAAGGTCAAAATACCAATGTAACTTCAAATAAATTACAGTGTCATTGACAGTGTCGTACAACAACTGGTGAACAGCGAAAGGGAGCCAATCTAAAATTCCATAACAAATTGCTCTCAATTGTTCAATTTTGATATGTAAAGGAGGAGCAAAACAACCTCTGGGAAAAAGAAAAAAAGATTTGTTCCTGTTGAAGATTAAAGTGACATAAAATTAGGTTTAGAAATTTTTTAATATTGACAGAATAAAACCACCAATATCAGCAGATTATTATAGCAAAACTGGAAATCTTTTTTGGTCCTGCTGAAGATTAGACCAACATAAATTCAGGTTTGTAATTTTTGTAATATTGACAGGATACAATCATGCCATATTGACAGAATAAAACCACCAACATCAGCAGATTATGTTTGCAAAACTGGAAAAAAAATTTGGTCCTGCTGAAGATTAGACCAACATAAATTCAGGTATGGAATTTTCGTAATATTGACAGGATAAAACCACCAGCATCAGCAGGTTATGTCTACAAAACTGGACTGTAAACATCATATATATCGCAACATCAGAATAAACTAATAAATGGAAAAATTAAATTTTAAATTTTAAAAAATATGGATACATGATTGTTATCTATAAGCGTGTAGAGACCAAAAATTGGAACAAGTTGTCTGAAACAATCTAAAATTGCATACAAGCAGGTTGTTCAAGAAGCCCTGCTATAATTGCATGGAGTATGGAAGCTTAACAAATATAATCTGACACCAGAGACTGAACCTAATTGCCAATCATCATTTGTGCCTTCCCGTGCGCTAGAAAGTAGAATTTTTTTTAAAACCGTGTTCCAAACTTTATTTACAAGACTGGAAAATTTTAGTCAAAAAAAAGGAAGCAGTGCACAAAGACGACCAGGTTTAAGGTTAGGGTTTTTGAGGGTTCAAACAAAATGAGACACACTTCAAAGTTATCTAAATTTCAGCATTAAGATAAACGATCCAAGATATAAAACCATCAAACATGGGATTTAAAGAAATCAGAAAAAGGAGTTCAAATATTTTTTAGGGGAAAGAAAACAACATAGCTCAAATGATTCTCAAAAACCCAGAATCACAATGTCTTTGTACTAAAATGTGTACCTCATCTTCGATATCTTTAATTTTCTGCATTACAGTCGCCATGGCTGCAGTCGAATGAGTTCACAGGCCTGGGTTGCAATAATGGTTTTGCGAGGTTTTAGCTAATATAATAAGTTTCTGTAATTTCAGTGTGGAATGCAATACTCCAGAAGGAAATGAAGACAAAGTTTGCTGACTACTTGCGTTGTCTATAAAACAAGTCTTAACCCAAGATCGTATTTGGGGAAAATACCACTACGTAATAATTGGGGAAACGAAATAATAAAATATTAAATTATAAATTGAAAGAAACTAAATATAACATTTAGTTCAAATTTTGATGATCGAGATGTATTATAATATATGTTAAAAGTTGATTCAATAATATTTTAGAATATTGAGGCTAATTCAAATGAAGATCTTAGATATTATAAATTGACTATATGTTGTTCTAGATCACTTGTATGAGTATGGTTCTAATCTCATAAGTGTGGACTTGAACCTACTACAAATCCAAACTAAGACTTACGAATCTTATCTAATTGAAGGTGGTTTGTTGGAATTTATTTTGCCTCAATGGATTGACATTGTGGCTCTAAGCAAAAGATAGAAGACAACAAAACAACATGCAACAAACCTAGGATGATGTGCTATAATGCTCTGGATTCTTTTATTCTCTTGCTAATCTAATTATAGATGTGCTCAATAAAAGTGTTGACACGATATAAAAATAGGGATCTTATCAAACAACCAAATCTAAACATAGAGAAATTAATACAATAAAATTTAACTTACAATTTTATTCAAATCTAGAAATAAATTTACAATTGTTTTGAGGAGTACAATCAGATATATATTATAGAAAAATATCCACTAACATAGAAATTTTCCCCCTTTCTTCTTTTCAATCTTCATCATTAATCTTGTCCTCATCTTTCATTTCAAAAAATTATTTATATTCCCTTATATCTCTTCTACAATTGGTTACAACTTAATATGTGGTTGTTATAATGGATTCTTTTAATCATAGCTTATGTAGAGGAGGAGATTTGCTACTGTTAATACGACGAGATCCCAAGGAGAAAATAGCCCTCAACTACCTCAAAAGATACAACTTGGGTGATGGGATAAAATGATGAAGGGTGTATGTTTATGTTTTATGCATAATCAAAATGGGAGAATTCCAAAAACCGAAAGAGCAAATCATAAAGGTCTTCTGGACAAACTGATGAGCTCTCAACCAAGGATGACAGCGTGATGTGCAAATGTCCTCGCAACA
The DNA here is from genome assembly GCA_007258455.2 of Sequoia sempervirens. Classification (NCBI taxonomy): domain Eukaryota; kingdom Viridiplantae; phylum Streptophyta; class Pinopsida; order Cupressales; family Cupressaceae; genus Sequoia; species Sequoia sempervirens. Next base: position 335,013,581 of record VDFB02058242.1, read on the forward strand.
CATTGGCATCTCATTGGGACCAAAATTTGAGAATGTCTCAAAAAATAAATAGACAAGATTATATAAAATAACAAGAGAGTGTTACCAATAGCCTATGATTCTCCTCTTGAGTTGATAGACATGATAAACTTGTGAGAGAGAATTTTTGTAGAGCTTTGTTGTGAGAGTAAGAGAGCAAGAGAGAATTGGTAGATAGAGAGGATAGATTCTGAGAGATCAAAAATGAAGTGTTTTAGGGAGTTTAAGTATGCAAGAGTCGTTCCAACGTGTCTACGAGCTAGTAGAGGTGTTATGTTCATTGATAGGTGGGAAACATAACATCCCAATGGTTGTTGCAATTGGAAATCTATTGTGCGATGCGTGTTTTTCTATGACATAAATCAGCCTTATCGCAAGGAAATGAACGAGTTAAGCAATTAAGGATTAAATTTGTTGGAAAATGTGCCTCAACTTGCTGGCTTGAACCTCTATTAAAGACTTGGCGGATTTCCCCTTTGTTGGTCTTCACTATCGGCCTATCACCTAAATCTTGAACCTTGTAACCTATGTCGTGGGGTTCTAAAAGTTTGTAACTGGGCGATAGTGTGTTGGTCACGAGATCGCTAATTTCTCTAACCTTGGAACCTTGTCGCAGAGTTCAAAAGTTTCTTAACTTCCCGACTGGATGATCTCCTTCAATGTGCCATAGTACCGCCAGGTGATGGTGAGAGAGGTGCAGTAGCGCGGTGTACCACCATACTGCAGGATGCCTTTGACTGTGGTGGTAGTGCGGTGTATCACCACCTGCAAGATCCTTTTGGTTGTCTGGCGGTATTGCGGTGATACCGCCATTCCATGGGTGTCTTCAAGCTAAGACGCGGTAGTGTAGTGTATACTGCCATACCGTGAGAGTTTCTCACATGTCTAGCGGTGGCACGGGATACCGCCATACCTCAAGGGTCTTTTGGTTGTTGAGTCGTAGTGCGGTGGATGGTGATGACCACAAGGAATGGCCGATAGTTTGGTGTGATGGACGAGTGATGTGTCGACACGTGGCATGATTTCATTTGTTGATTTTACATTGTTGTTATAAATCAACAATCATTGGCCGAAAGCTTTATTATCTGTTAGTGATATATTTGCATTAAATACAAATTATGACTTGGGGGTTGACAGAGTGCAAATATAGTAATATTCTCCGTAACCAAAATTTAATGTTGGGTGGCCCGGCGTGTGCTACATGGCGGTGTGTGTAACCTAGGACGAAGGAAGCTTGTCAGTGAAGTAATTAAAAACCCTAATGGTTGTTGGTTGGTTGAGTGTGAGATTTCATTGTATGCTTTACAAGCATTGTAACAGTGAGATGATCATTGTGAACAGCAGTCTGTGAGTGAGGTCGACCAGGGGATGTTGATGTGAGCTAACATCTAAGAGTGTAGTCTATAACTCTATATGTAATTTATTTACTGTAATACAAAGTGACTTTACTTGGTGTGGTGGGTTTTTCTCCCATAAGGGTTTTCCCATGTATATCTGGTGTTATTTCTGTGCATGTGATTTATTTTTGTCTCTCTTGTTGTTCTATGAATGTGCATCTCAAATGTATGTAAATTGTTAAATGAGGTTTTTTGCACTTCTCTTATAAGGATTTTGCATTAGGAAGGCATTTTTTGCACTATTGTTTTCCTTACAAAATTTAAGTTAGATAAAAGGAACATTGCATTATTATCTTTAATTTATCTAAAGGGCAGCTCATGGAATGTGAAATTGCATAGGATACAATTTACAACATTACTACTTAATACTGCAAGTGGGAATTTCCTTAAAATTTTAGGAATTGAGAACACTTTTGAAACTTTTATAAGGTTTAAGAGGTTCTTGAAACCTTGTCATCTTTTGACAATAATCTCAAAACTTGGTTAGAAATTCAACATCCAAATTTTCCTCCAACATCTTCATCATGCACCATTCTTGAAAAATCTTCATTGTGCTCTCCTTGAAAACTTTTCTTTGTTTTTACAAAGGTTGTGGGTTGCTTGTCATATTTCAATGAGGTTTTGACAACCTTTCCAAGTGTTGATGAGGTTGTGACAACCTTGTTGAGAGTTGACATTAGTGTCAGAACCAACTTCAAATGTTGAAATTCCTTTGTAAAGTAATTTTCTTCTTTTTTCCTAATGGCATCGTTGGTGATGCTACCAAGAAGACATTTGATTCACACTCTTCAAAGGTTTTAGAAAGTGCTTTGGGTGTCGAAAATGTTGTGACAACCTTATTGAAGGTTGACAATGGTTTTGAAACCATGGTAAAACTCTAGCACCACTTTCTAAAATATTTTCAACAAGTAGTTCTAAACAATGTTTTGAGTACCAACAAGGTTGTGATAATATCTTTAGAATTCAATACAAGTTATGAAACCTCTCAGTTTTGTTGATGGTGTTGGAAGCCAACAAGATTGTGAAAACCTCTTCAAAAGTCGACACGAGTTATGAAACATTCTAATTTTCTTGACGCTTTCAAACTTGAACAAATTTAACCAATCTGAGTTTGAAAATTCTCTCAATTAGCTACAAAAAACCAAAATAGGTGTAACAAAGATAAATTGAACTAAAACTAAACCTAAAATACTTTTGGTTGATACATGATTGCTCATGAAATCAAATGTGCCTGCATTAGACACACCAAGTAATTCATGAACATTTTAGTGAGTTTGGAATAGGAATTTCATGCTTCCCAAGTTTTGAAGCATTCACCCAAGTAGCTTCATCAATTGCTTTGTTCTTCCACTGGACTGGATATTCCTTGTACTCTTTTCCCTTTTTCTTTTAATCACACAAAAGTCTACCACTCTATCCACTTCTTCTAACTTCTTTTTAGGAAAATGTTGTACACTGTAAGGCCCCTCTCTTTATATCAGAGTCACAATCCCTTTTATTCTAAACTTATGCTACTCTACTATGTATATTAAGAGTGCATCATTTAGATGATACAAGATCCAATTGTGTTTGAGTGCCACTATACTTTTAGTCATTTGACTTTAGGAGTATATTATTTAAATTCTTATGTGAATGCTTCTATTAAATTATATGACTAAATATACATTGATTGATACTATAATTTTTCATGCTATATTGTGTTGCTAAGGTCCACTTGTAGTAATGTTTCTCTCTTATCATTAGACTCATGATTTATTTTGAATGTCTCCTATAGTATTTACTTGAGGTTCCTCATATCAAGTAAATAAGGAAAGATGAAGAGTCTTAGAGTCTATATTGCTATTGAGTTGTGAAATATCATTGAATTATGATCTACACTTAAATTAGAACATCATACCTTTACTTGTAATTGGGAGATGTTAATAGAGAGTTAATCTAATAGGGATGACTAAACCTAGCTTTAATTAGATTAATTTGTTGGCAGTATGATCATCATTGATGTTAGAAGGGCGTCTTATGGATGTCAAAGGGGAGAATGTTGGAAATGAGTTTGTTTGATGTCAAAAGGGAATCATAAGGAGGTCAAAATGGAAGAGGGTTGAAGTTGCAAATAAATCCTTGAAAGGCTGCAAAAGTTCGAGCATCGTCCCTTGGGCTTACCTTTTATCGCTTGCTAAAAGAAGAAAAGAGTTAAATTTTTTTCAGCTAAGACCAATCGGGCTTCAAACTTCTAGCTTGAGGGATTACCCTCTATTGCATTTGATCAAGATCATTCATCAAATTCATCCATTCATTCATCAACTTTATCCATTCATTTAAATAATCTCATTACATAAGGTTATTTATTTAAAAATCAAATAAGCATTATCATCAATCTTTTAATAAATCAAAAATCCATTTAAATCAAATCCTAAATCATATTCCATCATTTTCTAATTCAAATAAATCAAATATTTAAGTCTTAAAAGTCAAAATCATCTAATCAGCATTAAATCAGCATAATCATCATCTATTTAATCTAACCCTGATTAAATACTCACCCACTTGTATTCTCTAGATTTGGCCACTTGCACATGAAATTGCATTTAATTGATTTATCAAAATTATTTATTTTCAACTTGGCATAAAGGAAGAATATTCTCCAAGTTTGAATTTCCCCCCAAGTGGACATGTACACCCAACAGAGCATTTATGAGGCCTTACATGCCTCTTACATGTCCCCTTCCAAAGTCAAAATCAACATTTTTGGAAAATTTGAATTCAAATTTTCCCTCTCATGGGCACTCTTCCCAAATCTTGCACAACCATTGACCACTCACCATTTGACAAGTGTCATCTTCTCATTAGAGGATCTTTAGTCCCACATTCACCATCTTGGCCAATCTCTCATCAAGAAAATCTATAAAATAGGGCCTTCATTCTCATTCATGGATCCACAATTTTATGCAAGGTTACTCTCTTGGTTTGAGAAATAATCTTGTTCTTCATCTCCATTGCATTCATCATTTTAGCTATTGATCAAGGGTTGGGAAAGGGTCACTAGCACATGTGACACCAATCCACTATGGAATAGGTGACTTGTTATTGCTTTCCTAATGCTTTAGTTTTTCTTTTGTCATGTATTGCATTTGGAAGTCTTTACAAGGTATTTCATAGGGGCATTTTGATAGAGTTTGCAAGGCACTAACCCATTGCTTGAAGTTTAGTTTTTGCAGATTTTAATGGATGCCTACAGATGGAACCCCAAACCTCAACACCCAAAATGATTTTAGTGTTTGTGGGTCGGCTTTGAGGCTTATGCCTTAAATAACTTGTCAAGTGTATAGTAAGAAGAAATCTTGAAGGCCGACACCCAAAAGGGTTAGAGATTGCGAAGGAAATGTTTGGGCATCGCAATTCAATAGGAAGGATTACACCTTATCGAAAAGGATGGTAAGTGGTAAGTGTTAAGGGTGAACCCTAACTCCTGAAATGGCTTTGGTGTTCATAGATTTGGCCTTAAGGCTTAGGAATTAATAGTTGTAGTATGCGATAAGAATAATCCCAGAAGGCTAACACCTGAAAGGGTTAAGTTTGGCAATGCTTGCAAATGTTTGTTTCAAGCATCGCGGGTCGGTAGGTTGGCTTACACCTTATCACAAAGGCATGTAAGTGGTAAGGTTGAAGAAAGAACCCCAATCTCTGACAACTTAAAGCATTATTCATAATTTCATGCTTTGGTGTAATGGTTTACGATGGAGTAAAGGAAGAAGGTAAAGGGTAAGGTCGATGGCCAAACCCCGATAGGTTTCAGGAAGGATTGAGCATCATAGTTTGGTCTTGGTTCGTAAGTTCTACAATGCACTTCAAGTATGAGGTAAGAGGGATTAGCGATCCCCAACCCCCATCAAGCATGATAGATGGAAAAAAATTTCCATTTCGTAGAATGATTGTTTTGACTTGGGTTGACCAATGCGGGTATGTGATTTAGCGACAAGTGGCAAGAGACAATTGCTTGAATGATTGATTCACATCGTTGTTGTGAATCACTTGAAAATCTATGGTTGTATTAAATCAAGTCAAACCAGATGGTTGTGTTTTAATGCAAGATGGGTAAATGAGATACACTAGATCATGGCACAAATTTCAAGATCGATGGCCTACATTCAAATATTAGATTGTGTCAATGACTAGGAAATGGAATTATGGCATAGAAAATGATATGTTAGCTCCAACTACATTCTTGCAAAGGAATGGAGGAAATGGATGCCACCATTAATGCAAAGGTCAACTATGAAAGTTGGGGGAGATCGAGAAAATAGATATTGGATTAAATGCAATACAAACCCTAGTTGGAAAATGTGAGAAATAGCCAAGGCAATAAATGAGGTTGGTAGTGTTTGGTTTAGAGGGAGATAGCTTGTCGATGAAGCTATGTGGGAAAAGGGGGAGATAAAAGAAAAAAAGGAGGATGGGAAAGGGGGGAGAAGGAAGCAGAAGGAAATAGAGAAAGCAGTGGCTAGGCATGTCACTTTCTCCAAGTGGTGGAGGTTGGAATGCAGAGAATCACATTGCCATTTCAAATTTATTGTATGACTAAAGTCCCTTATTTAGGTTTCATGGAGGACAAAGGATTTTTGGAGTGAAAGCAAGGGCTCAAGACCCCATCTCAGGCCCTTGGAGAATATTTTTACAAGTGTGGGGGTTTATCTTTACCTGATTTTAAGCATACCCGTCTGGTATTTGTGTATGTGTAGATGTAGTTTCATGTTGGACCATATTGTGTGTATTGAGAGCATTGGCTATGTATTGTGTGCTTTGATTATAATGGGGGTAATCTATGGGAGTTTGTGTTTATACCCAAATCGTATCTATGAGTGTTTCAGGGCTACAGGTGGATGATCTCACTATAAGTTAACTATAAATATGCTTTATTGGGAATATTGAATTCAAATGGGTAATTCTTGTTGTTACTAAAATCTATGGCTTAGCCAACAAGTTTTACTACTAAGTAGTAGTTAGGTACGATTAGACATTTAGGCTTAAGTTTGAGATAAGCAAATTTTGGGGAAGGTCGAAAACCTGTGAGGCCTATTGGTGTAATCTTTATGTTTTAGACCGAGATTAGAATTTTGGCTTCCCTCAACCATTCCATTGGGTTCTAGCTAAACCCTTATTCATAAGCCATTGTATGACGATTTTAATGTTATCCCTAAACGAATAAAGCTTGGATTTTTGTGTCCTTTTTGGTCTTTAAATGCTAGTAACAATCAATTACATATAAGTGTTTGATACATAATAATTGGTAAGAATAATGGGTGTTGGAATGCCATGTTCAGTAGAATTCGAGTATCGCACTCATGGCACTGTTTGATAGTTATTTAGATAAATTTTTGTATTGAAATATCATCTTATTTTGTCTAAATGGAAGACAATAAAGGATATCGTAATATGTGCATATAACATCGTATATGATGTGCAAGTTATTTCAATCCTTAGTTTGACCTATTGAAGATTATAAAGTATTAGTTTTGTTCTCTTTCATTATGAAATGCTGAAATAAATGGGGACTAATAGGCTTGAAAATTATTACCTATCAACATAATAGTGATGTTATTCTTTGAAGATGATTCTCTATCAAAATGACGTTGTCTATCTTTATTCTCATATTAGTACAGGTAGCATGTAACTATATGTTATGAGATCAAGGAATTCATATTTTTTAATTATCTATCTTGAAATAATTCAAAATTAGAGAGCATGTGTGTGTGTGTGAACTTGTTTAAAGTTACACCTATAAAGAAATAGTGCATTAAGAGAATACAAAACTTGACACCTATTTTTCCTATGGTTGAGTAATCTATGTGCAAAGTAACTTTATTGTATGATACATTCATGTGCACCGAAATAACTTATATGATACATTTCTCAACAAAACAAATATTAAGTACGAGCATTAAATTGTTGTTTTTGTGTGATGTGCATTGTTTATGAATAAATTGTCTTTTTAAAATTTGTGCATCTCTTGAAAGAATTCTTAGGACGAAATAGGATCCTTAGAAATTAAGTAGTATGAAATTTCAAATCTAGTATTAGATTTTCCTAACGTTGATATTCAATATATTTGGATTGACAAGAGATAAATATGACAAGATGCCCTTGATTATCCTCCAACTGCATATTGATCAGCAAATGTCTGATAAAGGAAATATAAGATATTATTATGATATTGCTATCAGGATTCAACTGTGTAGTTTCGAGTCAAACTCATTGACCCATGTTTCATGAGTAGTGGTTCAACAAGAACCCATCTCTCATGATATTGAATGGTCCACTTAGCACTCATGGCATCTAGGTGATGCTCACAGAGGTGAAGCACTGGTCCATCCCGGGAGGTCACCCATCCCAGTACTGCTCCAGCTCAAGCACGCTTAACCAAGGAGTTTTCTCCAAGGTTAAGCCCGCTTGAGTTGTTACCCCATTTGCAAAACCTTCAGCAAGTGTTGTGCCTTATGAACCATTCATAATAGAGCCCTTTTAGCTCATCAATTGATAAGTAGGAGGTATTTTTCCACAGCGTGTCAAATTATGATATTGCTATCAGGATTCAACTGTGTAGTTTCGAGTCAAACTCATTGGAGAAAACACTTAGCACTCATTGCATCTAGGTGATGCTCACGGTGAAGCAGCGGGTCAGATCAGGAGGTCACCCATCCAGTCTTTGCTCGGTTCAGCGTAGCCGAGGGAGTTTTCTCCGAGTTAAGCCCACGAGTTAAACTTCGAAACTACAGAGTTGAATCATTATGTATCATAATTTATTTCTGTTGTGGAAAAAATACCTCTTACTTATCCAATTGATGAGCTAAGGGGCTCTATTATGAATGGTTCATAAGGCACAACACTTCTTGAAGGTTTTGCAAATGGGGTAACAACTCAAGCGGGCTTAACCTTGGAAAAGCTCACTGGTTAAGCGGCTTGGTGGGTAATGCTTGGGGATGGGTGACACTCAGGGACGGACGATCTTCTACATTAAACATCACCTAGATACAATGAGAACTAAGTGAACCATTCAATATCATGAGGAGATGGGTTCTTGTTGAACCACTACTCATGAAACATGGGTCAATGGTTTGTTCCGAAACTACAGGTTGAATCTGATAGCAATATCATAATTTACATTTCCTTTGTGGAAAAAATACCTCCTACTTATCAATTGATGAGCTAAAGGGGAAAAACCACAATACATGAATGGTTCATAGGCACAACACTTCTTTGAAGGTTTTTTAAAATGGGGTTCGCTTTAGCGGGCTTAACTTGTGGAAAACTCACGGGTGTGGCGCTTGGCTAATTTGATCTTTGGGATAGGTGACCTCCGGAGACGGACGGTGCTACTTGTGAGAGCATCACCTAGATGCAATGAGTGCTAAGTGGACAAATTCAATATAATGAGAGATGGGTTCTTGTTGAACCACTACTCATGAAACATGGGTCAATGAGTTTGGCTCGAAACTACATGATTGAATCTTGATAGCAATATCATAATTTGACACGCTGTGGAAAAATACCTCCTACTTATCAATTGATGAGCTAAAGGGGCTCTGTTATGAATGGTTCATAAGGCACAACACTTGCTGAAGGTTTTACAAATGGGGTAACAACTCAAGTGGGCTTAACCTTGGAGAAAACTCCCGGTTAATGGCGCTTGAAACTGACAATCTTGGGATGGGTGACCTCGGGGGACAGTGCTTCACCTCTGTGAGACATCACCTAGATGCAATGAGTGCTAAGTGGACCATTCAATATCATGAGAGATGGGTTCTTGTTGAACCACTACTCATGAAACATGGGTCAATGAGTTTGACTCGAAACTACACAGTTGGACCATTCAATATGAGAGATGGGTTCTTGTTGAACCACTAGTCAATGAGTTTGACTCGAAACTAATTCCTGATAGCAATATCTGACTCGCTGTGGAAAAATACCTCCTAAGATATTATTGTCAAGATCCCTATAATACATTCTTATGTTAATACATAATTATCATCACCCAAAATGATTAGAATATATTATTTTCTTTATAAACATGATATTCATTTAGAATCATTATTGAATTTCTCATAGATACAATCCTCATTAAAAGTTTCCATTTTCATTATGTTGAGTATTAAGTTTTATTTATTCAAATTGTATTATGCATGATTGAGTTTTATCAAATTATCAAGGTTTAATTCTCTACCCCATATGTTGTTAACATATCCTTAACAAGTTTTCTAATCCCCAACTTCACCTAAGCGGGTGGCAACCGATTGTGAAATTATCTAGGGAAATGGACCCTAGAAAGGGTTGTGTACCCACTCATATAGCTTATAGCTTATTAAATAGAGGCATAGGATGAATTTGAGTAGAGAATTGAGTTTAGTGTATATTGGTGTTATTGGTGTGTTTAAGGTAGAGTCATATTTCGAACCTAAGAGTTAAAACACTTGTGTGAGCCAACCAAGAGTATGATGGTTGAATTGTCTAGAAAATTTCAATATGTGAATTGTCTTATTAACCAATCACCTCGTAATCTTATTAAGGTTATATTGCAACCCTAGTATTGTTTGGATTGAAACCAAAACTACAATTATAATAATCTATTTAAGATATGATATGGTCACCTTCATCCTAGATCATACTTGGTTATCTTTTTTTGTCACACGGTCCTTGCATATCATCATAATTTTGATTGTTAACCATTCCTCCTTATAGTGAAGAGAATCCCTTATAGATTTACTATGTTGATCATTTTATGTATTTTCTATTCCATTGTGAGTTACTTGTGAGTTGAACCTTGGTGAAATGTGAATTTTGGTCAATCAAATATGAGTTGGATGAACTCAAGTTGTTGAAATATGAAGCCTCCATGCAATACGTAGGCAAGGCCATTAGAGACAAGCCCTCAAGGAATAGGTTTGGCCTCTAGGGCTTGTTCTCTTATTATTACTTTAAGACTACTATTGATATATATTTTATTGTTTAACATGTGACTTGAATTATGTTTCAAATTATTAGTTAGTTATTTGAACTAATTAGGTCTATCTCAATGATGTGGATTCCCTCCACTAGAACTCGACCATGATTGTCACAACAATTATTTACCTGACCAAGTTCTTGTAATTGATTGGTCAAATGTTGTTGTGCTTTCATACATTGCATGTATAGTAAGTAGCCTTTTGTGAATTATGCAAGTGTTTGTGGTCAAAATTTGAAAATTGTGTCTTGTCCTTAACCATTTTTTTGGTAGAAAGTTTTGGGCATTATATTTACACCCATTTTGGTTCATCCTATAAATCTAAATTTATATTCCCTTGTGCACTTGTTTCTCCTGTATAATACCTATACAAGTCAATTACATTGAAAATTGGGCAAATATCTATTCGTTTTGGAAGCTCAATCTCATAGACATTGGATGGAAATTTATTTAGCACCTTGTATGATCCTATATTCTTCCATTTCAATTTATTATGTGTTCCCTAAGGGAACCTTTCCTTCCTTAAATGTGTCATAGATAGATCTCCCACCTGAAATTCATGCTCTCTCTTATTCATATCAGCATACTCCTTATACTTCATGAAACTTTCCTCTATATTTTCCTTCACCTCTTTATGTAACTCATGTGGGTAGTTAGCAAAATCCTCCACTACAATACTCTTCCTTCTTGAATCAATGATGTCTCTTAAAGAGAATACATAAATAAAAGGTGCACCTTAGTTAATGTGACCACTAGGGTTTCAAAATTCAATACCTTTGTGTCATGTTCAAGATGATTTATAGTGTATTTATAGACCCATTTTTGTCTCTACACACTCAACTTTGTAGCCATCATTACATAATGTAGTAAATGATAAATATTTTTTTCCATTTAAGTCTCCATACAAATCTTGAAAATGTTGTTCTCACATGGAGATATTAAAGATAGTGATGATAATGGTCTAAGAAAAATCTGAACAGTCTTCCACCACATTTTCTTAGTTCATCTTGATTTACAAGAACGAGATCTTTATGTACTTGTATATTTTCTCATTTGTAGCAGTTGGTCAATTTGGATTTTATGAGTACTAAAGTGTAGAGTGTTCTAGGGTTTCAACTATGTTAGTTCATTCACCATTAGGGAAAAGTTTCTAAGACTTGAAGAGAGGCAACTATTATCTAGTAGATATATGTATTCACATGTCTCCTTAGTCAATTATAATTTTAAGAGATTTATTGAGTAGAGAAGTGTGATATGTTTTCTTTCTTATGAGATTTCTTTCATCATATGTGTTGATGTGACTACAACTCTGATTTGACAAGTGTTGCATTACTTTGATACATTACAAACCATTATTGTAATGATCTCTTTATTGTTATAGATGAATATTTGGAAGTCTAAAGAAGGATTTTTAAGTAGATGTGGTTGATGTATGCCATGTCTCTATTGTAATTTCTTATTTATCGATTCTAATGGAAAATTTAACTCTATGACCCAATAAGCACCAATCTTGAAGACGTTGACCACCCATAATACATTTAAAATCAATAAAATAATTTCTCAAAAATTATAAGAAGTAAATTAGGATTGGTACATCTTATTTTTGGTTCAATAGTGTAAACTAGGGATAATTTTTTAAGCAAACCAAACTATTAAACTTTATGAGAATCATTAACAATGTGTTTTTACTTTACCAATGTTTATGAACTATTAAATAAAATAATCTCAAAGAATTATAATAGTATTATTGTCCATGGATGTGTTATACAAAGAATCTTATCAGCTATAAAGGTTGTAGTGTAGGCAACTTTAGGGGCTTGTCCTATAAGGATTATGATTTTTGAGACTTCCTTAATGGTGATAAATCCCCCTCAAAGATTTGATAATATAGATTGTTGGGAAATGTGTGGAGTCTTCAAGATGGGTTTGTGTATATAATTATGATGTGTAGTGATGGATTTACTATTTTGTGTTATATTTTAATCTATTATTTCTTATGTGTATGTTTTAAAAATTAGTTTTTGTGTTTGTATATGGTGATCCAATTCAAAAAGGGTTAGTGATGCAAATTAGAGTAGAAAAGGTAGGTGCTAGAATTTTAAAAAATATTTTTTTATGTTAGATATTTTAGCATTTGTAGTCCTATAAAGGGCTTAAAACCACATTTGGTGCTTCTATGATAGATACTAAAGCAGAACTAGGGTGTTTGGACTTAAAAAGGTCATATCAAAAGTGAGATACAAGATTAAAGATAAGTTTGTATGACAAATAATTATAAAAGGCTATTGTAATGGTTATTAATACAAATAGATTGCAAATGAATGATAAATAAGAGGAAAAAGTGCTAAGTAGACACTTTTCATCTATACAAAAGAATTTTGAGGCACATATATTAATCACATTTATATATACTTCCAGCCATAGATTAGAGTAAATTGTATTTATATTAAGTAATAGATAAAATATAAATAATAATTAAAATAAATTTATATTATATAAAGAGTGATTCCTAGAAGAGAAGTGGTTTTTTGATGACTTGTTTATATATATCAATTATAAAATACTAAAAATCTACTAAAATAATTAGTAATATTTTTATTACAAAGTGTTAGGCCATATATCTACAATATATAAAGTAAATCTCTCTCAAGCTTTGAGTAAAGAACTTAGTTTTGGTATTCATTGGAAAAATGCATAAGCATATCATATTTCAATCATTGGAAACTAAGCTATCTTGGAGCAACTTGGTCGAGCATAGTGGTTATGAATTGGAAATATTAAAAGTGCATAACATAGAGTTTACGTAGACATGCATTATGTTATTTTTCTTGAATAATTTTCTAGTTTAAATATGGTTTTAGAGCAAGGTTCCTTGGAAGAAATCTTAACTTCTTAAGGTAGATCTAGGATGGCACACAAGAAGGAGATCCCTATGTTTGATTAAATGGACTATGCATTTTGGAAAACAAGGGTGGAAGGCTTTTTAAGTTATTTGGGATATGATGTCTAGAAATTAGTTCGGAATCATGGATATATTATACGTACAAATGGTCCAAGCACTAAAGCTAAAATCAAGGCCTATGAAAGCAATAGAAAAGCAAGGTATTCTTTTTTAAGCAGACTTACAAATTCTAAATTAGTGAAAGTTATGAATTTGAAAACTACTCAAGAAATTTGGACAAAGTTTGAAATCATTTACGAAGGAGATGATAAAGTTAAACAAGCCAAGACGCAAAATATAAAGATCACATTTGAAAACTTGCGAATGTATGAAAATGAAAATATTACAAGCTACATGCAGAGGGTAGATGAAGTGGTCAACTCCATCAAAGGTCTTGGTGAAAAAGTCAAAGAATCAAAAGTGGTAAAGAAAATTCTTAGAACCCTTCCTAAAGCTTATAGTCATTAAGTTTTTGTTATTGAGGAATTTGCAAATCTAGATCAATTGTATGGTTCCCTAATTGCATTTGAAATGAGATAATTTGGTGAAAATAACAGTGCAAAAGTTGAGACTGCTTTTAAGGCTAGAAAATCAGAGAAGATTGAAGAATAAGATCAAGAGGATCTTGATGATTTGGAAGCTAACTTTGTGAGAAGGATGAAAAAGGGTATTGGTAAGTAAAAAGGTAAGTTTCCTTTCAAATGTTTCTGTTGTAGAAAGATAGATCACTATGCTTCAAGATGTCCAAACAGAGTTGTGAATGATAAAAATAAGGGGAACAACGGTAACGATTAAGAAAAAGTTACTATGTTAGAGAAGATGCAAGTATCTATGATGATGAATTTGATTATGGAAATGATGATGATGAATGTTTGTTCATGGATTTAAAAGATGAATATGTTTCTACTAACTCTGAAAGATGTGTGAAAGAAAGCCCTTTAGAGACAAAGGATAAGACTGAAGGTACTTGAGTATCCGCCTTTCATGCTAGATAGGATAAGAACTATTGGATCATTGATAGTGCATGCTCTAACCATATGATCAAAGAAAAGAGTAAGTTTGTTAAACTTGAAAAGTATGATGGGAGACTTGTTAGAATTGGTGATGATTCAGGTGCTAAGATATGTGGAATAGGTTCAATTAGTTTTAATGGCAAGCATAATACTAATGATGTTTTTTGTGTTAAGGGTTTAAGGCATAACCTCCTGAGTGTTGAAAAAATGTGTAGCAAAGGATACAATCTTATGTTTCAGGATGATGGATGTGAGATCAGAAAAAGGGTCTAGAATTGTGATTGTTGCTAGAAGAAGGATAGATGAAAATGTTTATCAACTCAAGGGTGTTGATGGTCATTGTTTTATGACTCAGATTAATGAAAGCTGGTTATGGCATAGGAGGATGTGTCACATTAATTTTGATAATCTGGTAAGAATCAAATCAATTCAAGCAATGAGAGATCTGCCAAAAATTATAAATCCTATCAATGTTGTGTGTAAGGAATGTCTAATTGGAAAGCAAACAAGAAGAAGTTTCAAGGGAAAAGAACAATCTACTACCAGATTGTTGGATTTGGTGTGTATAGATCTTTGTGGTCCTACAAGAGTAATAAGTCTTTAAGGTGACAAGTATTTCATATTATTGATTGATGATTATTCTAGAATGACATGGGTTGCTTTTTTAAAAGAAAAATCTAAAGCCCTAGATAGGTTCAAAGCATTTAAAGTTATGGTTGAGAATGAAATGGACATGAAAATAAAATGTTTGAGGTCTGATAGAGGTGGAGAGTTCACCTCCAATGAATTTAACATGTTTTGTGAGAATCATGGCATTTAGAGGCACTTGTTTTCCCTTAGGACTCCTCAAAAAAATAGAATAGTTGAAAGGAAAAACATGACTGTTCAAGAAGTTGCAAGGACTATGATGAAAGAAGCTAACCTAATGAAAGTCTACTGGAGAGAAGTAATTCATACTACTGTTTATATAGTTAACAGAGTTCAAGCAAAAGGAAACAACACAAAGACTCCCTATGAGTTGTGGTATGGAAGGATCCCTACTGTCAAGTACTCCAGAGTGTTTGGAAGTAAATGTTGTATCAAAAGAGATGAAGAAAACTTGGGAAATTTTGATGCAAGGTCTGATGAAGGAATCTTCCTTGGATATTCTACTAAAAGCAAAGCCTACTGGTGCTACAACAAGAGAATAAGAAAGATTGTTGAAAGTTCAAGTGTCAAGGTTGATGAAGATTTTTAGAACTCAGTGGTGATAGATGGATATGAATCAGATGAGCCTATTTGTAGAGAAAAAGAAAAATCTAAGGAAAAGGAAGTGCAGATTGAAGAGGAAGAAGCTCCATAAAATACCCCTAGAACCCCTAAGTATGTGTAGAGGAATCATTCTAAAGAAAAAATCATTGGATACAAAAGCAAAGGTGTATTAACAAGAAGAAAAGTTGTTGATGAAGAGGTAAATTTGTGTTTATTGTCTGAAGTTGAACCTAAAATAGTGATTGAGGCATACAAAGATGAACATTAGATAAAAGCTATGGAAGAAGAACTACTACAAATTGAGAAAAATTAGACTTGGGGACTTGCCTCAAGACCTGTAAACAAAAATATAATTGGGACTAAGTGGGTGTTCATAAATAATTGAATGATAATGGAGAAGTGGTAAGAAACAAGGCAAGGCTTGTGTGTAAGGGCTACTCACAAGTTGAGGGAATAGATTTTGCAGAGACATTTGCTCTAATGGAAAGAATGGAAGCTATCATAATGTTTTTAGCTTTTGTAGCACATAATGACTTTACATTTTATCAAATGGATGTGAAGTTTTCTTTCGTGAATGGAGAATTGGAAGAAGTATACATGGAACAACCAGAAGGATTCAATTATCAAACAAACCAAATATGGTATGTAGATTAAAGAAGGCATTATATGGATTAAAGCAAGCTCCCAGAGCTTGGTATGCAAGGTTGGATAAGTATTTGATACAACAAGGATTCAATAAAGGTATCGTAGATAGTAATCTTTACTTTAAAGTTGAAAAAGATCAAATCTTGATTGTGGTTGTAAATGTTGATGACATAATTTTTGGAGGTAATGAAGAGATGTGTAAGAAGTTTGCAGAAGAAATGCAAAAATATTTTGAGATGTCTATGTTTGGGGAGATGAATTTATTCCTTGGGCTACAAATCAATCAAATAGACATAGGTATATTCATTTCACAATAAAAGTATGTCAAAGAAATGTTGAAGAAGTTTGGAATGGAAGACTCTAAACCGATATGTACTTCTATGGTTACTATTTGAAAATTGAGCAAGAATGATGAATCTCCTAAGGCTGGTCAGAGAAAGTACAGATCAATGATTGGTGGAATGCTATATCTAACTGCTACTAGACCATTATCATGCATGCAATTTTTCTTGTGGCTAGATTTCAAGAAGATCCTAGAGTCACATATTGTAGTAGTAAAGAGGATATTTAGATACTTGACGGGCACTCTAGATCATGGATTATGGTATCCAAAGGATACTAATTTTACTTTGAGTGCTTACACAGATGTTGATTGGGCTACTTGTGTTGATCACAGGAAAAGCACAAGTGGTGGTGCATTCTTTCTTGGATGTAGATTGGTATCATGGCTAAGCAAGAAACAAGATTTAGTATCTTTATCTATTGAGTACATTACAACAGCATCTTGTTGCACACAGGTGTTATGGATGAGGCAAACATTGAAGGATATCATAGTGGTATATGATGAACCAATTTCTATCTTCTTTGATAACACAAGTGCAATCAATATTTCAAAAATCTTGGTAATGCATTCAAGAACAAAATATATTTCAATTAGATATCACTTCTTGAGAGAAAAGGTTGTGGAGAATGAAGTAAAGCTTGAATATGTGCCTACAAAGGATTATATTGCTGATATATTCACTAAGGCTCTTCCTAAGGATAATTTTGAGTATCTCCGAGAGAAGTTGGGGTTTGTTTCCCTTCCTTTCTTGAACTAGATGCATAAGGAGAAGCATCAATCTAGTGGATCTCAAGATTAATTATTTATTCTAGACTGATGTTGGTGGCTACCTCATAGGGGGAGTAGGTAGTTGCATTGTTGGTTGTTGTAGTCAAAAGAGTGTGTGTTGTCATTATGTAGTGGTTGCTAATTTGGTGCAGTTTCTTGTGCGCTCCTAAGGAGGAGAATACAAAGCAATAAAATAAAGAAGTTGCATCTAACAATAGCAAGCAGGTTGATTGATGTCAAAGGGAGAGAATAATGCAAATATTTTGGCCCTTTTCTATTGATGTCAAAGGGGGAGAGAAAGTCATGTGAAAAAGACAAGCTACAAAGGGAGAGAGAGAGTAATGAGCCAGTTGAGTAAGGGGAAGTAATGTGAAGAATTGCAGTATGTTGGTATTTAGAGCTATTATGTCTTTGATTTTTTTTCACATCATGTGTTTCCATCAATGACAAAGGATGAGATTGTTGCAAGTATGAGTAGTTAGTGTTGTCATTGATGTCAACAAACTTGTGTTGTCATTGATGTCTATTGTTGGGTGAGATTGTTGCAAGAGTGTGAGCAGTTGATGTTATCTATGCTTTGAATAGTTGCATTATGTTGTCATTAGTAAAGTGGTGCAAGAGCATGTGGGAGGATAGGGATCAACACCACCCAAAAATATTGTTGGTTTGATCTTCAAATTTTGGTTTGTTTTTCTTGTTTAGATTTTCCTCTTTCTTGTTTGTGCCTAAACATCTTAAATTCTTCATCTTTATTTTGACATTCAAAGAAAATTCATCTCACAAAATGTGATGATAAAGATCTTTTAATCAAATACAACTGGTTAGTGTGAAGCCAATATCCCACAGTGTTATCAGCTTATTTGGATCAAAACTTTTTTAGATGTAATTGTAGTTGCTCTAGTCGATGTGTATGCAAATTGACAAAATGCCTCAAGGAAAAATGATGTCTCACCAATTGCAATGATTACCAATCAAATTGGTATTTGACAAAGGTTAAATCTTGAAATGGATCGGCCCTTTCACCTTAAATATAAACACAAGGAGAAACCAATAGGTTTGAAAGAAGAATCAGTTGGGAAGAAACAAATAATTAAATCTGGAAGTGGATGATTGAATCATGTCTCATCACCTTTAGAGAGGCCGAAAAACTTGGGGAAAAGGTCGATTGATATTTCAATAGGCAAATAAGACAAAATTAATTGATCTTTCAGCAGGCCTTTTCATCTTTTGTATGGTTTGATAGAAAACAGAGGAGGCAGTTTTGAAAAGACGATAGAAAAAAGGAAAGGTCGGAAGTCAAAAGAGGCATCGAACAAACTTCTGGGGCATTGCAAATTGAAGGAATGCACAAGGTAAGTGTGTGAAAGTTTGTAGTAATGAAAGGGAAAAAATCCAAGAACAAACAATGAGAAGGCATCAAACTCAAGTTTGAGGGCGTAGGGTAAGTAAAGGAATGAGGGGTTGCTAATAAGGAATATGCAGTAATAAAAGAAAAGAGAGGTTGTTAGTTTATGGGAGAAGTTGATAATAATTAAAAGAGACCAATTGATTTACAAGGGGGCTTGGATATAAAGTGATGCCTAACAATTTGAAGGGAGATGCATAGTAGAGAGGAATGCACAAAAATGTTGTATGAGAATATAATGAGCAACGATGAGACAAAGTGCATGAACTTGTGAAGATACGAATGAAATTTGGAATGGCATGAGAAGCCATTGAATGGCAAGAAGAACAATTTTGTTGTGAAAATGTATTGAAATTTGATTTGAATAAATATTGTTTCAATATAATTTTAGTTATTTGAAAGTTCTTGTCTCTATAAACTATGTATTTCTATGAGCATTGGAAAGCAGGGGATTGTTTGTTTGCATCATAAAGCTACTAGTATCAACCTCTAGTGTTGCTTTGATAAACTTCTATCTATGTATATGTGGTGGAGTTTCTATGTTGAAGTTGGTTCATTTGTGTTGAGGAAGTGTTCAAGATGATGAGGATGTGCCTTTGATGCTTAGTTTTCAAGTGCTTTTGAGAAATTTTGATAAAAAGAGGAAACAGTCTATTGTATTGGTGTTCTGGGTTGCAGAAGTGTGTTCTTGTGTTGCTCTGCATTTCTTCCAGGTTGAATATTTTCTCATGCACTTCAGATATGTTCATTAGAGATGTTCAAAGGTGTTATATCTAGGATTTGGTGTGTTGGATCATTGTGTAGAAGAAGTTGTGTTCACCAATGTGTGAACTGTGTATTGCAAAGGTGTCTTGGAGAAATGTCTCTGCTCCGTATTTCTCTGCAGTTATGTTTTAGGTCTTGCGGATCTGAGGGTGTGTTGATTGTGTTGGTATCTTTGTTCAATCAAGATGGTTCGATATTTGGTGCTTCAGAAGTCATTTTCTCAAGTAATAATGTATGGCAAAGTTGATTGAGTGTACTAGGTGTGTACATTCTTCAGGTGGAAGTTGTTGTGAAGGAGTTTGTTGGGTTTCAAAGTGTTTTAGGAACATTCTAAATCATGTTCAAGTGTGGTGTGTGGTTCACAAGTCATCCTTGGATTTAAGAAAGTGTGTACTTAAAATTTTAATGGTGTTTACACATGTAACGACCAACCTGGTGTTTACACTAATTATAGTGGTTAATTATTATTTATAGAAGCATGTGGTTGAGTGGTATTATAGATTTAGGTCCTAAATAAGGAATGGTGTGGTCCTCTTTCACTTCTATCTACCACAAAAGTGTTTTGGCACTCAACCAAATTTGAATTTGCATGGTTGATGTGCATAGCTAACCTTGGAGAAGGGTTTCAAGGTTGAAGATGGTATAAATAAGAGTTGAGTTGTTGAGGGATGATAAGATAGATGTGAGAGATGTGAATGATGTGAAGTGCAGAGTTATTGCAAAATTGAGAAGTGTGGTGTGAGATTTCATGTGTTAGATTACTGGATGTCGTGAGTAGAAGGTGTCTACAATTCTTTAGTTAGGATGCGAAGGTGTTGGTGACATTATGGTGGATTCTTTGTTGCATTGAGATGAATTTCTCTATGTAACATTCTTCTCTATCTTCTTTTCTATTTTGGCAATGAGCCTTTGGTAGTGAGCCTTTCTTTCTTTGGGAAGTGATCCCTATTGTATTCAATGTTGATATTACTTATATTGTGAGCTAATCCTCATTATGATTTTTCCCTTTTTGGGTTTTCCATGTAAATATGGTGTTCTCTTGTGTATGATGTTAAGTTGTTTCAGTTTTTGTTATTTGTTTTTTATGCTAACTCATCATAACAGATTAAGGGTTTATTAAATGAAAGTGGATTTGAATGTTAATGAGGGTTTTGAAGTTATAAGGTACAACTGGTTCACCTCTCCCTCTTAATTATCTTGTGCATTCAACAAAATCTAAAAATTCTAATATGGAAAGATGAAAGAAAATTTATTTATTATGATGAATATTATATGCTAAAATAGAGAAAGATTGGTTTGATTTTTATAGACTTATGCAAGACTTTAATTAATCTTTCTTTCTGATCTGCAATGAACAACAAAGAAGAGATTTATTTCTTAGTTGTGATAAGTTACATGATTTATTTCATTTTTCTAGGAAATTATATTTTTAGTATGTTATATAAATATATATATATATACACATTCATATCAATATATATATATATATAAAGAATGTGTAAAGGATATTCTATGTTAAATATTCATAAGATTATAAGAGAAGCTTAATGCCTACCCCGTTGAGTTGACTGAAAGAAATTAATTTTATAGTCTAAATTGTTGAAATATTTGAAACACTACAATATCGTACTCTTTTGGATAAAAGAAGTTGGTATTATATACTATACTTTCACTAGCACTATTATTGTGTTCTTGTGCAAAGAATCGAAAGGAAAAACATAGAGAAATCTAAACTATTAAAAGAAGAAATTATCTTTTTATTGATGAACATTATTTCATTTTACTCTTTTGACAACTTATCAAAAACTTATGTGTAAGGCAAGGTGTCTTGAATAGATTACATTGTTTGAAAATATTATAAACCGTTTGTGCATGAAAATAAGAGAGTATTTGTTATGCCTTGCATAACCACCCCACTTTGATCTGGATCAAAATGGGTCCCCCTTTCTCTTTTTTTTCTTTACTTTTTGTTGCTTTCTTTCCTCTTGGGAGTTCTTCTGCTTTCTGCCTAAGTTTGTCTTCTTGTCTTGTTTAATCTTGGTTCTGTCTCAACCTAAGTTGGTTCCCTTCTTACTAAGTGTTCAATGAAATAATCACAAGCAAAAGTGTACCATATGATAGTATATCTTATCTCCTTCTAATGACTAATGGAAGCATTTGTTTTGCAGGATTAAATCATGCACCTGGTGATATTTGCTAGGTGAGCTCAGTTGGATTCCATTCCTCAATCCAGTTGGTACCAAAAATTAGTTAAGGAAGAAGTCGGTAGGACCGCAGGGATGTCACAGCGAGTGAAATTCATGTGTCGGCATCAATCAACAAGACATCATCCAGAATCCCGACAACATGGAATTTTCCATCGGCATGAGGGGTTTCCTTCGATGAAAGGTCTTAACGAGATCCTCGGGTCTCACCAATTGGTGGCAAAAGGCGTACGTTGTCGGCAAATGTTCTCTCTTCACTGAGATGTCTCGGCAAAATCTCTATGGTCTCACCGACTACCCCACCACCAACAAACACTTCGGCGGGAGTCATCTTCATCAACGTATGGTCTTGGTGAAGTCTCCATGTCTTGCCGACCGCTGCCAAAATGATTCATGTATCAGCATAGGTCTCCTCCCCGCCAAGATGTTTCGGTGAATTCACGAAGTCTCACCGACTAAGCAAAAGGTGATCCCTTCGACATAGGTCTAGTTGAAGAGGTGAGGTTACAATGACATGGTGCGGGGGATTCCATTAGTGTGTCTTCGGTGGGAGAATTAGCATGTCTCACCGACACGAAAGGGGGCCTTCGCCCAAGGATTCTGGATTTGGTGTAATCTCTCACCGAATGTTTGGAGTCTCGCCGATGGGAAGGGTTAGCCTATCGGCAAAGCAAGATAGCATTGCCAAGAAGTCTTGGCGAACGCGAGAGGTCTCAGCGACACAAGGAAAGCTCGCCAAGAGGTATGAAGTCGGCGGAAGGTCTCGTCGAATGGTGGATGTCTCACCGAAACATGAAGGGCATCGGCGTAGCAGTTGGAGCTCGCTAGGAAGTCTCGGTGAAGAAGGAATGTCATGCCGACACAGCGCTAGGGGACCCCATTGGTGGTCTTCGACGAGAGAACCGATATGTCACAGCAACAACGAAATGAACTAGTATAGCTTTCGCTAGGAGATGAGGTGTCTGCAGGATGTCTCCCCGACGAAGGGATGTTATAGCAAAGCGCACGCAACATGAGAGAACATTTCGGTATGACTACCGTAAGGTTTGGCTAAAAGCAAAGGAGCTCGCGGAGAGGAGAGGCATGCGCTAGGAGGTCTTGGCGAAGTCAGAAGCTCACACCGAAGCAAAAGGAACCCAGAGAAAACAAAAGGGAGTCAGGAGGACTCTAAGCGAATGAGATGCCTTCGCTAGGATGTCTTACCAACATGGAAGAGTCTTGTTGAAGACAAGGATGGGCTTGGTAAGAAGAAAGGAATTCGGGGTAAGGTCTCCCCGAAACATCACAATCTCCCCGACATACAGAATGGGCCCGCCGGGAGGTAAGGAAGACTTCGTCAAGTGTCTCAGCGAAAAAAGCGGTGTCGGCATAGTGATCTAGGATCGCTAAAAGTTCTTGGTGAAGAAAGAAGGTTTCATCGAAGTGGAAAGAGCTCGAACCCGAGAGGAAGAAAGGAATTCAAGCTCAGCAAGAATGAAAAGGAGTTCATTGAAACTCTTGCCGACATGAAAAATGAGGTTGATGTGACTTATGTAGCCCGCCAAAATGTTTCACCGATTGACTCGTGCTATGACGATAATTGTTGGAAGGAAAAATTGCATCGGGGAGACACCGATGGTGTCTCACCAACATGTGATACCATTCAGACCACTTTTGACCGCCAAAGAATCTGGCGTGGCATGTGATTGTCCAATCAAAGGGAGCTAAGATAGGCCATTGACCAAATTGACCGCCCCTGTGTAGAAAGATTAACAGAGTGAAGGCAGGATGGATTCCTTATGAGAATAGATGACTATGGATCGACTCAGATATAATGTTCAAATCGAAGAGGAGGCCTGATGATGTTCCGAGGGATGGTCAACCTGCAGCAGGAGTCTGGACATGACGGAAGCCGAAGGAAAGGAGAAACTATGACTCACAAGGACAGCCGTGGTAACCACCAGCGGAGATTGACCAGTATTAATGGTAAAGTGCCCTTAAGATTTTCTGAGCATTCAAGACGACTCTGGCAGAGTTTGAAGGTGGACACGAAGATGGAAGAGTAAATATTGTAGCTATAAAAGGATCTAAAGACTTCTCCTGCGAGTAGAAATCCTTCATCAGCACAGACAACAAGGATTCACATTGAATGCAGTTTTGACTTTCCTCAGAAAGGTCTAAGTGCCAAATCTCCTAGATGCAGATATTTTGTAAACCCTAGTGTAGGGGACAGTGCATTCGTTTGGTACATTTTGTATATAATGACATGCTTGCCTCTTTGTAAAGGGTTAGAACTTTGAGAGAATTTCTAAGGTTAGACAGTTAGAGTTAGAACAGACAGTTAGAAGGAAAATTAGGAGTTAGACAGTTAACAGAAGGGGATAGAGTTGCATCTTGATTCTCAGTAGTGAGAGCTTCTCTTGTCTTCTTGGTTAGCAGTTAGATTTTAGTACAGACTGCAATATATTTTCTAAGTTCTCTTAGTGTAGTTGGAAGCAATCTGGAGTCTCAGATTCTCTATACACTGGTGATTGTGCCAGCTTTGTAAATATTGTTTATCTATTTTTAATAACAGTAGAAGCAATCAGAGTTTAGTCTACTTCATGTTGCGTTCCTGAACAATATTTGTCTTAATTTGATCATTTGATTTGTGAAGTCTTCAAGGAATGGAATATTATTTTATGTTTTATTTAAATGGTAATAAAAATCTGTTATGCGAATTAGCACTGTGAATGAAAGAGGTTGTGTGTCAATCACAAGTTTACTTTGTTCTGCAGTTTTGGTTTACAAACTCCTTGAAGTTAACAAGTCTGGTTAAGATTGGATGAACTATTGTTCTTTTCTGTTTCAAAACCCTGATCTATCTTTTCTATTTCTTTAAAACCCTTGTTAAAATAGGTTTTGATTTTCATGCTTGATCTTAGAACAATCCAGAAGCTCACACCGGCCCCTTGAATACTATTGTTGCATTGACCATTGAGTAACATCAGCATAGTTGAGACCCAACTACAAAGACCTTGGGAGCTAAGGCAACCATGTGTTGCCTTTCTCTTTCAGGAGAAGTGAATAGTAATATTCTGCTTGCATTGTTGTGGTGCCAAAATCGTCATCAACAAGAATTGGCGCTAGAAGGAGGGCTCAAAAGGGCAAGCTGGATAAAGATGGACTTTCATCTTCAGAAAGGTCCCATAGAGTTCTTTGATCAACTTAAAATCCACCACCCTTGATAGAACTCAAGACCCCAACAAGACACAAAAGTCACAAGACTAGGGCAACCATCATACCACCTTTATCAGCTCCGCTCACTCCACTAGGCTTTTCACCAATACCCCAGTGGGTACCTATCAATCCACCATCACGTCCATCTCAATTGTCATCATCAACAATATTTTACTGTTAAAATTTGAGTGCAAGTACTTGTGAACAAGGGGCAATAGCCAAGTCCCAAGATGTTGTGAGTACATAACATGGGTGTTCAATATCAGGAAAAAATTTCCATCTTAGTCATTTACCAACTTTAGTAAGTTATATAAGTAGGGTTAGACAAGCTTAGTCAACCAATCATCATGTGTTAAACCTTACATCAAAGGTTGTTTCCAAGTCGATTTAGAGGTGTGTCAAATTATGACTTCACTTACTAAGGAACTTCCTATGCAGATTCCAATTGTTGAAGCTTTTTCCAGAATATCACTTTCCAAAAAGAAGAAAACCAAAAACCAGAACCCAAAAACTTCCCGTGAACTTTCTTTTCGAAATTTCAACAACTTCTACCCAAAAAATATCTTTCTTCCATTCCCGTGAAGTAAACTCTTACCTCTCTCAGTTATTGCAAATATTCTCTCCGAGAATAATTTCTCAACAAGAGTGTTTAATAAATTTTCTAACATGCATGTCAAAATTAAAATATCTTTCAACCAACTCAGATATTTTCCTTTTTATATTTTCAAGAAATTAATGCTATTTTAATAATTCAAACTTCACAAATTAATATCATCTACATTATGCAATTTATAATTCAAATTCACATAATAATTTCTAAATAAATTTAATCTAATTAATTTAATTACTTTATAAAATAAATTTAATCACAAGGATTAAATTACTTTACAAAATAATTAAATTTAATTAATTAAATTAAATACAAAGCTTCTAACAATATAATTTAAAATTAATTAAATAAACACAAATCATTAAAAGCATTAATTTTCACAGAACAAACCTTGCAAATAAATAAATAAATGACAAGGAAAACATGGACAACATAACAACAAAACATACCAACAAAGACTAACAACACACTGTGGCTAGGGTTGTGGCTTGACTAGGAAACCCCGTTACTATTTCCCAATCAACTATTTCGTTGGGCAATGGACATGCTCAAACTTGTGAATCTAGGTGGAGTCGATGTCATGTACTTGCAATCCTGCAATCAAACATATGTCGTGCATGTATATATATCATGAATCAAACATAGCGTGAAGAGAAATTTGAGGAAACACAGGGCGCTCGCAAGCGAGTGATGTAATCATGTTCTCCTCACCAATATAGTGTCACAACAAAACTGACAGAATTAAATATCAATTAACTACAAATGGGCATATATAAGAATATCAACTCAAATAAACAACTATGCTAATCAGAAAGCATGTCACAAACATAGTTATCCATATAGTGTACCATCACATCATAAAATAAAAACCATCATCGCTCCAATGTTAGCAATCAAATAACAACAACATAGTATTAGATTCTATCAAAGTAAAAACACACTGTCGAAAAACATAAGCAAATCAGAGGGGTACTACAAGTTGACTAGTTGAATTTAAAGTAAAAAGCAAAATAAAGCATTTAAAATTGTAAAATAAATAAAAAAATCAATATGGACATTGGAAATGGGATAAGGGATGTTTTAAAGCACAAAATCATGAACCTAAAATGTAGGGGTAGAGAGGTGGGCGCCCAGGTCTTGGTTTGCTTTTTTTGCTTTTTTCCAGATTTTGCAAGTGGTGAATTAAAGCGGTAACCTCTATCTTTGACCGAGTTGTTTTGAATGAATAATATGGTACTTTTATTTCTTTTTGGAGTTTTGAATATGTAGCCAAAGAAGTTGGCATGCCTGGGGAAAGATAGCAAAAATTCAAAATCTAGGATTAATTCTCTGAGTATGGTAGTGGAGAGAGGAGAATCTTGAAAAAATATACAAAGGTTTTGAAGGCAATTTTGGAGAGACAGGTTAGAGGGCATAGCTTTTCTCTGGAGGTAGGTTTGGACATGTTTATTGCAGGCTTTTTTTTATAAACAACAACCCAGGAGGATTCCAAAATAACTGGATTGAATTTGTAAGAGTTGTAGGTGATATAGATGTGTTGGGAGATGGTTTTTTTTGCAGATTCTCATATGTCTAAGCATAGTTTGGCTGTGAATGAATTTAATTTGCATATGTATTGTGTGTATGGAGATCATTTATTATATCTCAGTCCATTACTGACTGAAATTTCATTGTAATATGAGTTTATTAATAAAGCATATCATTAGTTCTTTGTGCAAGCAAGTTTTCAGAAATTTATTTGCAAACTTTTGTTTATGTTTGAGTTGTGTTGTGAGAATTTTAGAAGAGGAATTTGTGAGCTTGTTTTCCTATTTTCATTAAATTTACTATTAAAAAATAAGTTCTTTAATTTAGTGGCCACATTTTAGTCAAAACTTTCATTAATTTGCTCTATAGTTTGAAATCTAAAAAAAAAATATTTTTGGGAAGCTTATCAAAAATTAGGTTGGATTAGTTATTTTAAATTTATTGTTAGATGTAAATATATTTCTTAATTTAGATGTCAAAATTTGGTCCAAACAAAAACATCAAATTCTCTCTTACACAAATACTTTCCTACCTTAATAAATTTTAAAATAAAAACATAATTAAAGCCATACCATCTTTAGGTTTAGAGGACCTTTCTACACATACAAATCCAAGGATCCATTATATTTTCCACCACCTAAAATTGACAAAAGAATTCCACAAGGACATGAAACAACGATACATTTCTGTAGACACCCAAATTTGATCACTCCCATATGATCAAATTTACCTCTTTATTCATCAATTCTGTCAATATTAATTTATTTAATTAATATTACACTTCCCACACAAGATTCCTAAAGTATTTAATTTCACAATTAAACACTTTATCTGGTACCTTTCTCCTCTCTAAATTAAATAAATACACCAATTTATTTAATTTAGTCATTCTAATCTTTTTGAATTAAAATCAATTTAAAATTCTTCTTTTCTCTCTCCTTGTCAGATCCTCCATAATCCATCTCTAATTTGGATTAATTTAATTAATTCATAATTAGGGTGTGCATCCTCTTAATCAAAGATTAATGTCACATCCTCCTACATTTGCCACTTGTCTCTAATCTTCCATTAATTATCATAATCAAGTTATTTCTTCATCCATTATCCTTTCCACCCCGTCTTCCATTTACCTACAGGCATTGACCCTCTATGCCAATTTTAATTCCACATTTTATCTTCTAGAATATTTATTTGTCACCTCATACATGTGACCAATTCCCACATTTTTGGAGACCCTCTCTTATCCATTAGATTCTCCTATGAATGTGAGTTTTTAATTCATATTTATTTCCCCAGCCACTTTCTCTTTTCCCATGGAGATTTTTGAGAAATTCTAAAATTCTTCAAATGTCATTTTCACTCCCACTTGAGAACAAGAAATTCCTTTTTGAGGAAATATTCTCACTCCCTAAGGTACTTGGAAGGTACTTGTCCTTCCTCCACATCATGTACCCCCCTTCCACATCACCTACACATCATCTCACCCTTAGCCCTCTCACATTCCACATGTCAAAATGTGAGGGCTTGTGAGTCCTTAACTCACCTTAGCCCTTCATCTTGACTTTGTTGGATAAATCCCAACCATTGAATTCTCTAAAGAATTCAAGTTTCTCTATAAATACCCCATCCTCTAAGGCATTTGGGGGACTTAGCCATTTTACAACTAAATGTTTCCATTTTGTGCACTCATTTAGCCATCCATTTCATCCATTTGCATCTACATTCAAGCATATAGTTAAATCTTGCATTTAGTCATTTTAAGAGCCATCAAAGGAGCATACAAACCAAATCAAAATCAAGGGCCAACCAAGGAGTTTGAGCTGCAAAGGGGAGGTATATCTATTTAGCATCATTTTATACTTTTCCTCTTTGCATTTACAAATTTTTTAGGCTAATCTTGAGGTGTTTCTTTATGTTTTTCCATTGCATTTTAATTGCTTAGAATAGGTTAGACATTTGGATATCACATTTTTGGCAAGCCCGATGGGACCCACAAGCAGGTTCCTATATTTCACGTTTGCTGTTGTTAAGTTTTTTGTAGGAATACGTCGCAGAAGAGCGACTACGCCCTCCCAGTTACCGCAGAAGGGCAACTGTGCCCCTGATTTTTGGCAGAAGGCATTGCGCTACGATTTCTTCGCCGGAAGGGTAGTACTGATTTTCTACAGAAGGGCAACTGCACCCCCTGATTTTCTGCAGAAGGGTGCCTACGCCCCCTTGGCTAAAACTTTTGTGCTGACACTTTTCTGCAGAAGGGCGACTGCGCCCCCTAATTTTCTACAAAAGGTCGACTACGCCCCCTTGGCTAAAATTTTTGTGCTAACACTTTTCTGTAGAAGGGCGACTATGCCCCCTTGGCTAAAATTTTTGTGCTAACACTTTTCTGCAGAGGGGTGACTACGCCCCCTTGGCTAAAATTTTTGTGCTAACAATTTTTTGCAGAAGGGCGACTGCACCCCCTGATTTACTGCAGAAGGGCGACTGTGCCCTTGATTTACTACAGAAGGGCGACTGTGCCCCCTAATTTACTGTAGAAGGGCGACTGCACGCATGGTTTATTGCAGAAGGGCGACTGTGCCCTCTTGTCACCGTAAAACAATACATCTTGGAAGGTAAAACTGTCATTTTAGCTTTGGTTTTTGTTGTTTTTAGGTACTAACTCCCTAACATGATTTCTTGCAAGGATATTGGTGTCTTTGCTAACTTTTTGCAGCATATTCTCATGAAATTGATGAAGAAAGTGAGATAAAACAATTAACATTTGCTTGAGGATCTATCCATTTGCTCAGTTTTTTAAAGCTATCCTTGTTATTTTCGTTAATATGAGAATATAGTTTAATTAGGGGAAGTAATATTCATTGCTTGTTGTGTCTACTTTTTATGTTACCCAAAGGGAGCATTAGCTTGTTTTCACTTTCCCCTTGCACTTTTTGTGAGCCTGGGTAGTAGTTGGAAACGATTAGTTCTTTCTTTCTAGTGGGACCTGCTTGGGGATTTCATCACCCTAAGGGACGATTCCAACTACGCATACCGGTGGGGTATATAAAGGGGGAGAGTGAAAGTTGTACCCCAATCCAGTCGCATCATAATTGGCAGAGTGTCGAAGCTAGGGTGATACCTAGATAGACGTGAAGAGTTGGACTGAGCCCTTCAACATCTTGCTAGGGTTCCTGACTCACGCTTGTGACAGACTGATGTTCACAGTTGTGCTTCACGTACCGGGAGCATATCGAGGACTCCCTAGACACTTTGTGCATCCTAGATTAAGACATCTTGGGCCATACCCTTAACACTAATCATAGGATTGCATTTGCTTGAAAGTGTTTTCTTGTGAGAAACCAGTAAATTTTTTGACAAATTGGCCTTATTATTGTCATTTTAAAGTCCTTGTCATAGTCATTTTCATCAAACCAAGTCCCTGATTTTCTGCAGAAGGGCGACTGCGCCCCTGATTTTCTGCAGAAGGGCGACTATGCCCCTGATTTACTATAGAAGTGTGACTGCACCCCTAATTTATTGTAGGAGGGTGACTGCACCCCTGATTTTCTGCAGAAGGGTGACTGCGCCCCCTGATTTACTACAAAGGGGCGAATTTGCCCTCCTGAACACCCGAAATCGCCCCGTTTGGATCCATTTAGCCTCTAAACCATCATTTAATCATTCCCAACCATTATCTCATCATCCCAAGCCTCTGTTTTGTCATTCTAAACCTCCAAAAACCTCCATTTGATCAGTTTAAACCTCCATCTTATCATTCCAAACCTTCGTTTAACCATTTTAAATCCCCATTCATTCTCCACAATCATCCTCAATCCATCCGCTCATTTTAAATTTCCCCATAATCCATTCGAAAGCCCATATCATCACCTAGCGAACATCAAAATTTTACCATTTACATCACCAAACCCATATCTCATAAACACCACCCATAATCAAACCGCCTTAACCTTTTGTTACAAAGTGGTTACTCAAATTGACCATAGCACTTGAATTTGATTATTAGTTGGTAACTTCGACCCAAATCAATTTACTTCCATCTTGAGGTGAATTCGGTGTCATAAGTTATCATCCTCGGCCAAAATCAATCCATTTCTATCTTAAGGTGGATTCGGTGTCGTGATCATCCTCTTAATCAATCAATGCTCTAGGTCACTAAGGGTAACTTTCTTTGATTAAACTCAGGGTCTCACATCTTTCATCATCCAATCATACCCATTCAATCATCCAAATCTATCAAAACCAATCATTTGATCAAATTATCCAATCAATCAAATCACATTCGTTCAACCAACGCAATCTTATCGATCTTAACAATCCAATCCAATTCAATCAAAATCCAATCTATCCAATCAAAATCCAATCCAATCCAATCTATCCAAACAAAATCTGATCTAAATCCAAACCCCATCTCATCCCATCAAAATAGGATCTCATCCAATCACAATCGAATCATTCATCAAAAACATCTTTATAATCCACCCATAGCACATTTGCATGCCCGTTCAAACTAGGTCACAAGCTAAGAAACAAATGGAACAACAACAAGGTCAAAATTTCCAAGCAAACATGTCTCAAGACCTTAATAACAATACAAATCCCACCAATGGTGCATATATTGCTCAAGATCCTAACAACGTCCCCCAAGATCCTCATAATGGTACTTCATCGAACTCCAACACTGAAAATCAGAACAACTCACCACATGGTGAAGAGAGTATGGCTAATCAACCCAAACTCATGCTTGAGGAACATTTTAGTAATCCCGCCAATGTGCAAATGACTGATCGTCTCTTTGAAAAACATGGGGAAGAAATTTTGTCCCACCTAATTGAGAAGGGTGTCAAACCCCCCTTGGGTGTTGACTTATCCAAATATAGGAGTTCCACATCTAACATACTCCAAGGTTCACAAAATGCACCAGAAGGTTTGTACTTCCCCAATGTTCCTCCAGTTGAGGGTTGGCATCAACCTGAAATTGGCAATGTTGTTCTTTATCATGTTAACCACCCCCACATGCTCCAATCTCAATTATGGGAGGTCCTCAAGTGCCTGATTCCAATAATCCTTTTGCCTATGGTATGCCACAAAATGTTCCACAACCTGCGCCATTAACACTAATAGCACCACCTCTTTCGAATCAACCTACAGTCAACACTGGGAGCACCCCCTTTACTGCATTGCTTCCACCTCCTGGGGCCACAAATCTACCATCATCTTCATATACATCTCAATAGCTTCATCAATCCAACATTCTACCTCAATTACCTCCACAAGGCACATCCCAATTGAACATTCCGGGTGGTACCCAACAACCCCCTTTACAAAACGCTTCTACGCTACCTCAGCCATCTCATCAGCGACAAACCATGCATAATGCTTTGGTCTCTTCACAACAACCACCCTACCAACCACAAGGCAATCCATCCTGACCTATCACTCAGACCATATCCCCCTTTCTCGCATCCATTTTTCATCCGCAGGCTCAACCACAACACAACATCCCATCTCGGCCCATACAACAGTTGACATCACAACAACAACCCCCTCAACACTCATAATCAACAACAATTTCATCAACAACCACCTTATGTGACCTCCCAACAATCACAACAGTACGTTCAACACCAACAAACCAATATGCAACATCCCATCCAAGCTCCTCAACAGCTTACCCCACACTTTTATCAAACAAATCTGTACTATACCCCACAACAACAGCCCTCGTATCAACAAAATTCCCCAGCTTACCAGCAAGGCATGTCATCATCCAACTATCCAAATCTGTACTTCAACAATCTAACGCTCTCTCAGCAAGATGCTTTATCATCCTATCATCAATATCCCCCCAACCCGCCACCGGTCAACTCAAATCTGTTGGAAATCAAAGCCGCTCTAAAGGATCTTCAAGCTGGGGCTGGCAAACAATCGTTCAAATTTGAAGACATATGCCCATATCCATTTGATTCGTCCATCTCATTGATCCCCTTCCCTAAACATTTTGAAATGCCAAAGTTTGACAAATACACGGGGAACAAAGATCCTAAGGCCCACTTGCAGGAGTTTTACTCCCAGTGTCAAGAGGTTATGCACAATGACAACTATCTCTTGCGCCTGTTCCCATGAAGCCTGGCAAGCAACGCCTTAGAGTGGTTCATGATCCTTGAAAAAGGATCCATAAAATCTTTTGTGGACCTATCAGAAAAATTTGTCTCCTACTTCTCCTTCAATTTGGAGGACATTGACACCTTAGACCTTCTCAAAGAGAAACAATGTGAGGGGGAAACCTTTACTAGCTACCTCCAAAGGTGGCATGCGCTAGCAAGCCGAATGAAAACCCCTCTGAAAGAAAAGGACATGGTCACTCTCTTCATGGAGAACTCTCATCCCGACATGGCTCATAACTTTAGGTTACATTGTGTCACCACTTTCACGGAGATAGTGGAAAATGGACCTATCCTTGAACGTGCCCTTGTTGCCAAAGGGCACATTAAAATACATGACCATGATAAAGAGAGGTCATTTGGAGATAAGCCACGTTTTTGGAACAAAAACAAGAACGCAGTGAATGATGGTGTGACTGATACTAAACACGTCCAAGTGGCTAACACATCCTTGAGACAACAACCCTCCATACCTAACGCCATATCTGTACTGCAGGGGGCACCTCGTCCTCCTCAACAGTCAAACAGAACAACCAAGGGAACACTAAGCACCAGTATGCCCAATTAGGGGAACCCATGAGTGTTGTCTTCAATAAATTGATACAGATCAATTATCCAATCACATATCCTATCACCAAGCCACTTGATGAATCCAAACCCAAGCCCGCATGGTTTAAGGAAAATGAATATTGAGAGTTCCATAAAATCAAAGGACACTCTTTGAATAAATGTCAGGGTCTAAAATACTATGTCCAAGATCTCATTGATCGAGGAGATATCAAGGTTGACACCAGTCAAGCCTCATCGTCTAATGCTCAATTGTAGATATATCAAAACGCCTTTCCAAACCATAATCAAGGCCCGAGCACCTCCAACAGTAATCCTCAAAACAACATCACAAATAACGTGAGCTATAAGAATGTACCCCTCTATTACGAGGGTATTATTCATTACATTGAGTAGGTAGAACCTTGTGTATCCATGATACATGTCAAAGCCAAAGACCCTCAGTGTGCTGTTACTACATGACGAGCCCGCATCACTATCCCTGCGGCCTCTGCACCCGCCCAATCAACTCCTGTAAGCTCTTAGTACAACATCCTTGATCACTTAGGAAAGACCCCTGCTCATATCTCCATTTTGAATTTACTTAAGTCTTCCCCTGTACATCAATAAATCCTCAACAGAGCCCTACAGGAAACCCATGTACCTAATGACATTGATCCTACATGATTCCAAGCTTTGGTAGGACACTTGACTTTATCTCATCAATTGCACTTCAACCAAAACGATATGACAAACATTGATGTCAATCATAATCGCCCCTTGCATATCGAAGTCGTGGTTGCTCGTAATAAAATAAAAAGGGTCTTGGTAGATAATGGCTCTGCCCTCAATTTGTGTACTCTAAAATTCATAAAACAGGTGGGGTATACTCAAGCAGATTTAAGTAATCAGATCATCAAGATCAAGGCCTATGATAATGCAGAAATGAATTTAGAGGGAATTATCAATCTTCCTATCCAAGTGGGACCTGTGGTTCAGTACATTACCTGTCATGCCCTTGATCTGGACTTGCCATATAATCTCCTCCTTGGCCATCCATGGCTCCATGCTATGCAAGCCGTCCCCTCCACATACCATCAGTGCCTAAAATTCCCAGTCAATGGACAAGAAGTCACCATCTATGCTGATCCCCAACCATTTGAATATTGTCAGGCTTTAGGAGCATCATTTCCCCATTTACATTATTGTCCCGGGGTTGAAATGGGGGCATCCCAGTCATCATCCATTAATCCACCCTCTACCACAATAACCACTCCATCTTCCACCACTGATCCTACAATCACCAAAGTCTAGATCATTGACAAAAGGTGTGATGAATACGAAATGCATACTACTTTCAATGTAGCAACCATGCCACCGTCACCACACAAGTATGGTCAACCTTCACACGCTACTCCAAAGGAAGACAAGACTGTCACCTTCAGTGGTAAGAACATCCCTACCACCACTTTCAGATCCCCTAGTATCAAGATAGATGCACCAGAAGAGGATATAAGCCAATGGGTCTACCAAGAAGAACCCTAGCCGGATCCTCCTCTAAAGGAATATTTTCAGGAAGCATATCCGTGGTCAGCTAAGTTTGCAGAAAAGTATAACTACCAAGGCAGGGGCCTAGGTAAAGAAGAACAAGGGTGGTTGAAACCTATTGATACATCAAAGCTACCAAAAAACATAGGCATTGGGTATGACAAAAAACAAAAAAGCCCTACAACATCATCTAATACTTCCAATAGTATCATCGTGGATGATGGCTCGTTGGAAGACATACCCGAGGAGGAATCCATCATAGGTGCATACGATGACGTTGATCACACTGACCTATCATCCATGTTCGAATGCTTATTCGTCTGTACCATTAACCTATCCCTTCGCCACCCTGAGCTTATTGATTGGGACCTACGTGAAAGCACATCCATCAATATCTCTGTGGATACATATGTCAACCTCATGGGATTGGGGGAGGATGAACACTCTAGTCGCAAAAATAAGAACAAGAAAAATAAAAAATAGTCAGCTAGTGAAAACCTCCCCGAGGCACTTCCTAACCTTGAAAAAGTAAAAATAAAGGACACATCCAATGGCGAAAACCTCAAAGAGGCACTGGAGGATGGAGATGTTCATCTTCCCCTTGTGGGAACCCAGTTTTCTACGCGATCGTCCATCCTAATTGAAGAGACTAAAGAGGTTAATCTGGGTACTGCTGAAAATCCTAAAATCACCTATGTAGCTAAATCACTCTCAGATCCAAAATATGCAGTCATTTTCCAGTTACTCCAAGAGGGTGTTGTTAACTTCACCTAGTCCTATTCAGACATGCCAGGCTTGGACCCCGCTTTAGTGGTCCACCATCTAGACATTCGCCCTGATGCCAAGCCTATCAAACAGAACCTCCGCAAGATGCACCCACAGGTAGCATTGTTAGTCAAGAAGGAATTGAAAAAGTTACTGGATGCAGGTTTTATCAGACCAATTGACTACTCTGAGTGGATCTCCAATATAGTACCAGTTGCCAAACCAAATAGAGATATTCGAATCTGCACAGACTTCAGGGATCTTAACAAAGCCTGCCCAAAAGATGACTTCCCTTTGCTTAACATTGACATGTTGGTCAACCTCACAGCAAGACATGAGATGTTATCCCTTATGGATGGCTTCTCTGGTTATAATCAGATTCAAATTGCACCTGAGGACCAACACAAGATGACCTTCACAACACCTTGGG
Source organism: Sequoia sempervirens (assembly GCA_007258455.2). Classification (NCBI taxonomy): domain Eukaryota; kingdom Viridiplantae; phylum Streptophyta; class Pinopsida; order Cupressales; family Cupressaceae; genus Sequoia; species Sequoia sempervirens. Next base: position 335,050,108 of record VDFB02058242.1, read on the forward strand.
GTACTTTATGTTACAATGTTATGCCCTTTGGTCTCAAAAATGCAGGGGCAACATATCAGACGGCAATGACGGTCATCTTCCATGACCTCATCCATATCATCATGGAGGATTATGCCGATGACTTGTTAGGGAAATCCATAACACGAGCGGAACATCCTACCATCCTGAAAAATATCTTTGAACGGTTAGAGCAGTACAAGTTGGGCTAAATCCAAAAAAGTGTGTCTTCGGGGTTACATTAGGAAAACTGTTGGGTTTTATCGTCTCTCGAAGGGGTATTGAAGTTGATCCCGCCAAAGTGAAGGTTATCCTGGACATGCCACCCCCACGCAATCTGAAACAGTTAAGAAGTCTCCAAGGGAAGATGCAATCCATCTGTCGGTTCATAGCCCAACTTGTGGATAAGTGTCAGCCATTCACTCATCTCCTGAAAAAAGACTCCACCTTCCGATGGAACCAACAATGCCAAACAGGTTTCAATAAAATCAAAGAATACTTAGCTCATCCTCCGATCTTGATGCCACTAATTCCAGGGAAACCTCTCTTGCTGTATATCTCTGCCACTTCAGTCGCGCTGGGGGCATTGTTGGCACAACATGATGAGTCATCGAAAGAGAGGGTGATCTACTACATCAGTCGGACATTGGTCAGCTACGAAATAAACTACTCCCCCATGGAAAAAACCTGCCTCGCACTAGTCTTCAGCACATAGAAATTCTGACATTACATGCTCAGCCATCCAGTCAAATTAATTGCTAAAATTGATCCACTGAAGTATTTGCTATCTAGAACCACTCTGACTAGCCGCATGGCCAAGTGGGTCATGATCCTAACCGAATTTGACATAGAGTATGTGGAGCAGAAAGCCATAAAAGGACAGGTCATAGCTGATCAGTTAGCTGAGGCACCATTAGTAGATGCTTACCCTCTAGACACTGAATTCCCAGACGAAGAAGTTTACACAGTTACGGAAGCACCAGCTTGGACACTGTATTTTGATGGTTCCTATACTCATAATGGATCAGGTGTAGGGATTTTATTAGTTACCCCTCAAGGTGACTACATTCCAAAATCATTTAGGATAACATTCCCGTGTACTAACAATATGGTAGAATACGAAGCTCTCCTCACCGGCCTTCAAATTGCAAAGCAGTGGCACATAACTCATTTGAAAGTATTTGGTGATTCTTTGCTAGTCATTAGGTAGGTTAATGATGAGTTCCTCACCAAAGATGATAAGCTATTACCCTACAAGCGCATGGTGGATGATTTCAAGAAATATTTCACCTCTATACAATTTGAACAAATTCCTAGGGTACGAAATAAAGTAGCTGATGCAATGGCCACTATCGGCTCCCTGATAAGATTGGACAAAATGTGGGTTCCTTGTGGAACAACTTTTAATCCCAGCATATGATATCCCTGAGACTGACATGGTGTGCGACATTGTGGATCCCACTTCCCCATGGTACCAGGACATATACACCTACCTCCATGATAATATTATACCCCCAGATCTTACACGCAATCAATGCAAATCCTTTGTTCATCGCTCTTCTCGATACGTTATCGTCGGTGATACATTTTATCGTCGCAGGTATGATGGAATCCTCCTTAGATGTCTAAATGAGACTGAAGCCCACACTGCACTAACGAAAGTACATAGTGGTGTTTGTGGAGCTCATTCAAATGGTATGGCTTTGGCCAAACGAATTCTCTAAGCTGGATATTATTGGCCTACACTAGAGCATGATGCTTGTGAATTTGTGAAGAAATGCCTTCCCTACCAACAACATGCAGATTTAATTCATGCTCCAGCATAGGATCTTCAGCCCCTCCTAGCACCGTGGCCATTCTCTCAATGGGGTTTCGACTTGATTAGCAAGATTTACCCACCATTATCCAACGGCCATACATTCATAATTACCGCCATTGAATACTTCACTAAGTGGGTGGAAGAAATACCACTCTCACAAATCACCGGTATCCAAATCTCAAAATTCATCCTTTACCATATTCTCTACAGATATGGTATCCCATCCACCATCCTCTCTGATAACAGAAAACCCTTCAAAAACCAAGCCATGAAACACCTCTGCGACACCTTTCATATCCAACACCGTTGGTCAATGCCTTATTACCCCCAAGGTAATGGTCAGGAAAAAGCAACCAACAAGACCCTTATCCGCATCCTCAAAAAGGTTGTCAATAACACTAAACAATATTGTCACCTCCATATTCATCCTACCCTCTAGGCATATCGCACATCCATCTGCACCTCGACAGGCGCCACCCCCTATTCTTTAGTGTATGGTGTCGAAGCCATCTTGCCAATTGAAGTTGAGCTCCCATCACTGAGGATTTCTCTGAAGAATCTTATCAGCGAAGAGGATGCTCGTGTTGCACGACTTGCACAACTAGAATTGCTGGATGAATGAAGAATCAAAGCCTATGATCATCTACAAGCATACCAAAACCGCCTCAAACGTAATTATAATAAAAAGGTTCGTCTGCGACAATTCCAGGTTGGTGATCTTGTTCTTAAGGAGAACCAGCGCACTCAACAGGATCGTGATAAAAAGGGAAAATTTGAGGCAAATTGGTTAGGGTCTTATATCATAGCCACCAAATATGGATCTAGGGCATACAGGTTGACTACTCTTGAAGGAGAGCCCCTCGAAGAGCCCATCAATATCATGCATCTGAAGAAGTTCTACACCTAAATCCACTCGGTAACCCCACCTAATCAAAAACAACAAAAAAACAAAAAAATAAAAAAATAAAATTCAGAAAAATCCAAAATAGTAAAGAGAAATAAATATGTCCTATGGTGAAAACCACCTCTTGGTGGCGCCTTGGATAAGTATGGATGGTGAGAACCTGGTAACAGGTGTCATCCATAGAGTTCTTAATCATTATCTACCTGACATCCTAGTTATTTTATGCTTTCATCCGCACTATCATCCTCACTCAGCCCATCCTTGGCCGCTTGGTATATATTGATTGAGCGTTGGATGACTCGTCTACCCTATCCCCCATCCTGAGCTTTTTAGTATCCCACTTTGAGCTTATGTCGTTCATCCCCCTTTGTTGATCGGTTTGTGTCATCACATAGGGTCATCCACTGTGTCGGTCTCCATCTAGATTTCATCTTATCACATCACCTGTCGAACTACGTTGCCCTTGCGCTGTCACGTAGGCAAGGCTGATCATTTGATCTGCCCCTGGGGTATTCTGACCATCACATGTTGGTCGTCTATCATCTGTCTTCTTTGTCCTCTTTCCACTTTATCCATAGTCTTTTCATGAACTACGAGGGCTCTGCGCTTTCACTTAGGCAAGGCTAATCTTTGATCGGCCCTCGAGCCCCTAGGTCTGTAGGATGTGTCAGTTTGTGTCCTCATTTGGCTTATTATTCTCAAATAAATCCTAATATTATTGGAAGATTTGATTAATGAAAAACATCTAGCGTCAAACTGGGTCATTCTAGTTTAGTATCCATCATCGGTCTCAACAGGATGCATCCTTCTTAGCAGACCTCATCAATCCCATCCATCCCATTAATCCCATGGCAAAGGACATTTTGTAATCGATTGTGATCTTTTGATGTCTTAGAATTTATTTGTCATTTGAAGCTCACTATCAACACTTGTCAGGGTTGCCTTGATCCATCATATCATGGTGTGCTTTGACCCGTCTACATAGGGGCTTATCTTGGTCTTTTCTTTGTTGTTGTCTTCTCAGTTTCCCACATAACACCCACCAAGATCCCTGGGGTCTTGTATTACATTGGGGCATCCTTATGTGTTTGTGGCTATCCCAATACCTGGCCCAACCAAGGTCATCATGCCCTTGGGGTATCGGGGTAGCCTTTCTATTTGTTGTGTTTGTTTCATGCATTAGATGCCAACTCGCCTTGGTTTTATATGACAGGGTATTTGGTATTTTATGCTATAGCAAAAATTAGTGCTCCAAAGATGGCAACTCATAGTAGGATTTCATCTCATCATCCGTTGCATTGCATTCACCCGATGATTTTGGTTGTGCAAATACTTTATCCCACCCTCTACCATTCTTCTCAAGATACTAAAAGTTTTTGACAGGTGACAAATTACATCCATTTTTTTTACAAATCACTACATACCCATCTTCCACTATCATGTCAGTTCTTATTGACACTTATGACCATGTGTTATTTCCTTTCATCATTAATTCACTATAAATTACAAAAACATTATCACATATTAAGTTCATGTTATTAACCACACATACATCACCACCTGCATTACAACATGTTAGATCTGTTGTGCAGTTTTGCACACACGCCCCACTTGGGGTGGGGACCCTTTTTTTTGGTGTCTTTGACCTTTGGTTTTATTGGATCTATCATCTTAGGGTTTTGACACGTTGGTCTTGCTTGCTTGGACCCTTCCTTGAGGTTGGAATTGATTTAAATTGCGTTTTTGGCCAAGTCCGGATTTTCACCTGGATCCGGGATTTTCCGTCTCTGGCGGATTTTCCCGGGCTCCGGTTCCTTGTCCGTTTCTGGCAGGATTCTCCGATTCCGGGTTTCTGCCTGATTTCGAGATTTTATGGTCCTGTCGGATTTTCCCGGATTCTACCAAAATCTCGGTATTCCTCATTTCCCCGGTTTCTGCATTTCTGCGGAATCCGTGTTTCCGCGCATTCTAGAATTTTCTGAAATTCCGTGTTGAGCTCGGGTTTCCGGACTTGTCAGAAACGTCTCATCGTGCATTAATGGTGAAGGTACCTTTGCTCAGACGGGTATAAGGTCAAATTTAGGGCATTTTCAGTCTCATTCTGACTTCATTGCTTCCTTGATTTGCTCTGGCGATCTAGAATTTCCATTTGGAGCTTTGAGAATCGATCTTGGTTTGATTGCGTGGGGATTGCTTGAGTTCTGGCGCCCGTATTTTCATTGCTTGAACGTGTTTACCGCGTGGTCAATTTTCTGAGCTCGAATTCTGTTCGCTTTGATCCATGGTATGTATTCATTGCCCTTTCCGTTTGCTTGCTTGATGATTGAGGGTTTCTTGCCCTGGGGTATAGCTGGAATTGGGTCGGCCTTTGATATGATTTTGATTTTGGTATTTATAGAGTCGGAGTCCGTCCCGTTTTATTTTGAAACCCCAGTTTTCTTGCCTTGCGAACTCCATTCGTCCATGAGACGACATATTTATCCTTTAGACGGGATTCTGGGTTGGGGTGTTTGATTGTTTCGGGCACGAAATGCGTTTTCGTGCGACTTAGGGTTTCCTTTGGTGTCCGGCCCAGAACGTGGGTTTTTATTGTGCTGGAGTGGCTTTTCCGCGTATCTTGTTGGCCTCCCGTCTTATTCGAATTAGAAGGCTTTAGGTAAATCTTTAACCGATATTTTAAAACCTTAAAGCTTGTTTTGGTTTTAATGGCGGATGGTTTGATCATTCGGATTAGGGCATCGTTATTTTCATGTGGAGATTCATTCTTTGCGTGCTTTCTAGGGGTCTAAATCCCTTTGCGTCCTGAGTCTTGTTGTTTGTCGTCGGTATTGTGATCATTTGAGATCGGGTAGGGATGATCCCATGATCATTCGAGTTTTGGTTTGCATCCGTCATTTTTTTCGGGTTTCCGAGGTCGTCGCGGAATTTCCTCGCTCCCGGATTTTCCCGGTTTGGGCTTATTCCGCGGGCTGAGGTTATTTCCGGTACATTTAAGCTTTCCGCAAAAATCCGTCCCATCCGGATTTTTTCGGATTTCCTGTCTGACTCTGTTCTTTTGATATTTCGATGATAGGATTAACGGAATGAGTGTTTAATGTTTATTTCTTGTTGCCAATAAATGCATTTGATGATTATCCTTTGATTTCCCATGCACATTAATAATTTATTCGACTAATGATGCTTCGGTAACAGGAATCTGTCTGGGTCGGATTTCTCCGAAATTCCGCCCCGACAGTATTTTCCCGGACTGTCTGATTTCTCCAGATCTTGATGGATTAGTAGTTAGCAATTGATTTTGATGGATTTATATGATTTGTGCTAACCCTTTGAATTGGATTATGAATAATAATTGGGTTCTAATGATGATTTTTGGATGTGTAGGCCGAATCAAGCAAAGCCACTGCTGGGAAGTCCAGGGGCGGTGCAGGGGCGTCTGCAATTTCGGAGAATGAACGTTTGAGATTGGATATGAAGAGCCAGCTCCCAGAAAGCAAGGTGTCCTTTGTGTGGGCCGAGGTATCTAACACGAATGTTGGTGCCTGGTGCTATGAGGAGTTCAAACAAAGAATGGCTGAGAAGGACCCGTCAGCTTTGAGGCTTGGAATGATGAACTCTGGGTTAGTGCACATGGCGGGGTTCCCTCCAGCGGTTCAGTGTTATGAGCTGATCCTGGAATGTGCTAGGCAGTATGACTTCGATACCCAGATGGTGGTCAGCACTGAGGGACGGGTCTTGGCAAGTTTCAGTCTGGCCTCCATTGCGTGAACCTTTAGCATGCCGAATCTTCCTTCGGTCTGCGCTTTGAACATTGACACTGCTAAGACCTATTACGAGAATGAACCAGTCAAAGCTCAGCAGATCATCAACTCATGGCTGGAGAAGCCGAAATCTCACCACTCCAAGTTGCCCAAATAGCTGCACAGGGTGAAATTCAGGTCGAACGTGTATGATGCCATCACACTGTTGAGCAGGGTGGCAGGACTAAGAACTGCAAGGGTATTGGAGAATTGGATGGTCCATGTGATCACCAAGATGAGTCAGGGGACAAACTATCACTGGGCAGGACTCATTAGTGCAGAGATTGATAAACAACTGAGAAATGTCCTGGAGGCGAAGAAGTTCAATATGTCTTCTTACATCATGTACGTGCTGGCCATCTCCTATCCATACAAGGGTTTGACTCCGAGGGGAACCATTGGACAAGACATCATCTATGAAGTTTATCCAGAGCTGCATCTAGGACATAAATATTATAGGAGGGCAAATGATGCATTCACTATGCACATTACTCAGACACTTCAAAATGCAGAACATATCAGATTATCCGATGGAGCTAGGGGCTTGATCAAGAACTACGGAGCATGGTTTATCCAATTCCCTACATTCACCTACCTCCGGGTTGATGGATGCCCAGTTGCCCCTTACAGGTTGCCTAGGTATCCCACTGACCATATTGTGCTGCTAGAAGTTGTAAGGCAAATTTGTGAGTTTGATGCAGTTGTGAAGAGGGAGAAGCATAAGACAGGATTTGGAGGAGACTTCCCTCTTGGGATTGGTGTGGGGGAAATGTGCCCATCTATTCAATCAGCTCACACTGCAGGTGAGGAGTTAGCAGCTTATGGATTCTCTTTCCACTCGAAGAGAATGAACTTCGACATAACCGGAGAGGCACAGAAGAGGGCTATCCAGGAATATAGGCATAAGGAGGACCTAGAAGACTACTGGGTCAATCTCAAGGATGACCTTGATGCAAGGAAGAGGAGATATTTCCGGCTGCCAGTTGAGGCCATCAGACAATACAATGTTAAGCTGATTCTGGATCAGCTGGATGATGATGGAAAGTTGGTTCAGGACCATGTCTACCAGCCAATAAAGGACAGGTCAGTTGCGGACATTGATTGGAGTGAGCCCGAGGTGACAGAATTGGAGGACCTGATGGCTCCTGTGTTGAGATTCACCTTCTCTTGGGTCAAGCATAAAGTCTGGGAGTTGGAGAATGCTAAAGTAGCTTGCACCTTTGATTTGATGGGGAATCTCAACCCCATGTCTACTTCTGAGGAGTCCGCGGAAGAGGACCCCAAAGGGAAATCGGCTAAAACCTCACCCTTCAAGATCAAAATCAGAGGTCCTAAGGGGGCGGAGCCTGCAGCGAAGAGGAAACCAATTGGCAAGCGCAGGTGGAAGACCCTGACAATTAGCAAGTCCTCAGATGAGGAAGAAACAGAGAAGGCTGAAGAGGAGGATGCTCCTCCACCACCCAAGAAGACAAGAATTACAAGGGCAGCCAAGAAGAAAGGTCAGGCCACTTCGGAGGATGAACCTCCAATTGTCGATGTGGAGAGCTCCGGAGGGGAGAAAACCAAGGTGTACACCAGAAAATCAAGAACTTCTCCCAAGGATGTAGCAAAGAAAAAGGACTCTCCTCCAGTACAACTAGTTGACGAGCAGGACAAGCCTGTTTCTCCTTCGCCAAGTGCACCAAAATCGAAGAATCCGGACGAGCAGGAAATTAGCGGGGAGGCTGAGCAGTTCAAGGAAGGGACACTGTACAATGAAGCGGCCGAGCTTGAGGTAGAAACTGAGGAAGGATACACTTCTCCACTGGTACAGTACGAGGATTCTCCGGAGAGTGATAAAGGCCGCGGATCACCTGAGCCGGAGGAAAACATACCTGCTAGGACTCCATCACCAGTGCTTCCAGAACTGGGACTTGGAGAGGCTGACCAGGGCGAGCAGAGTCCAGAGAAAGAAGATGACAAAGCGACAACTGAGGAGGAGGTCAAGGCGACAGCCGCAGAGGAAGTGAAAGTGACAGAGGATCCGGGGGAAACTAGAACAGAAGTAATCCGGACAGACCCTGTAGCTCCGGACTGGTTGGAGAAGGAGATTGCTCAGAAGAAACAGGTGGTTGTTGAGGACACTCCATTAGATTGGGATGAAATGCTATCCCAGATTGGCAAAGGAAAGAAAAAGAAAGCTGCTAAGGTAATTTCCCGGGTGGAAAGGGATGAAGCGCATAACAGGGTAGTTCACATCGCCACCCCTGCAGCAGAGAAGACAAGAGATGATATAACAGGCCAGGACTACAATGTCCAAACTATTAACCTTGGGCCAGCCTCCCTAGAGCAAGATATTGAGGAGTTTGAGGGGTCGAGTGCCATAATTGTTGACCGACTGAAGAAGGAGACCCAATCCAAACGAGAATTGAAGAGAGAAAATGAAAGGTTGAGAAAATGTCTAGAAGAGGTGATGAGGCCTCTACAGTCTCTCCATCCATCCTCTTCTCAGGCTCTGGGTTTTCTGCCTAAGGAGACAATCTCTGAAATTGAAAAGATGAAGGCCTCCGCCCAAGCTGCCACTGATTGGTTGATGGATGTCCAGGCAAGAGGGGATGATGCTATCAAAGGGATTTTGTCTATGGGCAAGGATGCAGTCCGGGCAAAGGAACTGCTGGAGCATATTTTGTCTCAAGATAAGAATGACATAGACCTCTTGTTGCAGAAATCAAGGACTATCCTGGGACATGGAAAGGAGCAGTTGGCCAAGGATGGAATCCTTCCTTCCTCCAGGCTGGATGAACCATGGGAGTGGTTTGAGGCATTGCTGGTCAGACAAGGGGGTCTAAAGAAGATGCAGAAGCGCAGGAAGTCCATTGATGGCGATCTTACAGTAGTTTATGATGGATGCATTGCTTTCTTCGAGGTGATGACAGGGAGGAAGAAAATAGCTCCCAAATATTTGAGCTTAGAACAATTGAAGGAATGGTGGCATGAGGTTTATGCCCCAGAATCTGATGGAACTGTCACCTCCCATTTGCTTGATGATGCAACTACATACTTGGCGGTGATAGACAGGTACATGGCCAACAGGGAGGACTGGAATAGGATTGTCGAACGGTCCAAGGAGGGGATAGATTCTATTAAATGCCGACTCAGGGTCTTACCATCGCCACCTATTGCTGAGTTGGATAGAATATTCTCGAGTGTCCAAGGGACGTCAGTGCAGGAGAAAGGAAAAGGGAATGGCAGTTAATGCTTAAGTTCGAGATTTGTGCTTCCCTATTATCATAGGGCATGCATTGGACCGGACTTCCTTGGGGACTGTGCCTTGGCCGACTTAGATGATGGCATTAAATGTGTGCCTTAGTTTATTTTCCTGGGCCGACCTGTTTTGGCGATTTTGTTTATTTTGTAAAATGTTTGGCTAGGCCGACATGTTGGGGGGGGGGAATTTGATATTAATAGGCATTCTTGCCTCATTGTAAGGGTTAGACATTGGATATAGACATAGCAAGACAATAATAGAGCAAGAGATATAGTTAGAGTATTTGAAGTTTCTTGAAGCAAACACTATATTCAGAACAGTTGAATTGTTGCAGTATTTTCTGGTGATTAATACAATTGAAGACATTGTGGTTATTCCTGGTGAAATCATTTGTGTTATCTCATCTTGCATGGTTCCTTTGTTCTATCTTTTAAATTACTTGAAGATTTAGGGTTCAGTATTCAGAAATAGATTAGTTTTAGTTGGATAAATGATGTTTGTGATTTCATATTTGGAATGTTTGTAGCTATCTCTGGTCTATACTCCCAGCAACTATCTGATTGTAGTAGGCTGGTAAAGTCAACCTGGACCGTATATTTGATGTGCCTGAGTTCGGTTATGGATGCAAGTCTATGATTTGAAAATCTATATTCTTCAGAAGATTGCACTGTTCTTGTAAGATTGCTTTGTGGGTCGAGTAAGAATTGGTTATTTGAGATAGGTCCATTTCACATATATGTCACTTACATTTCTTGTCCTTGCAATAGTTTAGATTTTATTACTTCCTTGCACCCCTATCTTTTGTTGTTTCTTTATTATTCGGTTAGATTTAGGATTCAAGATCGTCATACTGTCAGATCTGATAAATTGAAAGGATACAGTTTTCTTGTAGTAAGGTCTGATTGTGATTACCAGCATTTCACATGATTATTTGAGTTGTTTTATGCATTGTCATGACCTGACACCTGAGAGACCTTGGGGTGATTTTCAGTAATTTATTGTTGAATATTACCTTTCAAGAGAGATAGGATACCATATTCTGTTTGAATTGTTGCTGTGCAGAAACACCATCAACAAGATCCATGCATGCACGACTACCTCCATCACAAAGTGTCAAGCTTCTAATACATCACATCCTGCATATCCATCATACACATATACATACATGACAATAAGTCAACTAGACATCCATACACATAAGTCATCATAGATACAACATGTGCACACATCATATCACCATGCGAATATCTACATTCATAAAACCATCCATATTCTACAAGTACATAAACCCATTCATCCACATAAACATCTAGTATCATAAACATGTGCATAAATAAACTAACATAACCATCCACATAAGCAGGAAATGTCATATACATGTACATACATCAACTAAATCACTCATCACAAAAGGAAACATACTACATAGTGTCAATAAGAATTGTCCCATATCATAATCAAAATAATACAATGTCCGTCACATGTCCATCATACATCACAATCTATCATATATCCATCACATAATAAGCTATAAAATCTAAAGATGTAGAGAATCTCTAATCACTGTCGATAACTACTACACACTCCACCCTACACTTGTCAAAAAACTCAGTAACCTAGCACCTCCCTAATGAGCTACCCACATTTGACCTCTATGGTGAATCTGGTACTGATCTCCTACTTGGTGTAACACCTAGTGAATCACTATAACCTCAGGTCCGTGTCCCCAACGATTGAGATGGCGCTGACATCTGTGGTGTCTGTCGTGTATATTGGAATATCCGTTGGGTCGGGTCTGGAATTGCATGGTAGTAAGCAGCCATCCAAAATCCTTCCTCCCTTGCATTCTCCTCTCGCTCCGCAACCTGAACCCGAGCAGAATTTTGCTCCTGATGATATCTATCTCGATCCCTGGTGATCACTCTCCTCTCCTGCTCCCAGGCCTCCTGGGATAGGCGTAACTACGCCATCTCTGCCTGAACCCGATCTCTCATCTCCTCGGCAACAACTGCCCTGGCCATGGCTGCATCCCTCTCCCCTTGTAACCCCTATGTATCTGTCCCTATCACATCACTGACCTGCACTGACTGCCACCGAGCCAGTGTTGCATTCCGCTCTCCCTGCAGTGTCTGCATCTGTATCTCTGCGGCATCTCTCTCCCTCTGAGCAGCCTGTAGCTGAGCCACTGCTGCATCCCTCTCTCCCTGCAGTGTCTACATCTATATCTCTGCAGCATCTCTCTCCCTTTGTGCAGCCTGTGACCGAGCCACCGCTCCATCCCTGTCCCTCTGAAGCTCCTGAATCCTAAAAACTACTGCATCTCACTCTCTCTACAGTGCTGATAGATCTGAAACTGCCTTCTCTCTCCTCCTCTGAAGAGACTGTATCTATGCCTCTGCCAACTCTCTCTCTCTATAGCACCTGAACTCATGCCTACGCCACGTCCCTCTCTGCCTCCACCATCTGTACCTGCGCCTGCGCTACATCTCTATCTGCCTACATAATATAGGCTTGCTCCCTCGCCTGTCTCTCTCTCTCCTACAACAACCCCATGTCTCCAACCGTATGCTCCAAACAATCCACTCTATCCTGTAGCTCATCTCGCTCCCGCCGAAGAACATCCACCTGCTGCCCACTACATGCTGACACCTGACCTGTCATCCTCGCTAACTCCCCTATGGCCTACAATATAACAATCTCTGCCTGTAGTCTATCACGGTCCCAATTGACAACAACTAACTCATCTCATATCCCCTGTATGACAGCCTACAGTCCCTTTCTCTCCCTCCTCATCACCTATACCTGTGTGGATAAGAGGTCAACCATAAGTTTATAATCCCTCTAACCTACTACTAGTGCTCTCGATAGCTTGACTCTAAGTCTGATCACCTCTGCCTCTACTACCCTCAACCTCTAATCTGTACTTTGAGGTCTCTCCATAGTGTCTCTCAGCTGAACAATCGAATCTCCTGAGGTAATGACAGGAACCACCGCCAATGGCTCTGCATCCCAAATATCCATATCCGACATATCTCCATCTACCTCCATAGCATCATCATCCCCTGCCCTCCTGCTCCTGCTGAGCCTCCAAGTCCTCCGCAGTAGGTCAGACCTGAACTCTCCGTGGTTGACCATGCATCCCCACTCTCATCAGTCTCCTTGGCTCTCCTCTCTCTGGCTGCTCCTCATCTTCACTCTCCCCTATCTCTACAATAGAAAGCCCTTCCCTGTCACAATTTGCCCCCCCTTTGTCATCTCCTACTCTCCATCCTCCCTGACTGACTCTTGGCCTCAGTCTCCTCTCAGACTCCATCCTACTATCCTCCCCCTACCATCCCCTCCTGCTCTGTCACGGTCTGTACCCTCATCAGTTGTCTCCTACCCACTATCCTCTCTGGCTGACTCCTGGCCTCCATCTCCTCCTGACCTCCATCCTGCTGTCTCTCCTCTCCTTGCTCAGCTCATACCAACACTCTCCTATGTCGTACCCTACCTCCTATACTAGTTTGCAGAACAGCTCCACCCTCCATTATGTGTATCATCTCCACCTTTGACTCCTCTTGTCCTCTCGCATCCAGCTCTCGCCCTATCCCACCCTCCTGTCATACTGCCTCTATCTCCATCTCCGCCCTAGCCCTCCTCTGCTGTCTCCTCCTCCTCCTCGCTAGCTGTCCCACTGCCTCCATCCTCTCTCCTCCCCTCTGCGCCTGTCCCCCCATCTCTCTAGCCCCCTGGCGCTCATCCTCTGATCCAAATCCTATGGCTCCTACAATGGGAACCAGTGGTGTAATCCTCTCCCATCGGTGGTTGCGCAACCACTGATCATATCGTACTGTCACTCCTGCATCCCCCACTCCAACACATCTCCCGGGCTAGGGTACCTACACTATCGCCGCCCACGCCACTCTGAAATCCCTCGGCCTAAACACGGGCCTCCATGGTTGCTCTCTGGTGAGCCAACGAAACCTCCTCGGAGCACCCGAAATATCCTGTGTTAGCCCAAACTATCTCACCACCCTGTCTGGTCGATGCATCTCCACTATGCATGGTAGACTCCCAATCAGAACACATTGACTTATAAAGTACCCTCTATGCCTCTCAGTCTGCTCCCTCCACCCCCTAAAGTTTTGATCCATATAAGGTCGCCATACTATGTCTCTCTCCTGTAAATCATCCATTGTCCTCCTCCATACCACTATATCTCCCGACCTCCTATGCTGCAAAATCCAGCCCCTAGCCTCTCCATACCCCCATGCCACCAGCTCCCTATCATCCACATCCCCCTCCCTAACAATAATCGGTCTAGTCACCATAATATGCTCCCATTCCCACACCTGTAGAAGGGTCGTGTGTGTCAAACTCACTATATTCTGGGAGCAAATCATATGCATATCCCTGTACAACTGGGCTAGGACACAAGTACCCCACGCAATCTGTCCCTCATGCCACTCAACAATGTGTCGAATTGCCTCCATAAACCTCAGACTGCAATACCTCCTAGTATGATCTGGTAACAATATCTCACTAATGCGACCACCTAGAAATAAAGGCAGAGGTGGTACCCCCATTATCAAACATCTATCTAGATCCAACTATGGACCCTATAGAGGCAGGTTGATGTGTCCAAATAACACTGTCATAGTATTCTCTAACTCGGTCCCTTTCGATACCACATCACTAAGTGGTATCCCTGCTATCGGTAGCTTCAGGATGCACCATACATCCTCCAGTGTCACCGTCATCTCCCCCGTTGGCAGACGAAATGTTGATGTCTCTGAGCTCCATCTCTCTATCAAGGCCGTCAGCATCGCTCGATGCACCTTCATCACTGGCACCTCTAAAAAGTGCAATAAACCCGCATGCTCTAAAGCCGCATGATCAACGCTGGTCATTGCTGCTATAGTCGCTGTCAGTACCTCTGACCATCGCTCATGTGTCCGTACCTGCACAAAACACTGCATCCCCACCACCTGATTATCAGTACACAATCTTCCCGGTCCTGGGACATCTTTTATTTACCTAATTGCATTTCTTTTCTCTCTTTTATCCTCGTCCTACCCTCATCAAGGTGATCTCATCTTTTGGACCTACATGGTCCACCCTCCTTCCCCCCGGTCCCATTTGGGACGAACTTCCCCCGCGTTGGGGAAACTCTGCCCCCTGTCGAGGCGAGCTCACCCTAGCATGAGGTGGATCTTCCCCAGCTTGGGGTGACTCCACCCCCTTCCGGGGTGAGTTCGCCCCATCTCGGGGCGGCTCCGCCCTCTCTCGGGGCGAATCCGCCCTCACTGCCGAGGCGAGCCCACCCCAACCCGAGGTGGCTCCACCCTCTCCCGGGGTGAGTCCATCTCCCAATGGGGAAGGAAGCTCGGCCCCACTGGGAACATCAGCCTCTGACCGTTTCCATGCTCGCTTCAGCCTAGCTGCCTGTCTCTCACCACCTGGGCGAGTCTACCAGTCTGGCTGCTCCTCACCACCTGGTGCTTTCTGTTCTAGAGCCCAGGGTTCTCACGTCGGGGCAAGCTCGCCTAAAGTCAAGGGGAGCTCATTTGTCACATGAAGCCTCATCTGCTGCCACAAGACCCTATTCCCCTCGGGCCTCTAATCCCCCCTTTCCCCCTTTTCTTTTCGATTGCCTAAACTACCCATTTTTCTATTCCCCCCCGCCCACAAAAATCGCCTTTTACATCTTCATTAACTATTGTACAAGATGCTAAATGATTACAATACATCACACGGTTGTTTTCTACTCACCTGGCGGGGCACCGCGTAGTGAGTCCAGCGTCTCTGCAGTTCATCCGCTCGGTGAATGATCTCCATATCATAATCCTACGACATCATTGCTCAGTCTCCTTTTCCTCTTCTCTCATTTTTTCTCAATTGCTATAGTAACAATGAGACAAGGTAATTCTTCAAATTACCTTTTTAACCTTTCTTTCCCCCTTTTTCAAATAAAAGGTATTTTTTACCTTTTATTTAACTTTTTTTTCTTCCAACTAATCCTCTTCTTTCCCAGAGCCGCCATTTGCAAACCGTATGTCCAATCGACTCTGTTCAAAATTCAAATTTGCTTAGTTTTTTGCGCTCTATCCAACGGTGTCTTCCATTTCTTTCTATCAAGAAGTCGTCTAGGGCCCCCTTGTTGCTTCCCCAATCGCCCTCTCGAGGGGGCATACCCTATCACTCCCTTCCATCCATTTGAGGCAGGCGCTACGGCATTCCTCTCCCTTTTCCCTCCACTTGGACAGCTCATTCAACCTCTTTCAGGCTGGGGCATCAATCCCTACCACTTTCTTCATCACCGACATTTTATTTTTCTTCAAAACATTGTTAGTCTAACAATATTTCGAAGAGGGGAAAAATGTAGACACCCAAATTTGATCACTCCCATATGATCAAATTTACCTCTTTATTCATCAATGCTGTCAATATTAATTAATTTAATTAATATTACACTTCCCACATAAGATTCCTAAAGTATTTAATTTAACAATTAATCACTTTATCTGGTACCTTTCTCCTCTCTAAATTAAATAAATACACCAATTTATTTAATTTAGTCATTCTAATATTTTTGAATTAAAATCAATTTAAAATTCTTCTTTTCTCTCTCCTTGTCACATCCTCCATAATCCATCTCTAATTTGGATTAATTTAATTAATTCATAATTAGGGTGTGCATCCTCTTAATCAAGGATTAATGTCACATCCTACTACATTTGCCACTTGTCTCTAATCTTCCATTAATTGTCATAATCAAGTATTTGTACAACTTTAATCAAAGTCATTAGCCACTTTTAGCACCACTTTTTAGTCAATCTTTCCATTTTCCTTTCTAGGCATTGACCCTCTTTCCTATGTGAATTTTTAATTCACTTTTATTCATCCTAGGTCTCTCTCCTCCCCATGTGAATTTTTAATTCACATTTTATCTTTCCAAGGCTTCTAGAATATTTGACTTGTCACCTCATGCACATGTGACCAATTCCCACATTTTTGGAGACCTCTTATCCATTAGATTCTCTTATGAATGTGAGTTTTTAATTCATATTTATTTCCCCAACCACTTTCTCTTTTCCCATGGAGATTTTTGAGAAATTCCAAAATTCTTCAAATGTCATTTTCACTCCCACTTGGGAACAAAAAGTTCTTTTTTGAGGAAATCTTCTCACTCCCTAAGGTACTTGGAAGGTACTTGTCCTTCCTCCACATCATGTACCCCCCTTCCACATCACCTAAACATCATCTCACCCTTAGCCCTCTCACATTCCACATGTCAAAATGTGAGGGCTTATGAGTCCTCAACTCACCTTAGCCCTTCATCTTGACTTTGTTGGATAAATCCCAACCATTGAATTCTCTAAAGAATTCAAGTTTCTCTATAAATACCCCATCCTCTAAGGCATTTGGGGGACTTAGCCATTTTACAACTAAATGCTGCCATTTTGTGCACTCATCTAGCCATCCATTTAATCCATTTGCATCTACATTCAAGCATATAGTTAAATCTTGCATTTAGTCATTTTAAGAGCCATCAAAGGAGCATACAAACCAAATCAAAATCAAGGGCCAACCAAGGAGTTTCAATTGCAAATGGGAGGTATATCTATTTAGCATCATTTTACACTTTTCCTCTTTGCATTTACAAATTTCTTAGGCTAATCTTGAGGTGTTTCTTTATGTTTTTCCATTGCATTTTAATTGCTTATAATAGGTTAGACATTTGGATATCACAATTTCATTAAAGATAAATTTGTTTGATCCATTTGTAAAATCCTTCAATGGGGTTTTAGATAGGTTTAAGAATGTTTTTTGAATTAAAGTCCCAACAAAATCACCAACAAGGGTACAACCTTAATAAACCAAATCAAAGGATAGGAGAACCTTTCAAGGTCAACAATTATACATACCAAGAATAAACATTAATAAATTTGATGGTAGAAATGTAATTTCATGGATAAGCCTCGGAAAACACCAATTTAAATTTCACAACATACCAAATAATACTATGGTTGGAATAGCTTTAGTATATTTAGAATTAGGACCTTATCAATGACACCAATGGAGGATGAGTGGCAGACAAGGACAAAGTTGGCAATAATTTAGTAAAGGATTAGCAACCTTCTATGGACAACCATGCATTGAACTTTAGATATTTTACCCAACCAACAAATTTAAAACAATTAAGGTTTGTAGCTGAATATGATACTAAGCATTTGATTTTGGCACTTCAAGCTCCTGAGGTTACACCTTACCAAAGGTTGCAATTGTACTTCAGTGAACTTAAGGACCAAATTCAACATGATGTTTATTTGTTGGAACCTTATATAGTTAGGAAATTTATGCAACAAGCATTTCATATTGAGAAACAAAACACCACTAAAGGTGAAATCATTAGAGTAACTGAAAAAATGTTACTAATCTTACTAGAAAAAATATGGACAAGTTCTTGAACCTAAGAGAAATTAGAAAGCTCTCTCCTCAACAAGAGATGGAGGAAAGATAAAAGGACTTGTGTTGGAATTGTGATAGAAAATGGTCAAGGAGTTATAAGTGCTCTAATAGTGAGAAAAATAATGAGGTTGAAGAAGAGGGAGAAGTACCTACAAAAGAACTAAACACAACTCAAGAATGAGGATTTCAAGGAAAAAGAAAACACTACTATCTCCCTACATGCAGTGAATGGAACAAATGCACCAAAAACACTAAAATCAATCAATAATATAAAAAATAAAAATGTGAAAGTGTTAGTTGATACTGGTAGTGCTCACAACTTTATTTATAGATGATTTTCTAATGAGATTAATTATTTTATTTATCCAGTCTCTAATTTTCAAGTCACGATAGTTGATGGGAACAACTAACTTTTGGTGGTAAATGTCATCCTATAAAAATATCAACGGGGAATTATCAACTAGATTCAAAAATATTTTCTATCCTTATTAGGGGAGTGGATGAAGTTTTGAGTGTGCAATGGATTAAATAATTGGGAACAATATCTTTTAATTTTCAAGACTTATCCACAACTTTTAGGATACATGGGAAAATGTATGAAATTTTGGAATAAAATCACCACCAAGTGAAATTATTAGCTCCCATGTGATGGAAAAATTACTCAAGAAATGTTCATATAATATAGGGGCACAATTACATTTTATAGTTCAACACATGATATGATAACTCAAGATCTACCAAAAATTTAAAAGGTTATTCAACACCATCATCAATTATTTCAAGAATCCAAGATTTTAACTCTAATTTGAGACCATAATCATGACATTGAATTAGTACCAAGAAGCATTATTTATTCCAACAAAAGTTCATATCTATCCCCTATGCGTATTCTTAACAAAAAGGATGATCCATAGAGAATGTGCTCACATTACAAGAAGCTAAACAAGATCACTCATAAAGACAAGTTTCATATTCCTATATTTAATGAATTTAAAGATAATAAAATCTATGCAAAACAATCCAAATGCATGTCTTTAGGGTGAAAGATGTAGAATACTCAAGACATTTAGTGTTACTTAAAGGTGTTAAGATGGACCCTGAGAAGAGGAATTTTGGGTCTAACAATATACTATATAATATTTATTCATACCTATCATCCTATAAAGAAATATTTCTTTTGGGGAGATATTAAAGTGAATGCCCAAAAATTTGTGGTGGAGTGTTTGATATGCCAACAAAATAAAAGGGAGACAATAAAGACTCAAGGCCTCTTACTAATATTTGGCATTCCAATACAAAATTGGGTATAAATATTAATGAACTTCATTATGGGGTTGCCAAAGTTAAATAATCTTGATATAATCTTGCTTGTTGTGGATAGACTAATTGAGAATACATATTTTTGTGGACTCTCTCATATATTTCCTACTATTACTATGGAAAAAGTATTCATACAAAATATACAATAACTTCATGGAATTTCTAAAATTAGATTGCAAAGTAGAAGCACCTCAAAATTTCTAATTGAGTGGAAGAATTTTCCAATTGAAGATGCAACATGGAATGATGAATGATTCATACAAAATATTTTAGAGTTGCTATGCATTGAGGGCAATGCTTTTTTGAAGGGGAAGGGAATGTTATGGTCCTAATATGATATAATCCTAGAATATATTATATATTCCTAAGAATAATAAGGATAAGCACTTGTAACATGCTTAACCCTAACATGAATATTAGTTAATCCATTAATCCCTCTTAATTAGGATGAAGGGGCATGTCCCTATATAGTTAAGCCTATAAGGAAGAGAACTCTCTCGCATATCATCATATCATAAAATATTGAATTTATATAATATTATTTGATTATTAGAGTTCACCCCCTCAAAGTGGTTTGCTATATTTTTTATTTTTATATTTATTTCCAAGAAATATCATAAGAAAGGTTGATAGTGGAAATACTTTCTAGACTAATCAATGAGGAGATAAATTCATAAAAATATAATCAATCAATTTCAAAATAAATATACATAATAAATTCATTCACCAAGTGACCAAGTGTTCATGTTGGGAATTTTTTTATAGAAAAAAGATAGCCTTCAAATCTCAAATCAATAAATCTAAGGTAGCAATCTCTAAGTTAAAATGTACATGAACATGCTCAAGTCTTCACATGAGAATAACCAACATAGTTTGGAGAAATTTTGGTAGCATAACTCCCTACAAAATTATAGCATACCACATCTCCATGTTAAGAACCAAAATATAGGAGAAGCAAACTAGAAAAACAAAAGTGGTATATCAACCATGGGCCAAAACCAAGACCCAATATAGTTCCCAAACCAAGGGCTCAAATTCCAATACCCCATGGCATGGTGAGTCAATAGAATATTTTTAGAATATCCTCTTGTGTTGTCATAATCAATCATAAAATAATAAACAATGTCCTTATACCATTCTCCTGGGGAAACATCCTTGAGCTGGTATTGCTGCATAGTGAGTTTAGGTCCTACTTCTGCTGTTGTCTTAGCAATTGTGCGGGTGAGAGCCTGCCCTCTTACCAACCTCATTGGTTGGATTTCCATATCGTACTCCTGGAATAGTGTGACCTATTTAGCTCTCTGTTCACCTAATTCATTTTGTATGAGCAGTGTTTTCACTACGGGGTTGGGGACAATGGCGAACACTTTATTGTGCAAGATGTAATGCCTAAATTTCTTCACTCCCCTAATAAGGGCATATGCTTGATTTTCCACGTTGTGGTAGCATAATTTAGTGTCTTTCAGTGGAGCACTCATGAAAGTGATCAGGTGCTCGTTCCCTTCGTTATCCTTCTGGGTCAAGATGCTAGCACATGAATGCTCTGAAGCGAATGAATAGATGTAGAATGACTTTAGATAATTTGGACTGACTAGTACAGGCGCCTCAGCAATGGCCCGCTTGATTTCTTTGAAATCCTATTTGGCTTCGGGAGTCCACTCAATTTTGGCATCTTGTTTCAACATGGCATTGAGTGGTTTAACAATCTCAGTGAAACCTGTAATGAATTTCCTAACAAAGTTAATCTTTCCAAAGAAGGATTTCAATTCCTTCTTGCTGCATGGTGGCGGGATCTTTAACAAAGATTGAATACATTTAGGATCTATGGAGATTCCCTGTTTTGAAATAACATGTCCAAGCAATCTACCCTCAGTCACGCCAAAAATGCACTTCTTTGGGTTAAGGGAAATCCCAAACTCTCTACAACTTTGGAACACCTTGCATAGATTGGAGACATGATCACCCCACTTTTTAGAGAACATAGTTAAATCATCCATGTAGATGATTATACACTTTCCAATCAGATCTTTGAAGGCAATATCCATGGCACGTTGAAAAGTGGCGCCAGTGTTGATGAGCTCGAAGGGCATCCTCCTGTGAGCGAAGGTTCCCCACTTAGTAGTGAATGTTGTCTTATGGCAATCTTCGTACTGTACCATCACTTGGTTATATATGGAGTACCCATCGAGGAAGGGTATCATTTGGGAGCCATTAACGATCTGCAGTACCTCATCTAATGAAGGCATTGGATAATTGTCCTTCTCTTAAGCTCTATTCAGGTTGCGAATGTCTACACACAATCTGATTTCTCCATTCTTTTTTCTGACCAAGACCAAGTTGGCCACCCATGTAGAATGCCTAACTGGGAAGATAATTCTTGCTGAGAGTAACTTTTGCACCTCCTTGTAAATGATGGGCTCTAACAAGGTATTGATAGGACGTTGTCATTGGTGGAAGGGCCCGACTTCTATCTTAAGAGGGATGGTGTGAATGATGATGGAGGTGGCATACGTCTTTAGATCCTCGTAGCTCCATGCCACCATGTCATGATACCTCTGCAATGCATTGATGATTCCCTTCTTTTCTTTGGGCGTGCATACTTTACCAATGAAAATATTTTTGGTCTCTTCAGTCATCCCGAGGTTATGAGCATCACATAGGCTGCTTATGGCTTCCTTCTTTATGTGTCGATCCCAGTCTCTGATATGGTTGAAGTCAAATATTCATTCAAGCTGAACCATACCTCTAGGAATCGTGTTGGTTTTGAGGTTGATAACTCCTATATCTAGTTCAACCTCCTCTGGATCTGTTTCATCAATTATTTGGGTCGTGAAGACATCAGAACTCATGATGAAGTCGAGGATATGCTTATCATCATTAAAAACCTGAAAATGAGTGACATTATCTGGGACAAACGGTGTGGACGTCAACTCAACCGTGAATTTCTTAAGCCCGGACAAGGAGAGGGGTTGCAAAGTGTTGGCTACCTAAGCCAAGGCATTGGTTGTGTGATTCTGAGTACGAGGGATCAGTTGTATATTAAATGCATCTAAACCTTCTAAAATATCCCAAACCCTATGCCTATAATTTGCAAGTCTTCTGTCATGGAAAGAATACAATTTTCTAACTTGCTTGACTACGAGTTCAGAATCACTGAACACTTGCAGCATTTTGACATTTTTCTTTAAGGCCATAGAAATACCATTCACTAACACCTCATACTTTGCTACATTATTGGTGCAATAAAACTGCAACTTGTGGGCAGCAAGAAAGGTCTTACCCGTTGGGCTGATGAGCTTGAACCCAGCACTAGCTCCTTGTTTTGACTTGGACCTGTCAAATCTAAGCGTCCAAAAGATGGAAAGCTTTTTGACTTTGGGCCCAACTTGGCTCTTATTTCCTTTTGGCTGGGCGGTCGCCTCCGTGACCTTTAGGGAGTCCTGCAGCTTGGTGTATTTAACAGCGGGTGGTTCTGCTAGCACCTCCTTTGGTGTTTTCTTCTAAGGGGCAGCTGATTTTTTGACATGCTCTACTAATGTTTGACACAAACAATAATCAAATTCAGAGTGAGCAGCATTGTGAAGTTTGCACCAATTTGGCAGCAAGAGATCCTAGAAATCCATTCGGGCACCTAAGCTGAGTTGATCTTTTGCGCACTTTTCCATGAATTCCTGGAAACCGTTGAGTAGTCCCAAGTTGTTATCTTCAATAGAATTATCACCTAGCTCTATCAACATCTCAGTACTTTGAGCAATCAGAGTGAAGTCGGTTGGAGGGCTGCATTGCACCAAGAGGACTTCAACAACACACTCTTCTTGGGGTTCAAATTCGCCATGGCAGGGAAAGGGACAGTAGTTTCTCAATTCTGTCTCAACAAAGAGCTCCTCATTCAGGTTGTTATATTTCATGATCATGTATTTTTTACGGGGCTCATGGCCTATACGGATTTGATTTGGTAGCCCTTTCCATGGCAGCCACATGTGAGAATGGTCCATGGTGGCATACCTGTTCAACGTTCTAGTGAAGTCTCTACCCAAGATGATCCCATATGTGTTGGGAATGTCAGCCACTTGGATATCAATGACTTGTATTCTTGGATCTACAACAATTTGCATCGGGATTCAATTCATTTCTCCCACAATGTTGATCTCTGTTTTGTCTAACTAAGTCACTTTCCTTCTTGAGGGTGTGGGGGTAATCCCAAGAGCCTTGCACACTGCGAGGGGCATAACATTGGAAGACGCTCCCGAATCTAGCAAGCAGTTGTGCAAGTTCTTTCTGAATATCCAGATGGTGATAACGAAAGGGGGAGTTTCAAATTTTCCTTGGAAGAGGCCCGAGAACCTATCTATTTGAGCTACCTGCACCCTGTTCTTATCGCAGTTTTGTCTTCGGTCTGCCTAGATGGTCGATCTTTGGAAATATGCCTATCATTATGATTTGGTTCATTTTCGGGCTGCTCACTTGTAAATTGATTTTAGGGAACATCCTTCCTTTTCCCTGTGCTATCCTGAACTATAGGTTCCTGCCTGGGTTCTTCAAAGGTGACTCTTTTAGCTGATGCCTCCTATGTCATTTTAGAGGATGGGGTCCCATTAAGTACCTTGAAGAAGGCATGCCTTACAATAGGGACTTTGAGTAGTTCAAAGGAAAATAAACTGATTTTCACTTTCTTGAACTCCTCTACCACATATTCACCCATTTGTTCGATCTCAGAATCAAAGGCTCGACCTATGGCGGAGTTGGAAGGTTGGGTTTTCATTTGGTTTGATTGGTTTTGGGGTTGGCCTAGAGGCTGATTCTATGACTGATTTTGAGGCCTATCCTTGTTAAGATACTGAGTAGGTATATGGGGGAGCCCGGGGTTATTGTTGGCATCAGGGTCAGGCGGGGTAGTAAAATTATTTGGTAGAATAGAAGTCGTAAAGGGTCCACCCACCTACCTGTTCCTGAGGAAGTAGGGAGTTGCTCTTTGGTGGAACATGTGAACTTCATCTATATGTGTTTCTTCCTCATCTAGTGGACCATTATCTACCGAATCTAAAAGCTGAGCTAAGGTTTGTTTGTTACTTACCTCCTGTACCTCTTCGCCCTCAATGAGGGTGAGCTCGACCTCAGGCTGATTGTGGTCACTTTGTGGAAATGGCGTCTGGTTCACTATGAGACAGGAAGAGTCATAAGGCTCAGATGGAATGATGTCTCTGTAACTAACACTATCAACAACATTTTGGACCTCCACTTGGAAGATTTCAGCGGTTGTCTGGTATTCGAGACAATCCAGCTCAAAATGTCTATTAGTCTTGTGAATCCGGCACCATTTAGATAAGGTTGCCTCGGCGAGGTACACTCCACTGGTCATCTTTTCATTGTTGACCAGTTGATCAAGAGGAGTAAGGACACCTTCATTATTGGGATTTGTATTCCATGTGCGATTCTGCCTCTAAGAAGGTCTCCTTTCGAAGTTTTGATTTGAATTTTTCCCTCTATCATAGTTCTGCTTGAAAGAAGTGCTTGCTTCTCGGTTGTCTCTACCATCCCTGTTGTCTCGACCTTCTTGATTGAAGTTAGCCTGGATGCTACGTTGGGATGCTTGTAACTGATTATTCTGATTCTTTAAGTGTGTCATTTCCGTAGACATTTTCTTGATCATCTCGGTTAGCTCTTCCAATTTGTCCTTCTCAGCATTGCTCGGCTGTGGCACTATGTTTTGGAGAAAGACAAGTGGGGCCGTTGGCTGATTTTGATGCATAGGGGGTAATTCTGGTCCCGGTAACTACAATGGTGCTTGCGGTTGCTGAGAGTAGGCTTGCTATTGTTGGGGAGCTTGAGGGTAACTTTGTTGTTGTTGAGGTTGCAAATAAGAAGGCACAAAAGGTGCATAGTTCAATGGTTGTCCAGGGTGCAGAATGATGGGCAGTTGGGGCACCTGGTTCATAAGAGGAGTCTGATGAGTGAATGCTTGATTAAGCCCTTTGACTTGCATCAGGTGAGCTACCGGTCCCAATGAGGGTAGTGGACCAGAGATGTTCTACCCCAAATCTACACTAGCAACGATTGCCTCCGCATAAGTAGTTACTAGTGAGGTGAGTGGCAAATGCATCCTCTTTACCAAAGTTGACGTAAGATTGTCTAATGCTACATAGTAGACTGGGAGGGCTACAACATCATTGTGAATGTATGGGTCCTGAAGCCTCGTGAAGGCATGATGGAAATAGTCATTAAAGGATCCAATGGGTTCATTAACTTCCCTCCTGATGGACATAAACTGCCTGTGCTGAGGGGCTGATCAAGATCTTGTATTTTTGTAGGAAAGCATTCTTCATGAGGTCCCATGAGGTAACGAACCCCCTTGGCAAATTGATGTGCCAATAAAAGGTCTCCTCGCCCAATGAGTACGGAAAAAGGCAGCATGCAATGTCTTCATGACCGATTTGCATATCTGTAATTGTTGTTTTGAATATCTTGATATGTTCTTCTGCCATCCTTTGCGGGTCACGAGGATTGAATTTTGAACAGAAGCCCTCCAGATTCTTGGACATGTTGTGGTAAGCGCCGAACTGCAATGGCGAAGGATTTTGCGACAACCAAGCCATGGCGGGAGGTGGAGGTGGTGTTTGTTGTTGAAGGACAACAATTTGGAGCTATACCAGTTGTAAAACAACCTGGAACTGTACCTGGGCTGCAGCTATTTAGACTGTACCCTGAGCTGACAGGGCCGGGAGAGAGGCAACTTCCTGGCTATAAGAAACAAGAGGTGGAAAAGCAGTTTGGTATGGCTAGGTGGAAGAAGAACACAAGCTGAATGGAGGTGAAGGTGGAAGGGAAGTGGGTGGGGCAGAAGAAGAAGAAGAAGCAGCATTTCCTTAGTACGTTTTTCCCTTGTGGGGGGCTGCAACTCTCGAAATTCTCCTTTGTTTGGTGTTGACCGTAAGATTCTTTGAAATCGTTATGGGGAGAATGATCCAATTCAATGCAGCTTCACAAGGCCCTCCTTCTAGTGCCAGTTTTGTTGATGGGTGTTTTGTACACTTTCTCAACATAGGCAATGCATAGATGCATCACCTCTCTTGAAAGGAAACCTCCATTGGGAAAGTTGCTAAAAATTTCCCTAAGGTCTCTCAGGTGTCAGGTCATGACTTGCATGGAATTCCTCAGTTGATGTTTGATGTGATTTTGCTAGTAATCATAGGGCAGACTTACGTAGCTGGATGCAGAGTGAATCTTAGATTTTGAAGTTTATGAGATGGGATTTACGGTGTAATTTGCTATAGGTTCAAACAACAATCTAAAACTTCAGTGTTTTCTTTAAGTTTGGCTTTACAATGTGCAATGAACCTTAGCACAAGTTGTTTCTTAAAAAAAAAGAAAAAGAGCAGGGAAGAGAGAAGGTTCCTGGATCTGCAACAAACTATGAACAATAATCATGGAGTTCCTGCCGTGGACAACTTCTTTCAAACAAAATTTTACTTAACCAGAAAATTCACAGTCTCATGAAATTTGTGCTATCTTTTAAGGCCTACAAATATTTCACCATTCATTCACCATATATATGCATGAACAAAGATAAAAGTGTGGAGCAACTTTGAATTCAAGCCCAGACTAACTTTGCACAGCTATTTACCAATGGAAAACAACAAAAAGTATGGGCAAGGAAGGCATCTACACAACAACAATTTTCACAACTACAAAACAACATTACTAAAATCTACTCAAGCAATTTAAGTCTAACCTAAAACAGCAATGTAAATCTAAATAAAGAATCTAACAAAGGAGATTGAATCATGAAACATGTGAAGAATTCAGAAAATGCACCAAGTCAATGTATTTTCATTATAAATTTTAGCAGCATGTCTTTACAACTCAACTCTATTTGGAAATGAGAGGAGACCCCCTATTTATAGTGCCCAAAATGTAGAATGAATGGCCAAGATTCAATCTCATTGTGTGGCCAAGATCCACTACAAACTAGGGTTCTACCTACCCCCCAATATATTACAATTTAAAATACAGTTTTATCCATATCCCTATTTCGTCCTCTAGTGATAGCACTGTAGCATTTTGTCTTTTGTTGTAGCTATTCCTTTAGTGGCTCTTCACTAATAATAGGGATTCCCTCTTGCTTCTTCAAAGTTGCATATTCCATGAATTTCAAAATCATCGGCTGGAGTTTGTCAACCTCTATGATCTCGGACCGTAGCATCTGATAACTCCATTCTTTTGAGTTGTCCTCAAGTCTTTTCCAGTGTTCATCATACTTTACTGCATGATCTCTGAATAGCTCCGACTGGGCGAAGGCACATGTATCAAAACTCATAAAATCTACGGTTATCTCATTAGACATCCCATCCTCCATTTTATTCTAGAAATAAGGCTTGATTTTCTTCGGATCCATTTGCACCGCGGGCATGTCATATCCCGTCACTAGCTTCAGATACTGGGCACAATCCGCCCTAATTTCCTTGACCCATTCGATATCTGAATCCACCCTATCCATTATCTTCTCTAGTCTTTCCCTCTTGTTATCAAAATCTCGCTTCCACACATCCACCAACCAATGCTTGTCCCTTTTGAATGCGAGGTCCTTTTCCCACGTGGCCTTTGGTAGCTGGAGGATGGCCTTAATCTTTGGATAGGTGGAATTATATGTTGTAGGGAAGTCTGTGCAGAGCTTCTTGGTTCCCTCTATGGCCTGCTGTAAATCTAAGAACTTGTTGGCCATCCAAACAGCCCGACTGATACCCATGTTCCTGACGTACAAGACTTGTCAGAACCAAATCTCCGTAGTCTTATCCAAGTTCTTCCTCTTTTCTATTTTGTCAATCTATTCTTTGGACAATAATTGGGGTGGAGTTGCGGACGTGGTAGGCATGTCATCCACTGAAGACCATTGTTGGATGTAATCCATCAAGGCGGTTGCCTATTCTTTAAGCTCATCCTTCGAGACCTTGTCCTATTGTATTAGGTGCACCATCGTAGCCACTGACTCTTCAAGATGTTCCACCTTCCGCTCTCTGGTAGTAGTCCCCAAGTTAATGGTGGAAACATTATATCTTACACCCTCCTGGCCTACCACCGGTGTTGATATCTTCACTTTTCAGGATTCAGAGGCATCCATTGTTACCCTGGACCTAACTTTAGGATTCTTCTCCTTCTTAGTTGAGATTTGTGCTCGGGCTAGGATAGCCTCTAGCCTTGCTCTCAGATCCTTCAGGCCAGGAGTCTTCTTCTCAAGCTGCTTCTCCAGCCATTCGGGTATGGAAAACTTTTCCTTGGGCAATTCTTGATCACCCTTGCCTCCCTCTATCTAAATCTCCGTTTGTTCACCTGTGGGAGTCTTTTCTTTTATTTTGGTGTTGTCTCCCTCTTCTTCATTAGAGTCTTGGATGAATGTGAGGCGTCTGACAGGAGGCTTAGTAATCAATTTCCCCCGGGGACTTTCCTCTATCTCAATTTCCTCCTCTTTTCTTTCTTCAATTTGTCTGTCCTCGTATGTGTACTCCTTAGGTTTGTCTTCCTCAATACCTCCTTCTCTAGGAGGTGGCACAATCTCCAACTATTTTTCCCCTATAGGGAGTTTTATGTCCTCTATTGCTCTGCCACCTTCTTGTTCTTATTTGGGAGGTGACCTCTCTTCCTCTTCTTCATCATGCTTTAGTTGTCTGGCCATTTCCTCTTCGAGATCATTGTCGAAGGTCTGCACAAGAGTTCTTCCACCTTCTCCCTCCTCTTCATCTTCACTCTTGGAAGATCCTATCCCTTCTTCCTCGTAGACCACCCTGTCAATTTTCTGGTGTTCATACTCTGGGTGTTCATGGTACTCATCGACTTCCTTCTATATTGCCTTTGAGGCTTCTTTTTCCCTCCTCTCCCATTCTTCGGAGATTAACATTGTGGCTTCCATTGCCAATGGTCCCGTTGGAGGTTGCGAAGGTTTAGCACTGGCGAGGACCCGCGCTACGACAACTTGAATGGTGGGGTCCAGAAAGATCTAAGAAATTTTAGAGGGGACATTCTGCATGTGCTGCGAGAAAGCCTTGGGTAATGCTAGTGTGGGCATTGGCGCTATCGCTGTTGCTAGTGGGAGTGATGTAGTGGGAGACATGGCGGCAGAGGAAGGCAGAGTAGTCACAGCAGAGGAAGAGTCAATCACTACTATGGGCCCCGCCTAGGGAGAGGAGGTGAGATGTACTGAGATGTCCACTACAGGTGGGGATGTGGTGATCACGACCTGAGAGAAAGATGTCAGGGTGGTCGAAATAGGGGGAGCCGGTTGAAGTTCTGGCTGATCTGTTCTCTCTTCCTCACCTTCTTGAATTGTCGACTGCTCTGTGGCACTTCCTGTTTGATTGGGCCTCTTGGAGGGTGAGCCTCCTGAATCTTTCCTTGCATACAACTTAGGATTTGGAGACTGCTCTATTTTAGTCCCTTTCCTCTTTTTTGATCTGGTGAGCAAAGGAGATTTGGATGTCCTGCCCGTCGAAGTTGTAGCAGCGACATCCTCTGTGGCACTAGGCTCACTCTTGAGCCCTTCATATGTTAGGACAACCCCTTGTTGCTTTAATTGGGCTACTTGTCCATCAATCCATTCTTTGGTTTGAGCCATGATTGGTTTAATCACAATGTCGAGGTCATCTACCTCTTGTTCATCCTAATCTACTGCAAGCAACAACAAGTTGGAGACTGCATTATATCGGGGATGCATGACGGTGCCTTCATCCTCCTCAACCTAGTCTAGTATAGGAAATAGTTGCACCCTTTTCACGAAGTATGCGGTCATTCACATGTAATGCCTCGCACGCACCTCTTTGTCATCTTGACAGTCTGCCCATAAATCTTCAACATGATGTAGGTGAGCATATTCTGGTCCCAGTGCCTTTCTTACGTGCCCATAGGGGTCTACCCACGAATGAGTAGTGTGTAGGCAGAAGTGGTACTCCGCCAACTCCTTTTCTGAATTCCCAGCACATTGGGAAGTTTGCAATTTATACATCCCTTGACCGAAGGCTAAGGGATAAGGAATCCCTACCAAATTTTTACCGCTGAGGACTAAGTTTATATGCTGTAGCTACCAGGAGAGTTCTAGTAGTATAATCTAGTCATTGGGGTACCAGGGCAACTTATTCGGCCTTTTTGTGAAGCCTTAGGCATGAATATATGTGAATTGGGGGAATTGAATAAATAGGAAGGTGCACTATTTTAGGAATGCTCGTGTGCTGTAAGAGCCCTTCTCTCAAAATCCCCTCTAAGCAACTAGATGATGTGGCCAATGAAGGCATCATTCACCCTGCAGTAATCCTTCTTGAAGTTTCTGAATTGTAGCTGGGGATATCTATCATATGCTTTTAATCTCTGGCCCTGCTCCTCATTGGGTGCCACAAATAATCCATTGTACTGCCTTTTCTCTACCAGTGAATAGACCAGATAGGAGGTCATGTAGAATTTAGAGCTCTTTTTCACGTTCATAAACTGCTCGTAGAAGTAGTCGCTGATGATGCCTCCCCAGTAGAATGTGGCCTTTGTGGTGACATCTTCGTCCCCATGGAGGATTTGTTCAACAAAGTATACCATCCATTCTTGAAAAAATGCAACAGAAGGGAGGCCCATTAGCTGACTCAGCATGGTCACTAGGTCGTGGTAGTCTTCATGAAAATTGCTGCGAAATAGCTCTTGGGGAACCTTCGCAGGACTGCCTCTTTTCTCCTTGAGCTAGTATTGGTTTATCAAATTTTTGCAATCCATCGGGTTTTCATCCCAAGTTACCTTTCCTTCTTCCATTATGGGCATCTCCATTTCTTCAAAAGTGGGAATGTGAAAAGTCCTCGTGATTCCCTCAGCTGACATGTCAGCGAGGATATTCCCATCTCTGTCAACGATGGTCCTTATCTCAGGCTGGTAGGTCTGCTGACAGGCCATGACCAACTCAGGGGCAATGAGAGATGGGGGGAAGCCTGCCGCTTTCACAATCCCACTCTGCCTGATTGATCTTGCATTATCAGTCTTTGGGTGGTCTCTAACCCTTTGTTTGAATTCATCAATATCGATGTGGCCGATATTGGTGTCGGTGATCTCCTTCCAGTCAGTGATGATTTTTGAATGCAGAGGCTCACCTTGGAACTGGTATTTCATCTAGTATTTGTCTTCTCTGCCACGAGGAGTTTTGCTTGCTTTCTTTCCTTTGTCTTTTTCTGCAGCTGCCCTCGAGGGTCCTGCACTCGATTCCATATAGCTTGAAAACATAGACATAATGAGTACAACCAAATACCAAAAGCATTATCATTAGTCAAAATCCCATGGACAAAATCTAATTAGACATCATATGATTAACGAAGTTAAATTTTCTCTTTCAGCTGCCGTTAGTCACTTTCTGAAGGGCTGTTGAACAATCCGGGACCAAGGGGCCATATTTCCTTGGCAGGAATGTTGTTTTGGAAAGGGCAAACAGGTTGGGGCAATCCGGGTGGTTTCTTCCATCTGCACATTTTGATAGTTCAAAAGACTTATGTCAAAGAGGGCTGAATTTGAGCACATGGGTCAAGGTTAGTTTTCAAATTTGAGGTCATTTTGCTCAGTTTTGGGGGCCCACGGAGGTTCAGGGCCGGAAAGCTATTTGAAGTTTGCTATTTGAAACGGCCTGAGAGAAACGAAGTTCCAGGGATCGGGGCTCGGGAGGTCAAAGCCATTAGTTTGGGTCCAGAGGGGCAGAAGGTCATCCCTACTTTGCTATTTGGAACAAAAATTCCCGTACCGAAACCCAGGGACAAAACTCTGGCGGAATGGACCTGGTGGAGTGTTTGGCAATTGATGGGTCGGAACCTGAGGCTCGGAAAGACGTAATTGTTTCACTCTTGTACATCAAACAAAGGTGAAGGGAACCTTGGCGGGTGGAGTCCGATAGGCGAAGATGGCGAATAAAAGGCCGGGGCCCGAGAGGCGGGGAGACGTCGTCCCGCATCCGTTTCAAATAGCGGAGTCTCCATGGCGGCCCGCAGATGAAAGTCCGCAGACCAAGACCTGACAGTGCGAAGGCAAAGTAACTTAGTTTGAATCCCTGGAAGGCCAACAGACAAATGAAACTCGAAGGGTGGAAAGGCGTACTCCTTTCGTTGTTTGGGAATGGCGAGGGTAGAGCAGAGTTTCAAGGACGGAAGTCCGACGAGATGGACCCGGGACGGGCAAAGGTAGTCAAAAAGGTTTGTAAATTTGACCAATCAGAACCCATTGAAACGGGGTCCGGGGTCTGGGAAGGCGGTAGCCTTCTGCCGTTTAGGAACGACAAACACCTGACGGAGACCCGGGATGGGAGTTCCGGCGAGGCGGGCCTGGGAGGTGGAAATGAAAGCTGATTTCGAGTGCTAAGTTTCATGCCGGTTGGTCGGCGACATCTTGGGGTGGCGGGCCCGAGAAGGAAGTTCGCCACTTAAAAGTTCATCGTTTGAGTTCTTTAACGGCAGAGAGAGGTGCCGGGCCCGGAGGGTGTGAACGCCCTACACGACGAACGACGGTGGCGGCGTTTGGTTCTGGTTCAATGTTAGGAGCCCAATTGGAGGTTTTCAAGATTCCAAAACGTGGTTTTTGTGGGTCTTAGTGTGTTCTATCAATTGAATTCATTTTTTCACCCATTATGTTCATTATTTTAAACGTAAAATCATAGAAAACTTCTTGGTGCAATGAACGGCGAACCTACCTCGAAAGCCCGATAGCAGAAGGTGTGGAATCGACAACGGGTGGCCAAATGGTGATCTTAGACGCGAGGGCGGTGGGCAGTGGATGCACCGATCTCTTTTGGAAAGCACTCTGATCTTCTTCTACAAACCTGACAAATGAAAATGATAGGTTGGGGCCCAATATTTATACCCTCATTTGCATTTAATGGCCTCATTTAATGCTTGTATGATCGACCAAGAGTTGGTGGATTTGAAATCAGCGGACAACGGCGGGAGGTTTGGGGTTCAGAAGGACGTGGCAAAATGACTATTAGAAACTTGCTTTTGGAAGCCGACGACGAAGGAGGACCCGAGAGGCCAAAAGACGTCCCAGATTGGCCGTCGGGAATGGTGAAGTTCGCAAGGAAATTCAGGGACAAAACTCCGGTGGACTGGACTTGGGACGGGTGAAGGCAGCCCGAAACTTGCAACTTTTAAACTGGCGGAAAATAGGGAACCGGGGCCTGAGGTTCGGGAAGGCGAGAGCCTTCTGCTGTTTGAAAATGACGAACACCCGGGGGAAACCCGACAAGGGAAACTCGGCGAGGCGAGCCCGCTAGGCCCCAAGCCCGCTGGAAGAAGAAAACTGCCAAGGA
Organism: Sequoia sempervirens; assembly: GCA_007258455.2. Lineage (NCBI taxonomy): Eukaryota > Viridiplantae > Streptophyta > Pinopsida > Cupressales > Cupressaceae > Sequoia > Sequoia sempervirens. Next base: position 335,083,945 of record VDFB02058242.1, read on the forward strand.
AAGTCCAGAAGGCTTTAGGACCTAACTAGGATGAAGGGGGAAAAACATGGTCAACCAAAGATGGGAGCTTGAAGGTACATTGACCATTAGGGGCACCAAGATGGGCACGCAAAATGAGGCAGTGAAAGAATGTCACGACAAAGCGAAAGAAAAGAGGGTCCCCGTTCCGAATGAGGCGTGTGTGCTGAGGACACAACAAATATCTTATGCAAAAATTACAATGTCATAAGATGCTCTTCCTATCTCTATGACATTAAATGCTCTTACAACTTATTACATACGTCATTATTGCAAGGTGTATGAAACACCTATTCCAACACTTTGCAATTCTTGTTGTATAAATTGCAAGAGGAAAAGGGAATCTCCAACAATTTGTGACCTAATTGTTAGGGGTTGATAAACCCATAGAATCACCACACCATCTAACCTTTTTTTCTTAGAGGCTTATTTCAAAGCATTTACAACATTCACCAAAGTGTCAACATTTTTCAAGGATTGCCCTTCTATCCTCCACCATGTCATGAACAAAATGGTTCTAAAAATTTATATGCTTTGTTTGTGTGTGAAAAGTTGAGTTCTTTACCAAGTTGATACTACTCTAGCTATCACATCTAATTTGAACTACTCCATAACTTAACCTAATGCCTAAACACAACCTCTAAATCTAGTTTTCCTCTTTGCATACATGAATAAATTTCATGTACTCTAACTCTTTTGTGGATAAAGTGACCACAACCTGCCACTTTCTTATCCAAGTGATCACACCACCAAATAAGCTAAAAAAATAACCATTGGTAGATCTTCTATTGTCCACATCTCTTGCCCAATATTAGACAACATACTCCTAGATCTCCAAGTGCTAGAACTACTCATTTTATTTGCTACAAGTGCCACCAACCTTGCTATGTTGTAAGTGACTTATATGCCTTGCTACAAGTGACTATTGCCCCTTTGTTGCAAGTACTATGCTACAAGTGACCTTGGTAGCAAATAAAATATTCTATAGTTCCTTACAAGTACCTAAAAACTATCTTCATGATCGCTCATTCTATCTACTAGAATTAACCATAGACTAGCTCAAGACTCCCACTACTTGGGTAATGCATGGTCTGGTGTTGACCATAACATACATAACACTATCGACTGTAATAGTCTAAGAAGCATGAGATATATCCTCCATCATCATAGTCAAAGATAAACATTACTTAATTGATACCTTAGTGCTCATCAAAATAGGAACACTCATTTGCTTGTTGTTAACCATGCTAAAATTTTATAGTACAATCTTATCATATTTACTTTATCTCAACTAGAGCCTTTTGTTAGCTCTATATTTTTTGATATCCATAACTAAGATGGAATTAGTAGCCTCCAAATTCTTCATACCAAACTATATTGAGAGATGTGAATTTAGATCTCTAATCATCTCCTTACTAATACAAAATGTCAACATTTCATCCATATACAAAGTGATAACAAGGAAATAATCATCCTACTAAAAATATACATGGTGATACGATTTGGACCTCACAAATTCCAACTTCAAAAAATATGAATCAAAATTTTGGTACCACATTATGGGTGACTATTTGAGACATTACAAAGATTTCTTTAATCTATAAACCAATGGTTCCTTAATTTTTACCACATAGTGCTTAGGTTATGTCATGTAGATTTCTTCCTCTAGGTCACACTGTAGGAATGTTGTCTTCACATCCATTTGTTCAATCTCAATATCAAAAGTTGTATTAAATAACAAGAAATGAATGGATGTTAGTTTAACAATCAAAGAATAAAAATAACCAATGTTAGTCCCCTCAACATGGGTGTTACACCCTGTTGTGCGTTTACTTATTTATTATTACTATGTTAGGGTAAATTATTGCATATGTGAATGTATTTGGAATTCTTATTGGAAATATATATGGTTGCACTTTATTTATCTAAATCATTGGAAAATTATGAATGAACGATTATTTCATTTAATGTTGTATAATGGAATGAATATTGGGAATGAATGGTTATTGAATTTGATATTCTAACTATGAAATGTAAAATGTAAAAGATTATTTTGATGAACAACTGACTACCATGAAAATGTGTTAAGTTGGATGCAAATTTAGATTCAATCCTCTAAAAGTGGGGGGAAGTATCACTCAGGAGAAGAACTTGGTCGGGTAACCTATAATGAAACCTAATTGAGCTTATACACACACCCACTTGTAGAATGGTTGAGTCAAGTCATAGATTTGGGAATTAGTAAGTCATCCTTTATTATGATGTGTTTGCATTAGGAAGGATTTTGATTTCTGTTAAGAGCATTCTTGGATTATGTTTAGTGCTTGGTGCATGCAAGTTATTCTTTGTATTACTATACTTAATTGATGAGATATATACATAGATGTATATATGTGTATACATATGCATGTCGACAATAACCCATATATGTGGGGAAACACGTACATGAGAGTACATAGGTAGACATACCTATGCACGCTTATGGAAGGGTTACTCATGGGCATGGTGATATCAAGAGGACAATGAGACATGTATATATATATATATATCACATACATATATATACCTATCAATAAGATTAATTTTTTTTTGTGTTTGATTGTATAATCGAATGTATATATATATATATATATGCAAACGATATTGTATATGAAATGTTAACTTGATCTCATTCATTTGAATATCAAGTGTATATTTAGACAAACTTATTTGTCAAAGAATATATACTAGCAATCGCACCTTCGTGTGCAATAGGTACGTCGAAGACATATTAGAATAATTTGTGTCAATTTTGGTTAAATTATTCTGAAACCTTTACTTACTGAAAGTCCATGTTATATAAAATAACATTTTGATCTCCTTCATATTAATTTTGTAAAGAAAAAACAAAATTTGTTACTCACGATGCATGAAAGAAGAGAGTATGACAGATTTAAATTAGTAGATAACATTTCCTACAAATATTTGTATTGCAGTTAATATTTGATTAAAATGGAAGAAAATCTATTGAACAGATTAACTGTATTTCATTTGATGGAAAAAAATCCAATATTCATATGGATATGAATCCTTGTTGAATATAAACATTCCAAGAATCCCAAAGAGTATAGTGAAACAAATATGGGAAAAGGTATGGATAAAAAAAGAGCTCCAAATTTTGTCAAGAGAAAACAAATTAGAATGAAAAACTAGTCTCATCTTGAGCCATGAACATCAAACCTTTGAAATCAAAATGACATTGTTGAATTGGTGCCTTCTCAACTTACCCATCCTGCTTTTATATTCATAGGGCCATACTGAGATGTAGCATAAAATTCATTGAAATATTGAGGAATAGAAAGGCCAAGAAAGAAGGAAACTCCAACGATAAACAAATTTGACATGGAATTCATGTTGTTGAATTGTATCAAGGAAATACCAACAATAGTTGGAAAGAAGGAAGAAACAACAAAATTAGAATTCTTGAGAGGCTGCAAAGCTGCGCCTGTGATGTTAAATGGAATTGATTATATGAACATACAAACAAACCCAAAGAGAACATAGTATAGTGCAACAAAGAATGGAAAAGCTATCAATGCAAAAAGAGGTCCAAATTTTCCTATGATAAATATCTCACAAAAAATATGATAGTGCAACATAATAAAAATACTCATCTTACAAATTTGCATAGCAAGAACAACCTATGAACTGGATTCTAATTTTGCTAAAACAATCAAAAATCAAAACTACACACTAGAATATAATTTTGTGGAAAATGTGCAAATTGGTGAGTAATTTTTTTTTTCTCACTTAAAATTTAAAACAAGTGGCCTTGTGAAAACTAAATAATATAACTTAATGTATTTAAGAAATTGCTACTGAATTGAGTGCATAAAATTTGTATATAAAAAGAAATGGAGAAAGTTGTAATTTTGTTTTTTTTTTTTAAATTTGGAAATAACAAAGCGTAGCAAATTCTCGTTTCTAGTTGAAACTTTGGATAATAGAAGCTCATGTACCATGAATGGTGTAAGATTTATTTAGAGTAAATATTTATAGATCATAGACAAGCAAGCTATATTTAACAGATGGTAAACTAACATGGAAACAGAAAGTTGAAAAGCAATTGAAATATGCAAATGTTCATTTATAAAGAAAAAAACAAATACCTGGAAAAATTGAAAAGGACCATGAAAAAATCTGCAAATGTTCACTTGGGAGCAAGGTAAGATATATCTCATTAAGTAATTGATTATATGATGGAGCTCATGAATGAAAACACCTATTTATTTGCTTCCTTTTCAAGAAAGGAAAAATGGGCAATGGTCACTGATCAACTCTTAATATGATGGTCCTCATGAACCATCTTTGATAATTGATTTCAAAGGCAAGTCAAAATTGTCTTTATTTACATAGTTTTCATTTGTTATATTTTCAAACATTTACACTTGCACTTCAGGAGCAGTTTTAGGGTATATCATTGTTCCATTATGCGATGGATATGGATGGCTTAGGGGTCAAAGTAAAGAGGCCTGCTAGTGTTTGTGGTGTTATTAATGTAAATGGTGTGTTAGAGTAGTTGTAATCATTGCAGTAGGAGGTTCAAGTGCTTCGGGTCTACTGTGCAGACATGGGGAAAGTAATGCTTGGCTTGATGGGAAAATCAATGCCTCAAGCTAATTGGAGGGAAAAAATAATTCATTGGGTTCACGTCAATTTGTTGGACCTTGTAACTATGTCTAGGGGCTCTCCTAAAGTAATGCCAATGGAGGAAATGACAAAGTGGGGTGGTTTTGTAGCTTCTAGAATGAGGCCCTAAGGCATGTGTTTATGGTTTTTTTGTTCTCTATCTTTTCCCTGGGTCTCTGTTGTTTGTGCGCAAAGGTTGTCTGGAATGTATTGCTTGTTTTGCTCTTGGCCATAGGAAGTTCATTTTTGGTCAGGTGGTAGCCTTTTTGGCATGGATAAGTACTTTTGTTCTTATATTTTGGCTTTTTCACTATTTATATTTGTATTGATGTTCACTCTTCTCAGGTAGAGACCCCTATAGACTCCAACTATATAATCTAAAGAAAACCAAAAAAAATGCATGTTACACAGATTTTGAAATATTTGGAGCTTTTTACTTTTGGTATTAACCTTACCCTCAATTTTGAGTAATGAAAATGCTAGATTTTAGGAATGAAAACATCTTAGTAAACTTTTGTTTTACAAATTTTAAACAATTAACACAAAACATAATGATACAATTACAAAGTCATGAATATATAAGTAGTTTAACAGAGTAGGCCAAATAAAACTTATGGTCAAACCACCAACTACTCATTAGGAAGATATTTATGTTCTTGGCGTAAAGCATCTCAGTACAATTGAATAAACAAACTTAACAAAATTCTTGGTAAGTAGAGCATATTATCCACCAACACTTATTGTGTTTATGTACAAACAATTCGCCATAAAATACATACCACCAAATCTGAATCATAAATGTTTACCCATCAGCCAACTAAAGATGAGGTAGCTTGATCTTTTTAATACATGTGTACTTCAAAACTTTCACAAATGGTAAGCTTCCATGGAAATTAAATGCTCAAAACATTGCTAGGAGGGAATACAGGGGGCATTCCCTAGACACTATCCTGCCTTAGCACCCAAAGCAATGGATTTAGAAGGAGAAGCAGCAAGAAAATGAAGATGTGAAGTAACATAACCGTTGTGGGAAGATAACAACATATCCCCCCTATTGTCTAAGAGTGTCCATTGCAATCTTGTATCCTAGAACAACAATCTATGTGCTTAAGGAAAAATCTTCCACAATAATCATATTTTTCCTTGAAAAACCAACATACATTGTTGTTTCTTTAACTTGATGTTTTCCCTCTTCCATATATGTTTCTTCTTGTAGGTGATCTGGTCCTCGTACATCAAACCTCTAATGATCTTGTTTGCAATATTGGGAAAAGTGCATGTGAGAGTATGCATATAAGTTGCCCTTGATAGATAATTTTAGTATGAATTTGGCATCAAATCCAAAGAACATACCTCAAATTAATTTTCTTGATATTTCTATAAATGTAGAGAAATAAGATAAATTCCAAAACTTGCAACCTATAGAGTAAAACTATGAAAAAACTAAAAGTGCAATAACTTGATTGAATACAATCATAGAAAGCTAAAATTTGAACTGTAGTTCCCTTGTGTGCATCTCCAATTGCCCTGAAAAAATCATCACAAAATTCACAATGGCTTACAAGGTTTGTGTGATTCTTGAAAGTCAAGGTTTCCACAGAAAATAGTCTTTAGATTGAGATGCCTTGAAATTAAGTTCCACATACTCTATTACAATGTAGAAATTAGAAAATATGCACCCTTTAGGAACAAAGAAACTAATCTTTAAAAAACAAGAACCACGTAAGAAAGGAGACAAATATATGTGATGGTACATGTAGGCTAAAACACTTTATACAACTTAATACAAGAACAATGGGTTTGGATGTGTATATATACACATCAATATACATATCAAAGGAGGCCAACCTAAATAATGCACCTGACTTAAAATAAATTAAACAAGATTAGAAACTCAAACATAGTTAAAGGGAAAAGGATCTATTACAAGAAGGCAAATTTATAAGACACTTAAATATAGAAGGAAGCTATTTTTGCTACTGGACAAGATTTATTTAGATGAAGACCTCACTCGTATTCAAGTGGAATAACACAAGAAGGCACAAACCCAAGTGGTTGCAACAAGAAACAATAAATGGGTAGGTCTCTTCCTCAACCTTCTCCATACACATGTTTACTTAATCACAAGAGGCATATTTGTTGTGCACTAGGACCGAAACCAACTATCTTCTCAAGAAAATTTTCAAGATGTGGTTTCTGGCCACAATATAGTCTTCCTAACAAAATCATGAGAACCCAATAAACATCTACTCCTCCATGGAACTAAAGGAGTGGCCCACCATCTTTGGGACTGCTACCAACTTATGGTGATACTTTGTTATTCAATAAGGACTCCATAAAGGTCTAAATCTAGAAAAACCATAGTAACAGGAAGCATTTTTTACTATTCTTACTTTCTGTTGGAAATATGTGCCTCAAACATCACAGGCTAAAACCTCTATTGGAGCAAAGTCGGTATGACATCTATCATGTCTGGCCGACTAGCAGATTGGTAACATCATGGTTTGTACAGGTCATTGTGACCTTGTTTCTATCTTGCCGAATGCTTTCACTGTGGAGCTATTGCTATGACAAGGAGTGTTCGGTATGACCTCTTAGTGCTTGGGAGACCTCTGGCTGACAGGCCATTCAATCGGGTATCGGGAAGACTCATAGCGACCGGGGGCTTCGGAGTGACTTCAACACTTGGGGAGAAGTCCCAGCGAACAATGAATGTCTCACTGACAGGAATTTATATGATGTCTTCGTGATAACATAAAGATTTCGGTGTGAGGTCTTAGCGATAGATGGAAGTCATGCCGATGGGGACACACTCGAGATTCATCGATGTAACACTAAGGTTTCGTTATGAAGTCTGGGCGAAGTGTTAAGGTCTTGCTGATGTTATAGTTTTCTCTCGGTGTGACTCATGGTGCCGAGTGGTGGTCCCGATATAACTTAAAGACCTCAGAATAAAGTCTTTGGTATAGGTCTTGGCGAAATGTTGGTCATCGGTGTAACACGGTGGTTTCAGTAAGAAGTCCCAGCGACTTTAGTGAGTCTTGCCGATGATGAAGAGTCTTTGGAATAGCTTAGAGATCTTGGAGAAACCTCTCGGCGAAGGTGTTAAGTCTTTCCAACTATTCTTTGGAGCTCGGTATGACAAATGACTTCAGTATAACCTTTGGTGACTCACTATGATCTCCTGGCGAAAGCGATAGGTCTGGGCGACTACTTGGTGATTCGGTGTAACACTGAAAGCTCGATAGAACATCTGGTTGACTACGATAACTCTTGGCAACATTGATATGAATCTTTTGGGCATTGGGGAGACACTGTTAGTGTCTCACCGAGATGCCAACACAGTGCAAATTTTGTTGACTGTTTGACCGTCCTATGTGGAGTCTCGTGGACCAATGGGCGAAGCTGAATCTGAACATTTGGAAGATTGTTCGTTGCGATGGTTCTGTGAGGAAGCTTGACAGATAGAGATCGGCATGGTTATACTCGGTGATCGAAGATGGTTGATTGGTTGATTCGACAGATTGTTGTATGATTAGTAAACGATTTCTATTCTGTAAAGACTGTAACGTAAAGGTTCCTGTGCAAGATTGTTAATGGTGAATGCTGCTGTAAACAGACACCAGAAAGATAAGTCTGAATTTTGTATGTAATCTCCATTACTATAATACAAAGTGATTTCTCTTGGTGTGGTGGGTTTTTCTCCCGTAAGGGTTTTCCCACGTATATCTGGTGTTCATGTGTGATTGTCAAATACTCTGTTTCTGTAATCTGTTTTATAGTGCATCTTAATTGGACTGTAAGTGTAAATTTTAAAGTGTATCTGCATTCTTTCCTGAGGTATTGACGTTAGGAGAATTGTTTCCGCATCTAATTTTCCTTACAAGTGGTATCAGATCCTGGCCAGTTGTGTTATCCTTATGGGTACGTTGGGTTTTTTGTGTCAATTCTGTTCAGTGGGAGTCCTGTAGAAGTTTGTCAATTTCTAAATATAGATTAAGATGGCTAGTACATCTAGAAAGATTGAAATAGAGAAATTCAATGGCAGTATCTTTGAGTTGTGGAAACTCAAGATGGAGGATCTCTTGGTGGATCATGATCTTTGGATTGCTATGTCTGGAGCGAAACCTACAGGCATGAAGCAAGAAGATTGGGACCTTGCAGATAGAAAGTCTAAGGGGCTGATAAGGATCTGTTTAGAAGACTCAGTGCTTCTAAATGTGCATGACGAGAAAACTGCATCTACCTTATGGAAGAGACTGGCGTCTATTTATTAGGGGAAGTCCTTGGTGAATAAACTATTCCTGAGGAAGAAGCTGTATAGTTTGAGAATGCAGGAAGGTGGGTCTGTAGTTGATCATTTGAACAAATTTAATATGCTGATTGCTCAATTTAATTGACATCTGTTGGTGTGAAGACCGAAGAAGAGGATCGTTGTATGCTTCTACTATGTTCTTTGCAAACTCATGGGTTCATCTGGTGATGGCTATTGGGAGTACAACATCAAATTTCAAGATGGAAGATGTTGTTGCATCCTTGCTGTCAGAAGAGATGAGAAGAAAATCTTCTGAGATGGTGAAGGAAGCTCTTGCTATTGGAGGAAGACCGAAAGAGAAAGGCAAGAAGAAGGACAAGAAGTCCAAATCAAAATCAGAGGGGAGATGAAAGTCTCCTGGCAAAAAGTCCAAGGTGAAGTGCTGGAACTGTGGGCAACCTGGTCATGTCCGAAAGGATTGTAAAGAGGAGAAGAAGAAGAAGAAGAAGAAGTATTCTTCAGAAAATGAATCTTCTCACAGTGATGGTGATGCCTTCATTGCAGCCTTGGCCACATAGGCATCAGATGATGTCTGGCTGATTGATTCTGGAGCATCTTTCCACATGACATCTCACAAAGAATGGTTCACAAAGTATGAAGAATACAATGGTGGAAAGGTGTACTTGGCAAGTGATTATACTTTGGAAATAGTGGGCCGTGGAAGAGTCAGAATACAATTCCCTGATGGCAGAGTGAAGGGAATCAATAATGTAATGCATATACCAGGTCTGGCTCAAAACTTACTTTCTGTAAGTATGCTGAATGATACTGGAGTACAGGTCACATTTTTTGGGAATGGCTGCAAGATGACTAGAGGTTCAATGGTGCTGGATAGAGGTGCTTGAATTGGTACCCTATACAAGCTGGATGCACATGCTGCTCAATGTAATAGTGTCTCTAGAAAGTCACTGAAAGCTGCTCATGGAGGTAAAGAGGGAACTATCCCTAATTATGTAAACTCTATGGAACTAAAACTTCTAGCAGAGAAGACTATGCTCTGGCATCATAGGTTAGGTCACATAGGAGAAAAAGGTTTAAAAAACTTGAAGAACAAAAACCTGGTTGAGGGGCTTGAAGATTGTAACCTTGAATTTGAATTCTGTGAACACTGTATATATGGAAAGCAGCACCATGTTTCATTTTATTCCAGTCCTCATAAATCTTCTGGTTTGCTAGATTATATTCATTCAGATGTGTTTGGTCCAGTGGATGTTCCTTCTTTGTCTAAGTCAAGATACTATGTGTCGTTCATTGATGATTATTCAAGAAGAGCCTTTGTTTATTTTCTGAAAAGTAAATCAAAAGTATTCAGTCGGTTTAAAAAATTTAAAAATCTTGTTGAAAATCAGACTGGTAGAAAAATAAAATGCTTGAGGACTGATAATGGCGGTGAATTCTGTTTTGATGAATTTGAAAGATACTGTAAAGACCATGGGATTAAAAGACATAAGACTACACCTTATACTCCACAACAAAATGGAGTTGCAGAAAGGTTCAATAGGACAGTGATGGAGAGAGTAAGAAGTATGCTGAGTAGTGCTGGCTTGGAGGAGAAGTTCTGGGCTGAGGCTATATCTACTGCATGTTATTTAATTAATCGTTCTCCAAATTATGCTCTTGTTGAGAAAACACCCTTGGAAGTGTGGTCTGGTAAGAAGCCCTCTCTCAGACATATTCAAGTCTTTGGCTGTGAGGCATATGCATATGTGCTGGATGTGAAAAGATTTAAATTGGAGAACAAGGCTGTCAAATGTATTTTTATTGGCTATAGTGCTGTCATAAAGGGATACAAGCTTTGGAATCCTGAAACAAAAAAGGTTGTATACAGTAGAAGTGTAATATTTCGTGAGCTAAAACCTTCCACCTTGGATCTGCAATTAGAGACAAAGTCTGAAAATGATAAGGACGTAGCAATAATTCCTCCTACTCCAGAGAAAGAGGAATTGAGAATTCAAAATGAACCTGAAACTAAGGAGAGCTCAAGCAGTTCTGAAAGTTCAGAAGAAGAAGAAGAACCTCAACCTCAGCTAGTGAGGAGGTCAACTCGAGAAATGAAACAACCATATAGGTATGGGTTCTCATTGATTGATTCTACTTGTGCCTATGCTTTAATTTCTAGCACTAATGAGCCTAGGACTGTGAAAGAGGCATTTAAAATGTCTGATTCAGATTCTTGGTTGGAAGCCATGGAAGAAGAGATGGCATCTTTGGAAAAGAATGAAACCTGGAGTCTGGTGCCCTTGCCTAAAGGCAGAAAGACTGTTGGCTGCAAATGGGTATTTAAGAAAAAGATAGGTCTGGATGGTAGTGTAGAAAAGTACAAGGCAAGACTAGTTGCAAAGGGTTATTCCTAGGTAGAGGGAATTGACTATGGGGAAATCTTTTCTCCTGTAGCAAAGCTGACATCTATCAGATTTCTTTTGTCACTTGTAGCAACATACAACTTAGAGGTCAAACAGATGGATGTGAAGACAACATTTCTTCATGGTGATCTTGAAGAAAAAATCTATATGTCCCAGCCTGAGCACTTTGTTGAAAAAAGTAAAGAAAAACTGGTATGCAAATTAAAGAAGTCTTTGTATGGGTTAAAGCAGTCACCTAGAATGTGGTACCAGAAATTTGATACGTTTGTATTGTCTTTGGGATTTGTGAGATCAAAATCTAATCACTGTGTATATTATAAAGCTGAAAGTGATTGAGTTCTTGTTATTGCTCTCTATGTTGATGATATGTTGTTCATAGGCAATAGTAAGCTAATGATTTCTGATCTTAAGTCTCAGTTGTCTGCTAAGTTCGAAATGAAGGATCTTGGTGCAGCAAGGTATATTTTGGGGATGGAGATAACCAGGGACAAGAAGAATAGAAAACTTTGGCTCAGTCATAATAAGTATATCGACTGTTCTTGGAGATTTGTATGAATGATTGGAAACGCTTAGTTGTTATAGTCTTCGGGGAATGAAGCTATGTTGAGGTTGTCCAAAATATCCCCTTGAGATGGAGGAAATGACCAGTGTACCCTATGCTAGTGCGATTGGTAGTCTCATGTATGCAATGGTCTGTACAAGGCTAGACATTTCCCAAGAAGTGGGAGTTCTTAGTCATTTATGGCTAATCCAGGAGAACACATTGGGATGTTGTAAAGAGAGTTTTCAAATATTTGAAGGGCACTTGATTTTGCTTTGTGTTACCATGGGAACTTGGTTGAATCACATAGGACTCTTAGTATTCGAGGTTATGTGGATTCTGATTGGGCAGGGGACATTGACAGTAGGAGGTCCACAGTGGATACATTTTCATGATGAATGGTGGTGTAGTGAGTTGGATGAGCAAGCAATAGGTTGTAGTTGCTTTGTCCCTCTGACTGAATACATAGTAGCTACTCATGCTTGTAAAGAATATGGTTGAAACATTTGTGTTCTAACATTGGTTTTGATGCAAGGGAATTTTTTTTGTGATCAGTGCAATTTGTCGGCAAAGAATCCAACTTTCCATGCTAGGAACGAAACATATTGATGTACAGTACCACTTTGTACGAGATATGGTTGAGGATGGAAAGGTTAGTTTGGAAAAGGTTGATACTATGGAGAATGTTGCAGATTCATTGACGAAGCTAGTGAGCATAGACAAGTTCAGGTGGTGTGCCAATTCAATGGGCCTTAGTGCCCATGATTTTTAGTAAGTTATGTTATGCTCTGGAGGTGCCTATGTGATCTTCGTCAAGTGGGAGATTGTTGGAAATATGTGCCTCAAACATCACAGGCTGAAAGCTCTACTGGAGCAAAGTTGGTATGACATCTATCATGTCTGGCCGACTAGCAGATTTGTAACATCATGGTTTGTATAGGTCATTGTGACCTTGTTTCTATCTTGCTGAATGCTTTCACTGTGGAGCTATCGCTGTGACAAGGAGTGTTCGGTATGACCTCTTAGCGCTCGGGAGACCTTTGGCCGACATGCCATTCAATCGGGTGTTGGGAAGACTCATAGCGATCGGGGGCTTCGGAGTGACTTCAACACTCGGGGAGAAGTCCCAACAAACAGTGAATGTCTCACCAACAGGAATTCATATGATGTCTTCGCAATAACATAAAGATCTTGGTGTGAGGTCTTAGCGATAGATGGAAGTCATGTCGACGGGGACACACTCGGGAGTCATCGATGTAACACTAAGGTTTCGTTATGAAGTCTGGGCGAAGTGTTAAGGTCTTGCCGATGTTATAGTTTTCTCTCGGTGTGACTCATGGCAACGAGTGGTGGTCCCGGTATAACTTAAAGACCTCGGAATAAAGTCTTCGGTATAGGTCTTGGCGAAATGTTGGTCATCGGTGTAACACGGTGGTTTCGGTAAGAAGTCCCAGCGACTTTTGTGAGTCTTGCCGATGATGAAGAGTCTTTGGAATAGCTTAGAGATCTCGGAGAAACCTCTCGGCGAAGGTGTTAAGTCTTTCTGACTATTCTTTGGAGCTCGGTATGACAAATGACTTTGGTATAACCTTTGGTGACTCGCTATGATCTCCTGGCTAAAGCGATAGGTCTAGGCGACTGCTTGGTGATTCGGCGTAACACTGAAAGCTCGATAGAACATCGAGGCGACTACGACAACTCTTGGCGACATCGATATGAAGCTTTTGGGCATCGAGGAGACACTGTTAGTGTCTCACCGAGATGCCAACATAGTGCAAATTCTGTTGACTGTTTGACCGTCCTATGTGGAGTCTCATGGACCAATGGGAGAAGCCGAATCTGGACAATTGGAAGATTGTTCGTTGCGACGGTTCTATGAGGAAGCTCAACAGACAGAGATTGACATGGTTATGCTCGATGATCGAAGATGGTTGATTGGTTGATTCGACAGATTGTTGTATGATCAGTAAATGATTTCTATTCTGTAAAGACTGTAACATAAAGGTTCTTGTGCAAGATTGTTAATGGTGAATGCTGCTGTAAACAGACACCAGAAAGATAAGTCTGACATTTGTATGTAATCTCCATTACTGTAATACAAAGTGATTTCTCTTGGTGTGGTGGATTTTTCTCCCGTAAGGGTTTTCCCACGTATATCTGGTGTTCATGTGTGATTGTCAAATACTTTGTTTCTGTAATCTATTTCATAGTGCATCTTAATTGGATTGTAAGTGTAAATTTTAAAGTGTATCTGCATTCTTTCCTGAGGTATTGATGTTAGGAGAATTGTTTTCCGCATCTAATTTTCCTTACACTTTCCTCTGACCTCTTATAAGTTAACTACACTATTCATATTGATGGGGACCCATAAAATGACTATTTCAACACCCCTAGCTGAGGTCAATATGATTGCTTCATATCAACAAGCAATGTTTGAGTTATGCATACAAAAGCGCTGATCAAAGGAGAGAGAAAGTACAAGATATTTTGAGGAAGGCACCATAACGCAAAGCAAATACCTTACCTATTGCATGGATATTCCTGTCAAACATTTTGATGCACTTTGATTCAATTATAGTTAGATATGATTCATCTTTCTTGAGGCCTGCAGGATGAGCAGACGTGCTACCACAACAATCTTCTTGCATTTTTACTATTTTTACTTGCTTTTCTGTAAAATGCCTTCTCCTTCCAAGCTCAAAATCAAATCTTTGTTTTACATCAAGGGTTTAAAGGGTTTTTGTTTTTACCTCCGCTTGCTCTGTATTTTTTTCAATTGAAATAAGATTTATGGCATACAACTTGTTGAATCCGATAGCTTGTAGACCACATCAAGAATAAAACCCTAAAATACTCCTATTTAATGAAGGTTTTCTCTTGTACTATGGTTTTCTTTATTGTCATCTGTGCAAGGCTCCTGGAAACCAATTAAGAAAGTATGAACATAATAAACAACTCATGGGAAAGCCCTTAGAAATTATAATTGTGCAATACACATTTATCAATATATCTGTGAAATTACTATTTTCATTTTCCTTTAAACATGAGATGAACTAGATTCTCCCTAGAGTTGTTGCTTCAATCTATTCACAATAAACAAAAAGTGATCTAAGAATTTTGGAATTTAGAGCTACCAGTTTCTTGCTTGAGTTTGAAAGAAGATTTTGGCTGAAATGAAAATATAGATTGAGTGTTTAGGGTTTGGGGCATTCTATTCAAAGGGCAACCCACTTACCTCAAATTGATTCTGCAATAATTGCTATGTCAATATTTACATCGCCACCCTCACGCAAGTGGAGAAGTGAAACGTCAATACCAACGAGGAAGAGTTTGGAGGAGTGAGGAAAATAGTCAAGAAATTGGGGAAAATGATGAACCGTTGGGATTCATTGCATCGTAGTTCATCACCTCTCGAGCACTCTACACCATTCGCATGAAAAAGGGTTGCAAAAGCTAAGCATGGGGATGCCTTTGGCGTAATAAATAAATAAATATATATATATACATATATATAATTTATATATATACATATATATAATTTATATATATATATTCTATTCATTATATATACATATATAACTAATGGCCGATTTATAGTATAAATGCCATGGTCGATATAAAGAGAATATAGCACTACATCTGATAGTGCAATGTTAAGTATTGAACCACATTTATCATTAATGATAATGGGCGATGGAAATACATAAACATTAATCTACTATGTGAAGTTTATTAAACTCAATAATAAAGTGCCACACACTAATTAAATGCAACGTACAAAGTCAAACATTATACATCACTATAGTGATGGAGGTCGATTCTTTGAAATGTGTCAATTCCCATGCCTTGGACCAAGTTGACTAAGTAATACGCAACCCCAAAATGATTGATTGATTCCTCCGTTTTAAACAACAAGCTTGTAGATAGGAAATGTGATGATACTTGGTGCCATAATATGAATTCTTTGTTTCTTTTAGAAGTCTTTTAAGCCTGGAAGTTGATTTCCTGAATGAAGCACATGCTTTATGAAATAGTCAAACTATTGTTGGCAAGCATCGATTCGAATTGATGTATAACTTTGATGAGTATTATGATAGGAAACCACCACCTTTTCTTTATTAAGCTGAGTCGATGGTATATTACTAAGAAGTGTCATAGCATAAGACTTGTTTGTAGGCTGTAGATGTTGGTTTTTGGGTATAAATATGAGGCATTCTCACCTCATTTGGATACACTTCTAAGCATCATTATGCTGCTCCATTCTATTGTATTTTTCATCGAGAGTTTTTTATATTATTGTGAGTTATTGAGAGGAAGATTAGGGGGAGAAATTGAGAGGGTTTGTTGCTAAGTTGATTTTAAGAGGAGGCTAAGATTGAGATCTTGTGGGTCAATTGAAATAAGTGTTTAACAGGCATGAGATTATATTCTCTTCATGTTTTATCTTTTTTCTAAAAGATTGATTAGCTTGTGTTTTTAAATTGGAAATTGCATTAGTTTACTTGCAATAGAGTAATAGTCTATTTGCTTGTAGGAAAGGAAAAGTCTTGTTGATATGTTTTCCTTATAAGTGTTTGTACTTACTCCATATTAAGGAGTGATTGATTATCGTCTATAGAATTACATACTAGGATTGACGAAATGGGAATAGCTTGTTAAGTTATTTCATGCAAGTTAATTTGTAGACTTAGAAAGCTCATATGTTAAACCTGGGATTAGAATATCCATTGAAGGGGCGGGGTAACTTATGCTTTTGCTTATGTTTTGTTGGTTGTGATACCATTGTGTTTTGGGAAAAGAGAATAGGTTATTTCTTAGTTTAATGACTACCTATTGAAGGAAATTACCTATGCATAGTTTTAATGGCCTTAAGTCAAGTTGAGCTAGAGTAGTGCATGTGAATAAAATGACCGTCACTTGAAGTACTAAGTGAGAATACTTTGGCCAAAGTAGTGTGATTGCCTTGGCTCCACTGTCAATTCACTGTGTTCCTTTTACACATGCTAGTTCAAGATTGTAGTATCTACAGGTTCTAGTTATGTAGGGCACAACACTAAGCTTAGAATGGTTGTCGTTACGAAGTTACTCCACCAATCTTTTCGTTGAAGGGAAGGGACATCTATCTAATGATAGATGTGTGGGGGACCGCATATGAGTTCGTAGTTGACAAAAAAGTGCTTGAGTGATGCTTCTCCTCCTTAGTTGGCCACCAAGACTTGAAAGGATTCAGCTATGCATGTATTTTTTATGCAACCTTTGAAAATAT
Organism: Sequoia sempervirens; assembly: GCA_007258455.2. Taxonomy (NCBI): domain Eukaryota; kingdom Viridiplantae; phylum Streptophyta; class Pinopsida; order Cupressales; family Cupressaceae; genus Sequoia; species Sequoia sempervirens. The sequence goes on from VDFB02058242.1 coordinate 335,101,116, forward strand.
TATATTATGTGGAACATTATTTTGAAAATAAAATCAAGATTTGCAATTTGTTATGTCATCTATGTTCATTTGTTCTCATTTGGAAAATATTTTTTTTATAGCAATGGTTAAGAAAACATAGTTTATTTACTTAGAAGTGAAAACTTAAGAAATTTTACTTGCCTGAACAATTGGCATGTTACAATGGGAATATCCTTTCGCAACCAGTCTTGCCTTTTACTTCTTAACATCGCCTTTTGAATTGAACTTTTTGAAGATCCATTTACAATTAATATCTTTCCATCCATTCAATAATCAAACCAAGTCCTAAATTTTGTTCTTTTCAAAAATAACAATTTCATCATCCATAACCAACTTCTAAGACTTGCTATCATTTATCTCTATTGCCTCTTTTATTGTTTATGATGAAAACTAGTGTTAATGATCAAAGCAAAAATACATCTAAAACTAGACAAACTAGACTTCTTTGGTTGCCTTCTTTTCTGAGTAGACCTCCACAAAAGTTGAAGTATAAGTTCTTTCTCCTTCAAACTCATGTATATGTCTCTAAAAAGTTGATATCTCAAGATTATGCTTTTGATGTTCATAAGTACTTGCATGCGTCTCCTAAATCTTAAATCAATCTTAGATGATTTAAAAGAATTAGGGTTTTTCTTCTAAATCTTAAATCAATCTTAGATGATTTAAAAGAATTAGGGTTTTTCTTTAAGTACATTATCCTAATGTGTAATTTAAAATAATTTATGTTTTTGTTCACTCAAAACGATTAATAACAAAGATAAATGAATATTTAAAAATCTGAAATTAGATTTGTTTAAAAAAAACCACTTGGTCAATTCCACGTTTGTGAATGTAGAAAACCATTTATTAAACAAATAACAACAAACAAAAAGATAGAGAGGAGAAAAAAAAAAAAAAACCAAACAATCCATATTCTTCAAACAAAAAGTCAAACCAAACAATACACATATTCTTCAAACAGAAAGTCAATACACATTTTCTAGAAACTGGAGCAAATTAAATTTATGCAAATTTCAAGACTATTTTAAATTACAACTTATTGATAAATCTTAAAACAAAAACCACCAATGAAAAGAGCAAGTTTTATTTAAAATAATAAGTTAAATATAAATCATGTAATAAATCAAAATTATTTTAAAATAATATTGTTTTGTCAATGTCTAACCGGCCACCAAAATTGACTGGACAATTAAATCTTAATAAAATATTACATAATTTAACATTTGTGAATCGAATCTTTTCCCTCTCTTCCCCATCACGGGGGTCAGAGCCGAGTGAGTCATCATATCAATCATGATTCAGGCCGAAAGTGATGACGTTGTTCACTTTTTCATCATCAGTATTTTTGTTCGCATTCTACAGATAAAATGGAATTCTAATTCTGTAACTTACGTAATCAATTTCTTGAAAGAATCAATTTTCCTTATTTTCACATATACCCATGAATCGAATCTTATGCTTTACCGCATTAGATCTTTGAAAGGTGGGTTATGATCCATTCGGTGCTGTAATGGTTTTTATATTCCTTTTTATCCTCTGTTTTCATTACAAAATCCTTTTTCGCTTTAGAAAAGATATAGATTTAATTTGTTTGTCCCTGTGTGCAAAATGAATTATCTTACTTGATCTTGAAAACAAGAAAATGAATTTTATAATATAAAACAGTTCCTTACATGGAATTCTGTAATGTCAATATTGCATTTGGTGCAGAGGACAAAGCCCAAACTCAATTTTGCTTTTTAACATAGCAGATTGTATTAAGAACCCCAAATTGTTACAAAGAAGTTTAATACATTCATCACTACCCAACAATGAAATTTCAGACAGATAGGGAATAGCCTACATGCCACAGATTTGGAATTTTACAGTCATAAAACCAGGTTGATTTTATCCCTTGATCCACAACAACAAATACTTGAATGACCAAGAAATATTGTCCTCAAGCAGCATTTATGCAGCAGGTGAAGTATCTATCCAGCCAAGTCCTCTTCTGCAATGGAAAACAGAAAATTCAACATCATTCAACAGGAGATTCAACATTACTCAACCATAATGAGAAAGCAAGAAAGCAAGAAAGGAAAATACATAAAAAGGGAAAAAGTCCTCTTCTGCAACATAAAATAGTAAATTCACCATTGCTCAACTGTAAGAAGAAAGAAAGAACAATAGAAAACAGGCAATTCAGCAACACCCAACTGTAATGAGAAAGCAAGAAAGATCAATAGAAAACTGTAAATTCAACATTACCCAACTTACTGAACCGAACAGAACTTAAAATTACTTTCTTCAAATAACCACAAAAGATAATAGGACATCGATAAAGCCTATAGAATAAGCCAGGGTACTTATTGGCTGTCTAAATAATACAGAAATAAAAAGCCAGATTCAATATTAAAAATTAAATCAATTGTGAAAAAGATCTGTAATATGAGTGTTTTTTAGGGCATATATTTACTGGGTGCCTCCTAAATGAAATCTTTTTCAACAAAGTATTGTATGCAAAAAATTATTGGATACAATCTCAAAACTTTAAAAAAATTGTGTGGAATGAAGGAGGAGGTGATAGTTATGATGTTAGAAGAAATAGTTTGATTTCTTTATTTCAAATCACTGAATCTAAATATATTTTTAATGTCAAGCCCCAAATACTGTCTGAGAATATGTATCACAAAGTTGGCATATTCACTCTCTTAAAATATGGTGGTCTGTCCCAATCCTCAAAAATAGAAATATGAATCTAAAATTTTTATGGTCTGTCCCAATCCTCAGAAATCTCGCAAGCATCCTTGATAGAGAATATGAATCTAAAACTAGAAATAATCCTTGTTCAATTGATCTTTTCAATAAAAAGTTGACACATTCATTCCAAACTGGAAGATAAATTGGTCTGTCTCAATCCTCAAAAAAACCCACAAACAACCTTGATAGAGAATATGTATATGAAAATAAAAAGAATCCTCACCCACCCGATCTCTCAAAAACAAAGGTGACACACTCATTCCTCTCTTAGAATATGATGGTCTGTCTCAATCCTCAAAAATCCCAGAGACAGGCAAGGAGAACTCCAAGTGCATAAAATCAAGAGTGTGAAACTTAAATACACGATGACACAAGAAAACTAGAAAGGGGAAAAAGAAGAAACAGACAGGCTTGCAGTGATAAAGCAAGACAGAAAAGGGGGAAAAACCCAAAATCTGAGAGGCTAAGGTCATGATCTTACGTGAGGATGTGTGTCATGAGATTGAGAAATAAGGTGCCCCTTATCCCCATCATCGCTGACTTTACTCTTGTTGTCAGTGGGGATTTCAATCTTGACCCCTGTTTTTTTCTGCTCCCTGGCAGTGGCGAACACCATGGAGTAATCTGTGGGCATGGTTGCACTCTCCCACCCACCAAACTTGGGCACTGCTGCATATGACCCTGTTTTCTGCATAAACAAACACAGATAAAATCAGACCCATTACTCTACCAAACGGTAGACAAACCTGCAGCAATCAAATGCTTCAATCGCTCACCTCGTTGCTCTGATCTTCCATCTTCTTACTTGTTTGCTGCTTTGAAAAGTTCTCTGATTCCTAAGAAAGATGAGCAGTGGTATGAAGGTAATCTGGGATGAAGGGAAATGGGTATGGAGAAGAAAGAAATAAAGAAATTGGAATGGAGAGCGAAACAGAGAGGACAGTGCAGAAAACAAGAGACAGATAGGTGTAATGAGAGGACAGTGGTCAGAACACGTAAAATACAGCAGCTGACAGCGAAGCAGCACAAAGTTTATCTTACTCTCCAACCAGCTCACTATACCTCCTTTGCCTTTTTCGCCGTGTATTTATTCTGCTCTCTCCGTGTCTGCCTTTATATATATATGTATACATTATATATATCATCAATATATATACATATAATTTGATGATTCGAAATATTCTCTAGGATAGATGAATTGTCACGTTTTATATATATACATATATATTTTGATGATTTGAAATATTTTCTACTGTAAAATTGTCTTTCGATTTTAAAAAATATATTATTATTGTTTTTTTAATTAAAAATGATATTTTGACAATCTTTTGGTTGTGTAAAAAGTAGTTTGAAATATTTAACGTTATACAGTTTTGATCAAACTCTTATCATTTTTTGTACTATAGACTATTTTTTTCAGCGGTGTAAAAGTAGTTTGAAATACTCTGTAGCAAAGTTGACTGGACCCTATCAAGAACTATGTCATAGAAACTCTTTCTATTATATTTTTATTTTATTAGAAAAATATATCTATTGATAATACTAAAAATAATATATGAAGAATAACATTTCTAATTGAATTTATGATCAAATTAGTTTATGTAAATCCAAACAAACTTTCCATTTTGAATTAAAAAAATTAATGCTATAAAGTTTAGAAAAAGTCTTAGTAT